>OY728126.1:2112605116-2113805116 GCA_963277665.1 Viscum album | reverse complement strand
GGTGAGGCAGCTTTACTGGGACCATGTCTCGTGGAGGAGACTACTAAGCATGTCAAGTTGATTCAGAAGTGGATGGCTACCATGCAGCCTCGTCAGAAATCATATGTTGATCTCCGCAGACAACCTTTGGAGTTTGTGGTCGAGGATTAGGTTTTCTTGTGTGTTTCACTAAGGCTGGGACATAGGCGGATCCGGAGACAAGGTAAACTTTCACCACGGTATGTGGGGCCATTTGAGATTCTGGAGAGGGTCGGGCTGGTTACCTATCGGCTGCAGTTTCTGTAGAGGTTCCAAGCCATGCACGACGTCTTCCATGTATCTCAGTTGCACCTCTATCATTCAGACCCATCTCACACCATTCATCTAGAGTAGGTTGAGTTTCAGATGGATGCTTCTTTTGAGGAGCATCCAATTCATATCATGGATAGGATCACGGAGTTTCCCAGAGGCCGGTCAGTTCCTCTCGTACGGGTGTTATGGTAGCATGGCCAAGTGGAGGACGAAACCTGGGAGCAGGAGACCAACGTACGTGCTCAGTGGAAAGAGCTATTCTGAGCTATATCTTCACCACCCTTGGAAGGGAAATTCGGGGATGAATTTCTTAAATGGGGGGAGTTGGTTTGAACTCGTTTCTTATCTTTGAGTTATGAGTTTATTCTTTTCTCATTTCCTTGAGTGTTTTTAAGAAAATACAAAAAATGGGGGAAAATCCCAAATTTTGGAAGTACACACCGTGTCCTTTTTCACATTCCGTGTACTTTTTTCCATGTGAGATGAGTACACAGGGTGTGTAGCCTTGTCGAAAAAGAAGGGTGTAAAGACCGACTACACACCATGTAGTGGTCCTGTGCACACCGTGTAGTCAGTCGGTAGGAGAATAGTAAGGTGGTTCCCAGCTGTGGGGCATCACACACCATGTAAACATGAAGACACGTCGTGTAGTCATGTCGGTAGGTGAACAGTGCCGCACTGGCAGGAAGTCGTCAGAGGAACAGTTTAAAAATGGTAAGTACACGTCGTGTACTTGGAAATAAATGTCGTATACTTTCTATTTTTCTCCAAAAATGCGCACTTTCCTCCCTTATTCACAGGTAAGGATTAGAATAGGAATAAGGAATGGGAGAGAATGACCAAAAATTCGGAGATCCGCCGAGTGCACGTCGAGATTCTGTTTCCTCCATGGACGATCTCATTGGAACTGCATGGGTAATCCCTCCAACCTTATTTAATGGTTCTTTCCAATTCTTCCCCTAACTGGAGTTATTTTCATTTAAGAAATAATTATTTTACCTCAGATCTACGGCGTTCATGGAAATTTCATAAGGCTTCATTCGTGTATATCGTTCATGGGTGTTTAAGGTTGGTGGCTTTGTGTTTATTTTCCAACTGTCGTGTGTTTTCTGTGTTTTTGAGCTACAAACCCTTATTTGGGGTGTCATGCGGCTGAGGCTGTGACTATTTTAAATACCTAGAATTGTATAGGTAATCTAATGTGATATAAAAATGATGTTTGGGATCGATGATTGGATCCAGGACCACCCCGGGGGTGCGTTCCTCTGTTTTTTCGTTTGGCCAGGATACCCGAGGGTATGCAATGTTTACATTATGCATTACATTTGCCCTGAGATTAATTATATAAATTTAATGTTTATGTGTTGGGATCGGCCTGGTAATATTAGCATGAGGGCGTTTTTTTACTATATCAGCCTGAGGGCCTGGTTTTATTATATTAGCCTGAGGGAGTGGTTTGTATAGCCTGAGGGCAAGGTTACTATTTCACCTAAGGGCAAGGCCTGAGGGAATGATTTGGTTCACCTGAGGGATTCGTTTCAATTTGTCCTGTGGGAAACATTCTTCTTTGCCTGAGGGCAATTCCTAAGGGCGGGATTCTGTATAGCCTGAGGGCGTGGTTTCACTATATTAGCCTAAGGGCTTGGTGCTGTTGAGTACGGAATGTTACTATATTAAATAGATTAAATGAATAATTAAATGGGAATATAACTAGTAAATTGGTTTCTTCTGAGTACTGATTAGTTTACTGCATTTTACTTTTTCACACTATTATTTCATATTTACACACAGTTGGGAAAAGGCCGTTGGTGTGTGCCTACTGAGAAATATTTCTCACACCCTATTTGGGTCATGCTTTTCGGCCCAAACAGATTACGTTTCTGCAGGTGTAGATGAGGGAAAGGGTCCTTATACAGGTAAATGATTGTTGATTAGGAGTAGGGGAGCATGGAACTCATCTCTGGCTCTTGATGCTACCAGCTGATTTATTCTGTTTTGGATTTCCTGTACTTGTACTGTACTATAATATTGTGTTACATGTTCTGGCTGATTTCATAGAATTTGAGGCATGTTGCACCATTATTTATATACTGGAGGGTATTATCTACTGCAATTTTTAATTCCAATTGTGTATAGTTTACTGTTTCCACTGTTTTTTGTATGTTTTATTTAATTCCACTACGCTACACTTTGACAAATGAGGGCATAGTTTCCCCAATATCAGAAAAGGGCCCTCGCTGCTAGTCGGCAACCTCTGGCGTTTGGGGAAATGCGCTTGAGGTCATGTGGCGAACTGGGTTCGGGGCACCCATTGAGAGGCACCCAGAACCGGGACGTTACACTATCGATGATGATAAGCTATATGACCCATATATAGTGTTTGATAAAGATTACTATTTCCCTTTACAATAAATTAATTGAATAAAATAAAAGAATAAATGCCCTATAAAATGCCTGAAATCTAAATATTTTATGTATGCGGTTATTCATAGAATATGATACAACATAGGGTGAAAAATTATTCAGTGATCTATTCCCATATAAAAATAAATATATAATATGGTACATGTGATATGTTCTTATTCTTGTGACACAAAACACTTTATGGTGGAATTTTTTTTTGAAAATATTCCATAATTCTTGGAATTGTGTGTCTATCAAAGAAAATCACAACCTTTGGGAAGATAAAATATCATGTTCAAAGAATTTATAACATATCAAGATCAGTAGGAGTTTTAAATAAAGTCTTGATATAAAATTAATATGGTCTATAAGGTAGTGGAATTTAAAATATGAATGATAAGTAGCATACCTACAAATGTATAGTGTCATGGAAGATGATTGGTATTGATTCCATTACAATTCTCATTTCCTCTGAAATAGATGATCCATGTAAATTTTTAACATATAGGAAATGTTATGAAAATCACCATGGTTATTCAGTAGAAAGTTATTCACACCAGTTTTTGTGTGAAGAATAATTTTGATCATCATTGCATCAGAAAAGAATGATTTAGATACTCTTGATAATTCTTTAGTTATATGTAGAGAATAAATATTGCCTTTTTTTAATCAAACTATTGCACATATATGTTATATAATAGTTTATAAGAATCTATCAGGGTCTGTGCGAAGTAGAAATATACTCCTTATTAAATTATTTCATTAATAAAAAGATAGAATACAAAAATATCAATACTATCAAGAAAAATATGAATGATTCTGCATATACAGTACTATATGACTAATTTTGAGGTATCTTAATTAATAATATGTATTGTGAGAAAAAAAGTTTAATAACACCTGAAATGGATCATGAAAAAAATGGAAAATATTCCAACATACATTTTCACATCAAGAACTATATACACAAAACAAAAAACTTTCATAGCAACACATTTCATTTTTATGTGGATGCTTACAATTTCATGAAAGGATAAAATAAAAATACAAGAAGGCACTCATGAAAAGTAACATTTAAATGATTTACATGAATTAATGATAACCTAATTTATTGAAATACAAGATATAAGAATTATATTTCATACGGAGATACATACATTAAAGAATATATCATATCCATATATAATTGAATAAATTTTGAGTCAAAATTTATGAATATGACATTTTAATTTGGTATATCTGGTTTTTCTTCAAAAATAAAACCTAGAATACAAAATTCTGAGCAAGTGATTATTTTTTTTATAATCTGGGTCATAGAAGATATTGTGAAAATACAAGAATGTAATATCATGATATTATTGACACTAAAGAATAATAATATATAGCCCTCAATATTTCTTCAAAAGTTGTGCTAGAAAATTGATTTGTGAATTTGAGAAAACCTTATTATTGTTGTATTAATGGAAACCATTGGAGTGACACATTCATGTTAATCTTATAAATGTGGTTTTTAGTTGAAGAGGGATTATTCTAAATTGATGATCACTTCAGGAGGAGAAATATGTATTAATTTCTTTTTTCTATAAAAAATATCTTACATTGTACTAATATGGTTCTTGCAAAACGTTTTTATGGTCATACTAATGCACATTATATTATTGATAATAAAATAATTTTTGTGGGATAGTAGGATATTACCACAATACACTAGTTGTATAATTATCTATATTGGTGGAAAAACTCATTAACATGTATTGTTTAATTCATTCGTTATTATATTAGGTATTTGAAAAACATTAACATGTGAACAAGAAAAGATAACAATTCACTGAACCATTTTCATAGGTATACAATGAGTTAAAAATTTTGTACTGGGAATTATTCAGCCCACACTGATTCACCCGCCCTTCGTGTTGTCACCCCAAAATTATATTAATAACTAGTATATTATCAATTATAACCTCTAGTTTTATTCTATGATTTGAATCTTATTGGTGATTTGATATATATCATATCAATTAATAAAATATGGAATAATTAGGGTATTTTTAACTCTTTAATATCAAAACATTATATTGATATAGACTTTGAATAAATAATAGAAAAAGATTTGAGAAAGATGAGAAGTCATCCCACCTATTAACAAATTATGCAACATCAATCTCCCCATATTTTAATTCTCAGAGAGATAGGTCTAACATGGATTTTGATGATCTGGTGGTAGATTATATTACCAATGAGAATAATAATAGTTCTACCTAAAATAGCTTCTCATTCTAACATAAAGAGGCTGAAAAAATATATCACCTTAAATTTATCAACATTAATATTAATGAATTAGAAGGAGTATTCACATGTAGAAGAATTCAATACAGAATTAGTTTCCAAATTGAGTGATATTCTACATGATGGTCCCAAGGAAATAGTTTCTTTTCTCAATATCTCATTAATAGTATTAAAGGAAGAGATTCCAAATATTTATTTAAACATAGATAAATCGATGAAATAATACTAAGAGTTAATTCAATAAAATTTCATGGAATTTAATAAAAATAGGGATAATTCAGTATATAATGTTTTCCATGAATAATAGTACACATGATTTGAACATCATTAGATGAATTTAATTCATGAAAATGAGAATGCCACTATAGAATTTGAATAAAATCTCAATGCATAAATATAAAAATAGAAGTCTATAATTGAATTCAAGATGAATAAGATCAATGTGCTTGACACTCTGATTTTATAGAATAATTAAATGTATGGTGATTATATTGAATATATAAAGAAAGATGTGATGACATATATTCATTACTAGAGGATGATTTTTTTATCGAAAATATTAATTTTCATGATCTTAGAGTCAAACATAAATTTATTGAAAATGTTCTAGTTGAGTCTTCACTAATATAGGAAAGGAGAGCTATTAATTGAATTGTTGTAGCCAGAAAAACACAAGAGGGTGATTTTCATCTTAAGTGAATTCTATCATGTGGAAACAATTGATTTAGATCAATTTACTGCTAAAATATTAACCTTTAATCATGATTTCCATTATCTGTGCTTGAAAACAGAACCGATAAAGGGTAAATTTTTTAAGTGATAAATAAAAGTGGCTGATAAAAGTTACCCATGATCAACACTAGCAAGAAGAACTGATAAATGATCCATTATTTCAATCCATTATTCCTATTATTGAAAATGGTATCCTTTATCAATGATTTTTTTTGTACTGACTAAATGTTCCCTTTATCAACGTTTTATTTTTAGCATTAAGAATTGTCCCAAATGAAATTAATATATTATTCAATTAAAATGAAAAAAAGATTAAATTAACACAAAATTAACAATTTTATTAATTAAGTAATTATTGATAGAAATGACTAAATAATATATATATATGTATGTATGTATATATATATATTATAAATATTAATAAAAAACATTTATTAAATATATATATATATGAAAAATAAACAATTCAAATAAATAACCAAAAAAATAAAAAATTATCATTTTAAGAAAAAAATTAACACATTATTAATTAAACATTTAATGAAAAAATTAATAAGTTTTAATAAATAATGAATTTAAAAATAAATGAATTTAAAAATTATTAAAAAAATCATCCTCTAATTATTAGTAAAAATAAAAAAAATTATATATATGTTAATTATAAAAAGTAACAAAAAATATATGTGAAATATATATAAATGTTTTTAATGAATAAAGTATAATAATTAAAAACATATTACATTCTTATTAATTTTTAATGGTTTTTAATAAAAAGTTATTCATTAATACATTTAATATAGAAATATATTCATATATATTTCTATAAATATATATAAATGTTTGTAATATTTCCTAAAATATGACTCATATAATACAAGATATTTATTCATACATTAACTAAGTCATATAATTATGGAAAATTACATTAAAATTTTAAATTATTATTATTTAAAAATAACGACTCTTTACAATGAATAATGGCCCTAATTGAATGCACACTTATTTAGAAATTTAACATATTTAAAATGTTTGTAATATTGATTTCACCTACATATATGTAATTAATGAATTTTTATATACCATGCCCGCACAAAAATAATTATGAAATCAATGAAATCATATATAGAAACACAAAAACCAAACAATTATGTAATTTATTCAAATTGAATATTTTTTTAGTATTTCATTTATCATGATACATTTAATATATTATTTTTTTAATGTGGAAAATTTTATTTATTTATTTCAAATAATATTACAGTTAAGTATTAATATTTCATTTTTTTAAATTTAATCATTCTATATTTTTTTATATTTATTTAACTATTAAATTTTAGTATTTTTAGTATGTATTGATATATAAATAAATATATGTCCATATTTTCTAATAATTTTTATTTAACTAATAAAACTCATCTCTTTTCTCAACATTTCTAAAGTTTAACTTGTTTTAATTATTCATTTGTACTCATTTTTTAGATCTACATTTATGATTATATATTGATTAATAAAGTTTTAAATATAGTTGTAAATAAATGTTTAAAAATAAGTATATTTATAGATTTATATTTATTGTACTTATAAATTTAATTATTTATAATTACTAATAAATAAATATTAATTTTTTTAAAATTATTTATATAATTATAAGTATAAAATTATTTATATAATTATAAATATAAAATTATATATATTTAAATAATTAAAAAATTATAATAAATTAATTTAAATAATGAATAATTTTGATGTATATATATATATATTATTTTATTTGTATATATAATTATCTATGTTTATATAATAATATAAAGGTATAAATAATGTTTTTCAAAATGAATTTATATATTTAAAAATATTTAATTAGATATTTTAATAATTTAAATATAAAAATAATTTTATCTATATAATGAAAATATATACTATATTTATATTTATTTATTAAATTTATATAAAACTAGATAAATATATAGATTTATATAAATATATTTATAATCATAAAGTTATAATAAATATTTTTAAATAATGATAATATTTACTATATTTATATTTTTATATATTTTCTATATATATAATTGTATAAATATATATAATCATATAAATATATTTATAGTTACAAATATATAATATACATAGATTTGAAAATATATTTATTTATAATAATATTTAAGAATTTATATTTTCTTCTTAAAAAAATTATATATTTAAAATTATAAATATAAAATTTAATTTAAAAAATTATTTATGTGATTATAAAGAAATAATGAATTTTTTTTTGTAATTATAAAATTAGAATAAATAAACTTATAATAATATAAATATAAATACAAATTTTTTTATTACAATTATAATTATATATGTTTTATCAGTACTACAATTTTAGATGTGATAAAGATTCCTTTTGTTAGCGCTTCTTTAGCATGGATAAAGATTGATCTATATCATCGATTGAAAATAGTTTATAAAATTTATCATTATCTATGATTGACCTTTAGCGTAGATTATTATTTCATTTTCTACCATTTTTTATGCTGGTAAATTTATCTTTTAGTAGTTCTTATTAATTTATTGTTGATAAAAGGTATCCTTATCAACATTTTTTATGAAACACTAATAAATCCCCCCCCCCACGATGTGTTTGAAAGAACCCTAACCGTGACTAATTCATTTGGGACACTCAAAATCTCATAGAACACCCCTTATATCAGTTCTCATCCTCTACATTGTCTTGGGCCATTCAAGGATAATATCCATGTTATTTTATTTTTTCCTCCTCCTCTTTCATGGAATTCTTGTTTGTGTTTTACGGTTTTTGTTATTGTAGTGTTCCCAACCCTGAAAAACACTACTTCTCTTATCTCATAACTCTGGTCATGATTGGTCTCTCTAATTCATCCTTATTTTTTCCATTGGAGAAGAGCTATAGGTGGAGAAAATGGAAGAGGTGTAGGAGGAGGATGACTCAGAGTTGGAGTCAGAGACTGATGTGGAGGAAGAGGCATAGGCAGAGACATAGGTGGAGGAGATGAAGAATCATTGAAAATCAAATAATAAAATTTTTTGATAATAGAGTATAATGTGGAGCATACCAAGGTCGTATTTGAGAAAAATTGTAGATATTAGGACACAACACTTGTCACTAATGATAAGGGTTAATGTTCATGTGTTTCAAGATTTGTATTAAATTTTGTTTCACATATTGTTTATGTGATTTTATATTTGAATTTATGTGGAAGAATGTTTTTCATAATCAAAACATACACAAATTTTTTTTTTAAACAAATAATCATATGCTAAATTTTTTATTATCACATTCCATGTATAATAAAATATTTCTTAAGTGTGAAATAAATTATTCACCTAGAAAAAATTGACAAAAAACAATGAATCATTTGTTGTTGCTTCCCTGTGTATTCTCTTCACCTAAAATAAATGGTTATTGTGGTGAAATAAATAGTGAATTTAGTGTCATAAAACACCAATCCAATAGTCAAATAGGAATATAATCCATCTAAATTGATTGAATAAATCATTTTGTAATCAACCACCAAATCATGTAGGCATGTGAGAAAACATATGGAGGGAAACAAGGATTTATATATTATGGTCATTGAGGATGTATGGTTTCAAAGGACACATGGAATTACGTTAAATGAAACCTCTTTATTAATAAATCCACAAAAATGAAAAACCATCTTCAAATGAAATTGTGAAGAACAGAAAATCAAAACGAATAACCCTTTGAAAAAGATTCTAAAAGATTGATCCAAAACCTAAAAATAAAATAACTAATTACAAAATTTCATTGACTAAATCAAGAATTTTCATAAAAAAATATAATGGTTTTACATTGGGCGTGGATGAATTATTTGTGTTATTCGATAATCAATTAAATGGATAATGTAATATACAAAAAAATTGTGAAACCCCTACAAGTAACATTCAGTATGAATGTGAGTATTCTTTATTTAAAATTATCCATGCTCACTTTCTCATTAAAAAATCATCATTTTCAATAAAAATATTATTTGAGAATAGGGACATTACTAATTTGATGAACAAATAATTATGATGGTATCTTAGAGTTTATCATCTCCCAAAATATTCAAAAGGACATACTACTCTATAGAAAAATATAGGAATACTTAATAGATGTACTATATTTTAGTGTCATTTGGATTCTATAAAGGTTTATAATTATGTTCAATACAATAACAAATGGGTGAAATATTTATAAAAGAGTTTATTTTATTATGAAAAATATAAATTTGGTCACACTGATGTTTTTTCAATCATGTAGGGTAAAAAGTTTATCATGGAGTTTTCACTCAATATGATAGATAAAGGGAAATCAATATTTTATTATTTTCCATATAAATTTATATGTAAATAATTATTGTAGTTAAATAAATGAATTATAATAGGTTCATAGTAATGGTTAATTCATTAATTGAATACAAGTCTTCATCAACAATGAAGATTCATTCATACACTATGATCATGTACTCAAAATAGATGATTCACTAATGGTGATGCAATTTTCATTTTTTTATCGAATTAACTCTAATCTATGGGTTTTCAAAAAAACATTATTGTTTGATGATCATGAGTTTTTAATTCCATGTAGAATAAAAATACTTGGTGGAATCAACCACACCTCAATGAAATAAGTAGTTTACTTAGTATGACTAAACTTTTATGGTTTAATTAACAAATTTACACATTATTAATGTATTGTTTCACATATATGTTTAATTTATTTCTCTAAAATATTACAAAAATAAGAAATATTTTATTACACATCACATACTCAACTAACCTCATGTCAATCTGATGCACTGTGTGATGATTATTAGTCTAATTTTATGATTATAGTTTTTAATTAAATTTTTATTTAAGAACACAAATAACATTATCAATACTAAAAATCAAATATAATATTGTTTTTATACATTAATAACATGATCCATAAGATATTATTGACATGTATGAATTATCTGAAACTCAATATGATACATGATGTTTCTGGAATGACATAAATAGTATATTATCATTTTAAAATTTGGATTTATGTTCAAAAAGTTTTACTCAATACAAACAAGAAAATGAGCACTGATTTTCTTATTAATTTAGGTTAATCATTAATAATCCATTTCTGAAATGTATTAAATAATAGCATAAATAATGAAAAAAGCGTGTGAATAGTACGACTCAAAGTGTGTGTTTCCAATTTAAAATGACATTATAATATAAAAGAAAATGTGACGAGCTCAAAAACAAGAATAAACATTGTAATTATTTTGATAAATTATGATAATTATTCATAAGTAATTTGGTAACAATATGAATCATCCAAACCATAAACCAACATACAATGTGACCATTATGACTCAAAGTGGGTCTTTTTATTTAAAACTCACATTTTTTTAGAAAAAATGAAAACTAACTTACTCAAGCCTAAGAAAACACATTCATATTGTTTTGATACTTTAGTAAAATGATCCCAAATTATTTTTATGTATAGGAATCATCCACACCTAAATATGAAAGATGATGTGCCCATTATAATTCTAATTGACCGTTATTAGTTTAAAAATGAAATTTCTGTTCAAAATTTTTCATTGAAAACTGAGAAAACATGCTCATATTTAATTGACAGTTTTCATAAATAACTATTAAATCATTTTTAATTTTTATTAATCAATCATATGTTAAACTAAAACATGACCGCACTAACTCAAATAGTATTACTTGATATAAAAACATTTCTTTTGTAGAAAAACACAAGTGATGCACTCAAAATCGATAAAAAACATTCATATTTTTCTCATTCATTAGGAAAACAATAAATATTTCATTAAGTAAAATTAGTAATAATCTAAACTTCAGTCTGATGCGTGGTGTGATCATTATAACTCAATGTGTATCTTTTAATTTAAAAATTAAATTAATTTTAGTAAAAAAGATAGTTTAAAACATAAAGCTAATAAAACATATTCGTATTGTTTTGATATGTTATGAAACTTATATATATGTAAATTTTTAGGTGTATTAATAATAATTAATTCAATATGATATAGGATTCACCCAAAATGACTGAATGATTTCCTTATCAGTTTAAAATTGTTTCTGATGTTGAAAAAGTGTTACTCACTAAATTATTATAAAACACACTTAGATTGTCTTGAAATTTTAGTATTATTATTTAAATTTCATTTTTGACATGTGATAATTATTCCAATATCAAATCGAAACAAGATGTGATATTTATGATTCATAATTAATGTTTCCAGTTTAAAATGACATTTAAAAAAACAAGTGACCTACATAATAATTAGGAAACACATTTGATTTTTAAATGATTGGAAAATGATAAATAAGTCATTTAGGATGTCTATAAATAATACACACCAGAATATGGTGCAAAATTTGACTATTATGAATTCAGGTTAATATATTAATTTAAAATTTAAATTAATTTTAATTAAAAATAAAATTTACATACTAAAAATTGAAGAAATACATTGGGATTATTTTTTTACATTATGAAAAATTATCCACATTTAATTTGTGATGTGTAATAATTTTCCTAAACTGAAACTGATACATAATGTGACCGATATGACTAAATGTTCATTTTTTTAGTTTAAAATTGTTGTTAATAAAAAATCAAGTGACCATCTCAAAAAAGAGAAAAAATATTCAGATTATTTGGATAGTTTTTAAAAAATATCTGTAAGTCATTATGTATGTGTAAGAATAATCCACACCTCAATATGACACATGGTATGACCAATATGTTTCCAAGTGCATATTTTTATTAATATTGAAAATAATTTTATGATTAATGAAAATAACATACCGAAAAACTAATTAAACCAATTCTCATTTTTTTGATACAATAACAAAATGAGTCGTAAGTCATTTATGACATGTTTGTGTCAGTTTCACTTTAATCGGATACATGTGTGACAAACATTACTCAATGTTCCCATTATCAGTTTATACATGAAATTTATTTTAAAAACGTGTCACTAAAAAACCAAGAAAATTCACTCATATTGTCTTCATTATTTATGAACATGATTCATAAGTCAAATATGATTTATAGGAACTAGTCTCTCATAAAACTAAAACCTGATGGGTCTATAAATATTATCTTCCAAATTTCCAATTTAAATTCACATTTTTATAAAAAACACAAGTTATGTACTCAAAATAGAGAAAAACATTCATACTATTTTGATACATTTGGAAGCTGATCTTTAAGTTCTTTTGGACTTCTAAGAATCATATTCTCCTCAATTCTGTGAATAGTGTGACCATTATAGCTCGAACTGTGTGTTTCAAATATATAATAATCATTTTAGTTTAAAAGGTGAATCCCATCGCCGAAATTGATAAAATGATCCCAGATTTTTTTCTCACCATTATATACGCTATTACATAATTACTTTTCTTATCAATTTTATTCTATACATAATTAGTTAATTTTGAGATAGATAATTCATCAATACGAACATGAAATGGTGTGATATGTTAGAATATAAGGCAACTCAATCTAATACATTATTATTCTTATTTGACTCAAATATTAGTTTAAAATTAAAAGTTTCACTTTAATATTTTTTTATTATTACTAACTAATGAATTATTAAATTATACAGGTTCTTTATTTTACTTGAGAAAGGGTGGTTTGTTATTTTGTAAAGGTTTATTTTTTTCTCTATATTAGTGTTTTTTATTGTATTTATGTTGTAATTTTTTTATTTAAATTCATTATTTATATATGATTTTTGCAATTTCTGATGCTTTTTTGTGCATTAGTGTTTTTTACAACAAAATTTAGTATTACCCATTATTATTGCTAAAACAAATAATTGATAAATTGGTTCTTTTATCATTACTTCTAAAACACTGATAAAGTATTCAGTTATGAGCACTTTTTTGTGCTAATAAATGAATCATTCTTTTAATCACACTCTAGTAATCTATGATTTTTAGCACTAGTAAATGAAATTTATAGCATTGTTAAAGTCCAATTTTATAGTACTTCTCAACGATCAATCTCATGTAGTAAATTAAAGGAATATGCAATCCAACAATGATAATTATAATTGTATGAACTATGGATGTATAATGAATTTGAAGTGATTACCAATAAAACTATATTAATGGAATTCAACAGTAAATGAAATTTTTCCCCTAAAGAAGACTAATTCTAGAATGAAGTGTTACATAATTAACATGAATCCCAATATGGTTACACAGGTATCCAAAATACGAGGTCATTATTTTTTAGAAACTATTGGTTCTTGGAATGATTCCAGAAAATACATCTAATAATTGGGATAATATGATTCAATTATAAAATTAAATGATTCCCACAAAAGGGGGAGTAAATAAATGATTTAGAAAATTCAATAGTATGACAGGAGAAATCTAACTATTTTAAATAGATAAGAAAATTTTAATTCCTTCATTTTTATCTACAATGGAAGTGGTCAGAGTAGAGAGGCATGTAATTATAAACTATTCAAAAATTACAGAAAAATAGTTCATAATAAAGGACTACAAAAAAACATGGCAAAGAATCTGAAGGGTAGGTCTACAAATAAAATTCATATAAAGTCTATAATGTATATATAAAAATCATCCTTGAGAGGATTACGAATAAAAAATGATGCCAAAAACAAACCCAAGTAGATCAAGAAGGGTGCTACACAAAAGTGAATAAGTTGATTCTTTTCTTATAAGAAGAGGTCAGATAACGTTTCACTATAAGAATTACATGGATATAAAAATAGATATATGTGGTATTTGAAATCAATTCTGAATATCGATCCAAGATCAAAATTAATATAATGATGTGGTAAAGAAAACTAGAGTGTCTATGGGCATATAACAAGAATGTTCTGTATACTCTAAACGAAATATTGGTAATTTTTCATCTAATGTGAAAATATTGAGAATGTTGGAAGAAGAACATATTATGATAGATTCTAAATTCTTGAAGGATATTCCAAATAAAATTCCAAATTCCATGAGAAGTTGTAAATAAATGATTCCAATAAAATCTCATAAATTCAATGTGGATGAGAAAGAAGTGATTTACAGATATCATAAAATTTTATACTCATTAAATTGACCGAAGAAGAGATGTGGAAAATTACAAGAAATAACCATGTGATAAATCTTCCTTTATGTCTAGTGTGAATAAAAAAATTCCACAAAATTTTATTAATAAGGAAATTAGAGATTTTTTGTTGACAAAAAAATTCATGAAATTTCAAATTATTATTATGATGAGTTCATACTATAATGGCGCTGAAATGAAATTTGTTTAATAGTCGACAAAAATTATCATTAATGATTCTCTTAATAAAATGAACTAGGTGACCCTCTTATTGTAAAAAAATATTTTTTTTTATTACCTGAAGGTAATTAATGTTTCTGCATAGAATCAGGGACATAAATGAGTTAAATATATTATACTTTTATATATACATGATGAAATATTTTATTAAATGATTTATGAAATCCAATATATTAGTTTTATCTATCATCTTTTATCTTGAAGATTAAATATTGCAAAAGATCCAAGTTAAATCATGATGAAGGTATTCAACTTCAAATAGTTGACCAATGAATTTAAATCACAGTAATAGATGATATCGTGCCATTTGGTACTCACATCAATTAGAATATATAATATCAACTAATAAAAAATATTTATCAAGATAATGTTATGATGGATATCATCCCTTCTAGGGAGTATCCAAATACATTCGAAGAGGCCTATATTTCTATCAATGTTATTATATTTCGAAGGTAAATTTTCAAGAACTCATAGATGATGTATTTTGGAACACTAAGTTATCCTTATCCAAAAAATAAATAAATGATATATAATATTAATAAGGAGAAAAAAAATGAATCAACAAAATTTAAATAATAATCCTGAAGAGGATTCAAGACTAACTTCATGAAATATACCACCTCATATGATTTAATGTTTTTAGTTTGTGAGTGGTGTTAAATCCAATAATTTCTTGTTGAATATATCATGATTTTTTTCATTATTAGTAGTATTATAAAAATTCTACATCAATTTTATCAATTTGTATAAACGTATTATTATCAACATATAAATAGTGGTATAGTCTATGAGGTAGGATACATGTTCCGGTATATCTATTACTATCACATTATTAAAGGAGTTTGGAAAAAATGGATTATAAATTTGGCCTTCAATTTTTTTACACTAATTTAGAAAATGTGTACTTAGTTTGGGATAATTTATTTCATATTTCTTAAGAATTTAATGATTACATAAATTATTTGGTGAATTTTATTTATTATCAATAAGGGAGAGTTATGGAAATAAATAATGGGAGAGAATAATCAAGAAAACATATTAAAATCTCATTTTCTATAATGGTATTTCTATAAAAAATATGAATTATATACCTCAATCAGGGATCCACAGTCTTTTTGTGCTTAGACGCACATGCATGCCCCACTTCAATTCATGTGTTTTTGTAAGATTTACTGTTAAAAATGGATACATTATATAACTCATCCTTGATGTTTCTCTAGCCTTATTTACCTCGATAGTGATTCCCCTTATTGGTCCTTATCAATATCACCTCTTCTCTTCCTACCAATTCTAACTTGTCATACCCCAATATTTATCTAGTGTGTTGATTCTTATAGTGGTTTGGGATAGTGATGAGGGAATCATCTCGACACATCCTTCTTCTGGTGGGTTTCTATCTACCGTATCTCAAGTATCCGGACACTATTCTTGCTTTTTTATCACTCCTCCCCATCTCTTTTTTCCATACCCATCATGCAAGAACCTATTTTTTGTTAGAAAATGTAGAGTTTTAGGGCCATTTGGGATTGGGATTATTATATGTCTAAAGGTGATACCTCTTTTGTTTACTCAATAATATCATTTCCCTTCCATTAATTGTGCCTCCATTTTGTGTTTGTTGTATATTTTTCATGTTTAGCATCCATGCTTTGGTTATCCATCTCAGCTCAACATGGTTCCCATTTCTAGTTGTTTGTATAATTTTAATTGGTATGGATGATAATTGTTTTTCAAGTTGATGGTGGTGTAATGGTGGATAATGGATTATGTTTGACTCAATACAACCTTTTATTACCACAATGATTCCTCACATTTTAGCTCCATCTAATATGTTCATTACAAATGGTCGTGGTGATTCAACTAATATTTTCTTGGTTTTGATTCTGAATGAATGATATTGAGGGGATGACATCAAACTATATGTCAAGGAAATTATATGATCTATACAATACTCGTGATCCAAGGTTCCACCTCTGTTCATCGAATTAGACTTGTGAGGTTGTTTTCATGGCATTTTTGGATCTCATTCCAAATGGTCGATGATGTTATAGGAGGAATATCTCATAGTGGCCTAGTTTATGCCTTTGGGTCCTTATAATATATGGTATTTATCATGGTTGTGGTGATTATTCATTATGTGGTGTCAAATATGGTGTACTTTTGGTGATTATGTTAGATTCTAGTGGGAGGTTCTCAATAGTGAACTATTGTGGAAAATATGTACATATATGCCAGGGTCTATGTCACGAGGTAGTTTATCACTTGGGGCATTGATTTTGTTTTGAATTTTAAAATTTGAATCGTTTTGTGGAGGTATTCACGAGTCATGTGATACCTTTTTTATCTCCAACAAAACTAAAAATATTATTTTCAAAAACAAAACAAAATAGATTCGAAGGAAATTGGTATTGGAAATAAATATAAAGGGTTAGGTAAAATATCATTCATTTTTGTTTGTGTTATAATCGTTTGAAAATTATTAGTAAGTGATGAATCACTTAATGTGAATATGTATTGAATAACTAAACCATCCTAATTATATGTTCCGGTGTTCTCAACATTTATAATGTGGTAAAAATATTTTTCCCATGAAATTCTTAATATTTTATTTTAAATACCAGATGTTTTTTATAAGATCCATCCTCAATAATTCCAATGATCATATATTATATTTTTAATGAGGTGGATTTATGTGTGATGATTATATAAAAATTCTTATGTATCAATGAATTTTTCCAATAGTATTTTCTATATGAAAATTTTCCATTAATATAAAGGATAATTATGATACATATAATATTATTTCTGATAGGATAAGTTTTCTGGATGTCAAATGAAGTCCACTAAATATTTTGTTATTTGATGATGAGTTTTATGAAGACCATCATAATATCTATCGTCATGAATATTAAAACATCATTTTTAGGCCATGAATAAATATAAATAACTTTTTATAATAAATTATCTTTGAATAAGAAATTAGTGTTGTGTTATCTATTTTTTTCTTGGTAATTACCTAGTATAGTTTCCATATTTGAAAAACAATATATCCATACAAGATATCTCACCAAGATAGATAAATATTAAAAATGTGGGAGCATGGTAAACAACAAGGGAGGGGAATATATGACAGAAAACATGGTGGCAGGAGTAGTTTTATTTCATAGCTCCCATAGGTAACACACATAGGTTTCATTTGAAGAATGCATGGACTTGCCTAGGGGACTATGCATATGTTTAAATCCTAGTGTTGCGTATGGGTGCATATACAATCCTGTTTCCATCCATGGTTCTAGATCTAAAGGATAATTACATATTGAATTTTACAGGTAACTTGAAAACTGAGTAAAAATCCATTTAAGAGGGACAAGGTATGTTATACTATTCACTAAATAAAATGATACACAAATAACACTCAATGCCCGATAAATTTTATCTCTTTCATCTTATCAATATAGTGCATCATTTACAACCTATCGAGGTTGATTTACCTCTCCTTTCATCTATAAAGTTATATTTTTATCACTCTAACAATATCCATTGATAAATTAAATGAAATTAAATTAAAACATGCATGGAGTAATCTTGGAAATCAATATATTTCACTCTTGTAAATATTTCAATAATATGATATAAATAAGGGTATAAAAAATTCATTAAGGTACTCACATATTAGAATTAATGTAAGAATATTCATGTGAAATTATTATATGTATGTGATTTTAAACTCAAGATGGAAAAATAGTTTTTGGAAAGATTCTATAATTATGGATGTCATGTGATAAGAAGGCTTCCCATTATATTAGGTTTTTAAAATAACTTGTTCTATATATTAAGAAATAAATATTATTAAATAAGGTATTTACATGGAATAAAATTTGGATACAAGGTGCTGTAATATATGAGCTTTGGGAGAGTAAACTATCCTTTAAATATTTATTCTCCCACTAATGATAGATACTAGTTCATTTGGAGCTCTCATTTCACATGAAATATTGTCTTCATGAGCATTATTCACATGAAGGAAATGTTCAAGGATATTCTTGGTTATGAAATGTATAGTTCTTTTCAATCTAGTTTATATAATGAATTATTTTCACAAAATATTTACAACATTTCCGAGAGACTATTATGTTACATTTCCCCCAATGTCGTCATTGGTTGAGAGAAGAATAAATATTGCATGGGCTCTTCTTTTTTGTAAATAAAATTATGGAACCCTTGAATCTCACCATTAAAATGATGTATAAGAGTTATTCTAGAAACACACTAATATATAATTGAGTCTTGAGGAATTATAAATCACACACTTTTGGAGTAGAAATTAATAAGAAAGTCTTTCATTGTTCAGGAATTTTTTTTCAAATTCTTCCAACATATAATTCCATATTCAGATCAATATTCTAAAATCAAAATTCTGGGAATGAATTATAATAAATTATTATATGGAAGGAAACAATTGTATGAATGAATAAAATAATCATGTGTCATAAAGGAACCCATGCACAATAATCAAAATAAATTTTATAAAATGAAATGATAAAAAAATAATGAGAAAATAGATATAAACACTAGATTTCTTGTGAAGAAATAATAATAAAATATTAAAACTGAAGAAATAAAAAAATAACTTTTTTTTTGAATATTGGTAATCCCACACAACAATTTTATATCACATATTTTTTTTGTAGTTAAAAAGTAGAAGAAAAAAATTTTACATCTCTATTTTTTGTTTATTACTGTTTGGTTCTTATAAGATATCTTGAGAACAAATGTTTTAGAAAACAATATATTATAGATAATGAAGAAGAAGAAGAAGATGTGACCCTCGGGATTTCAATAAAATTTCTTCTAACCCACAGATTGATGAATTTTAGATAACTTTTTGACATTTGAATTTGAAGAACTCATATTTATATTATATTCATAGGAAAATCATTACTATAAATTTGTTATATTAAAGAATATTTTTTTTAATATTTTTCAATAATTACGGATCCCCATAACCATATCCTTCATTTATTATAAAATTAATTACATTTATTTTTCATGGTTAATTCTAGGAAAATGTGTTCAAGGCCATTACATAGAATGTTCTTTTCTTGAAAATGATACAAATGATATGTGGGACTTGGATAATAAACAACATACCTCGGGGATATAGTCATACAAATTGGAATGTAACCTTGTAAAAAATCAATGTGCTCTTTTCCCATTATTGTTTTATGTCTAAGATTTCTTACAATAGGGGATGAAGAAAATAAAACCATTTATAGTATATGTTATAAAGGTATATAATGGGATAAATGTTTTACGGTAATGAAATTCTATCCCTTGTTAATTCACCCCTCTCATTGTGGTCAAACCAAAGCGATCCAAACATGTGGTTTCAGTTTTGTTTGTCTGTTATCAAACAAATCAACTCAAATGGAATATGAATGAATGGGTATGTACAATTAAGAGTTAGTATAACTCTCACCCTTGGTGTTTTCAATTTTCGCATTAATTTATCATTATTTTCTGAAATGAAAATTTTTATCAAAAATATTTTTTTTAAAATTCATTTAATATTTCAAACTAAAAAAGTTGAAAAAATAAATAAATCACTATGCCTTATTCTGTTCATTAGTGGAAGATAAACCACAGGTTAGAGTATACTATATTCCAATTAATATTATTATCTTTTTTTCTATTATGGCCCTTAAATAATGTAACTACATTATAATTTAGCACAATTATCCTGGAATTAAATACCATATATTAATGTCTTTTTTATTATTCATATTTACCTTGAATTGTATCTGAACAACTATAAAACAAACCACATATATTTTTTTTATGAAATCTTTCTGACACAACACATATCATCGTAATATCAAATAAAATTGGAAAACCAATTTAATACTATTTACTGTGACCATAACACATTCCTTTATGTGTAGATAAATGAATAAGAAATTTGGGTATTCCATCCAAACCAATAGATATAAGAACTATAGGAAAAGTCCTATTGATTTTTAGATGAAGAAGGGAATTTTTTTTCCCTATTTAATTAAAACTAAATAAAAGACACTTCTTAATGTGAATTCAAAAATACATTTAAATATATTATAATAAAGGAAGATCTTCGGAACAAATAAATATAGGGATTGAAATTTATTATTGGACTCTATTTTATCTTATTTATTCCTTCTTAAATGTCTCAAAACCCACCTAAATTATTTTTTTTCATATTTATCTAACCCACTACATGTTTTTAATAATGATGAACATTAAGCAAGATATATATATTATCTTCTATTGATGAAAGGTTAGAATACCCACATCTAGTATGTAACATGAGTAGTTACTAAAAGGAAATTCCTGGGTAGAAAATATTTCAAAATAAAATTATTGTTGATGATTCTGATTCATTGGATATAATTACATCATATTTCATTAAAAATAATTTATAAATTATAATTCTGATTTCTTTTTATTACCAAAATATTATGAACGATATTATCCGTAGATGATGAAGACACCCTATTGAAGGTGATATAATATAATGAAATTATATAATATATAATACCTTCTAATATATAAGAGTTTCAGAAAACTTTTCAATATGATAAAGGACATATAGATTACATTTATCATAGGGACGATGTAATATTAAGCTTATATTATTTTTATTTCTCACAATTTGTATTACATTAGGAACCCTGTTATTTTCCTTTTGAAAAATCAAAACCAATGAATTTATGGTTGAAACAGAAGAATGAAAATATATTAATATTGATGTTGTATATTTTTAGGAAACTCTGAAACTTCATTTTAAAGAGGTTACTCATAAATAAAGAAAATATATAAAGGGGAATAGAAGAATAGTTTTAGGATCCCCGCTTCATTATTATACCCCATATAATCTACAATATTATTGATAATCATAAATTGATGGTGTAAGCAATTGATTATACAATAAAGGGTGACCACCATATGATATTGAAGTTTATTTTTTATGGCATAAATGTAATTCATTTTCTTATACCCATAAACTCTATCCACATGAGGATTAGGGCTGACCCTAAAACATTCATGTTGTTTAAAAGATAACCATAACACCTTGTTGAGGAGTTTCCCCCAAAAAATTTTAGCCAAGTATATTTTTTAATTTCTCTTTGATTCAAAATATTTAATTAAATGTTTTATTGTTTTTTCATATAGTTTTGATGGTGGAAACCTATGTAGGTACATTAAAAACATTAAATTTTATGATACCCAACATCAAAATAACAGATTATGAAATGATTTTCATGGAAATTGTAAGCTTAGTATTTTATGATTTAGTTTTTATTATAGGTAATATTCATTAGAAGTCTACTTTTGGGGACATTTAATGATTCATTTTCAATTATTTGGGATATGAACACACAAGTAGTACAATTTTACTATCCCACAAATATTGATTTTATATCTTTTTATCATTAGTTGAGAGTGAGGCATTGTTATTTTTCTTGTAATACTTTTACAAGTTTGTGTAACCCTTACATGTCTCTTGTGATTCACTTTATATGGATAAATGTGATAGTCATGCTTATTTCCCTAATGAATATAGTCTTTCAAATATAATTTTGTTTTTTCATTGTAGTTTTTATATAAAAATCTTTTGGGTACTATCAATCCTTAAAAGACTATTAACAGAATTTAAAAAATGTTATTAATACTATTATAGATCCCTAATGATATATAATTATCATTGTGTTTCAGTTCTACATCATTGAGGTCCAAATCCAAGACTTATGAGTTCTGGGAGGGGTATGTCTATATAACCACATAAGGTTGAGGCTTTGGAGTCATTGGAAAATATCAAGAGTGTTTTTTAAAATTTATAATTTTCTTTTTGGTTGACTATTATAGAATATTCAATTATGATATATTTGAATTAGTACAACCAATGAAATAACTGATCAATATAGAAGGGGATTTGATATCTTCATTCAGTTTTTGGAGAGACTAATATAAACTATTGTTAAGAATGTTATATATTTGAGTTCAGATTATAATAGAAAAATATATGGAGTAATCCATACATTTTTATACATTAGGGTTTGGTCAAGGATCTTTACGTCTATATGATCATTGTATTCAGGATGCTGCAACACGGAAATTGAGATATCATGAGTGGAATTACATGATTTAAAATATGGATTTTTTTTGTAGAAGATTATCTATAATGTCGTTATCTCAATCATCATCCACAATACAAATCTATTTAATAAATCTTATTGAAGGGACATAATCTCTTAATAGTGTGGGTTTATTTTGTATCATCATTATTTGGAATTGGAGATGGCATATACCTCTATGATGAAGAATGTTATTACTGTGGTGTTGAGTAGAATGTATCTAGGGTAGGTGGTGTATAGGAATGCAATGACAGGAAATTGAAGAGCCTCATCATTGAGATTATCCTTGGTATTTGTAATGATCATGCATAAATAACATTGATATTAATTATATTACATCTTCACTCTGTCAGGGAGTCAGGGGATTCCATTTTATGAGTTAGTTTACAATTTTATAATGGAAAATATATATGGTGGAGAGATTCCACAATATTAGTCTCTTTATAAAGAGGTAATTCTGTCTTAAAAGTTTGTTTAGGGTTCATTATAGAATGAATGTAGAGTGAGTTCAAAATTAACAGAACTTGAGATGGGTCATCCACCTTTGTATTACTATTACGTACAATGATATTAACATGAATTAATTTTCACCAAAAATATTGAAATTCACATTTTGTTTTTTCCTAATGTTTTTATTAATCATCTAGTAATAGATCATGAATAATGACCCATAATAATTCCCTATTAACTTATCATTCCTGGGTGAAATGAGAGATATGACCATAGATTGTTGTATGGGGTTTCTATGAAAACCTTGATATAGAGATGTGATTTGGGATATTATAGACTGGTTGATTATTGTTACAAACATAATATAGATCAGGTTGATCAAATTTATGGAAGAGATTAAAAGGTTTTATATCAATGCTACTATATCTCATCAGGGTGCAATGATGACTATTATTTCTAATAATGATTCATGGTTTACATATTCCCCATTTAGAGTATAAAGAATGTTATTCATACTCAAGTAAAAATAGAACAGTGTACAATCCTCAGACTGATGGACAGTCTAAGAAAACTATCATAATTATAGAGAAATTTATTTGATCATGCTTTATGGACGTCAATAGTTCATTAGATATTGATCATTTCTTATTTATATAAAAAACTATAAAATTTACCAAAAAAATATATAACTCTTTTTTGGATTTATATGGAATTGTTTGTTAATCACAAATGTGTTTTATAGAGTTCAATTTGTTAATAGTAAGCTGGTAATTTCTCTATAAGGGGACATCATAGTTTATATATCTGATCTGAAATTTTTTAATGGACTCCCTTATCAAACATGTATCATATAAAAACCATCAATTTTTCCCCATGTTTTTAGGGTGGTTAATTGGTATTCTTGTTAGTGTAACCAAATTTAGTGTACCTGTTTGAACAGGGCATGTAGTGAAAGATCCAAACAGGTGGGTTTTTAAAAAAAACCACCGATGATCTAAATAAACTTTTCGATGTCCACGAAGGGTAGCCAGGTCAAAGTCGTGGATCCCACGTGGGGGATTTTAAGAACAAAATAAACCGTAAAAATACCTGGTTTAATTCTGAATCCGCTCATGACGTCTGCTCGTCATTGGTGATCGCTGCTCAAAGAATCTGAAGTCCAATTCCTCTAGATCATCCAAAAATGCTTCAAGGAAACCGCGGAAGCACCGTTAGTCGTAATCTGGGTGCTAGCATGGAATTGTGATGACACCTTCGACGCTTCGACGATCACCGCAACGCTTCACTGGCGATGCATAAGAGAATGCATGATCCATGCTCCTTGGATCTATAGAATCTCTCTCTAGATTATGGGAGAGAGGATATGAGAGATAAGATCCATGAATAGTGTTTGGAAAATTCCCCTCCTATTTTATTTAGTTCTTAATTAAAATACCTGGCATCGCCTCATCGGCCCAAAATACTTAACGCACCATCAATGACAATTTATCAATACTTGTCTGAGTCATAAATATTATTATCAATTAATTGTAATATATAAAATATATTACATGATAATAATTATGTAGTTAACTTGACTCGTCGCTCCTATAAATATTAATTGAAACATGAATAATTTAATATTCGTCAATTAATATTTTTTCATGTATTTACATAAAACTCGTAAATACATTTAATAAATAAATTCCATACTCATTATTATAAAATAGAATAATATGAGTTTATTTATATCATTGGTGATTGTTTAACTTTGGACAATTCTTGGACCCCTGTGGCGGGCCCTACAATGTCTAAAAGTCCTATTCAACTGAAAAGGGAAGATTTTGAATACACTATTGTGTGTGACCCTTATGCCCTTATTCCGACAGCCGTGAATAGTATTCACAGACCAAGAGCGGGATCTAGAAACCTATCAAGGCCCCTAAAAATTTTCATAGTAGCGACAACCAACCTACAAACATGCACTAGGTAATATAATCTCTTTGTCTGTAAAATCTCATAAATCAGGACACACTCACATTTCATCACACTTTTCTTGCTTTATAGTTTGTTGATTTAACTAGATGGATTTACCCTTGACTGGAAAGGCCATGGTCTTATAAAGATACCACCATCAATATCAACATGGCCTAATATATATTACTTCTATAACCCATAAGTGACAAATCCTTTCTTGACCATTCAACTAATGTCATGCCACCAATGACGCACATGACACAAACTACCTCGCCACGGCTTCATTGTCATTGTTATTGTCTTCCTTCAATGTACGTAATCAAATGACATGAATTGGTAATGATATTAAGTCAGGAGGCCATTACACATGATCGTAGATAGGATCATCCAATGACACCTGAAACAAGCGGTGTTCATATTGGCGGTCCATTCCTCATGATCTCACTACTAGAGGTCTCTAAGTGCGAACATCATGAGAAGAAGTCTCAATGCATATGATCCCCCAACACCTAATGGTCAGAAATCTACTATTTCCAATCAGTATGATGTATCTAGACCATAGAACATATATTTATTATTAATTTCATAGTATCTAGAGGTTCTCTTTATAGCATGGTAACTACTATATCCTTTCAATATGACAATAAATATTTGGACATTACCATTTCAATAGAGGATTCAAAAAAGTATTACACTATAACGGTAAGATGACATCTTGCATATCTTACTATATACAGAATATGGTAATCAAAAGCACTGAATAGTTGGGTCTATTTCACCCACTATATAAACACTCCCACTCACACAATAGCCAAATTGCCAACCAAACATGTTAGCTACTCACATGTTGACTGTCATGTTTCTATTGAGTTATGGATTTAGCTATTGGGTCTGCCAAGGGTCTTCCGCATGGAAATTATGCTATAGAGACCTCATCTCTTAGAGAAAAAATTCTCAAGAGATAGAATCCCGAGTATAACCCTTTTTCACACAGTCATAACTTGACATATTGGATAGTAAGAATATCATAATTTATATTATGATAACACTTTTCTCACCAAGTGCAATTCAATGAACTGGAAAAAATCATTGCATTGAATTGCTTCTTAGATATCTTAGAAGCTGCAATGATATTAGTCTTGTAGGTATGGCCACCACTAGCTAATATTAGCTTGACTCGCTCATTTCCCTTAGACTAACTGTAATACATGATCACATTGATCAATGAAAGACTAGTTTGTAACCCCAAAATGTTGTATCCTTTCTTGTCAACATACCAGATACATATATTTTGTACATGACAATGTACAATTAAGTTGATCTAAATACATCCCTCGCAGTGCTCATGGATATAACTGGTATTTGCTTATTGTAAAATATACTTTGGAAATATCAGTTCTTGTACATATCATGACATGCGTGATTGATCCATTTCTCTGATGTATGGACTTCCACTCACAACATTTATCTCTTCTCATGTTATGGACAGGTCAACATGGAGCGATTATGTTCTATGACATAGGCAACAATTCATCTCTTGAATTTTCCAACATTATTTTTCAATACAATATCACTATATGTACGATTGACTAGGACCAATCAACATATAGATCTACCATAGTAGATCCTATTCCCTAGAACATAGGATTCTACATTTAGTCAAACATTGGAGAGTAAATTTCATCTTGGTCGTAAATAACAATGAGACCAATGTCTATTTTCTAGAATGTTATTGAACATACTTCACTAGGAAAGCATTGATGCTCCCACTAACCTATGGTAAAAACATGGAAATCATTGGTTTCAAATGCATATACTATTATAATGTTGCTTACTATAATCCTAAACTGGATTTATGAAACTTGAAACCATTATAAAAATTCTCTTATATGACCATCCCTTTCTGGTTGCGTCGTATAGACCGCATCCACGATTGATGGTCATGACATCCTATAAAAAATAAATTGATCATAGATATTAGATATGATAAGTAACATTCTAAAGGATTTAGGCATAACGACTTGGTGAAACCAATAAATCCTTATTGGTACTACACTTGTACCATCCATGTATTAATTCAGTTGAATACACACCACAATATTCAAAATAATAAGCCCCTTTTTCACTTTGATACATGGAATCCCTTAATTGAATATTAGTTGGTCTTATCAATTTTTTCTAATTGCCTTATACCCCTTACTTGTAGGAAATATTATTCAAATTGAATAAAAATTCACCAACCGTGGTGAATATAAAAACCATCATCATGGTTTAATCATTTCAGCACAGTATGTGTCTCTAGAACATTCTCTGTTCCACATGTGCTTGTGGAACTTGTTCCTATGCCATCTATTTTTTTCATCTTGAGCATTGAATAAACAGAATTCAATATAGCTCCCACTATCTATAATAGAGATGTGAAACCTTGTATAGATATTTATTCCATTACATGACTAAAACTTTTCTACCTTAGGGATTTATGTAATATCCAAATCAATCACTAGGATAATTACCATAGATGCACAATGTGTTTATCTTGATGCATGTTTTTTTGTATCCAAACAAAACATTTTCATCCAAACACATGTATTTATGACATAATGGATTTCTATCATACTATGACTCTTATAATATCCATTTTTCATTATAATTGGAATATGGTTTTCAGATATCATTGTTATTTTCAAATAATTTCATGAAATATAATGGATTTTTATGCTAGTTCTAACATTGATTTTACTTACATAAAAATTTTGATATATAACATATGCATTTTTGAATTTCTCCACGCTATATGTTTATTGGTAAATGTTGATATGTAGGACTTGATCATCAATCCTCCTCATTAACATCACTGTCGTGATGTCGATAAGGTAATGTGCATTTAGGAATTACTCCACAATACATTATCAAGATTGATGAATGCTTGGTCGAGATATTCTTCAGTATCCCAAACCGAAAGAAATCATATATCGTGGCCATGGAAATACTTTACATCATTATTCATTAATTACTTAAAGGAATATTATGAAACATATACACCTCTATATTATACTTGGAATCGTTCATGCTTAAGTGTTAATCTATTTATAAAGGCTTTGTGACATACCTTTATGTCTAAAGGCTCCTTTGTCCAAACTAAAAACATCGATAGTACCAAAAGTATTTAGTTGTGCTGAGCCTAAATAGAATACATGGTATATTCATTAAGTCCATTTTTAGTATTACATGGCATAGAATTATCCTTCCACAACTAGGTATAATTCTTACTTTTATATTTATCACTAATTTCCTATGATTCTTGTATTACTGAACTAGTGATTGAGTTTACCAAAAACAACATTCATTCTAAAAACTGAAATAATGTCTCCATACATCAATTTACACATGAGATTAATGTTTCTGGTTATACTCAACAATTGTTCAACAAGAATATTTCTCTTGGAAATTAATTAAGTCATGTACTACTCGTCATTGGCCTAGGAATCACCCTTTCACTGCCACTTGGAGAATACACCTGACTTCTAGTAAGGTTTCTATACTAACTTGTTTATCTTATTAGAATACACATATGTTACATGAATATTGTATTTAATACCCATGTAGTAATAGAGAAACATTACATGGATTAATACACCTGATGTAGAAGCAGAAAATTGCTCCTTTAAATCAGGTTAATTTTTTTAAACTTCCATATTATTATTTTATAATATGCAATTCAAATATCCTCTATTAATACCTAGTTAATTGAAGGACGTCATGAATATTTAATTTGTCTTAAATTACATTAACCTTTTCACATTTTCATTCAACTTAACCTCCATAAGAATTAAACCTTAATCGTATTATTATTCTTATTCACTTGGCGGACCTTACCTAAATTGGTAATGAATTGTTTACTCAATTCTTGTTTGTTTTGTAACATAAAACAAGACTTGAGTAATGTGGTGAAAATGATATTTAATGATCATGATAAATATTTTGATTTACACATGTCTATGTAAAAATTTCCTTATTCATATCATTGCTTCACATTCTACTCGCAAACTTCTCAGAGATGAGACTTTATGTTATATCATCTATGTCCTGGTGTATCAAGCACAACTGAGACCAGACGTTGATGAAAGCATAATGATGTAACTATCATATTCTTTTTACATTAGTCTCATGTAATAATTTTCATCCTCACTTTTTTCGGTAGTTTAATATTGTTGGGGATGCTGAAACCTTGAGTTTCCAATATCATAGTACTATGCGAATGAGCCTGTACTATTCATGGATACTCATGTCAGTGTGGACATTTACATTATAATATTCCATTGTTAATCTTGTGATATAACTTTCCATTTTTTTACAAAAATAAATTTTAGCATATTAGTGCCTTTTTTCTGTATTACCGGTTTAGACATTATTGATTAATAACTTAAATCATTTAATGTCTCCCACTATTTTATCAGATTCTAGGAACCCTCTATTGTAGAATCAAAATACTATTTAGCTTGAGTATTCTAGTGGCATGGATCCTGGAACCAGAAATCATAGTCTACAAGCTATATCTTTGCCACTACTTGGAGGGTTCTAAGTGGGATTTTGGATGGTTGGCCGCTTTAACATGCGGCTCCTTGATCTGTTGAGTGAAGTCCCAGCATCTCAAAATTAGAACATGATTTACTCAACTCTTGCCTCTAAAATTACAAAAATCTAGCTATGGCTATTTCATTGATGCAATTTTAGTTAAGTCAACCCATCGTTCTTATAAGGACTCCCCGGTAGTAAAAGGCACCCTCAGTTATGGCTTGACTGACACCTCAAACAGATGGTTTTGATCAAACATGAATGATGGAAGGTGATAATAACATAATATATTTTTCAGTGTTTTATTATTATTAATGTGACAAATGAAATCATTTTCTATTTTTATAAGCATGTGTTATGTGATCGCACACACAACTGACCGTACAATAAATAGAAATTTCATCGCGTCACATGTTCATTTAATTTTTCATGCTTATTTAATATTATACTATGTGATCACACAATAAATTACATATACACAAAAATAATAAACCATGTAAGAATAAAATGTGAAACATGATCATTTGCAAGTACTATTGGTTGATCTGTTGAGTGAATAACGGACAAACCAAACCCCTAGGGGTATGTACCTTAAGTAGCATGGATTGAAACTTGAAAGGCATTGTTTTCTCATCCAATGCATCCAAATACTGTTTGGTGTGTCACCGTCGCTTGGAACGAAATGCGTCATAGCTCCTCTCGTCATTATACAACTATACTTGAACACGGGAAAGGGGGTTTCGGGGTATAAAATTACAACTCTACAAAGCAAGCATGTAGTTCCTTATACATATAATGAATCTGATACAATACACATGTCACCTTTAAATTAATTAAACTAATTATTATAATACCGTGGTATAATTAAAAAATAAATTAAATAAATAATAAAAAATGCATCAATCATACATTGGTCAGTCTCATATCATGATTAGACATATACGGATTAAGGTCATGTATATTCAATAAATGCATAAAAAAATTAAACTTCCTTTAAAATATACTTGATGTAATTTTAATTGAATTAAAAATTCACTCATATTTTTTTAATTCAATTATCACGTCATTCGGTCCCAATTAATTAATTTAATTTTAAAACAAAATATTAAATTATTTAATTAATTTAATTATCTACCAATTAAATTAATTACGCCGCATGAAATATTTAATAACAAAAAATTAATATTAAATTATTTTAATTATCAACTATAATTAAATTAGTTATTTTAATTAATTTTTGATTAAATTAAATCATCGGGCCCTTAAAATGTTGGGAATGGGCTATGAGGGTCAGGGAGAACCTGCACAGGCCCATTCGAGGTGGTTACGACCCCGTGAAGGGTCATTCTGGACTGGGTAGGTCTGCCCAAGCCTGTTCCGGGATGAGTAGATCTACCCTAAGAAGTTTTAGAGCAACGAACGTTACCTCCTCGTTATGAGCATTGGAAGGCGGCCAGAACGTGACTTGTTCGGTGCAGTATAGCGTCGCTGCTGGTCCGAGAGATCCCAACCTTAGGAGAACCTCGCAGGGGCGGTGGTGCTCACGGTGGCCAGCGCATGGGTGGCTAGCTGGTGCGGAGGTGGTCCAAGGTGGCTGGCGGTTAAAGGATGCATCTAGGGCATCACCGTTTGGTGCACCTTGTTTGAAAATGGTCTCTGTTGTGGGTGGACCGCATGCGGTAAGGAGCTGACTGGAGTAAAGAGGTAGCCCATATGCCTGCTGTAGCAGGTTTCCCCAGGGAGGGAGAGTGGAAGCGCGTTGTGCCTGCTGTAGAGAGGCTGGGGTGCAGGGTTTCCGCGGACTGCCGAGACAGGAGGTCTCCCAACAGGGCAACAGAAGGGCGGGGGGCAAGGGGAAGCTGGTGCGAGTGGGGTGGAGACGGCCAAGGGGGCTCGAGGCAGGGTGTCGGTGTGGTGTGTTTCTGCGCTTCAGGGAGGGAGGCACCACCTTGGCTAGGTGCATAGGCTCCTCGTGATGGAGGTGAAGCCCTGCTGCTGCTGGGTCTCCATGGGGAGGACCGGCCGGCATGGGAGGTCACAGGGGAAAAGGCCCCTATGCCGCAAGGTGGCCCAGACAACCAAGAAGCGTCCGGTTGTTCCCCTTCTTCTAGTGCTGCACTAGTTCCACGGGGAAGAATGATCAGTAGGGGGCCGTTAGGCCCCCCCAAACGAAACAGTTTTTTATCAGGTTGTCGCCGCACCCCAATTATTATTTTTGCAATACTTAAGCCTCAAGTCTTTTATTAGAATTTTCTTTACAAAAAAGTTCGAGACCTCCAAAGAAGGTCTCCCCTCCCTTTAATAAAATTTTCAAAATTCTACATTTAGACTACAAAATTCATAACATTATAATAATAAAATATTATTATAATATAATAATATAATAATAAATTTATTATTATAAATAATATTATTATTATAATAGAATTATTATAACAATAATAATTAATAATGTTCACCGAAAAACACTATTTCAATAATCAGATGTCCACCCAGTGAACAAAAACATTCTGTTTAATTCGGATTATAAACTTCGAATGACCGCAGATGAGTCATCCGGTATCAGATTCAAACGTTTTCTACGGCATTGGCACCATAACAATGCCATCTTCATATTTTAATTCAAATTTAATTTTTCTTGGCTTAAAATCCTCATGCATCCATCTAATACCACTTGTTGGAACCGGGGACATAGCGGAAGCCCCAAATAGGTGGGATTTTTTAAAAAAACATCACTGACAATCAACATAAACATCTCAATGTCCGTAAAGGGTAGCCCGGTCAAAGCCGGTGATAACACATGTAGGATTTAACCATAAAAATACCTAGTTTAATTATGAAGTCGCGCATGATGTCTTCTCATCATTGGCGATTGCTGCTCTAGGAATCCAAAGATGAATTCCTCTAGATCACACACACACGCATCAAGGAATCCACCAGAGCACCATTCGTCGTAATCCAGGTGCAAGTGCAGAATTGCGACGACGCCTTCAACACTCCGACAATCACCTCAACGCTTCACTATCAATGCATAAGAGAATGTTTGATCCATGCTCATTGGATCCAGAGCATCTCTCCCTAAATTATGGGAGAGAGGTGGTGAGAGATAATCTCCATGAATAGTGTTTGACAAATGCTCCTCGTATTCTATTCATAGTGCTTCATTAAAATACCTGGTATATACTCGTGGGCCCCGTATACTTAGCGCACTATCAATGACATTTTACGACTACTTTCCATATTCATAAATATTATTATCACATACTTGTAATATATTAATATATATTACATGATAATAATTATGTCATTAACTCAAATCGTCGCTCCCATAAATATTAATTTAACCTTGAATAAATTAATATTCGTCAAATTTTTTTTTATGTATTTACATAGAACTCTTAAATACATTTAATAAATAAATTCAATACTCGTTATTCTAAAATCAAATAATATAGATTAATTTATTTAATTGGTGATTGTTTAACTTCAGACAAATCCTGGACCCGTGTGGCGGGGCCCACAATGTCCAAAACTTCTATTCAACTAAATAGGGAAAAATCTTGAATACATTGTTATGTGTGACCCTCTAGGCTCTTATTTCGACATTCGTGAATAGAATTCACAAACCAAGAGTGGGATTTAGCAACCCATCATATCCCCTAAAGAAATAAAGATTGTCACAGCAGTGAAAACCAACCTATGTACACGCACTGCGTAATATAATCTCTTTGTTTTTAATATCTCATAAAGAAGGACACACTCATGTGTCATCACCCTTTTCTTGCTTTATTGTGTGTTGATTTAACTGGTCGAATTTACCCATGACTACCTTGGCCATGTTATTATAAAGGTATTTCCATCAATATCAACATGACCTAAGATATATTACTTCCATAACCCAGAAGCGACAAATCCTTTTCTGGCCATTCAACCAATGGCATGCCACCAATGATGCACCCAACACAAACTACATTTCTATGTCTTCGTTTCCTTGGTTTTCGTCTTGCATCAAAGTACGCAATCAAATGACATGCAATGGTAATGATCTCAAGTCAGTAGACCAGTACACATGATCGTAGATATGAACATCCAATGACACCCGAAACATGTGGTGTTCCTATTGGCAGTCCATTCTTCATGATCTCACTACTAGAGATCACCAAGTGTGAACTTCATGAGAAAAAGTCATATTGCTTCTGAGACCCAGCACCCGATGGCCATACATCTACTGTTTCCAATCAGTAAAATGTATCTAGACCATAGAACATATAGTTACGATTAATTACATAGCGTCTAGAAGTTCCCATTATAGCATGGGAACTTCTATAACCTTTTGATACGACAATTAATATTTAGACATTACAATTTCAATAGTGGATACAGAAAAGTATTACACTGTAATGGAAAGATGAAATCATGCATATCATACTGTATACACGATTTGGTAATCAAAATCATTGAATATTTGGGTCTAGGGAAACCACTATTTCAATAATATCTTCATTTTTAATTTCTATTGAATCTCAAGATTTGGATTGTGGTCTCATTTTTTATCATGGAATATATTTTTACTGTATCATATCATTTAGTGAGTCCTTACTTGTACAATGTCATAAATTATTCTGTTCACATTAGTTATATTATGAGGTACCCTCATGATCTATCTCTTGATATTGAATTCGTTGATGTCATTTTTGATATGGACACATTATTTGTGTAATGAATAGTTCAAATAGTTTATTTTATAAAGAAATATCTTCATGGAAATAGTGTTCCTTGGGAACGAGTATAATGGATGATAGATCATATCCAAGTGAAGATGTGGTCATGGGAGTTTTATATTTTGGTGTTTTTTATATATTTATTCAATTAAATAGGACATGTGATTTTATATGATTAATATTACTGAAAAATATCCCATTGGTTGTGTAACAACCAATTTTTTGTTATATTTCTGGGACTTGTTATTTGGTTCACTTTTCATGCTTTGGATTACTTTGGGGTATATTATTAGGGTAATTGGGTGAAATTTTAAAATTTTGGAAGGAAGAGGGTAAGTTCATGGTTGGAACATAGATTGAAGAAACTGTGTGCCCTAATCTATAAAACCCTACCAAACTAAATAGAGTGGGTTTCCATGTCTGGCACACTACTTTTCAAACAGAGTGCCCTATAAGGTGAAATGGTGAACCCCATAGAAGCGGTTCAAGGTAAAGACACACAATTTGGAAAATCGTGCAACTATGCCTAGTAAAATGCAGGTGTGATTTAATTTAACCTGCAAATTAGTTATTACAATACCCAAACCCCCATATTATCTTAAAATATACCCCAACTCACCCATAATGATTCCTTTTATTGTTTTAGGCTTTGGGATGAATGAATAGGTCTCCCATCATCAGTTCTAGGCGATTCATTGTCCGAACTGAAAATCTACACCGTCCATAGTAAGTGAATCTTTTCTTGGTTGGTTTTTCATCTCTTTCCCATTAACCTCCAATTCATGAATGGATGATTATACACTTTTGGTTCTACATCTTAATATAGATTTATTAGATCATGTTTTATTTTCTTATAGATATAGTTTTATGATCTAGATCGTGTTCTTCCTCTTGTTCATGATTAATTGGCTTCAAATTTTGGTTTCCTCTATTGGGGAGAAATATTCAATGAATTGAGGTTGGAGGTCTTTTATTTAAATCCGTAATTCTTGATTTAAATTACGTGAATTTAATTATATAATTTATATTGGTTCATTAAAAATTTTGATTCCTAAATTAATCAAATTAATTTAGTAGATTAATTACATTATGGATTGGTGATTCTGGATAATTAATTATTTAATAAATTATAGCGATGTTGGGATTTTTTATATGTAATAAATAATTGTTGAAATAATTATAGGAATATTACGATTGTTGATTTAGAGTAATTTGTTGAGGAATTAATTGTGGGATTTTTTGAGTATGGATATAATTAATTAATTGATGAATAAATTAATGTAGGTAATGGGAATAATAAAATGGTTAATTAATTAATCTGATTTATATTATCAAATAATTGGTGAATTAATTAATGCGATTTATGTGATAAACTAATTATTTAATTTGTTATGGAATTGGTGTCGTTAATTAATCATCGAATTAATTAATCGAATGATGTGATTATGTAATTGTCGAGTTTGATTAATTAATTTGTAACTTAGTTAATGTGATTTTGTGATATATATGAATTTAAATGATGATTGGAAACAATGTAATTCCTATGTTACATAAAGTGATGAATGGAATTAATGGAATTCATAAGTGTCATGAAATGATGAATTGTAAAAATGGAATTCATAAGTGGCTTGAAATGATGAATAGTGACAATGGATTTCATATGTGACATGAAATGATGAATGGTAAAAATTTATTTAATAGGTTACATGAAATGATGTGGGGTAAAAGTTGGATTCATTCATCACCGTAAATGATGAATGGTAACAATAGAATTCAAATGTGACCTAAAATGATGAATGGTCACAATGGAATTCATATGTGACTTAAAATGATGATTGGTTAAAATGGAGTTCATATGTGACATCCCTTAGGGATAGTTTAGACTTCGACATGGGCTGATGTACGTATTGAAAGCTCATGTGTCCTCAAGAACCCAATTGTTATGTGGTTAAATAAAGTCTAACTGAATAAATGTAAATTTTTATTCAGTTTTTGTGATTTATTATTTATACAATAGAATACACTTTTATTGAATAGATTTTATTTTAGACACCGTTGGTGGTGGCCTAATGAGTTGTGCAAACACATTACATGGGATGCTTAATCGGTACCCTAATAGACATCATTTTTTCAACAATGAATAATCGGAAAGGTCATGTATTAGAATATTGAATTAGGATTGATCATGGATGATGGGACAAGATGTCTTTTGAGACACACTTGGGAGTTCTCAGTGACTTTAATTTTGTGTTTTTATTTTGATACATAGAACAGTATTTAGCAAGGAATATCTACTATTCAATTTTGATATTTTATTTATAGTTTTTTTATCATGTGGTATTTTTATTTTTATAGTTATGGCTATGTTATTGGTTATTTCTTATTACTTTCCCTTGTATTACAATGATTTACATGGTATATTCTCTATATAATCAATAGTATACTCTTGCTTCTATTTGGTATCCTCTAGTGTAGGAATAGGTGAACATGAGGTCGTGTGGCACACTGGTGTGTGGTATGTAGGAAGGAATGTTACATATGGGTTTTAGTGAGAAACTATATTTATATAAGGAATTAATTCATTTAAATGTTTTCCAAACATTATGTTTCTTGAGTTATAGGTGATTTTGGTGGGGCCATAATGGTATTTTTTGAGTGTTTTCCTTGAGTTTGGGGTTTTTTAGCAGGTTTCCTATGGAACCACTACACATTAGGGTTATGATCTAGTGGGGTTTGTGTAGGGGACTATTTTCAATCAACAGATGAGAATGTGAGGGGATTTGGGATGAGTAAAAAAATATTCAAGCCTACATAAGATAAATATTTAGATTCTAAGAGGTACACTACCACAAAATAATGTCTTATAATGTTTCCATTAATAGACAGAAAAATATAGAGGTGTGTTGAGGGGCGTATCAAATTACCTTATTCTAGTTAGGGGATTGGAAAATGGAATAATATGTGTGATGTGTCTAAAATTTTCATCTTGCATATGGGTTTTCGTATTGATGTGTTTTGTTTCAACATGTAGACATAATGATTTAGTTTGAATGTACATACCTAGATGTAAGTCATTCACTATGTCTATCATGTCACATTGTAATGAAAACATTTATAAAGTGTTTTTTTAAAATGATCAAAATATTTACAAAAAATTAATAACCTAATCAGTTTCCCTATGAAAATAATTTAATTAAATGAATCTAAATTATTGAAACATTCAAAATAGTTCTGTTCCCTTTGGGCACTCAAGAGAAGCAGTACACCCCACTAATTATATACACTATTTTAATCACCCTTCCATTACTAATTTTCCTTTACTCATACTTTTATTGATGTTTCATTACACTTAGTAGATTGGTAATGAAAATAAAAATTGTAATTACTAATATATTTCTACTTTTTATGTTTATTTTAGCATGTTTCATTATTTTATTTTTTATTTTTGTATTTTTTTAGTTTTTTTGGGAATATACAGATTAGATCTAATATTTAAATACATGGTTGTTAATTAGGTTTATAAAGTCTTGATGTAGGTAGTCCAAGCTTATTTAATATTATTTATAATTATTTCATGTGATTTGTAAAATGTTATACTACCACCTATAAGTGATTAAATCTAAATAAAACATTTATTCCCACAATCAAAATTTATCAATAAAAGGATAATAAGGGAAATTTTGTACCCGAATCTTTTTATTCATTATTTCTAGAGCCATTTAGGGCCACGATCCTAGCCTAATGTGCATTACCCCAATTGAATTAATCATAATGGGGATAATCTATGTTATCTGATGATATACATTCCATTATTGGGATACTTTATCATATTTATAGATATAGAATTAGTGTATTGGTGTATTCATACTATGGTACACCACCAAAGATGATTTTGTGAATTATTTTCACCATTTGTAAGATAAATTCAAATAATGTAAATGTTTCTAGAACTCTATTTTATAAAACATGGTGGGTATTATTATTTTGTAGTCTCGAGGATGGACCAAGAACTATAGATCATGCCTAATCACATTTGAAAAATTATTGGTTGATGCTGATGTCACGAACCAACCCAGGTCGACCCTAAACCGGACACCTGGGTCACCCGAGCCGGCCCGCGACATGGCCTCAAGCGCGTCTCCCCTTACGCCAGAGGTTGCCGACAAGCGGTGAGGGTGTAAGGTAAGTCGGGGGGGGGGGGAGAGACTATACCCTCTTATCAAAGTGGAGCAAAGGGACAAGAAATACAGCAACGTAAGTAGTGTAAATAATAATAAGAAAGCAGCGGAAAACATTCTTCATTTACAAGGTTTGAATCAAATTGGCGAACATCAGTTTATATAAGAGATGCATGCATGACATGGTAATGATACAATGGAAGCATTAAATCACGCGACATACTCACAAAAAAATGCAGAAGTAAATGAACAAAAGTCTCAAGCCCAGAGGGAGATCTCCATGAGCATACTGAGCCACAACTCGGTCCTTTGCTCCTAACTCCAAGTACAAGAAACAGCAACAACAAGATCCTGCAACCAAATGGAATCTACTCGGGTGACCCAGTGCAATGGTGGCCCAAGTAGGGTGTGAGATATATATCTCAGTAGGCCAGAACCACCGGGGTCTAGCCCACTCTAGACCATAAAAATATAATTAAACAAAGTGCTGGTATTTTCAAACAATAACGACACAATGCAAACAGTAAGCGCCCGTCCAGGTTCCAGAAAGGACACCTGGCGGCACTACCTGCTTCGGCCCATAGCCGGGATGATAACCTGTTTAAAACAACACAAGTAAATTTGGTTCAAGCATAAAAACACTTTTTATTATTTTTCTCACCTACTCTATTTATTCACTTATCTTTTCAACTCAGACTGGAACCCCACTCATTCTTACCTTTATTTATTTGATCACAATTCACTCGGGTTTTACCCCCATCTCTCATTCTTTTCATAAATCATTATCATCATTCATTTGGTGTAGATCGCCATGTCTAACACCCCATATCACATTTGGTGTAGATCGCCATGTCTAACACCTCGAATCACATTTGGTGTAGATCGCCATGTCTAACACCTAGATAATCATTCGGTGTAGATCGTCATGTCTAACACCCCGTATTACATTTGGTGTAGATTGCCATGTCTAACACCTTATATCACAAGCTTGGATAACCATTGGGAAGGAACGCCTTGTCCAAACCCGGATTTTATGTCGATCTAGAACGCCATGTCTAGGACCCAAAATCTCATTCATTTATCACTTAATTAATCAATCGACACAGTTCTCATTTCATAATTAATTCTTCACATTGAGTTATCCAAATTAGATCTCAACTTTTTATAATCAATTCTCATAATTAATTGTCCTTGTTCAACATTTTGGAACTTGCACGAGCAATAGAAGGTAAACAAAGGCGTATGGCATCAACATGTCTCTATGTTAGGTGATTAATGACATTAAATGGTACAAGTACAAGCATGTCATTTATCAAGTATAATGTCAAGCATAAAGAGTCATAAGACTTTTAAGCAATCAATCACAAAAAAAGGAAATCTGCTACTACACGTTTATTTTGAAGGCAGCTCACCTCCATTGCAGGAGTTTTATTAGAAAACATGTCATTACTTTATCAAACAATTCATTTAGTGATATTTAGCAGTTACTTTAAAACTCATTCCACACTTAGAAAAGTTAAGAAGCCACACAATAAGGAAGGAAATCATGAAATTCTATTGCTACATTTTTAGATTGAAGGCAGCGCACCTCGAAAGAGGGGTTTTATTATTAAATCGTTAGTTTAGTGACCAAACAACCTCTTTTATATTATTCCTGCAATTCACACGATTCGCACAGAAGCATTTAATCGGAACTAAACTTGCATAATTAAAATGCTAAGTGCAATATTAAACTCACTATTACATTACTTACATTTAAAAGGGTAAGGAGAGGGACCCTACCTCAAGGTGGATCCATCCGTCCACTCTGGCTCTTGGCGCTTTCTAACTAAAGCTGTCGCAGCTGCTCCCCCACGAGGCATATGTAATTCCACATACGTATAAGGACACCTAGCCTCTATGCACATGCTCCGCATGTCCATGAGCGTGCACAAGAGGATCCTTACACATATGCTTATACACATAAGCCTGTCTCCACTCACCTGCACAGGCACTTTTTATATATGTAATGGGAACAACTCGCCCCGTACATGTGTATATTCGCTGCCATGGACAAATATACGCACACCGAGGGAACCCACGTACATATAAATACGTACCTATGCCTGCGCAGGTGAGTTGCCTAAACTCCGGCAACCTGAAATCATACCGAAACCTCCAAAGCACTATAAAACAACCACTACGAACCTTAAGACACAAAGATAAACCAATTTAGGCCAGGAAAAACCAACCAGAAATAATAAACCCTTACCTCGGGTGTTGGCGACAAACCAAAACGAAGGCGAACCTACACCGCGAGCTCAACACACTTCCAACATCAAGTCGGGGCTCATAAACATCAAAAGACCCAAATTTAACAAGTTCAAAACAAAGGGAAAGGTGAAAACCTCACCCCGAAACCATTACAAAACTCGAACGGACTAAACGAAACCAACCAGGAACCTCTAAAACAACCTGATAAATTAATTTAGAGGCTGCGAAGACCAAAAACCGGTAGAAACTTTACCTCGGAAACCAACCGGCGGACCGAAAACACCTCAAACCGCCTCGCCTTCGGCGGCGGTTGCTGGAACGCGCATCAAGGAGTCCCAAGGAATCATTCGCACGCCCTAAAACCAAAAGAAGGCCAAAAATTCGGGTTACCAAAAACACTAAATTCGGCCAAACCAAACGAGCACCGAAAAAAAGGGATGAATCGTCAAAGAGAGGATGAAGGACGCACCTAAAGACCTTACCGTGGCGAATCAAATCCGGAAGGTGATGAAAACCGGACGAAATCATCCGCGGAAAGAGGAGGTCGCGTGCCGGGCCATTGCGCGCTGCAGCGGTTCGTTCCGAGCCGCTTTGCACGGCTGCTTCGGGGTCGGCTGAGGGAGGAGGAGAGGGAGAGGGGGGGTCGCGCGCGGCTCGCGGGGGAGAAAGGGGGGGGGGGGGGGGTGCCGCCGGGGTTCTGCCGAGAGGGGGGGTGAGGGAGAGTTAGGATTTAGTTTTAATTTAATTTTATTTTATTCTCTTTGATTTTAATTTTAAACAAAAACTAAAACACACCCAACCCGCACGATTTTACCCGCACCGCCAGAAACACCGTGCACATCCCGCGCGCCTGCTACTGGATACACGGGATATCCTGCACGGCTGACCCGCCCAGTTAAACCTACCGCGCACAGTCCGATATCACCGCTTAAAACGGCTCCAAAACTCGGGACCTCGTTCCGAAGCTCGGTTTTAAAACCGACCCGCTGATAAAAGAAAAAGTTCAAAAACCTTCGAATTTTATCCGCTCTGAAAAAAAAGGTTCGTTACAAACTACCCACCTAAAAAAATTCTCGTCCCCGAGAAGCCTTCCGAAAACAACGAAAACATCACCCGACCTACAAGGGTCTTGAAGTTTCATTCAACCGGTCGCATTGTGTTTCCAATGTCCAATGCACCTTTAAGAATTTTCTAAGAAAACTGCACATAAGCCTTTACAACTCGAGCCAACGCTCACGTTACAACTGAAAAATCAAAGTAGAGCTTACATCCGAGGCCATTATAGGGACCTCAACCCAAGAAAACGGTTGAATCACGATCGACCAACTAAAATTGGTCACGCAAGATTTCCTCGAAAGACATCGCTGACCCGAGATTCACACTCGCCCTTAAACCGACGACATGCTTTTAAAACTATTCCGTTATCAACTATGCATACACCGAAGTACTTACACGACCTTTGGTGACATTCGTAAGTCAAGCCATCACAAGACTATTATAAAACTATCGTGCCTCAGCACGAAGCGTAACTCCAAGAAACTGTGCATCCCATGCACAACCAGAGAGAGATTACGAAACAAACCAACAACTTTTAAACTTTAGCGCGGCGTATAACTGACACTGTCTTAGTGTATCCAAGACGACGTCAAGATGGGGGATATGCTCGTCTCATCCAGCAGAGTACACTAAGATTAAACCAAGGTCGCTGAGAAGATCAATCGGACCAAACCCAGATGCCTATACCACCAGAGGCATTCGTATTCATCGAAGCTTAACCACCGAAACTCTCCCCGCACTAACGAAGTTTCTAAAGCTTTGCGCACACTGCCAACCTTATCAAAGTCGCGCTGCCAAGCAAGCACCGACATGAAAACCAAAACTCATGCGACACTACCCACCTTAGGAGTGTCCATGTCGTCGCAAGAACTAGCCGCTCACCGGCATGCTATTTTGAAACACTTTAACGCACAGGTGACGTTCCTCGAACTACGATCACCACATCATAAGCTCACACCGAAAACAAGGAAACTCAAGCTCTAAGGGTACTACCTAGCATGTGCTAGTCACTTTCGAAGCACACACGTCGACCCCATCTCTTGGTCACACAAAACAGGGATTACTAGGCTCAAAAACCTCTTTCCATTTTATCCATTTCATTAATTCATTCCAACCTCTAATCATTTCAAAGAAGATCTTAACAAACCCACCAGTACTATTTCACAAAAAGGTACTTGGTTTTCAAACAATGCCCCACGGAAAAAAAACAGGCAAGTTGCAACAAACTTCCTCTTCAACATTTAACATTTAATGTTATCCAATCATAAACAGAAAATTTAGCATCTAAATTCCTTTTAACAAAGAGGCGACCTCATAAGGTCCCATTAATTCAAACTAGGTTCATCAAAAGGAAACCATATCACAGTTCATTTCAATAAAACATGCCCCAACTGTCCCACTCAGTCCAGTTGAGCATGTTTAAAAGTACACCAAAATTTCAATCAAAACTCAACAGTTTTACATTTATAACCATTTTCCACATGCAATGGTTAAACAAGGTTCAATCACATGGGTGGACACCTACCAATCGATAAGGTGACCATACACCTTACCGCTGGAATTTGGTTCCCATTTATCAGATAAATTTTTCCATTTAACTTTTAAACTTCAGCAGCCATCTTTAAAAAAGTTTGAAAACACGATTTACCCTCTTCCCAATTATAAGGCGCCCATACACCTTATAATGGAAAACTGGCTTCGTCGCAGTCACAACCAACAATTTCAGCCAAAGCAACCAAGCACTTTCCAGCAAGCTAACAAGCCACTACAAATAGCTAACACAAAGTAACAAGCAGAAATCACCAAAACATGCTATAACGCAGAGCATGACACACAAGAAAGATAGAAAAACATGACATATTATCACCCAAACATGTTAACTATCACCGAAACATGCTTCCTAAAGTGGCGTGCTAAATAAGTCCAGACTTGACATATTTCCAAGGCACACAATCAAAATCAGCAAGCATCCCACTAATGCAACTACATGGAATGGCACATATGCATGACATGTGAATCTATAAGTGTCTAATATGATGCATGCAATGCAATTTCATAGCCATATCGGGCCAAGGAAAATTTTCAAAACCTCCTCATAAACAAATAAGCAGTGGAAAGTACAACATTCACCCAAGGTGAAATCACATCAACTGTAACAGCAAACAACATGAACATCAATTCCCAACCCTGGCCACTTGGTCATTAACCGTACGTGGGGTGATCAGTCCCAGACACGGCTATTACCCAAGCACCGACACATTCCTAATATCCTATCTACCAATCGCAAAACAGTAAGACAATTAAAAGAAAGAAACCTCCTCTGATACCATTTTGTCACGAACCAACCCAGGTCGACCCTAAACCGGACACCTGGGTCACCCGAGCCGGCCCGCGACATGGCCTCAAGCGCGTCTCCCCTTACGCCAGAGGTTGCCGACAAGCGGCGAGGGTGTAAGGTAAGTCGGGGGGGGGGGAGACTATACCCTCTTATCAAAGTGGAGCAAAGGGACCAAAAATATAGCAACATAAGTAGTGTAAATAATAATAAGAAAGCAGTGGAAAACATTCTTCATTTACAAGGTTTGAATCAAATTGGCGAACGACAGTTTATATAAGAGATGCATGCATGACATGGTAATGATACAATGGAAGCATTAAATCACGCGACATACTCACAAAACAATGCAGAAGTAAATGAACAAAAGTCTCAAGCCCCGAGGGCGATCTCTATGATCATCCCGAGCCGCAACTCGGTCCTTTGCTCCTAACTCCAAGTACAAGAAACAACAACAACAAGGTCCTGCAACCAAATGGAATCTACTCGGGTACCCCAGTGCAATGGCGGCCCGAGTAGGGTGTGAGATATATATCTCAGTAGGCCGGAACCACCGGGGTCTAGCCCACTCTAGACCATAAAAATATAATTAAACAAAGTGCTGGTATTTTCAAACAATAACGACACAATGCAAACAGTAAACGCCCGTCCAGGTTCTAGAAAGGACACCTGGCGGCACTACCTACTTCGGCCCATAGCCGAGATGAGAACCTGTTTAAAACAACACAAGTAAATTTTGTTCAAGCATAAAAAAACTTTTTATCATTTTGCTCACCTACTCTATTTATTCACTTATCTTTTCAACTCAGACTGGAAACCCACTCATTCTTACCTTTATTTATTTGATCACAATTCACTCAGGTTTTACCCACATCTCTCATTCTTTTCATAAATCATTATCATCATTCGTTCGGTGTAGATCACCATGTCTAACACCCAGTATCACATTTGGTGTAGATCGCCATGTCTAACACCTCGAATCACATTTGGTGTAGATCGCCATGTCTAACACCTAGATAATCATTCGGTGTAGATCGTCATGTCTAACACCCCGTATTACATTTGGTGTAGATCGCCATGTCTAACACCTTATATCACAAGCTTGGATAACCATTGGGAAGGAACGCCATGTCCAAACACAGATTTTAAGTCGATCTAGAACGCCATGTCTAGGACCCAAAATCTCATTCATTTATCACTTAATCAATCGACACAGTTCTCATTTCATAATTAATTCTTCACATTGAGTTATCCAAATTAGATCTCAACTTTTTATAATCAATTCTCATAATTAATTGTCTTTGTTCAACATTTTGGAACTTGCACGAGCAATTGAAGGTAAAAAAAGGCGTATGGAATCAACATGTCTCTATGTTAGGTGATTAATGACATTAAATGGTACAAGTACAAGCATGTCATTTATCAAGTATAATGTCAAGCATAAAGAGTCATAAGACTTTTAAGCAAGCAATCACAAAAAAAGGAAATCTACTACTACACGTTTATTTTGAAGGCAGCTCACCTCCATTGGAGGAGTTTTATTAGAAAACATGTCATTACTTTATCAAACAATTCATTTAGTGATATTTAGCATTTACTTTAAAAACCATTCAACACTTAGAAAAGTTAAGAAGCCACACAATAAGGAAGGCAATCATGAAATTCTATTGCTACATTTTTAGATTGAAGGCAGCACACCTCGAAAGAGGGGTTTTATTATTAAATCGTTAGTTTAGTGACCAAACAACCTCTTTTATCTTATTCCTGCAATTCACACGATTCGCACATAAGCATTTAATCGGAACTAAAATTGCATAATTAAAATGCTAAGTGCAATATTAAACTCACTATTACTTTACTTAAATTTAAAAGGGTAAGGATAGGGACCCTACCTCAAGGTGGATCCATCCGTCCACTCCGGATCTTGGCGCTTTCTAACTAAAGCTGTCGCAGCTGCTCCCCCACGAGGCATATGTGATTCCACATACGTATAAGGACACCTATCCTCTATGCACACACTCCGCATGGCCATGAGCGTGCACAAGAGGATCCTTACACATATGATTATACACATAAGCCTGTCTCCACTCACCTGCACAGGAACTTTTTATATATGTAATGGGGACAACTAGCCTCGTACGTGTGTATATTCGCTGCCATGGACAAATATACGCACGCCGAGGGAACCCACGTACATATAAATACGTACCTATGCCTGCGCAGGTGAGTTTCCTAAACTCCGGAAACCCGAAATCATACCGAAACCTCCAACGCACTATAAAACAACCACTACGAACCTTAATACACAAAGATAAACCAATTTAGGCCAGGGAAAACCAACCAGAAATAATAAACCCTTACCTCGGGTGTTGGCGAAAAACCAAAACGAAGGCGAACCCACACCGCGAGCTCAACGCACTGCCAACATCAAGTCGGGGCTCATAAACATCAAAAGCCCCAAATTTAACAAGTGAAAAACAAAGGGAAAGGTGAAAACCTCACCCCGAAACCATTCCAAAACTCGAACGGACTAAACTAAACAAACCGGGAACCTCTAAAACAACCTGATAAATTAATTTAGAGGCTGCGAAGACCAAAAACCGGTAGAAACCTTACCTCGGAAACCAACCGGCGGACCGAAAACACCGCAAACCGCCTCTCCTTCGGCGGCAGTTTCCGGATCGTGCATCAAGGAGTCCCAAGGAATCATTCGCACGCCCTAAAACCAAAAGAAGGCAAAAAATTCAGGTTACCAAAAACACTAAATTCGGCCAAACCAAACGGGCACCGAAAAAAAGGGATGAATCGTCAAAGAGAGGATGAAGGATGCACCTAAAGACTTTACCGTAGAGAATCGAATCCGGAAGGTCATGAAAACCGGACGAAATCATCCGCGGAAAGAGGAGGTCCCGTGCCGGGCCGTTGCGCGCTGCAGCGGTTCGGTCCGAGCCGCTTTGCACGGCTGATTCGGGGTCGGCTGAGGGAGGAGGAGAGGGAGAGGGGGCTGTCGCGCTAGTGGTCCGGCTGCTACGAGGTCGGCCGAGGGAGGAGGAGAGGGAGAGGGGGGGTCGCGCGCGGCTCGCGGGGGAGAAAGGGGGGGGGGGGTGCGCCGCCGGGGTTCTGCCGAGAGGGGGGGGGGGGGTGAGGGAGAGATAGGTTTTAGTTTTAATTTTATTTTATTTTATTCTCTTTGATTTTAATTTTAAACAAAAACTAAAACACACCCAACCCACACGATTTTACCCGCACCGCCAGAAACACCGTGCGCAGCCCGCACGCCTACTACTGGATACACGGGCTATCTTGCATGGCTGACCCGCCCAGTTAAACCTACCGCGCGCAGTCCGATATCACCGCTTAAAACGGCTCCAAAACTCGGGACCTCGTTCCGAAGCTCGGATTTAAAACCGACCCGCTGATAAAAGAAAAAGTTCAAAAACCTTCGAATTTTATCCGCTCTAAAAAAAGGTTCGTTACAGCTGAAGTAAAAGAAATAAAAAAATAAATCAATTAATCTATTTTATTAAATTTTTTATCGATCCATATTATTATATTTTACTATAATTATGGTAAAAAATGGAGTTACAGATTTGATGGACATGTGGAGCTTATATTCACACCAGTGATTCATCATACATGATACATGATGTCATTTCATCTAGTTTATATATTTTGACAAAGATGTTATGTCTATGATGTTTGGGAATATTTTTACCATTAAAATTTTTAGAATGTTGAAATACATTATTCCAATTAGGATTTTGGTTTAATTTAGGGTTGAATTCCCATTAAAATAGTAGGGATTTCACAAGTAACAATTATGATAAAGTTGTTGCTATGAATTTCTAATTATCTATTATTTTCTATTAAATGTGGGATATATTTTAATATTTTGGAACATCCATAAAGGTGGATATGATTACTGTATGAGTTCTGATGCTTATGGGACATTTTTCCCTTCCACTAACTTAATCCTCAGGACTAGGGATGTATTTATCATTATTGATTTATCATAGATAGGTTCCATATGACTACTCGAGATTATAAAATTCTATTATGATTCCTTGTAGTGTATAATAACATTAGTATAATAAAATCATGAATTTTATTGCATTTTAGTATACTCTTTCACCTTATCAATGGTCAAGATATTATAAGTATGTTATAAACTCTCTAGATTATAATGATATGTCATGATACACAATTATATTTTTTAGATTTTGGAATTTATTCTCATGAATTTTACAATGTTTTTTATTTCCCCTTGTATAAATTGATAAGATTTTATAGGGACACTAAGATCTCAATTTTGGAAATGATATCAAAACAAAAATCACATATATTTATCAATAGGATGTGATGATATGTAATTTCTCTTAATTATTCATTAGAAGGATTTTCCATTATATGATAATACAATATGTTTAGTTATTTGATGATGTTAGATGGAGCATGTATTCATTATACATGGTTGTTGAAGGGAAACCATGGGTGTGAATTTTATTTCATTTTGAATTTTATATTTATGATATTTATGAGTATATCATATTTTCCATGAACATGTATGAGATGAAATATTTATGGACACCATTCGTGGGGGATTATTAATTTATTCAACCCCTACATAGGAACCTTGGTATCATTTTATATTTTATTATCTTTAATCACTGAATGGGATTATAAACCATAGAGTATGGTAGATATAGGACATTGATGGACCACATAGTTGGGACCATGATTTCATTCCAGGCCATTTTACTATTATTCACAATTTTTATTAATTTTGTTTCTATTAGAATATGGTCATCATATTTAATAATTTTTTTTATCAACTGTATATATTCCCAAAATTACTTCAATTCATTTTTTATGATTTGGGAGTTATTATTTATTTATATGGAAAAAATATATGATTTAATTTATTTATACTTTATTTCAGAGAGATACGTTGTTTATTATTCATACAGTGTTATTTATGTATTTATAAATATACAGGGATATAGTTTTTCAACCATATTCATGGAACATGATAGATAGTTTATAGATTTTCGTATGAGAAGATGAGTGAAGGTGGTATGAGGAAAGTGATTTGGTCATCGAAGAGGATATCCAAATTAAGGATGATATTTAGTTCACTATAGTGTAACCCGATGTATTATAATAATATCATTTTTTAATATATATGTATTCAAAATATTTTTATATAATGATTCATTAAATAATCCTATTAAAGAAATATTAATTTAATCATCAATACTTTCCATTACTTTTATTAATGGGAAACATATTATATATTTAATTTTCATAATTTATACACATTAACGAATAAAAAAAAATAAAAAATGATTATTTAATCTATAAATTTTATAGGTTTAGAAATATGAAAATTTGAAATTTCCATTGATATAATGAAAACAACTGATTTCATTTTAGTCACCATGTTAATGGTTTATTTTGTTCATTTTTTCACTCCCATATCTATAGACATGAAAATCACCTCTTTTATAAATAAATTTTATTTCCTTATTTTGATTCATTTATTATTATAAAAAAAGATCCTATATTGTGTTTTTGTGAAATATTTTTGTTGACCAATTTATTTAGATATATTCTCTATGTAAATGACTTGTTTCACAAAATAATGATTATTCATTTTCTATATATTTTATGACTTTCACAAATCATTTATCTTACACTATCCATACATTCTAGTGACTCTTAAATTTGAAATCCCTTACAGAACAATGTGATTATCATTACATTTCATTTTATGTAAGGAATATTTACTATTTATTGACTGAAAAGAATTCCATAATGAAAATGTTGAAATGGAATTTTGTTTTACATTAATAGTCAATAAAATTTCTCTTAAACACTAGCATCCTCGAAAATAATTTTTTCATAATGGTATAATTTATTCCAATGAGATTTAAAATGATCGTTATCAAAATATCATGTTCTATAATATTGTTTCCATTATATATTTTTCAAAAATAATTCTATTGATATAAAGGTTATCACACACATAATTAAAAATCTTTACCGTCATCTAATGGATGATGATTTCACTATTTAATCACCAAATTTCAATTTTTAATTTCAATTAACATCTTCCAATAATCATTATTGATCATTATCCATATTTTTCTAAACCCATCAATACTCCAATCCCCACTTAATTATTAGTGATTCTTTGGGAATCACCCAAATTGAACATTTATCTATCTGCATGTAAGAGACATACATAATAGTGTGAAAATTTAGATAATGGAATAAATAATTAACACCTTGGAATGACATAAAAACCATAAAAACCATAAATTCAAAAAAATATTTCAAAATACACTACCCCGTAATAATAATAATAATTCTGTAATGTCATATTAAGAAGAAAATATCTCCCAAATAAATACCAAATGTAAAATCATATTGAAATACAATAACTCCTCAAAAAAACCCAAACAACATGTTCTAAGATAAGATAGTTTTCATCATCATTTAAATATATTCAATAAATATATAACAATTCTATATTGAATTATGAGTGAGACTTAATATATACGGAATAGATAATTATACAAAATCTTGAGCAAGTGTGGAAGAAACATGTTATTGATCCAATAAATAAAAAATGAATCTTAATTGTATATTACTATAAATTTCCATCATTGACCAAATATATATCATTTTCATGAAGTAATAATTTTAATTAAATAGATTATATATAGTTAATTTAATTATAAAAATATTATGAAAATTTTCAAACAAAAGAAAATAATGTTTTATTTTGAACAAATGTTGGTTTTCATTCATTATATGGTTCTATTTAAAATAATAATTTTAAAAATATAAAAATTGAATTAGTAAAATTGAACATGAATTTTTAATTTTTAATTTATGAATAAATTATTTTAATTTCTTATTAAAAATTTTTAAAATTTTTTATTTTCAATGAATGATGAAAATACAAATTCTTAATGAAAACATAGTTTTTATGTCAAAAAATTAAAAAGTGAAATTTGGTATTAAAATGGATTCAATGAAATATTATTTTAATTATATCATATATATTCAAAATAAAGCCTATAAGATTATTTTTATTCTTCAATTTGATAAAAAACATTTTTATACTTAAAATATATTTTCTAGAAAACATTGTTTTTCACTGTATTTTTTATGATTAATTTATAAATAAATAATGAAACTTTTTAGAATATAATTTTATAAAATTAATTCATTATTTATAATCAATGTAATTTATATTCGGTAATTTGTAAAACATAATTTTTTATCATAATGAATAATAAAAATATTAAATATTTTATACCATAGTAATTGTTGGAATAGTTTTATCGGGTGTTAAACATAATTTCGAATGACTAAAATCAACAAAAAATGTGACTAAATTATATTTGACATAAATTTATTCACTATATATCATCAATGATTTTTATATTGACCATATTATATCAATTTGAATTTATTAATCTATTAATATAATATAATCTTTTAAAAAATTAAAATTTTATCCATTCGCATGCCAATAAAACGATATGCCACTTATCACTTCTACACAACTGAAGACCCTTTTGATTCAAAATTTCCAACTCATATCCAATCCTAACATCATTACACACACCCTATATTCATAGGATTAATTATATAACCATCCTAGTTAGGCATTACTTATATAATTAAAGAGGATGTATGATGAAGATGTATAGTTCATATCCCAAAATTATCACTTTATTTCTTCTTATACAACCATAAAATATCCGTTAAAATTATTAAATTATTAAACTATTATATTCTAATTAATGATATGTTTTGATGTTAATGTAATTATATATATCCATATCCTATTATAGAAAATGGTAAGAAAATTATTTATTTATGTGTATGGAGGACTTCTACCTCGCGAACCGATGTAATTCATTTTCCATCACTACCTCTCATGGCTTGATAAATTTATGAATTTAAGGGTTATATATATATATTGGATATTAATGAAATAATTTTAATTTATTAAATATCACTTAATAAATATTTTCTTACCATTTCACACATTGGGAGATGATAGTAGTGTCTCTACAGACATGTTGAATAATAACTCCACGACATGACCTGGTTCATTTTTATTCACAATATCAAAATGATGATAATTATAAAATTATTCAAAGATAAAATAGAATATTTATTATGTATTCATAATTTCGGAGTGATAAAAGGATACTTACCAACTTTCCATAAAGATCATGGAATAATGAAAATGTTACTCGTGGGTAATTACGACCAATGATCTACTTTGTTGTACCACAATTAAATTTTGATAACCATACATCATTGTTTTATTATAAGTACAATTAATTTATAAAAATTTAAATTATTTCATGCTTATTATTCTTCAAATAATGTAATAATGAATTTTTTGAAAATATTCAACCAACCGTAATCATTTTCGAAATATGAGACGAATATCATCAAAGTATCCTATGTGAACATAATTTATTATATAATTTATTATTAAATGGATATAAATATAATAAATGATATATATATTTTAAAAATGTTCTTAATCATATAAATAAATAATATAGTTTTATTATTCTAGAAGATAATGAATTTATACGATGATTTGAACTCATGGTAAAGGAAAGATTAAGTCCAAACCTCATTTTAAAAGTAAAAGGGTATTCTAATATCTAATTTTTTTTCATATGGGTGTAAAGTGATTTCAATGATTTAATTTCAAAAATATGTAATCATAAATTTTTTATTCATTATATAGTATTTGGGAATTATATATGAAGACTGGTAAAATTGAGGAAACTTATTAAACTGGTGAATTTGATTCTAATTATATGGTGGGTGACACTGATATAGAATATACAATGGTTAACCATAAATATATCTCTAATGAATTGGGTATTGTTCCATATATTCATAGGCAATGAGTGAATGAATAATGGAGGTTTCCCCTATATATTTTTATGGGATATAGTTTTTCATTGATTGTTTTAACATGGGTTATAAATATAATAGTCTACATTTTTTAAGGGGTTTTGTTTACATATTATTTTTTTATGGATTTTTTGAGAAAGAAGTTTTTTTTTTGGAATATGATATGATTTCTATAAAACACTCAAATAATGTTTTGATAAAGTTAAATATTTTATGACATTCATATTTTTCAAAAGGATAATAGTTTTCATTATTTAAATTCCCTTAATAATATTTTCTCTCATCCCAATTTTTTTAATTTTTTCATATAGTTTAAGGGTGAAAAAAAATAAAAATTCATGTTTAAAGTCATGAAGTTTAATCATGAAATAATAATTTGGTTAATTTCAAATATATTAAATTGCAAAAAAAGTTTATACTGTCTGTAAGTGAAAACATTGTAATATATATGTTTGTTATGTATGTGTTAGGAAATAATTATATAAAATATAAACTTTTTTGACATTTTTGAATGTGATGATTTGAATTAATTTCTAAATACCCTATATAATGTAATTTTTAATTCTGAGACCATAAAGACAATGTCATAGATTAGGTACATATAAAATTATATTTAAAGAAACTATAAATAAAACAAAATTGAAATATCATTGAATAAGGTTTAAACGAATTATATATTATTTGATGATTACCTATTTCGTTAATTTAATATATATATATATATGTTAATGCTTTTTCCATATAGGATATAAGGATGAATAATAAACAATGTATTATTTAGAAAATATACATGAAATTATATATCCTATTGTTGGAATTAGTAATGATAAATTTCTTACAGTAATGGAACATATGGAAAAGGATATCAATGTAATTGGTGTCCATGTTATTGAGATAACAAATTAACCACAAACGAACCTGCATATAGTTGATAATTTCATGGAAAATAAACTAAAAATATATTATGAAACATAATATAAAATTGTAGTAGAAGAATGCATCAATTCATTTGAAATTATATTTTAACTCATATGATGTTCAAAACATTAAAAAAATAAATACATTAACCATTTTCAATGTGATGTTAAATAATTATAGAGTTTAGTATAGAACACAAAATAGATTTAATAGACTGATTATGTGGAATCAGAAACATTGAATAATCATTTTCTAAAAAAATATATCTGTATATTATTTTAACAGAGGATTGAGAAAAAATTATTTCAGTTGTGGTAAAAATATAATGTTTTCTTATCCTCATATGACAAATGTATTACATGATTATCTTGGTACATAAATTTTATTTGGGTCGTGATATTAAAAATTTTAGATTTCACTAGTGATTAAATCCATGTTTATAAATGGACTTTGTTTCATGATTATTTAAATGTTATGTGAATTTTTTTCATTATGATAATATATTTTAGAATCATTTGGTGTAAAATTTCATCCTTTGAGATATTATTAATTATAAAAGTTCATGGTGGCCTAAAATGGAGTGGCCTTCCAATAAGAAATATGGAGATAATCCCCAAACATGTACAATGTGTGAAAAATAATTTTTTCAGGGAATGTTTGATATGAGATGGAATGTTTTAATTATGTGGGGTGTTGATCCATAAGGTTTATGGATAAAAATAGAAGATTCCTAAATAGTCATTGAATGGGGTAACATATAGCTAACCAATGGAAAGACATTATAATTGCAATGATTTGGGAAATTTGTAATGAGTTTTAAACATTAATTTTATAGGATTTATATTTTCATGATAAAATGAATAATGTTGTATAAAAATAACTTTCTTCTACAATGGGTGTTTCTCTTTCTAAGGAAGTGGTGACCCGTAAATTAATTGTTTATTCAAATTATGTGGACATCATGTTTGTCTTTAGATAATCAAATTCATTCATTTAAAATAAAATATTAAATAAATTTTTAATATCACCTCTTGAAAATAATATATATATATATATATTTGGGTGAATGAATCATGTTTAAATTTTATTGAATCCTATAATTATATGAATCTACATATGGTAAAAAGTGGAATTGTGTTTCTTGAAAATCATGTTTAACATACTATATGATAGTATGATGTAATTTTTGGTATTTATTAGATCCCATCTTATAATGGTATTATAAATTTAAAAGATAATATAGTTCTATTCAATTTTTCCATAACTTTTATAACATTTCAAAAAAGTAAAAAAGTATTAAGATATGGAAGTGAATGTTAGATAAATCATAATGATTAAATGGTATAGATTAGGTATGTTAGCGTACTAATTAGATAATTTAATTTATTTGGTTATAATATTCATAGTGGTAACCCTATCTAGGTGGTCATGTTTACAATTTACATAATGATAGATTGTAACACAATTTCACATTTTTATTATCTAATGGGACAAGTAGAACAATATAAATTGAAAAATAAGTTAAAATATTTTTATGAAAAAGGATTCATTCATCAAAATACATCACATTTGTGTGAACCTAATTATATTTTAAAAACATATATTCTCTAATTACACATTTCACTAATAACACATCCTTGTATATCATCATTATTAAGAACATGTATCACTTTCATCATATCGTGGATAAGTTTGATCTTCCCCTAGGGGTAATTTTTTTAAAATATTGATCACAGGTTAATGTATCATTAGGTGAAGGTGGGTGTGGAATATATTTTAATGATGATGTTTTAGAATAGATATGTGCATTATGAGTTTATAGTTGTACATTTTTCATTTTCTAATGCACTATTTCAACTTAAAAATCTAATAAATAGTGTTTTCATTGACTATGTTGATATTGTTTTGGTTATTTTTGGTGATTTTATATTTTAATAATGTAAAATTGATAATCATAATGAAATAAATGTACATATTTTTTTCCAATCCTATTATGAATAGAAGATATATGTCAATTTTAGTCAGCGTGTCTTTAAATTGGAAAAAAATATCATTCCATTTGTATATTGTTTCAAAACATTAATAACTACTGATCTTTAAAAAAAGTCATTGATCAAAGGACATAAAATTTAAATATACCAAATATTCATAATATTAAGGGATTAGTATGTTAGTACAAGGGTTTTTTTAAAAAAAATTCCTCCAAGACTATCTCATTTACTATTACATATTGAGAAGGATGTAAAATATTATTGGTTGAAAATGGGTGAAAGCTATATCTTTGAACTAAAAATAAGATTGAGGATATATCAAATTCTTTTACCAACTTTATAGAACTGATTATGTATTGTTGTTACTTTATTCATTAATTTTCTAAAAATGCATATAATGTTGTGGATTCATTGTGTTAGAAAAATAATTCTATACTAAATATATTTTGTTTTGAACATATAGAATTTGTTAATTTTTTGATTTAATTATTCAACAAATTGTGTAGGAAAACCCCTCATCAATAACATGACATGTTTCATCATAATCAACTTTGTCAGATTGAATTATGATATTTCAAAAAGAATTAATTATTTTATAGTAAATGGCATAATATTTTAAAAATGGTAATTTTCTATATTTTAATGGCAGTGGTTAAGGTTTAGACTATTTTGGAAATATATTATATGTCATGTGTGATTCCTAGTTGTGGTATTAATTTTTTTTAGATACATATATTTCCTCATTTTCAGTTAAACATGGTGGTAATAATATGAATAGATCCCTTTAAGAGTGTTATTAGTGGAATGAAATTTTATATTATTTACAATACCATGGAATGTTTGATTATTCAATATGTTAATGATTAATTGAATTAACCAAATGAAATGCATAATTATTTTAATTTGATTGAGTGTAAACAGAAATATAATACCTTGGATTTCATAGTGGGATAACCAAATACCACTCAATATAATAATTAGATTTACCAAATTGTTGATTGACTGATTAAATTGGAATAATTCCTCCCCAATCATGATACTATGCCTTTAGATCCCCATTCATGAAAGTATTTCAAGTAAATAGTTGGGTTATATGGAATTACACTCCCAATTATATCAAATAGACAACACATATTATTTTATAATATTTTTAAAGGACTTTAGAAGTCATTGGGTACAAGATATAATTTTAGTATGACATTTCATCCAACATATGATAATGAGTTTGAGATAATGATTACAAAAAAGGAAGGAAACTTTAAATCTTGTTTAGTGATTAACAAGGATATATGGATCATTAATTATTATTATTTGTGTTTTTTTATCATAATTTTTTTAATTTCCCTATAAATTTTCCACCTTTTTAATAATTATCTTTAAAGAGGAGGAACATAAAAGATTTTTTGGAGGCGGTATGTGAAATGAAATTTTATCAGACTATAATTTGAAGAAGAAATGTTTGAAAAGGTTAATATGATTCAAAAAATATGATAAATTATTAGAGGAAGAGGAAAATATATGAGTATAACTAGATGAATGCTATTTCTTTTGAAGTGGGTGATCATGTTTTTTTAATTTTAACATATAGGGAACTATTATAAATTTTTGTAAAAAAATGTTTAACTATTTATCAGATTCATTAAACTATTTGAAATTGTAGAGAAAATTTATCAATTACAAATTTAATGGAACATCTATTGATATTATCTTATATATATGATTTACTTCATGTTTCATTACTAAAAAAATATGTTCTTGTAAAACCTCATGTTTTGATCCCTGATGTTGTTATGTTTGTTGAAACCCATTATTTTGAGGGTCTACTAGCATAGACTAATGAACACATATATAATGTGTTTTAGGTTGAATTTAATTTCAAATATATGGTTTTAGAGAAATTATATGCATGAAAGAACCATCATGGGAATCAGAAAATGTTATGAAGGGAAAATATCCCCGATTTTTTTATAAAATGAATAAAAATGAGAGGGAACAACTTCTAAAAGTATAAAATAATTTAAAAATATAGTTATTTTTAAGATAAGTTACATTTAGGTATTTTAAAGATTAATTATATATAATTTATATGTTTATATTTATTATAATCAAATTAGGTAATTTTTCTGTCAAAAGAAAAAGGTGTTATTTTTGAAAAAAATTTATCATCATGAATTAAATTATTTTATTTAAAACCATTATTTTAATATTATATAATTTCTATTTGAAAATTTTTAATTTTGTTCTTAATTTCACATTTCAAAATTATAAATTTTTTAATATTTATGTTTTTCTTAAAGCTTTTATTTTATAATGAATATTGGAATATATTAATTTTTAATGAAAATTATCAGTATGATTCATGAACTTGAAAAAGAAATTTTATTTTAAAATGTATTAAAATCACAATTTGACTATCTAAATTAGTAATAATTCAATTATGCTCTTTAGAAATAATTTTAAAAATAAATTTGGTATATAATATATTTTATACATAAAATGATTTTTTTCTAAAAAAGTTGTTTTATATCACAATTATTTTGGATTAATTTTATATTAAATTATGCCACTTATAATAATTTTAATTTTATTAAATTTGTTAAATTTATTAATCATAATATGTATATAAGGTAATATGGTCATATAGAATAGTAAAAACAATAAAAAGTTGTAACCATAGTTAATGTAAAAAGTGTTTAATCGGGGGTTAAACTGTAGTGATAAGGGTGAGAATTAATTATAAACATTTATAAATTCATTTTTATCTTATTATATCGAGCCTATCTCATATAATAATCTTAAAGTATTCATTTTGGACCCGTTATTTTAGTTTTAATCACTAATATATTATAATATTTTAAAAAAATTACGCGTGTCTTCATTCCCACTGATAAAATGTAACACCCTCCATTCCTATAAACACATAATTAGAATATTAGAATATCCATTAAAATCACAAATGCATTCCTAAAATCAATACCCATATCCTATTTTTATTTGTTTAATCAAAAAACCATCCTAATAAGTAGTTATGAATAAAACTAATGAGGATGTCGAAAAAATAGTTATAGTTCTTAAAATTGATTTTGATTTTTATTTATTTTTCTACAAAATTCTAATAATATTAAAAAAATATGATATAATAACACCATTATTATTAATATACTAATTTTTTTATGATTAAGGAATAAAAAATATCACTCTCCTCTTCCATCAAATAGAAAACCGAACTATCATTAGTGTGTTTGATAGACTACTTTATCGCAAACCGACATAATTTATTATCCATCACTGCCTCACATGGACAGATATAATTATTAATATAATATATATATATATATAATAATTTAATAATAATTATTATATTTAAACTACTTGTAATATAGTTTCTTACATTTATATCCATTAAAAAATGATAACATTGTTCATCAAGGCATATAGAATACCACCTCCATTATGCTATATGATTCATTTATCATTACCCGATCACATTGATGATAAATTTATATAAATTTATTTAAGTACATAAAAATATATTTATAATATAATAATAATTCCTTGAATATAAAATGATACCCTCTAACTCTCATGTTCACTTAAAAATGAAAATGTTACCCATGCTTGCATAAAACTTTTTGTCTCTTTTATTATAACTTAATTCTATTTTCATAAAAATCATTTATTAAATGTTTTAAAACTAAAATTGAAGTATAAAATTGTTAATTATTTCATTATTATTATTTTATATTTTGTTTTATAATCTCTTCATTGAACATATTTATCCAATAATATTTATTTTGGATAAATGAGTGGAATATTATCTGAATATCTAACATGCATTTAATTTACTATGTAATGGAATGAAACATGAAAATAAATAAAATAATTTGAATAAATAACATTAAAATGATTATTTATAATTTAAATAATTAATATATTTTTGTTATTTGGGATTATGAATAACATACATAATTATTCAGACTCATGTTGAGGGAGAATTTAACATAAACCCTCATTAAAAATATTTATAAGATTTCGTATTTAAATACTAATATTCCATACCCATATTCATAAAAATATTATATGTATGTATTTATGTAGAAATAAATGAATTATAAATGAAATATTATTTATCACTTTTATTTTAATATAGCTTTCAAAAGGAATTAGTAACAGCCGAAAACCTTGAAATATACTTTTAAGAGGAATGTTAATATAATTAATAGCTTTTGATGTACACAACATCATGTTTAATATGAAAATACCATATTAAAATTTAATCTAAGCATGACCATTGTAACCTATCATTTATTTTAGTGTGTATGAATATCACTAACTAATTATGATAAATTATGCTACATATTAATTAGAAATAAAATATCAATCCATTAAAATAAAAAGATATGTTTTCCGAAACATAGTATTTTTCATAAATAATATTTTAGTCCCTATTTGAAAAAATAATATAAATTAATTATACATTAAAATTTAGAAATTTTCATTCCAAAATAATATTATTTTTTGGAATCTTCATATAAATTTTTTATTAGGGTGAATTTTTTGGATTTTTCAAAAATATATCGACTTTTGGTGAACAGTGACAAGTACTGAATTTTATTTGAAAACTACATATTACAATAAATGATTAATAATGTTAAATTTTATTTTTAATGGGATTTAAATTAAAAGTAGTTCCATTTTATAAAAATTAGTAAATTTTAATAAATTTGATTAATTTTAATATATAATTTGTTTATATTATCATTTGTAAACAATTTAACATTTTTTCTTCAAAAAACTGCTTTCTCATCTTGTCTATAGGATTACATATTAATTAAAATTTTCCACTTCTTCGAATTAAATTTGGAAAAATGGATTCTATATATTTATTCAGTATAATTTATATTATATAAAATGTTAAACAACTTTTTTTCTAAAGTGAATAGTGAAAACAATAAAAATTAAATAAAGTAGTTATGGTAAATATGATTTTACATAACTTTAAACTAAAAAGATAACAGTTAAAATGAACTAAATATTTGTCCAAAATATATTTTATTTACATGTTAATACTTTATAATTTCATAAACTATATAATAATATATTATTTTCTCTTTTACTATGTGACAAATGTGATTACATCTTTTTCTTTTCCAAAATTATAGGTATGGGACTCACCTCACTTATAAAAAGACACCACCACTACTCTCTTAATCACACTAGATAATCCTTTTGACTAGAATATACATAGAATAATCATTTAACAGATACCATACCATAATAATATAATCCTTATTTTGGGAATATAACCAATATCGTATGGATTTTGGTGAAAAACTAAGAAAGATGCGAGAAGAAAAGGTAAAATTATTCAATGATCATCTTTGATTATTTATTTCTCCATTAAATTAAATTCATATTTAAAAAAACTGATATAATAAAATAAGTTTAATACATATAATGATTTGTTTCTATTTCAAGGTAATGACCTACCACCACCCCCATATCCATAAAATGTGTTAAGAAATTATCATTTGTGTGTACGATGGGTTATCGCCTCATGAACTGATGTCAGTTATTTTTCCTTTACCACCAATCAGTGTTGTGTGTGATATTGAATATAAATTATATTTAATATATTTAAAACATAATTATACATATGTTAATATTATATCTCATATACCTTTTTTATATTATATTTCATAGGTGGTATGATAATGTCACTCAATTGTATGGTTGGCTACCACCTAGTGAAGTGTTGTGATTCATATTTCACTAACTCTTTACATGGATAGTGATAAGGATAAATTCAATGATTATATACAACATACTAAATATAAATGGTACATCCATTAAAAATTTATTATTCATATTTTATAATATATTTTATTTTATTTTTTACAATTTCTCTCAATGAAAGATTATAATGTTGTTCATATATGTGTGGACAACTGCCTTCACGAAACGATGTGAAACTATTATAATCATCCCACCACATAGATGATATATATATATATATGAATATATATAGAAATAATATGATATATATTATATAATTATAATTCTTAAGGTTTTAAATATTACTTACCTATATTCCATAATCATCATTTAAAAATGGAAATGTTACTTAGGCGTACATACTTCCAATTGTCATTATGATTGCAACATATGTCATTTATCCAAACAATATCTAATTATTGGTAATAAATGAATATTCTAGTTATAAATATGATTATTATAACATTATTATTATTAGAGATGATGAAACAAAATATTATTCACAATAATATGAACTTTCATTACAATGTATGAATGAGAGAACAAGGCAATTAACACTGGAAACAATGAAAATAAAGGATGATTTTTAAGGATCAAGTGATAATATGTTATTAAATAATCATATATGATATTATAAATACTAATATGGGTTTTTATGTTATGTTATTGTTTAAAACCTCTATAAATTAGTGTCATGAGTATTAAACAAAAAGTAAGAGTTACGCAGAGGGATTTCATCATAATTAATTTTCCAATAATACATATTTTCAATTATAGACATATTCAATTTTATGATATGTATATATTTCTACATAGAAATTTAATCCTTTTATTCATTCATAATTAATTTTATTTTATGTTTCATTTGGACCCAATTCATCCAAGGGGGTTTGACATGAAAATTACCAAACGGTAAAAGTTATTCGAAAATATCACATTCTAATGTGATTGTGGAATTTATCTTCAAATAATAACATTCTTCTTATAATTTTCCATCAATTTTTAAATTTATCTTCAATGAAAATATTATTATATTATTTAATTGATTACTTACTAGATAATATAAATTTTATTCATATTGTGTTTATATTGAATGTTATTTGTCTAACTGGGGGAAATATAGAGAAATATAAATCTTTCACTGAATACATGTATGTTTTGACAAGAACATTATTTAGGAATTAAATAAATCATTTAATATATGAGAAATACATTGGTTAGAGATACACTGGTGGAACCCTGTTATAGATAGTCCTTCGATGCATCAATAACAATCACGGGACAAACCAGATTGTCAAATCAGATGATATATTTATTAGTTCTTTCAAACTATCATCTTGATATATCTTTATGGTATTGGTATATTGTTCCTGAGGCATGAATTCCAATAATTACTAATTTAAATCATTGATAACATGTTTATTATCATTATCTAAGAAATTGTTTCTATTATATTATCTGTTGATAAATTTCATTCTTAGTTATTGATTAAATAGAATTTGTTTTTTTATTTACCATTGAATTTTGTTTATTTCATATCTGGTATAGCAGTCAAGTTATTTAAATTGTATGTGTGCTTATAATTTTCCATAAAATATTTATTATACCTTATCTTTTAATTATATTCATGTTATTTAAAGGTAATATACGTTTAGTTAATTACCATTTCATGTTGACTATGCTTATTGATTAATAATAGAATTCACTATACAGAACCCTTACTGCTAAATTGATATAACAATTAATTTTCTTTATTTCACAAAGGTATGAATAATATATTCATTAATGAGGTTTTAAGGATAAAATTCAGTTTTTATTTTGTATTATGATTTATTTTATATTCCCAATGTCAAACGGTTATCATAATGTATATAGTTCTACTAAACATCTAAACCAATCTATCAATCAAAATTTAACCCTTAGTATATTTTCCAATGTAATAAAACAGACATTATCTCTATGTTACTGGACATGGGGTTATTATAGTTGGTATCCGATATAGGTTTATTATAAAACATCAAAACAAGATTAAAGAATATATTGATTAAGGAACATAACTGAATCAAATCCTTATAGGATATGTATTAAAGAACATCCTAATGATTTGGAAAGGAATATATTATATGGTAATCATATAAATGCATCCTTGTCTGGATACTACAAGTTAAATGGTTATAGAATATTGTTTCCTTATGGTAATAAATCTATATAGGCCTCATTAGGCTAGTCCTGCTTGTCACTAAGTTCTTGACAACCCACCTTAATACACTAATTTTTTAAAACTATCAACGAATATTCTTTTGTTTATTCACATATTATTTACACACCATTATTATGTTTTGAATATAAATATACATTCCATGAAAAAAATATTATGGTGATGATTGTAGAAATGAATATGTATTATTTTATGTGATCTGTTACACTATCATTATAAGTTTACATTAGGTTTTGGAGGTCATAATTTTATGATCTAATATAGTATATTAAATTGTTTTAAAATTTCACATAGAAGGAATAAGGGTTTCAATACACATAGAAAACGTATAAATGACCCAAATAATGTAGTCAATACTGTAGGAATTACAACTGACAAAATTATGGCTATATTGGGGTAGTTTAAAAGTGTTATGAAAAATAACCTTGCCTGGATGGAGTATAAATTTCCACAACATGATTCTATTATGTTTTATCTCTTTGTACGACAAAATACCCCATCATTTGGTTGAACTACTAATACAATAGTGTTATACAAATGGATTATGTCAAATGAGAATATATTTTATAGAATTTGGATGCATTGAAAAAGAAATTTTTACACTTGAATTGAATATTATTAGTGGTTATGTTGATCAATTGTGGTAATTAGACAATAACACAAGTGAAAAATTGGAAATGAAACTCATGGAATAGATAGATTTTAAGGAGACATACATCAAACAATATTCCCTAAAAAATGAATATAAATTTCATGATCATAATGATAAATGTAAATGAAGGTGTTGATGAGTATGGGGCTAGATTTACAAGGATATCTAGGTATATAATGTATTAAATAATCTAAAAAATGTACAATATTGCCAATTTATTTTAAAGGATTAATCCAAGTCTTCAAATGGTGAGGGTCAAATATTTTCTCTAAATTGATAACGGAGTATTATGGTATATGTACAATGAGAAATAATTTTCTTGATCCAAAATATTCTTGGGAAATGAAGATATAAAGATTATATCTAGAAACCATTTAAAATAGAATTCATCAATGAATAATAATTGAATATAACAATTTCCATATTGTGAAAACAATGAAAAAATATATATAAGAAATTATAAAACGGATTATGATATTTTTATAATTGAATATATAAGGGTATCCATTATAAATGATTCCAATGAATGAATAAATAAACTATTATTCTGGGTTTCAATCTTACGATGATGGTGCACTATGAAAAATAATTTCCAAGACGTCATGGCAATCCACCACATAAGAGTACAAGGGTAGAATGAAAAGATTTTTTGATCTCAACATATGAGATGGAAGTTCCAAATTATGTGGTGGACGATAGAGTGTTAATATATTCTTATTTAGGTAATGATTTATTTGATTCTGGATCTTTTCACTCTTTTATATCTACCAAGTACTCTAAAAAAACTATGCATTTCCCATTTAATTTTATAAGGGAGTTGTGACTCAAAACTCATAGGGAAAGTTTCATTTTAATGAGGATGTGTATGTTACTACCCTTGATTACACATAAAAATTATATATTTTATATCTTTCTTATCATACCTATCTATGAATTTGATAAATTAATTAATATGTGATAGAATAATAAATATGATGCAAAATACTTTTTTCAAGAAGAATGAAATTATGATTTGTGTGTATGTTTTTGAATTATATATCTTTTGAGAAAATAATTCCGTATATAAGTCCTATATATATATATATCCAATTCCAGTAGCTCTACAAGGTGATTTTCTTAGAGAAAATGTTAAACCATAATTTATGAGTGGTGAAGGTAATTTTCAAATTGATGATGTACCTATTTGACAGAATTAATTTTTTATTTCAAGGATAATTCTATTGAAACCACCAAGTACATGAATTTGATATTTCCATTTATTTAATCCTTGATGCACAAACAATATCATTGACATACAATAAAACCAACATTGAAAATTAGTAGAGTAAAATAATAAAATAGATTATTTGGGTGATAATTCATATATTATCTCTAGTGTTTCAAATTAGGGAACCCATGTCCCCTATGTCATGAATAAATACATATCTATGAGGTTTTGCATTGATTTTAGAATGTTAAATGGTATTATAATATAGAAAAAGTATCATCTTATCACATTGATGAATTATTCTATAAACTTCATGGAGCCCAATATTCTTAAAGATTTAAATTCATTATGGGTATCTGCAATTATGAGTAAGAAAGGAAGAAATTGAAAATATATCTTATCAAATGTGGTATGGATGTTATTAGTTTACAATAATTTTTTTTTTCATAGAAAAATGAACCATATATTTTAATGGATTTACTGAATATGGTATTCAAGGATTATCATGATGATTATTTTTGTAATCATTGATGATATTTTGGTGTATTTTAATTTCTATGATAACCTTGAAAATAACTTATAGATAATTCTTGATACACATAGAAGAAAATAGTTATATGATAAATTATTTTTAAGTGTTATTTATTGAAAAAATAAATTTCATTTCATGGAAATATTTTCTCCATGGAAGGAATCTGATCCAATCCAATAAAGAAAAATAAAGTTAGAGAATGGCATAAATAGATAAACATAATGGACAAAAGTAGTTTCATTGGTTTGGTAGGTCACTATCAACAATCAATCTGAATGTTTCTTTTTTAGATAAATCCTTAAAAAATAAAATAGGTATGACAATTTCGATTGTCTGGAAAAAGTAATGTGAATACTTTTTTGATGAACTAAAATTGAAAATTTTTCTTCAAGGAACTGATTATGGATATACCATCTGAAAATGATGGGATTTTAATGTATAATGATGCATCAAAGAAGGGACTTGGTTTTTCCCTTATAAAAAATGATAAAGTTATTTCTTATGCATCAAGGAAATTGAAAAATTGTGAATATAAATATACAACCAATGATATTGACTCAAAAGAAATAATTTATTCATTAAATATATGTAGATATTATCTTTATGGTGATAGATTCAAGAAATACATAGGTTATAAGAGCCTAGAGTATATATGTTCAAAAAAAGTGTTCAATATTAGGGAAATGAAATGTCTTGATCTACTCAAGGAATATGATTTCTTAGTACACAATCACTTGTGGAAAATAAATAATGTACTATATGAATTCAGTAATAAATATAATGGAGGGTTTTCCCAACTATATATTCATAGGGAACCTATGTTCATAGATATAATAATGATAGATATGGAAATTATTAAGGAAATTAAGAGATTAAAATTTTCAAAATCACTTCAAAACCATAATTATTAGAAAGGCAATATGATAACTATAACATTTAGAAGAAAATTAATTCCTTGATTAATGGGAAATTACCATGATTTATTTTTGAAGATGACGTTTTGAAATTCATGAAGATATTATGTAATCGATTTATACCTGAACAAAAAATTTAATTATTCAAAAAAATCATAGAAAATATTTTTATATGCACCCTTGAAGAAAAAATATGTATTTGGATTTGAGGGGAATTTTTTGTGGCATAACATGAAGCATTAGATTTCTTATTATCTAACTAGATGTATTGTTTTTTATAATGAGAAACTTGTGAGAAATAATCATTGAGGAGTCATGAAAACAATTCATATTCTCATGTGAAAATGGGATGATATTAATATGGAATCTGATAAAATATTATATAATAATATTAGAAACAATGGTTCGATAAGGGATATTATTGATCACCTTACCAAATATAAATATATCCTCTATAAAAGAGAAGATTCACCTCTTGAGATCCTTGTAAGGAGATATATTAATTATGTTGTATGACATCATGGTGTACCTATTTCAAATTTATTCTGATCAACATCTTCATTTTACATTAAAATTATGGATGATTATTCATAAAGATCATGATCATGATATTTATTTGGGCGCTACCTTCAATCCTCAAACTAATTGAGAGTCCAAAAAGATGATTCAAATAATGTAAGACATATTTAGGTCATTTTAACATGCCAATAAATGTATGTGGGATTATTATTTATCATTGGTAGTGTTTTCCTATATCAATAGTTTCCTCTCATGTATTCATATGGTTCCATATAAAACATTATATGGCATGTGATGTCATACGCCAACATGTTTGGAAAATGTTGGAGAAAGGAAACACATAGGCCATTAACTTGTTGAAGGGAAAATATAAGAGATAAATACTATTTAGTCTCTTACTAAAGAAGATCAAATTAGGTAAAAGAGTTATACAGATAATTATAGGAAGGATTTGGAATTCAATGTTGAAGATCATGATTTCTTGAATGTATCAATTTTCAAGGTACATATAATATTTTTTATGATTTTAAAACTGAGCACTAGGTATGTCAGACCCATTGAAATACTTGAATTGTTTTGATATGTTTCTTATCATTTGGAAATGGAGCCAACCTTATCAAATGTATATGATATATTCCATATATTATTATTAAGGATGTACATGCTAGACGTAAAACAGGTTCTAAAATATAATGAAACATAATTGAAATGTGATTTATCATACTATGATTAATTAATGAAGATTATTTATACTAGGGAGAAAGTATTGTTGAATTGGAGGACATTTTTGGTAAAGGTACCCTATAAAATTCACAAAAATAGAAAAATGAATGTTGGAGCCAGAGGATATTATGAAGAAAAAATAACCACATCTTTTAAAATTTAATATCCATAAAATATTGAGGATGAATTATTTTATGAGGGATCGATGTAAAACCCCAAGATATTACAATAATCATTTTACCGAATAAATTTAATTTCATTAATTTCTTGTGATGTAGGAAACACTGGATTTAAAATGATATGTTTATGGGTATTAATAGTTCTATCTGATTATAAAAATTAGGTTTACTTAAAAATTATAAATAAAATAAGAATTCGTTGAATGAAAAATACATGTTTTCTAAAAATAGAATTATTTATATTTAATGGTATGGTATTTCTTTTCTCAAATAATTTAAAATTAATTATTAACACTTAGATAAATTTATATTTAAAATATAACTTGTATTTTCAATCATCATATATAATTATCTTAGGTTGAATATTTTGTATTTTAATATTTAGAATGAATAGTGAAAATTTTTAGCTTTTTATTTAATAATAATTTTAATTTAAATAGGTTATAATGGTGAAATATATTTTTATATAGTTTTAAAGTAAAATTAATTCAATTTAATAAAATATAAACCAATTTAGGTCAGTGGAATAATTCTTATGTTAAATTTTTTTATAGAAACATTGTAAACTTTTGGACCTTTTATTTATAATGAATCACTTTCTTGACACATCTGTGGGATTAATTTTAAATTAAAATTTTCTACCTATATTGATGGAGTTCAGAAAAAATGGAAAATATTTTTGGAGTATGAATAATTTATGTTATCCAATAATGTAATCTAAATATTTTACTAAAATGAATACTGAAAACAAAAAAAATTAATTATCCTGGTTAAGGTAATAATGGACTTACATGGAGTTAAACTATGAATAAAAGAGTTAAATTTACCTCAGAATTGTTTAAAATATATTTAATGTGGATATTTTGACCTTATTACATCTGAGGAACTATAATAATCTATTTTTGACCGTTGCGGGATTTGAAAATTTTCAGAACACATTTTTTTTTTCAAAAACGTAGAAGGCTCCACTCACCTCACAAATAAATGCTCTCTCATGTCCTCTATTGTTAAACTGATCACACCATTTTGGTTCAAAAAATATGTACCCAAATCATCTACCAAAATCTATAGCCTCATCCAATAATCCTTAGTTTGGGTAGGAACCTGATTCTGATGGATTTTGGGGAAATCCTATGTTAGTTACCTAGAGATGATGTAACATACTTCAACAAGAGTTATTATATAATTTCATCCTACACCTATATAAATTTATATTAAAACATGATGATATAATAAACTCATTATTATTTCCTATAATATGATGTTATTACATTATTTCAATTACCTAAAACCACCTTCAAATCTATCAATTTAGTTAGAAATCATCAATCATATGGTGGGCGGACAACCGCCTCCTGAATTGATGTGATTTGTTTTTCCATCACAGTATCATATAGTTTGGTAAGAATATATATATATATATATATATATATCATATTTTAACTATTTATATATTTGTTCATTATATAATATATATATTTACATAACATTTCATATGATATATCATAACGTTTCTTGTTAATACAACAAACAACCTCCTCGTGAAGCAATGTGATTTTTATTTCACTAACGATTTAAATGGAAGGTGATAATGATAAATTTGTTAATTATATATTATATAAATAAAATAAAAATTATATTTATGACATATTTTTTATTCGTATAGGAAAACATATATCATTTTCTTTTATAATATTTCGCTCAATGAATGATGATTATGTTGTTTGTGTAAGTGTGGACTACCACCATTATGAAATGATATGACACTTTTTTTATCCTCACATCGTATTGATGAAATAAATTTATATTTAAATAAATATTATGTTATTTAATTTATTGTGATAGTTCGATAAAGTATAATTATTACATAACACCTTTCCATAATGATAAATTATTAATGGAAATGATACTCATGCGTACGTATAACCTAACGTCTCCATGAACATAGCATATTTAATTTAGAAAAACCATCATTGAAGATTTTTCATAAAAATAAAATTTATTTATAAATATTATATTTATTTCATGATTAAAATTTTTTATATTATGATAATATATAATATTCACAAGAATAATAACCTTCATGAAAAAATAAAAAATAAGGCATTTAATACCCGAAATAGTGAAATTAATGAGTCATTATTGATGAACAAGTGATAATGTGTCATAAAAGGATCATATCACATATTATAGACATTAATATGGTACTTTTATAAGTTAAGAAAATATTTAAAACCACTATATACAAGGATAAATAACATTCATGCAAAAGGAAGTGTGGGTTAAGAGATTTGTCTCAATTTTAAATCAATTGAGAATTTTATATTATTATGAAAACATTCAATTTTATGTGGTGTATATACTACTAGGCTGACATGTAATGTCATGATTTATTCATAATTCATGATATTTTCTATTTCATGTTGAATAATTTAATCCAATTGGATTTTACTTGAAAATTACAATGTGTAAAATGTTATTGTTCAATCACACATTCTTTTGTGATCGTTATCTTTCTCTTAAGATAGATACATTCTTATGATCGTTTTTTGTTGGACATTAAATTGATATTACATATTCAAATTAATTTATAATGCATATAATTATTTTTTATGTCATATATCATTTTTTCATAAGGTGTTTACTTGGAGTGTTTGTTTATCAAACAGAAGAAATTTTGATAAATATATATCAATTACTCAATATAGATATTTATTGATAAGATACATTTTTCATGAATTAAATTGAAAATTTGATATATATATATATATATATATATAAGTATATGGATATGACGAAACAGATGGGGATTGGTTATAGAGATCCCCTTGATGCATCTATAGGTCTCACGAGACAGACTAGTTTTCTAAATAAGATGGTTTTTGGCCCAATAGTATTAAACTTTCTAGAGGATAGATCACAACAGCAGATGCATCTTGTTTCTAATACATGACATATAATAATGAAGAATTTCCTTTTTGGAAAATCATGTTATTAAAATTATCAATGATATTATCTCTATGGTATGATCTCTAAATACATTTCCTTATCAACTTTGGTTAAAATGACATGTGTTACCAGTTATTTACATTTCCATATTGATTATCATTTATCATATCATGAGTGTCAAGTTATTTAAATGGAATCTATGTCTAGTTATTTTCCATTCCATACTCAGTTTTTTATCTTATCTTTATATTCATGTTATTTAAATATATTTTAAATTTAGTTAGTTACCTTTCTATGTTCATAATGTTTATTGATTCACAATAGATTCTATTTTACATGACCCTTACTAAGAATTTTAGCTCACCGTTATTTTTTTTATTCATTAGGATATAATATTAATATCATTGAATAATTATTCATAGAGGCAATTATTTTTTTGTTATGTAACATGTTCTATTTTATAATCCCAATTTAAAATGGGTATCATGTATTCCATTAGTTCTTTTAAAATACTAAATTTATAGGTTATTTAGGATTTGATCCTTATTATATATAAAAATGTAATAAGAAAAAAATCCAGCTTTGGGTTACTAGAGTTAGTGTCATTATAGGTTATTTTTATATATGTTATATTGAACTTTTTGACTTGAATTATAAGATAATAATGGAAGATTATATTTTAATTTAAATGGACTTAACACGTTTTCCCTTTTCAGTAACCATTATTTGATTTTTTTGATTATGTTATAACCATTTATATATTATTTGATGAGAAACACTCAATTACTTTTTTTGGTTATTTTAGTTTTATTTTATTTTTCTAAATGGAAAGGGTATTCATACAAATAAATGTTTTTATACCTGTTTGAATGAATTTCTCAATGGTTATATGATGAAAACATGCAATCCAATCATTTATCAGTCATGATATGCTTCACGAGAATTCTATATAACAGTGGGAAATCCCTTATATGATGGGTGAGCATGATAAAACTTATATAATGGATGAGCCTAATATATCACTATAATACATTAGAAAATATTCTTATTATTCATAATAAAGAATGAGGGTGTCACCCAAGGAGGATTCCTCTATAGATTTTAAATAGGAAACACTTACTACTAAATAAGATAAATTTAGGTTGTGAATATAATTCTTAATGTTTTCAAATTGGGTTTTAATTTTCATTCTATGAGATTTAATGCGTTTCTTTAAAAAAAAGTTGTGTTTATTTCTTAATGTTATGATATTTTTCATACACTCATTGAATATTGTATTAAAAAAATATTATATATTTTCACGTTTTTAATTTGGATAACATTTTTATGTCTTTAATTTACTATACTAATATTTATTCTCATCCCATTTTATTACATTATGTTTAGTAGTTTTAGGATGAGAAAGAAAAGAGAAGTGTCCATGATGAGTTTCATGATGATTATTCATGAATATAAATGGATTATTTATTATAAATGGTTTATATTTTGGTAAAAATGGATACAATGTGGAACTATACATATTAAAATATATTGGTTTTTAAAAAAAGACTGTGGAAAAAATTCTCTACACTCTAATCATAAATGACCTATGGTTATGCATGAAAGGAGATTTTATTCCTAATGACACCATGTTTTGTAATTTTTAAGACTCAGTCCCTAAATCCGTCCTAGATAAACTACACAACTATTTAACTAAAGTAAAAAATTCTATAACAACATACAACGAAAATATATCAAATTATGAAATATATCAATTTTAACTTCTACTTGATTCCACACAAATTTACATTCTCTCATGTAGAAATTTGAAAATTTAATGTCCTCCCATCCCCACCACTATCATCATTGAACATACTATAACTACATAAAAAATTCATATACCCCTACACCATATCATAATCATTTTCAATTACCATGTATGAAAAACACTATCACTACCACAGAATGGCATAAAACATCCTAACATCAATCATACAATAAATGAACATGTTTATATATCATATCCTTATTTGTTTTATTATTATTTCATTAGATTAGGTATCAATTATGAAAAACTAAATCAAAATCACTATAACACCACATTGATAAACAACTACAAGAGATCATGTGGTTCCATAATTATATAAATTTATGAAATGACTATATTAATTAAACCACCTCACACTACATTAAAAATAATAAATGAAATACACATTTTAATATCAATTTACAATATTAATATCATCATTATCAAACATCAATATTCTATAATTATAAACCAAAAGGATAAAGAGGAAATAACATGAGAAAATAAAATATAAAAATTAAGACATATACCCCTAAAATAATTCCATTCCTTTGATATTAATTATTTAATCTAATAAAATATCTTTATCCAAATAAATAACAAATCTATATAAAAAATCATAAATAGTTGTAATAAACAGAAATATAAATTTTATATCTAATTTAAAAAATCATTCATTCATTGAACTTGAAGATTTATTTCACCCTTCAGACATCCATATTCTCACTATAATATACTAATAATTTATCTTACACCAACCTCACAGTAATACACTTTTATATTCGTACACAATTGATTTATGTTATCCCTTAGAAGAAAAATAGAAAAAAAGATTTAAAAGAATAAAATAAGGACCAAATGGATTCAAAAATTTACTATGTCTATCGACAAAGACTAAATGATTAATTCACATCCTCCCAGGCTTTCTATGAAGATGAGATAATCACACATAAAGATATTGGAACCTGAATTTATTTGTTAATTTTTGGGGGGTATAAATCCATGGTTTTTTTCATAAAACATTTGATTATATAAATTAGTCAATGATGATCCATAAACCACGAAACATCAATTCCATAAGCCCTTAAATGTGTATGGAATCTTTTTACATGACTCATGTATTTCACTAACATAATACTGTACTAAAACAAATACCCCTAAATTGATTCCCCAAGATGGTTCCCCACATATATTCAAGTTCACCTCCTCATTTGACAGAGGTTGCTGACTAGAAACAAGGTCCTAAGATGGTACTATTGGGATAATATACCTCCATATGAGAGAGCACAACCAAAAGTTAATGACAAAATGTCATACACATCATGTTATGTATAATGAATAGAAAAATCTAAAACTGAAAACATTTTGTAGTAAATTGAAATGGAATAATGGCCGAAATGAAAATATCATACATACAAGAAACCTTCTTATGGTATAGTTACAATACATTCCAAAATTAAAAAAACTACTAAGGTAAAACACTTAATTACCTATGCAAACCCATTTGGTCAACTGATACCACTTGAGAAATCCCGTTCGGCCAATAATACTCAAAATAAACCTCATCTGATGATTTTCCTACAATAAAAAATGTGATAGATGCTTGAGTACCCGAGTGAAATTGAGCCCCTCATATGGTCTGATTAAACCATATTAATCCACCACCGATGATGTTTAACTAGATTACTAGTCAGTACTACAGTGTACTGTAGAAATGAAAAAACAGTAGAAAGGAATATAAATAAAATAGGTTTAATTTATTAATAATGTTCACATAGTCCATTTTATTTACTTTTTCTAATGGATTTTCATTTACATCAAACCACATTTTTTATATAATCTTCTAAACAATATGTCAAATAGGTAACAAGTTGGAATCAATGGTTTCTGAGACCATGATTCCAACGGGGACCCGGTATTCCATGTCCATCTAACCTAGCAACTATGTCACAAGAGATAAAACATAATACTTCAGTAAATCCATCCATCCAATAATCTCAAATCTATATCAAAACATTATATACCATTGGTCACAAGTCAGAATACATGTAGAATCAGTCAGCGAATTTAACCCGGACTCAGAACATCGATTCCGACCAACCCAACTAGTATATGGAACTCTATGTCCATACCCATTGTAATTGGATAATTATAAATTCCCCCAAAATCTATTATGCATCATGGATTGGATAGTTAGACCAACATCCCAAAACCATTTTCCATAGGTTGCAGTCATGGAGTATCAGTCTTGGAATCCAACTGGGATTCGACACGAGATAGTCAACCATCCCCAATCAATGTCATAAATAATCATTACCATTACATTAAACATTTCCATAATCCATTAAATTCATCATGTATAACCAAATTCTTAATTTAACCATCTCATACTTTTATAATCATAACATCTACCTTGGTCTAAATAAACCAATAAATTTTACATGGTCCAATTAAAATCCAACTCCCTTCATAGATGTAAAAAAATAACGAACTATACATCTTCATTCCACATCTGAAAACCACAGTTTAAACAAGGTAATTTCCATTTGAAAACCAAACAAGGGACAATGAATATATTTCTATTAAAACCATAATACGATGCCTTAATTCATTTTCACAAAATACATGACCACATATGAATATTAAATAAAATAGTGAACCCTAATTAAAACACTATTTTTATAAATGAATTGGAGGTCGCAACATCATTCTAAAAATAATGGTCATTTCCAAAAAAATATTCCCCAATCTGCTTCCAAAACCATGTCAAATGCCGATTCAAATATGTAAAACCATGTAAAATTATTCATATACATTTTCTAAAATACTTCACAAAAAAAATTTAATACTAATGGATCGAGCACTGCTTGGGTGGCCATAGGTCCAGTCTCACATCACTATGAATATAACAGGATCCGTGGAAGGTCCATGTTATCATTCTAATTTCAAAAAAACAAATTTATAAATTCAAGGGAGAAACCATAATAGAAATGGTATCTAATACATACATCACAATTCACATATAAAATAAATATTAGTAGTTTGGGTTAATCTCTTAGACCACCAAACTCATCAATGTTTATTTCTAACCCAATTATAGAGCATGACAACATTATCAAGGCCATCTCAGAATCTAGAAAAACCCTCGACACCCAATGAATATTTTCATGATCAACCAATATAAAGTATCCAAAAAAACTATTAATTAATTAGAAATATAAAAATTATTTAATCATCGGAAAACCAACAAGGAATAATTCCATAAAAATTAATGAGTTTTCAACCTATATTGAAATTGAAGCCAACCACCCATCAAAAAAATGTGAAACAACCCCCAACCACATTACAATCTCAAGAAATATAATGGGATAATTAATGGAATCATAAATTAATTAATTTATCCTTTAATATATAAGAAATCTTATTGTTTTCAAAAATTGTAACGAAACGTCTCCTGGAATCATTTAGATTAAATTTTAGTATCCCCTCTACTAAATGTGTCCAAAACCCCATAAAAACATTTGATTATACCATTATTTGTTATAATATCCAATGAAACCTACACTAGATAATCCAAAAAGTATAAGGAAGTTATAGGGGGATGAAATTAATCCACATGTGGATTGATCTTACTGCAAAACCATGATTAATTGTCATTAAAACTCCCCCTTGTTGAGGCTTGAAGAAGGGGGAAAGGGAGGAAAACCTTCATCTAGTTCATGCACAGAATGTATAGATTAAGGTTATGGGATGCATAATTTCATGGGGGGGAAATGTTAAAAATAACATATTATTTAAATTATAGAATGCTTTATGGTTTAGCCACATTTTTTTAAAAACTTGTGCCAACCATACGATTAGCTCGGTTTAAATCCAACCCTCGATTTGTATGGCCACATGGCTTTCCAAACTATGTCCCAACTGTGAAAAACCCGAAATTGTAACAAAAATTTCTCAAATGGTTAGGACACAAAGTTTTAAAAACATTTCACCAACCATGATGTCAGCACTACCTCCCATCTACAACAAGGCACATGGTTTTTTTGAATACATGTGCAGCTCGTGCACCATGTCTCATTCCCTCCTTTGCCTCAAAGGAGTTCCCCTTATCTCCCACACATTTTACCCCAAACCATGCTCTAAATTTAAAACTCAACCATGATCAGATCCTAATGAAATGGAAACCTCATAAGAGTCATAGTGTCGTGTGGTTTCTTCAAAACAATGGACACCAAACTATGCACAATTTCTTGAAAACTCCAAAACTCCCCAAACATAACACAGAGCCTCCAAACTCATCCAATCACTCGATATATCTTTTAATATACATTCCTCATTTTAAAAACACCCTTTATAGACATTAAATCTCTCATTACTCCATTTTGATTCGTGATTCACAATTTGACCAGTCTAATAATTCAAATTCATATTAATTTAGATATTTTCAATTCCCTCAAACATAGAATCATATAAACACTCCCCCATAACACTTCTCTCACTTAAAAATACTTTTTGGTATACCACCTAGACATTATGAATGACTTAGTTGACTAAATTTTATGCAAAAGCCTCACCATACATCTAATATCCTAGAAGACTATAGAAAATCCACCTGCAATTTATGGCCCTAACCGGAGAAAAAACCCTTGTAAAAACCTGTTAACAAACTGAAGCACCACAATGACACTCAATCGAGCCCATAAAAGAGAAAAATTGATTACCACATTACCCACACAACCATCTATCTATGGTTCTCCACCGCTATATTCTTATCTTATAGGATTTAAATATCTATGTCTGTAACCCTCACCATCGTAAAGGACAAAAAAACCACAAAACATTTCTCCTATAATACACATGGAATGGTTTCAAGCATACCTCCCACTACCATCCTTGAGATCAATAGTCATCATTTTCACTCATCCTCTTTAATGATAACCAACCAATGTGAACTCATTTATACTATCTAGGTATGAACTGAGAACATACCATCCTTTTCTCGAAATCCCAACTCAAACCTAAAATCACCCATAATTCTAAATTGAAACCCCTAACCTATCTTAAAAACTTCCACATCCACATTTTCTACTATCCTTTGTCAGACTATACTAGGATATCTCATCCCCAAAATAGCCAGATCTAATTATTGATCAACCATAATCTTATCGGATAACTATTCCTTTATACCACTAATTTTGTTCGGTAGGTAAAATATAGGTATATAATTTTTTTCTTATTAATTTTAAATGGGAATAATATTCACATTGAATAGATGTGTTTCAACTTCAATTGAATTTATCCATGGAATTATATCTTTTATAGAAATATGGATTTATCATCATATACATGTATTATATATTTACAATATATTTCTTATTGATTATGGATATTCTCCCCCTAAATAATGTGCATCTATAATCCATATATGTTGGAATATTAAAACAACATTCAATGTACCTCTTTCTAAACATGAAATATCACAAGCAATATTAAACCAATATTATTATTTTCCATTTATCTTCAATGTACATATACTTCGTAGCTTTTTTATTTTTCAATTAAACCCCAATCAGTTGATATATTCCTATAGTGATGATATACATTCATACGATCCTATCCACACATAACGTAATAGTGGAATTATTATCACCTTCTCACACATACATTAGTATATTTTTAATTATACCATGTACTATTAGATGAAAAACATAATTATATAATTCAATAATATCTATAGAATGTGTATCCTTCATTCATAAATGTACCACATAATAAACATTGAATGATATCATTCTATGTGTTACTCTAATATGATTCATTTCATAATAAAGATATGATTCCTAAATAAGGACTAAATTTTTATCTTATAATAGAATCATTCAGGTATAGGAATGAGATGTTAGGTTTAGTAGAAGACATCTATGATGAGGAATCAAAATATAATTATTGGTTCCCTAAGAATGGTGGTATAAAGATTTTTGGGAAATTTGTTTAACTATGAAAAGAAACAAGAGACACTCCAAAAAACATTAATGGATATTATACTAGAATGCAAGAACCTGATTATGTACAATAAAAAATAAACATGGTTTTATATTGGAAAATCAATGGGAGATGAGCTTATTACAAAATAATAATTGACAGTTTGGCCAACCAAATTCAAGATAGCTTGTAATATAGATGAGGCATAAGAAATATCCTGGTAATTAATAACTAAATAGAAATAGAAATTTTAATATAATGAGAAAGTAAAATATATAAAAGATCTATATAATCTAGGGAAGAAATATATGATAAATAATAGAAACAAAACTAATGGATGATAAACCTAGTAGTGCTATATGAAATATAGTGATGAAAATAATGGAGTTTCTTTATTGATATGAAAGTATAAACCATAATTCTCACACTAAGACGAAATGAAGGATCCTCCATATTACTATGTATATTAGATTATTTCTATGAGTAGGTAAGTAAAGGTGATACATGCATATAGTAGAACTTATTTCTATGATATTCATAATGTATGGTGATCCATAATTTAAGGAGTACATAATGAATCTATGAAATATTTCATGTTTTATTAAAATTTTATTATTTGAGATAATATTAAAGAGGAACAAATTTGTTGATGAGTTATTTAGAGTGTGTTTCTTGAGGGTTATTTTATAGGAATAGGATATTCCAAAAGATCATTATATTTACTCGAAATCATTAATTTATAAAAAATAATATTTTTTTAGTTGTGATGATTATAATAACCATTTCTTAATATATAAATATTACATTTTATTGGATGAATATCTATTTATGTTTCTTATGATCATCTATATAACTATATTGATTTAGTATATTTTGAAACTATATGCATAGAACTCTTTTATTTGAATGATCATCAATATATTTCTCAAATATCATTACAAATCTTAATCTAATTATAGGTCCAATATATAAAACCATTCATTATAAATTGCGTAAAGGAATCATTTGAATGGTTAAGATTAAATTATCAGTAAAGATATACACAAGAGATATCAATAAATAATAAAATTTGAGCACAATAGTAGCACAAAGGTATGATAATTACATCATAACACGCAGTAATCAAACCTAATATTTCAAAAATAACTATTAATAAATCCTTGAATGAGGTTTCATCATAACAATAGGCATTAACCAAATATGTGAGGAGTCATATATAATAAATCATGATACATTAGAGGTAATTCTATGCATAATACATTAGTTTTCATCACATTGAAAATCATAGAGATTTATTTCCTTAGTCAAGGATAACTTCTGATACTAATATAGTGAATTGGGTTCACACATCATTATATCCTATAGTTGGTCAGGGTTAACTCTAATGACTATCAAAGCATCCGTAGTCCCTTACTAAATTATGTTAACTAATAATACATGTTCATATCATCTCATGAGATATCCATTATTACATAGTTCCTTGGACGAATATATAATTCAAGGAACAACTATCCAAAATAAAAATTGAATATATATGTTCTAGAAGATCCTAACACATTAATCATGTCATCATATGAACATATAATCATGTCATTAAATTATCATATCAACATATAATCATATCATTATATTATCATATCATCATATCAACATATCATCATATCATCATATCATCATTACATCATATCATCTTATCACTATATCATAACTCATTTAAAGGAAACTACATTCATTAACATTTCAACTTTTATTTATAGAATAACCCATGGAAAATAATATTCATTCATAAAAAAAATCCTAATAATAAAAACCCATCTATGGAATGAATAAATATTATGTCATTTGATCATATGCCATGTAATTAACTTGTATCATCAATGAATGTAATCATATATGAAGGAATATTTTAAAGGATCACAAGAACATTTCAAGAGGAAAATATACATTAATTTTTGAATCAATTATTTAAGATGTAAAAATTTCCAAAAAATTATTTCAAACAAAATATTTGAAAAAAATATATACTTATAAAGGATTAATCAAATCATAAGTAGTCATGATAGCTTGAAATGTTGTTCATTTCATGTGTGTCAAAATAATGATTCCTTTAAAATTTTCAATAAAAAATAAAATGTTCATCATTAAAAAATAAAATGTTGAATCATTTTAAATAATTTCCATAAAAATAATCATGGTTATAAACTACATTAATCAAAAATTGAGGAATATTAATAACATTATTCAATTTTTTTATAGAAAATATGTATATTGAATAATAATATTCTCACTAAAGTGAAAATAATATTTTTTTTCTAAGAATCAAAATATTAATATTTTTCATTTATAAAAAGAAATGGTATATATAATTTCATGAAAATTAAATCAATAACCAGGTGAGAAAAAATGAAAAAAGTTGTTTAGATATGAATTATATAATTTCTCACAATGGAAAATTATTCGTTAATAGTCAAGATTATATTTATATTGAATCATAAATCCTTTTCCGAAAAAATTTCCTTTTTATATATTATCAAATATAATGCCTAGTAAGTATATATATAATACACATATTAAAAAATATTAATATATATCATGTCAAAAATTATTTTTTTATAACATATTATCATGGGTTTGTTAAAAAATCATTATTAAAATCGTTTTTACAGTGGATAACTGCTATTTTTTAATCTATATTTCAGTTATATGGTTCTAATATATTCAGATTTTTATTGGTGTAATAATAACTAGAGTAATAATAATGACAGAAGTATTATAATTTTTCATCATATACACTTTTAAAATTTTGTCATGTAATGTGGTTATGAAACATTAATTGAACCACTTTGAGGAAATTGTAGTTTGTACTTACATATGAGTTATGTTTTCACAATTTGATTGTTGAAGTGAATGAATGGTAAATAATAATTCACCATTAAAGAATCTTTATTATATCATAGATATCATATATGTTAATTAAATATATCATTTTTACCTTTTCTATAAAATAGAAATGATAAAATAAGTCATATCACTTGGTGTAGGTGGTAGTACTCATGTATGAAAGAGTGCCATTATATTTTTTTCATTGTATTGAAAGGTATGATGATAAATATAATTTATTAATTATAAAAGTGAAATTATTTCATAAATACAAAATAAATAAATTTAATAAATCATAATAACCAACCATGTATAATAGGGATAGACAATGAATCATATCACTATGTATATATGGTAATCCACACATATTAATGACCTATAATTTTCATTATCCATTGGAGGGAAAATTGGAATAAAATCGTTTTTTTGTAATCATAATAACATCTCAGTACTTTTATTATATATTATTCATCATGTTATTCTAGATACAAGATATATGTAAATCAGAATAATATTGAAAATTATTTTTAATCGATTAATAGTCATAAATAATCATTATGAATCCTCCTTCATATATAACCATAATCAATGAACAGAAGGTTATTGGTAAATTATAGAAGATCCTTGAAATGAATATATAAAATAATATATTTTTATGTAATATATTTTTCAATGTAGAGTGCTCTAATATTGTAAAAACTCTAGGAGAGTAGGTTTCTTTTAATAGGAGAACGTAAAATTACCTAAATTATATAAATAAAATATACATTATATCCAAGTCATGTTGAACAATGGAACATTATGTTAGAATATAAGAATTTATATGGTCTAAATAAATTAGAAAAATCACATTTACAATTGTTCTTTATACTTTTCAGCTTTAAATCCTCTTTATGACACATTTAAAACATTTTAACCTTAACCATGAAAACTTATATTTTGACATTGATAAAATAATTATAATAACAAATGAAAATAATTCCTTCTACAAAAATATTTAAATTTTTATTTAATATTTTTAATATATTTTATCCAATTAATTTTCTATATTTTTTAAAAATTACATTTAATTTAATAATAGAAAACACATATAAAATTTTTTGGAAAATATCTCATTTAAGAGTAAAAATAATTTCACCTTAAAATAAAGTATTAAGTCGGTTTAAACAATCATGATCCGTCAAATAATTAACATGTATTGGTTATTAATATTTGAAATCTATTAAAAAATTAATGGAATCTTCCAACCATATAATAAAATGTGAATACCCAAAAATATGTTTCAATTTTAATTAAATATTACTTATGTTCATAAAAGTTAATCATGGGTTCCCAAAATCAAAATAACATCTTAAAATAATTTATTTAACTAATTTTAGAAAAAATATTGAACCAAAGGTTTTAATAAAGATTATTTGATGACTAAATCACAGAATTGTAATAAATAATACAGTATCTAGAAAATTAGTGTTTTTGTTACTCACCCAACAATAAGCTATAATAAAAAAAAATACAAATACACCCCCATATAAATTTAATCAGAAGAATCTAAAAATGGTATCCAATTTTGGAAATAAATTTTTTTAATATATCAAAATTAATAATATTTTCCTGGAACAAATTGTAATAAAAAATAGATTATGTAGGAAATCTAATTTTAAAGCACAATATGACTATTAGAAATGAAGTTCTTATTTATTATCAAAAATCATTATAGTTTTTTATTGATAATGTGATTATTAATATTAAAACCTCTTATTTTAATGTCTAGGTTATAATAATTAAATTTAAATATATATATTGATATAATATATTGTATTTCACATAAATCTCAATTTTGTGTGTTAAGAATGCACTTAAACACATAAAATTTATTAAAATAGAGTATAACATAAAATATTAGGGTGTTATATAGTACAACTTTATTTGAATATATCCATAAAATTAAAACATTCAGATAGAAAACAAAGATAAACTTTTCATTACATCCATAGATTTCCATGTAGCATCCAAAAATTTATGGTGTCGCCAAAAAATATTGACCAGGTCACAAGCCTTATTTTAAAGAAAATTATCTCTATTGTCTATAATCTTTGGTATTTATTCATTAAATGAGAGAAAATGGACTAGTGATATGACAATTGATTTAGTACATGTGAAGGATCATGTTTTTTTAAATTCTCATGGTATATATGTAGGAAAAATCATTAAATTTAGAGTGATTTCGTGGATGTTACAAAGAGTAAACAACTATCATGTTTGATCAATAATTTCGAAGGGACATGAATATCTAAGGCTCATATTTACCTTTGGTAATAATCTCTAAACATTATCCCATGTTGATTTTTATTGGAGTAACTAGTCACTAACATTAAAAAATAGATATCAATGACGATTTCGTGCATAACACTTTTGTTGACTATGAGATCCCATTACTTATTACTGAATTGAACTAACCTTATTCTATAACCACCATGCTAGATCATGTCTGAATAACTTTTATTATCAAACATATTTCCAGTATTTTTGTGTTCGAAACATCCTTTTATAGAATTATTCATGAGGAACATTGTGATTTATCAATTGAAAGCTATTATTCTAATAATACACTACCCAAGGAAGTTTTTGATCACCCAATAATTGAAACCAAAAAAGTGTTTTCTCAACATGCCATCATTATTTTTAATGGTCCTCTTAGACTAACCATCGGTCTTAGTAATATATGTTGTAATGAAACCCCACTATATGTTAGAATCGTATTGAAGACTCCTCCAAATCATTGTCAAAATCCTTTTATATTTAATATATGTAATAAAATATGGTACCCCATGAAAATTTACATGGTCATTACTTTATATCCATCAAATAAAATCTTGATAGATATATTCCTTAATTGAAATGAGGTTTACTAACTTTATAAGTGGATTGACTACTACCCAAAAATAATTATGGGCTTTAATTTTTTGTGGGATTATATCAATGGAATATATGGTTTTGTTTTCCTATTTCCATTCTATTTTGGTTGATTGTTTTAATTACAATAGGAATATATCTCTTAACATTCACTTACAAACATACCAAGAATTGGGATAGATACAATGAAATATCTATCATCATGTTATTCCATCATAAATAATTATTTTTTTCTCTATACATTGTTATACTCTAGTGAATATTAGATAATAAAGTGCTATAATCATCATAAAATTTCTCATTCATTACATTTGGAATTGAAAAAAAAAATTAGTTCCTAAAGATTATCAGTACATCAAAAATATAGATAATCATTGGAAATTTTCATACCATCTTCTTCTATGCAATATCCTCCTTTTGTAGAAATATAATAAATAAAAATGTATGGGTGGATGATCATTAATCTAGGAAAGATATTATATATTCCATTTTCTCATGATTTCAGTATTTTGCTTCTATAAAACAATAAATTTTCAATATTTTTAATTCATCATATTGGAAAAAATAACTCATTCTTTCTAACTCAGAGCATTAACCACCATGTTAAATTTCTAAGGGTTGTTATTTATTTTTTAGTCATAATCATTAATCAAATTTTACCATCACCTTTGTTGAATATTAGACTCTTTTTATATATATAATATAAGAATGTATTATTTGTATATATATCACTATTTTTAAAATAAATATAATTCCTCTATAGTTTAAATGCCAAAATTATTTCTACCAACAATAAATTATGAGTTGGGTAATTTTTTTCATTAAATTTCATTTGGGGTTACCCATAAGCTATCATCATATCATTCAGCATGAGGATTCATCCCATCCATTTCTTCATTGATTAACTAATTATTATAAATACTTATATAGTATAGAGTTATGTGAGTATAGTTCCAGTTACCAACATTATACACCCCAAACCTTTTATGATATAGTTATCTTAAATACATTCTATTCATAACATTATTTCATAAATCACTTAGTGTCTTTGTAGCAACACTTTTTTCTTTTGGATATAGTCAAAACCTAGCCATTACACATAAATTTTCTACTTCTGTGTTTTAAATTTTAAAAAATGGATATACATGGTTGCGATCATGGTGGTATTTAGAGTCCAACAGAATTAACATACTTTTTAGTGAATATAAACCAACCCTTTTGAATAGTAAAATTCCCTAATTTATAGTAAATTACCCTTATGAATAGTAATATGACTCTTATGAATGGTAGTCATACCTAGGAAATTGTAAATAAAATTAAGGCATATTAAAAATGAAGATGAATAGTTTAAAGTGTATGGATTTTTTGATTAAATAATGATATTAATTATAAATTAAATTTATCATATTTAGAAAATAATTTTTAAAAAATTGATTTCATTTTTGTATTAAACACATGTAAAAATGGTTAGGGTGAATTTTTGGCATATTTCTGTAATACATGCATTTTTGTTGAACTGTAAAATTCATTAATTTACCGTATAAAGACAATATAAATTAAATTAACTATTCCAAGAATCATCAGTGATTTAATAACCCAAATATCTAACTCACATTCCCTTTTTAATATTATATGTCATGGAATACTCACTATTTATTTTCATGATAAGAAATGATAAATCAATGATTATAATACTAATAAAACTCTCCTCTCACCAACTATATAATCCACCCCAAACCACCTCTTCCTATCACGCCATTCAATCATCAATAATTTTTTAAATTATTCAAAATACTCTTTTCAAACCATCTCCACACGTCCAAGGCCTATTGGTATCCCCAAAAGGCCAAAAAAACAATTTCCTTAATAACATTTTAATGAACGAGTACTCAAGAGGTGAACCTCTATTACATTTCATTCAAATTATTTTACAAGTACCATTAGTTTGTTCTCTCTTACCACCACACATCATCCACATTCCATGATAATTTTAGTAACACAAATCAACTTTATCTTAAGTATTCTAATGTAATTTTTCATCACAATCATTCTTTTTCCCCTCCTTTTATACTATAATTGCAAACACCATCCTAGATGTGTTAATTTATAACACTCATGGAACATGTGTTTTCTATTATCATTACTATCTTCAAGAATTGTCATGAAACCATTTTAATGGTGAACCAGATCATTATATATGTATTTTATCATTTTTAATGTTCTTTAATCATTACCCATTCATAATATGTAATAATAATACAAAACAAGTTCATTGTTTACAAAACCACATAGCTAAATCCAAGCATTTATCATCAACTTATCGAATGAGTCATCTTCATAGAATATATAACCAAAATCATTATAATATAATTTATATCTCATTAACTTCGTTAATAATATATATTAAAAATAATATATTTCTAACCACATTTCAAATGAACTTCCACTCATAAATACAAGTAAATAGATCATGAAAAACAATAAAAAAATGCTTCAAAAACATTAAAATTGATCCTCTTAAACGCATAAAAAGGCCATTAATGAACCTAATACGGTTAAAACATAAAACTTACAGGATGATGAAGTTATTTAATTATTAAATAATAAATCTAAATTTGATTATTCTGGTCGTTAAGAACAATCAAGAACACCTTCAAGCTTAAGGTAATGGATCAACTCTCTACTTTTATTAAATACTCACCCTATATTGTGTCTTTTTTTTTAATTCATAATGATGGGTAATGTTTCCATACCTCCCCCATACAAAAATTATATTATATAAATGATGGGATACCCCTTTACATATTATTAATCCATCAAATGAATGCCCATTTCCAAGCCGAAATGTTTGTAAGGGGTTTCTAATCTCACATTCAATTCTGTGGGATTTCCATTGTTCCCATCATATTTGATATATATTTTTATAATATTAATTTCATTCAATATAAAATATAATTATTTTATTAATTTTCATTGTATTCGATGATTCATTTGACGATTATTAATTCTTGGCAACACAAAACGATTGATTACAATGTGGTAACAAGCTTTGTCTCAAATTTCTATTTCGTTGTAACTTACTTTGTATTGTACATGTAGTAATTCTTATATGGGGTACCTACTGGCCATTTTAGATCACTTTTAATTTGAAATTATATTTCTATTAAATAACCATATTCTCATATCATGGATATGATTATTATCTATGTTGTATACTATTTTACATATAGTGTTTATTTTGTATGTTGTTTTAACTATGGAAGTGTTGAAGAATATGTATCATTTATACCATATGAAAAATGTAAAAGTAAATTTATATTATATTTAATATATGTATAAAGAATTATTTAGATTTGAAGTTATCGGTGGGTCCTGCTATATCCCCTTAATTCATTGACAAGTCTCATGAGACAATCAGTTGGGAAAAACCCTTTCAGTTCGTTTCCATAAATCAGATGGGTTTCTACCCACAGACTGAACAAATTTCTATGGTATAATTAAACTTGTTCAAGATACATGATGTCTAAATAATAATCATTATCTATATTCATTATCAATTTATATTTTCCCTGAGTTTTTCACTATGAAAAAAATCTATGGATGCAGTTTCATTCTCAATTCATTAATGGAAGGAGTTTTGCATTTATTCACCAAGACATATTGACTATGAAAGTTGTTTATGATTCAGTTATTATTGATTCTTGATTCCATGATTTATAAACCATTATAGCCATTTGATATCACCCATTTCATTTCTTTACATTTAATAGGTTACAAATAGGAGATCATTTATTATGTTTCTTTGGATGCTGATTTTAGTTTTTGTCATGTAATGTAATTTTTTTCCTTTCCTAATGTAATTTGTGTTACATATATGTACATAGTTTCTTCAATACTACTAAACTAATCATTAAATTGGGGTTTTATTCCTTTAAATCATGCCAATTTAATAAGTAATTCACTAGCATATGTGTATAGGGGATAGGGTGTTAGAGTTGGAATCAAATAATGTTTAGTAGAAAACATTGAAACTATATTAAGAAATTTTGATTAGAGAACAAATACCCGAGGTAATATTTGAGGAAAAAACATTCAAAAAAATCCTACAATTTTGAAAACCAATAGAATATATGGATATTTTTTGGAAATACATCACTATTTAGATACAAACCGGTAGAGGTGGCTCTAGCACATACGTACAGTGGAGTGAAAACTCTGACAAGGAGTTTCGAGCTTGGCCTAGGGTATCTAGATACACGACAACTATCCTTTCTTCACTCTTGGTATTGAAACTCATGGGGGATATGATTTGGATAATTCACAGTTTCATTACAATCCATTATGATGGACTTTAATGTAAATTTATCCTCAGAGAAACCATGTTTAAGATATTAGATATGCATTGAATTTTAATTTATGCTAAGTACTTTTATAGTTGAGATTATAAATTATGATCTATATCCTAATATAGTGTATTGTATTATTTATAAATGGCACCTAATGGATTAATGGGAATCAATAGTTGTGGGAAAAGTAGGGATTTCCCCATTTAGAAAGTCAACACTATCCATTTTGTAGTGGGTCAGATCATGACCATTTTGGGACAACATACCCAGTTTGTGATGAATAACCATGCCATACAATTTTTTGATAGATATATGTAGTATAAGCCCTTATATTATAGTGGGACAACTAATTAGGTGGTTTATGAGAAGTTGATCAATTCCCATGAAAATATAATCATGGAATTTAGATTCAATGAAATTAAAAAGGTAGTACTGGAAGTATATTTTTAAATGGTGGAGTTGATCAATGGTGTTCCATTATTCAAAATACCACAGAGGAATAAAAGTAAAATATATATAATGGAAGAAATTTAAGGGAATATTCTTCATCAAATATTTTCCTCATGATAAATGAACCGAAATGAAGAGGAAATTTCCTAGATTAATGAAAAGGGAAGAAGACAATGTTGCAGATATGAGGCTACTTTCAAAAACTAGCCATTTATTCTATAGATTATGAACGTGACTCCAAAGACAAGACTGATAATTTCATTGATGGATTTAATACAAGCCTACTAAGGGAACTGAATTCTCAAATAGTTTCATTTTATGAAGAAAATCTATCAAGTTCCATCGAAATAGAGATGGAATTTGATAGATCAAATTTGTTCAAGAGAATAAAGTTAATAATTTTTACTCTGATAACTAAGGAAAAGGTGAAGCACCAAAGAAGAATAAGGTATTGAAGTAATTCCCAATATGAATGAAATGTGGAACGAATCATCCTATGAAATGGTTGAAATGCACGTGTGTCTGCTATAATTGTGAAGAAAAGGGTGATAGATATATTGTAAGAATGGATAAAAAACAAGTTGATAATGTTCAATGCTACAATAGTAGATATATGAGACACTATGAAAGTGAGTTTTCTAGGAACCAAGGGAAAACATATATGATTAGAACCATGGAGGATTATGTCCCTAATTATTTTATGGTGGGTACATTAATTATTTCCTCAAACTTGTCTAATTCATTATCCGATTATAGATCATCACATTCATTAATATCTTCAATGTTTTCAAATAAAATTAGAAGTAGTCAATTTGATTTATTAATGTCATTTTTTAGTCAAAATTACAAGGGTATGTATTAGTTCAAAAATGGAAAGTCGATTAGTCACCCTCTTGACACATAAATGTGCATTATTTTTTAACATTATCATCATACCAATGGTTTACTTTTATATAATTCTCGATATTAATTGGATTTAAGATTATGATGCAAAGATCAATTGAAAGACGAAAGAATTCACAATTTTTTAAAATGGTTTAGAATCCCCGATCTTTATAGTATAGACATCTCCATATAATTCATATATAAATACTCACACAATATCCCTATTGAATGAAATTCTTAGAGAGGAAGAGATCCCAAAACCGATGTGTGAGGAATGAAATATTCAAGTGGAAGATGTATATATATTGCAATAATACTTTGATGTATTTCAAGAGGATTTACCTAGATATCCTCAAGAGTGGAAAGTTTAGTTCCCTATTGATTTAATTCCTGTGGCAAGACCTATATCAAATAATCCCTATTGAATGGGAACTTTTGAATTAGTTGAGGTAAGGAAACAACTTGAAGAATTGTGTGACAAAGGGTTTAGTCAGCCTAGTGTTTCTCTAGGGGGATATCATATCCTTATTTTCAATAAGAATGATCGATCTATGAGGCTATGCATTGATTATAGGGAAATCATCACTATTACAATAAATAATAAGTATCCTCTACCACGAATTGATGATTTATTTGATCATATTCATGGAGCACAATACTTTTAGATGCTTGAACATTGATGTAGATATAATCATCTATGTGTGAGGATGAAATATATTCCAATGATATCATTTCAAACCAGGTATATGCATTATGAGTCTACAGTGATGCCTTTTGGGATGACTAATGCACACTCTCTTCTCATGGATTTAATGAATAGATTTTTCAAGGAATATCTTGATAACATAGTTGTGGTATTTATCGATGATATCCTAGTATACATCCAAATCTATTAAGGACATGAGAATCAATTATGGATTATTCTAAACTCTATTAGAAGAAATGAATTATATGGGAAGTTTAGTAAGTGAGAATTTGGGCTTCAATAATTTTATTTTCATGACCATATTGTCTATATGGATGGAATCATGGTTAATCCTATGAAGAGAGAGTCAATGCTTGAATGACATACTCCAACAAACATAACCAATGTACACAATTTTATTCACTTTGCAGGTTACTATTGGTATTATATACATAATTTGGTCTGACTGGAAAACCCGCTAACCAAGCTCACACAAAAAGTGGTTAAGTATTTATGTATTAAAGAAAGTAATGAATGCACTGTATAATTGAAAACAAGAATGGTCGATGCTCTAATTTTGAATCTTCTATCAAGAAATGATGTATTTTTGATATACAATGATGTATCAAATAATGGACTGGGTTGCGTCCTTATACAAAATGATAAAGTTATTTATTATGCATCAATGTAGTTGAAGACTCATGAGAAAAATTACCCCACTCATGTTCTTTATTTATCTAACGTAATCAATACTCTAAAAATATGGAGACATTATCTCTACAGTAAAAGATGTGGGATATACACAGATCACAAGAGTTTAAAATACATTTTTACACAAAAACCACTCCACATGATGAAATGGAGATGGCTAGAGTTACTCAAAGAGTATGATTGTTCATTACACTACCACCCTGGAAATGAAAATAAGGTGTAATATGCATTAAGAATGAAATATCACGGGCTCTTGACCCAAATGAGGATTGAGAGAGATCCTATAATCATGGATCTACTAACGATGGAAATAGGAATTGTTAAGAAAGGGGAAGCATCTTTCCTCTTTCAAATGATTTCTAAACCATAATTACTAGAGAAGATAAAAATCTCTCATTCTGAAGATGAAAATATTTATAATGAAATTAATTCTCTTAAGGATGGGAGATTGGAAGAATTTGTGTTTGAAGAAGGAGTTCTGAAATTTAGGAAGAGGTTTTGTGTTCAATCAGTACATAAGCTAAAAAGGGAATTATCAAACAATGTTTATAACTCAAATTTCTGAATAAAATTGTGTTGTACAGAGACATATAGACATCTGAAAGAATATTTTTGGTTGGGTAATATGATGTGAGAAATTGATGACTACATTTCAAGGTGTCTAGTTTATCAACAAGTGAATGTAGAGAGACAATATCCTAGATGGGTGATGAAACAACTAAATATTACTGTGTGTAAGTGGGTTGAAATTTCGATGGATTATTTTACTAGAAAACCATGGTCACCTAGAAGGAATGATGAAATCTGGGTAGTTGTTGATCGTCACAAAAAATATCCACATTTTCGTACTATAAGAGTGGATTTACCACTAGAGGGCCTAGAGATTCTTTATATTAATGATGTTATAAGACTTCATGGTGAACATATATCGATTGTGTTAGAATGATATCACTCGTTTAGATATAAATTTTGGAAAACTCTCCCGAAGGCTTTGGATACTGAGCATCAGGGGAGTACTACTTATCACCCCCAAACAAACAGACAGTCTGAATAGACTATTCAAACACTGGAAGACATGTTGAGATCATGATCTCTTGAATTTCAAGGTGTGTGGGATCAATAATTTCCATTTTTTTAATTTTCCTACAGAAATAGTTTCTATTCTAGTATTCAAATTGATCCATAAGAAGCATTATATGGAAAGGGATGTCGAACTCCAACTTGTTGGGATGTAACTGGTGAGAGGAAACTTGTAGGCCCAGAACATATTAAAGTGACCAAGAAAAAGTTAAAGATAATTCAAGCCCAAATTAATGCGTCCCAGTGTATGATGAAATGTTATGGTGACTACCGGATAAAGGATTTGTAATTTCTAGTGGGAGATGATGTCTTTCTGAATGTATCTCCATAGAAGGTTATCTAAATGTTCAATTAGAAATGGAAACTTAGCCCCATGTACAAAGAAAATTTGATATTCTAGAAAGAATCATAGTTGTATCTTACCATTTAGAAATACCACCATGTCTCTCCAAAGTAATGATTAATTCCACATGTCATTGTTAAATAAATACATGCGAGAACCAAAATATGTACTCACTTATAATGAAATAGAACTAGAACCTAATTTGTCATACAGTAAATATCCTATCAAGATTCCCGACACAAAGGAGAATGTACTGAGAAATCGGACAACTCGTCTCGTCAATATTATTTAGAGATACCATAACCTGAAAGAAGAAATGTGGGAACCTGAGGATGTTATGAATAGTAACAAACTCAAAATTTTTAGAGGGATTTATATAAGACAAATTTTGAGGGGGAAATTTATGAAGGAAGGAATAATATAACACCCCAAACATTTTATGGTATGATTCTATTAAATACAATCTATTAATATCTTATATTTCTTAAATCACTAAGTTTCTTTGAAAAAAAATTGTTTATTTAAGAGATAGTGATAACCAAGCCATTAAAAATATATTTTTAACTTTTGTGTTTTGAATTATTAAGACGGACATACGTGGTTAAGATCAGGGTGATATTTAGAGTCTAATATAATTAACATAATTTTTTTGTGAATATTAAACTACCATTAAGAATCGTAACCTACCCTTATGAATAGAAACATACCCTAATAAATAGTAATATGACTGTTATAAATGGTTACCATACCTAGGAATGTGTGAATAAAATTTAGGCATATTAAAAATGAAGATGAATATTTTAAGGGTTTGTATTTTTCAATTAAATAATGTTTTTAATTAAAAAATAAATTGATCATATTTATTAAACTATTTTTGAAAAAAGAGTTCGTTTGTGGATTCTACACGTCGATAAATAAGAATGGTGAATTTCTGTGTTTTTTCTGAAATACATGAATTTTTGGGGAATAGTAAAATACATTAATTTACTATATAAAACCAATATGAATTGAATTAACTATTACTTGCATAATGAGTAATTTAAGAACCCAAATCTAGAACATAAATTCTATTTTTACTCTCAAAGGTCATCGAATACTCACTATTTCTTCTCATGAGATGAAATAATACATTATTGATTATAATATTGAGAAAACTCTCATCCCCTCCACTATATAAACCACCCCTCACCCCCTCTTCCTACCACACCTCTCAATCTTAAATACATGCATAAATTATGAAAAATAATTTTTCCAATATCTCTCTCCACATTCTAGGCCAGCTGGTCTCACCAAAATTCCCAAAACAATGGCCTCAATGTGATTCCAAGGATGAGTAAATAATAGGTGGACCTACCTTCCCCTTTCTTTCAATTTCATTTACAAATTCCACACTTTTTTCTCCATTATCACATCACCTCATCAATAATACACGATAATTCCATTACCTTACATGTATGGTAACTTTATTATCCTAATCTAATATTACATCATAAGCTCTCATTTTATCCTCATTTTATACTAAAAATGAAAACATTCTCAATGATGTGTTAATTTATCACTATCAAGGAAGAAAAGTGTTAATTTTTCATTACCATCTTAAATAATGGTCCTGATAAATTTTTAATGATTGAACCAGATCATACTATATTTATTTTATTGTATTTAATTTTTTGGAATCCTTACACACTCATTATATTGAATAATAATAAAAAATAAGTTCATTGTTCAAAAAACCGCCAAGCTAAATACAATTTTTTATCATTAACATATAGAATGAGTCATCCTCATGGTATATATAAACAAAAAAGTTATATGATATTTTTTATGTCTTTAATTTCACTAATAATATATATTAACAATTCTGGATCTTTAACCTCATTTCAAACGAACTTTCATTCACGAATACAATAAAACGGATCATGAAAACTGTCACATACATAGCTTATTTTAAATTTATTTTTATTTTAATTTTCCATTAATGCTTTGTTTAAGGGGTTTCCAATGGTTTTATGGAGAATAGGTGAGTTTTCGTGAATTGGGCCAAACCGTGAGCCCAATTCCAGATTAAAAAATAAATTTTGATTCTTTTATAACATATTCATTTTTTAATATTTTTCACTCATTCCAACTCCTGAATATCCTCCCATGATATATTAACACTACAATTAAAATATAGATCCTTTGGAAATCCATAACCATGGTTTAGTTGGGTTTTTATTTAAGGTATTTGGCCTTCCCGGAAGCCCATATCCAGTTTTAAAAATTAATTTTATTTATTTTGATAACTTATTCAATTTTAAGTATTTTTCGGTGATTCCAAGCCTCATATGCGGCCCTTACACCCAGAAGCTCCCCAACCTCTTTACCCCCCTCTTTTGAGCTCTTAGGATCGCGATTTAGGGACGAACATGTTAGGGTTTCTAAAATCGGGAAGATTTGATGAGGTATGTTCATTCAATCATAACTCTCTCAATTCATACTCTTTTCCCTCCATTCCAATTCCTAAATGTCCTAATAATTCTTGTGAGAACATCCCCTGAGTTTTGGCCGTTTTAAATTTCAGATACTTGTGTTTTGTGGAGATTCATTCTAGATTTCTCAAGTAAGTTTGTCCATTTGTTTTCCCCTTTCAAATTGATTAGGGTTTCATTATATTTGTTTTAGGGTTTCCTCCCTTTTTATTGAAGTAAACAATGACCAGTGGGTAGGAGTTCGAACCTAAGTTTTAACCATTGGTTTTCTTGGTCCAATTTTCTATTTTTAGGTTTGATCTACCCTTCTTGAGGTGCGACGGTGGTGCGTTTGTGTTTTCGCACAAAGGATTCAATGGTTTCATTTGATTTGGTAGGTGATTACAATGTTGATGTAATCTTTGTGGATTAGAATACTGTATTTATCATATTTTCAGATTTATATAATTTTATTATTGCTGAAAAAAATTGGTTCTAATGATGTTTCTATTGCAATTGAATTTAAAATTCCAATTTGGTGTGAAATTGGGGGTTTTCCAAAGAAGTGTTTTGTTTGTTTATTTGGGGATGCCCTATAAATACTTAGTTGTTTTTATTGATATTTAATAAGGCATAAAATACTGTTTATAATGTTTATCCCCTTTGGTAATTACTGCAAAAAATGGGTTTTAATTGTGTTTGTAAAGAAAGTGAAGTTTTGGTTCCACTTTTTTGTGAAAATGAAGGTTTTACAAAGATAACACTTCTTGTTTAACATGGGGATTCCCAAAAATTGATTTGTTGTTTTAATTGATATTTATTGGTCTGCCTTTACTGTTTTGGTAACTTACAATTGTGAACATCTTGTACAAGTGGGTTTCTTAAGGGGTTTTGTGTGCAAAACTACCCGAGATTTTGAGAAATTGATTTATTCAAATTCAAAGAGTTTGTTGTCTGTTTTAAGTGGTATAAAATGAGATAGCTACTGTATTTGGTGTATGTGACTAGTAGTGGTGTTTTACATTAAAATGGATATGTGTTAAATCCTGAAATTGTTTGAGCACAAAGGGGGAAGCCCGGGTACCTAGGTGGGGCGGATTTGTACCAGTACGGCTAGTGGACAGGATGGGTTTTGTCCCTGTTTCACTTAGAATTTGGATAACGACAACTCTAACTAAACTATGTGGATGATGATTGGAGACCACTAGGTTATGGGTATATTCCCTACTAGTGGCTCGTGCACGAGACATGATTTTACTATGGTTACATTACACTGAGGTACGAGGTACATGGGGCCTGAGACTATCTAGTGCCTAGGGGTGTTCCCGGTTTTGTTGCTCAGTGGATTTGTGATATTTGCCCTTGTATTTTGGTCTCTTTGGAATTATAATGCAGTAACTAATATTCCTATTTAAATGTGTTAACATTATGAAAGTTTTATCTTGAAAAATCTTTTCAATTTAAAGTTTCATTTCGTGGAATTTGTCACTGCTTTTAATTGCATATTAAAACTGCTTTCTTTTTCACCTTGTAATGCATGCACCTTGGAATCATAGGGTGTTATCATATTGGGCTTAGGCGCACACCCTACTTACACCCCTTGGTTGTAAGTAGACCTTTTTTTTGACCCAGGTAAAGGAAAGGCTAAGGGTGATTGCGGTTTAGGGTGTTAGTCCTCATCCTTGGGGCGGAGTAGTGGAGACAACTTGGGGGTGATGACCCCTTGTCATGTGGAGTCCATGGGGCTGTTTTGTTTCTGTTCCATAGTGTCTTTGGACCTTTTGTATTGACTCTAAACCTATCTATTTAGTTATGGTTTTTGTTTAAACATCGTTTGGTGTAAATTTTTCAGATTCAGTTTATTGATTGTTTTTAATGGTTTATGCCTTCATATTCGGGTAAATAGTTCCCAAACCTAAATAAATGATACCCGGGCACTTGTGCCAGCCCGTGGGGATAGGGAACGCCCTTCGGGTCATGTCACGAGCTGGGTTTGGTGCCGGTTTTGGCGGCGACCAGATTCGGTTCGTGACAAAATGGTATCAGAGGAGGTTCATGTTAACTCTTTGGGTCATGTTATTTCGGGAAGAGTCAGCATATCATAGAGTTAGGATTGTAGGGACTTGGTATTATAGTTATGGGTAGTGTGCCTGATCACCACACCTCATGACAGGATTCAAGTTTCCTAGGGAAGTCAGGATTTATCTAAGTCCTTTGGTTTTCTTGTTTTAATGATGGTTAGGGGAAATGAAAAGAGAGTTGGGTTAATGGTCTCAGTAAGCTCGTAGGCCTTGGCAAGCCATGTGGAGCGGGGGATATTCCCTAGAACACTCTCAGTGATAGTGAAGTGATTGGAATATGTCCACCAACCATATGTCCAAGTCACCCACTGAAACTAGTTTCCTCTCACATTGTCTTGTGTTCTTTAATTTTGAAATCTTGGAACTTTGGTTTTAAACTGACTTGGTTTTAAGAATTGTAAAGTTTTTGGGAAATGATTTTCAAATAAATATGGAATGTTTTGATTTATGGAATGGTGGAACTGAATTTTAAGAGTTGTTTTGAAATGGAAAATAGTATGCTTACACCTCTTTTGAATGCTGAAACCATATTGAAGTTGGTTTTCAAAAGTGTTTCCAATATAGTTTTCTAAACGATTAAAGGGTGTTTTAATGGGATGAGATGTTTTGAAATTTATGTGAATAACTTGAAAGTTAGTTCTTTTTTTTTATGTTTGTGTCCTTATGAAATGTTTTGTAAGATGTGAATTGGGATTTTGATCTCATTGTTAGCAGTTTTGAGAAAAAGGTTGGGTTGGTTGAGCATTTTGTTTTTGAAAAGTGGAAGGAATTTTTGTTTTACCCTTTGGTATTTCCATGAGTGACCACATGCATGGGGTTATATGGGATGATGGATGGTTGATGGAATGACTGGATGAGTGCTGGGATGGTTATGAGGAGGGTGCCCGGTGTGACACAAAAACATGCATGTGTGAGGCCCATGGGGTACCATTAGTGGATACGCTTACTGCAAAAGCATTTGTTTTCAAAGAAATAGTTTTAAAGAAAAACATGATGTATTGATGAATAGTTTGGTATAGTTTGTATTATGTGTTTTTGATAATGTTGATGTTGTGGGATGTTTTGAGTCCAAGAACCCCTCATGTTTGAACTGTGTTTTGGGTTTGTGTTTGGTCGGTGAGCTGTGTTATAGAGACGATTAGTGGTCTCTTTTGAAAAATGTTTTGGGATGAATTTGTGGTGGTTCCATTCATGTGTTTGGATCTAGATTTTGGTATATCTTAACGAATAGACCATCTTGGTTGGGTCCTTTGGTTCAATCGTTGGATAAGGTACACCCCATTAATGGTTAGTGCACAACTAAAGTGAAACCCGGATTGTTTTGCCTTTTGAAGACCCTCCAGTTGATCAATATAAGGAATATTTTTTCTTGAGATTTTTAGATTGAGTCTACACCCTTTCCTTTATTTGATTTTTAGATCCTCTTGTAACGGGAGAGTGATCATGTAAGGTTGACAGAGACCTTAGTTTCTTATGTTTCCTGATACGTCGAAGGTGGATGTGTTCTAGGGTTGTAAGTGTGGATGAGTGTCTCAATGGTGTCTAAGAGGACCTTTGGGTTATTCAAAGTTTCTTTGATGCATTAATTCATGTTAAACCACCGGTGTGGGAAATATGGTCACGATAAGATATTGTGGCCACTTTCTAGAATTGTGTGTTTTTTGGGGATGTTGTATAAGGTACCTCTCCATGAATTGTTTATATCAGTCACAATGGTCATGTTCGGTGATGCCTTATGATGTCATGTGCTCGATTGACCATAGAGGTGAATGTCGTGAAATCCTATGAGAGTCCCTGTTATGTTGTGAGAATTTCTCCCTTGAAAAAACTTCAAAATCTTCCATTTTAGATGATGGTGAGTGTTGGTGTTCTTTACTTCTATTGTTTCTCACCTAAAGAAACAAGGTGTGATGTGTATGTATCTTTTTACCCCTTGTTTCAGTGAAATATCGGGATCGGGTAAATTGAGTTTCGAATGTGTTATGTCTGGAAAACTTATCTGGGATTGCGTTGTAGTTGTTGATTTCATTGAAAGAAGAATTATCATTCATGGGGTTTCCAAAGCCTAACTGCGAGGCCGAAGATGCCTCAATCATTTGAGCTCCAGCCATAGGTCTCGGAGAGAATCTGGCTCATAGTCAGGGGAAATCACAGGGCCATTTAAACCCTTGTACAAAGTCATTTCCTCAGTATGAAAGTTAGGAAGATTTTAAACTTATGGTGTCATAATCATTCTTCTTTTGTCCATGTTCGGTGGAAATAGGTGGAGGGCCGTGTGCCCATGTCATCACCCAATGTTATTCCCTCACCCTTTTTGTTTCCACTGAGTCTTTAGAGAAAGGTTTGAAGTTTGTCTACACTGTTTGTGAACACAGTTTTCACTTGGATAATAGTGACCATGCCCCAGAAAACCATGCGGAAAGAAGGATCCCAACTATTAGTGTATGGATTCCCAAACCGAGCAAACTAACCATGTGGTCGCCCCAACTCTTTAAATTTTGGGGTCTTTCTTTACCGGCCAGTACTGGTTGGTTAAGATGATTGGTTCTTATGGTGGGGAGACTCACTATGAGTCTTATATAATTTATTTTCTAAATTTCTGATGGAAGTATATCCTTTGTACCGGTGAGTCCATTTAGTCCTCCCCCTGTTAGTCTCTTGATTATGTCTCAAAAAAATATTGGTTGTCTCTTATGGTGGGGAGCATATTTGTGTCCCCCCGTACCAGTAACGTAGATGTTTCCATGGTCTTGGCTTGGTGTAGATAGTCTCGTTCAGATCTATATAGCTACCAGCATCATTCTTGAGTAAAAATTGGGACTGGAGAGCACCCAATGGTTTAGTTAAAGTAAGGTATGTGTAACCTTGTTCAAAGTTGTTGTTCGTTTGGGTGAATTGCTTGAGTATTGTTCAGATTGTGTTTGAGGAGTTTTTATTTGGGATAAAGCCTGATTGTTCTTGATGGTTTTAGGAAAGTGGTGTAAGTTTGATTTGTGAGAGTATTCCTTCCTTCATTGATCACTGGAGGTGTTTTGGCCTTTGGGGAAGAAACCTGGCAAAGGAGTACTTCTTGGTTTCTCAGTTGGGTTTGGTTGTTGATTTGGTCTTGCTGTGACTTTCTGGGGCGGAAAGTTTTTATGGTGGGGAGAATTGTCACATACATAGATTATTTTAAATTTATTTTTATTTTAATTTTCCATTAATTCTTTGTTTTGGGGGTTTCCAATGGTTTTATGGAGAATAGGTGAGTTTTCGTGAATTGGGCCAAACCGTGAGCCCAATTCCAGATTAAAAAATAAATTTTGATTCTTTTATAACTTATTCATTTTTTAATATTTTTCACTCATTAAAACCCCTGAATGTCCTCCCCTGATATATTAACACTAAAATTAAAATATGGCGCTTTTGGAAATCCATAACCATGGTTTAGTTGGGTTTTTATTTAAGGTATTTGGACTGCCCGGAAGCCCATATCCAGTTTTAAAAATTAATTTTATTTATTTAATAACTTATTCAATTTTAAGTATGTTTCAGTGATTCAAAGCCTCATATGCGTCCCTTACACCCAGAAACTCCCCCAACCTCTTTACCCCCCTCTTTGGAGCTCTTAGGATCTAGATTTAGGGACGAACATCTTAGGGTTTCTAAAATAAGGCAGATTTGATGAGGTATGTTCATTCAATCATAAATCTCTCAATTAATACTCTTTTCCCTCCATTCCAATTTCTAAATTCCCTAATAATGCTTGTGAGAACATCCCCTGAGTTTTGGAAGTTTTCAATTTCAGATACTTGTGTTTTGTGGAGATTCATTCTAGATTTCTCAAGTAAGTTTTTCCATTTATTTTCCCCTTTCAAATTGATTAGGGTTTCATTCTATTTTTTTAGGGTTTCCTCCCTTTTTATTAAAGTAAACAATGACCAGTGGGTAGGAGTTCGAACCTAAGGTTTAACATTTGGTTTTATTGGTCCAATTTTCTATTTTTAGGTTTGATCTACCCTTCTTGAGGTGCGGCGGTGGTGCGTTTGTGTTTTCGCACAAAGGATTCAATGGTTTCATTTGATTTGGTAGGTGATTCCAATGTTGATGAAATCTTTGTGTATTAGCATGCTGTATTTATCATATTTTCAGATTTATATAATTTTATTATTGCTGAAAAAATTGGTTCTAATGATGTTTCTATTGCAATTGAATTTAAAATGCCAATTTGGTGTGAAATTGGGGGTTTTCCAAAGAAGTGTTTTGTTTGTTTATTTGGGGATACCCTATAAATACTTAGTTGTTTTTATTGATCTGTAATAAGGCATAAAATAATGTTTATAATGTTTATCCCCTTTTGTAATTTCTGAAAAAAATGGGGTTTAATTGTGTTTGTAAAGAAAGTGATGTTTTGGTTCCACATTTTTGTGAAAATGAAGGTTTTACAAAGATAACACTTCTTGTTTAACATAGGGATGCCCAAAAATTGATTTGTTGTTTTAATTGATATTTATTGGGCTGATTTTACTGTTTTGGTAACTTACAATTGTGAACATCTTGTACAAGTGGGTTTCTTAAGGGGTTTTGTGTGCAAAACTACCCGAGATTTTGAGAAATTGATTTATTCAAATTCAAAGAGTTTGTTGTGTGTTTTAAGTGGTATAAAATGAGATAGCTAATTTATTTGGTGTATTTACCAGTAGTTGTGTTTTACATTAAAATGGATATGTGTTAAATCCTGAAATTGTTTGAGCACAAAGGGGGAAGCCCGGGTACCTAGGTGGGGCAGATTTGTACTAGTACGGCTAGTGGACCGGATGGGTTTTGTCCCTATTTCACATAGAATTTGGATAATGGAAACTCTAACTAAACTATGTGGATGATGATTGGGGACCACTAGGTTATGGGTATATTCCCTACTAGTGGCTCGTGCACGAGAACGGATTTTACTATGGTTACATTACACTGAGGTACAAGGTACATGGGGCCTGAGACTATCTAGTGCCTAGGGGTGTTCCCGGTTTTGTTGCTCAGTGGATTTGTGGTATTTTCCCTTGTATTTGGATGTCTTTGGAATTATAATGCAGTACCTAATATTCCTATTTAAATGTGTTAACATTCTGAAAGTTTTATCTTGAAATTTTTTTTCAATTTAAAGTTTCATTTCGTGGAATTTGTCACTGCTTTTAATTGCATATTAAAACTGCTTGCTTTTTCACCTTGTGTTGCATGCACCTTGGAATCATAGGTTGGTATCCTATTGGGCTTAGGCTCACACCCTACTTACACCCCTTGGGTGTAAGTAGACCTTTTTTTTACCCAGGTAAAGGAAAGGATAAGGGTGATGGCGGTTTAGGGTGTTAGTCCTCATCCTTGGGGCGGAGTAGTGGAGACAACTTGGGGGTGATGACCCCTTGTCATGTGGAGTCCATGGGGATGTTTTGTTTTTGTTCCATAGTGTCTTTGGAACTTTTTTATTGACTCTAAACCTATTTATTTAGTTCTGGTTTTTGTTTAAACATATTTTGGTGTAAATTTTTCAGATTCAGTTTATTGATTGTTTTTAATGGTTTATGCCTTCATATTCGGGTAAATCGTTCCCAAACCTAAATAAATGATACCCGGGCATTTGTGCCAGCCCGTGGGGATAGGGAACGCCCTTCGGGTCATGTCACGAGCTAGGTTTGGTGCCGGTTTTGGCGGCGACCAGATTCGGTTTGTGACAAAAACCAAGGAAGAAAATGCATCCAAAACAATAAAATTGAACCTCTTAATCCCTTCAAAAAGGCCATTAAAGAACCTAAAAATTTTATAACATAAAAAATTAATTCTTGATCAGTTTCTAGAGTTTTTTATTAATGAATCAAAATTTGATTATCCAGGTCGTTATGAATTATCATGAACACCTTCGAGCATATGTTAAGGGATCCTCTCTCCCACTTTTTTTTTTCAAGAATCCCCATTTTGTTGTGTCCTTTTATTTTTAATTCCTAATGATGTGGAATGTTTTATAACCTCCCATATACATAATTTATGTTATATAGAAAATGGGATACCCACTTACCTATCATTAATCCATCACAAGAACACCCATTTCCATGCTAAAATGTTTGAAAGGGGTTTCCCATATCACTTTCAATTCTGTGAGATTTCAATTGTTCAACTATTATTTCTTATATGTGGTGTATGTTTACTATAATTTAAAATATAATATCATGATTCTCTTCAAAATCATGGTATTGAATGATTTATTTTTGGATTATTAATTTTTGATCACATGAAATGATAAATTACTATTAGGGAATATACTTTGTCTCAATTCTCCATTTCGTTGTCACTTACATTTTATTGTACACAAAATAATTTGTATGTGGTGTACCTACTGCCCTTCTGAGATTACTTTTCATTTGAAATTATATTTCTATTAAATATCCATATTCTCATATCATGGATATGATTATTTTCTAAGTTGTATACCATTTTACATATGGTGTTTATTTGAATGTTTTTTCACTATGGGACTGTTGAGGAATAAGTATCCTCTATTCTATACAGATAATGTAAGGGAATATTTGATCTTGTATTGAATCTATATATAAAATATTATTTGGAAATTCAGTTATGGGAGAGAGATGCTATATCTCTTCGATGCATCAATATGTCAACTGAGAAAATCGTTTGGTGACAACCCCTTTGAGTTTGTTTTTAAAAATCCAATGGGTTTCTACCCACATACATAAACCGTTTCTATGGTATAGTTGTATCATATTCCAGATATGTGACGTAAAAATAATAATAATCCTATTTATTAATTATTAGTTATTTCTATCAATGATGTTTTCACAATGAAAAAAATTTGTGGATGCATTTTCATTCTCAGTTAATCAATGGCATGAGTGTTGCATTTATTATCCATGACATATTGACAAAGCCTAGATGTTTATGATTTAGTTATTATTGATAAATGGTTCTATTATTTGTAACCCTTACAGATCATTTGAGATCACCACTTTCATTTTTTACCTTTTATAGGTTATTAAGAAGAGATAATTTGTTGAAATTATGTGGATGTAGTTTTTAGTTTATTTAATTATTGTATTTTGTTCCCATTCCCAACGTTATAAGAGATATATCAAAATATCTAGATTCTTCAAGACTAAAAAATTGATCGTGCCTTCATGATTTCGTTTCTTTTAAGCATGAATGTCTAATATGTGATGCACCGGCTCTAGTCTAGAGGGACCGGGGTGTTACAATCATTATTTTCATCCCCAAGAAATTTTCCTATGATTCATATATCCAAATCAACATTTCTTCCTTAAATGTTAAATTTGATTTTTAATTTGGTATCCATGAAAATTATCTCCTATTTAATTCAATGTATTCATTAAAATCACGAAAGCCATGGTTCCCATTTTATGTTGTTTTCATGGTTAGTTGATAAAAAAATTCCATCTTTTATATTCCCTTCTATAAACATTCATGTGAGGTTACATGACCCAAAAAATATGATTTTTATATCCAATATTATTACAAGTTAAATATAGAATACAACTTATCATTGATATAATAATTCAGTAATATACTCACATGTTATTCATAACCACCATATTTATATGAATATAAAAAAAATCTGTTATGAACACTACCACCCACTGATCTTGGTAATCTTTAAAGACTCTATTCATTACACCCATGATGATATCAAGGGAATCATTGAGAATAAAATAAATCACTATAAATTTATAATGACCATCAATAGAGTGAAATATTGTCTTGGATGTATCCTCTTTATTAACCCATGACTATTTAAATATAGAATAAAGGATCATCTTCAAAATGTATATTTGTTTCTGTAGTTGATCAAACAACTCATCAATACCATGTAGATGATATATTTTCATTATATTGATCTTTTTATGTTCTCAATTATTAAAGAAAAGGTAAATTGAACCAACATTATCATGAAAGGAGAATAATTCTACCCATCAGTGATTTTGTATGACATATTAAGCCCTTATCATGAATATCCTTTGGATTATTCTTCAATTCCATCATGTCAATTGGGTCCATTATATGTGGATAGTATGTGAATATTTAACCACTTCATTCTTCTGACCCACTTCAGCAGTTTTGACTATATGAGATATATATTTCAATCTTTTTATAATAAGTTATTTACATCAATAATCATCAACAAACATCATGTTTTTTCAGTAGTTTATATAATTTCCATACCAATTACATTTGAAACATTGGAGTAAGGGTGGTGCATTATGTTATTCTTTTTCATCATTCATTTCATAGAACTATCTCTTCATATAAAATTAATATTCCTTTTATTGATGGAAATACTTCAAACTATTAAACATTTACAAGTCTCTATAAGATAATTTTATCCATTTTTTCATCCACAAATTGAGAAAAAGAAAAATAAAATCTTCCACTTTTTGGGATTTTCATAGAATTTTTTAATTATATCATTCATTTCATATCAAAACCGTGATATTGTTAGGTACTTCCAAAAATTATTTCTACCTTACTTTCACATGTAAGGATTTATTCATAATTAATGATGTCCATTATGGCTAAGTCACATCATAGACTTTTTTTAGCTAATAAGTATTTGATTAATAATATATTCTATTTTAATGATAGTACAATACATGTTCCTAAAATTTCATGAATTTTTTTCCTCATATTTACTGATTGATTCACCATCTTTATAAATTAGATGAAGGAATAATATCACCATTTTCATAATATAAATATGATTAAATTATTTTTGGAAAATATTAATCTAAACACACCGTACTCCATAGAGTTAATTTCATAATGATTCCTCATGTTATTTGTATGATTACACCATTGTTCTACTTCAACTTAAAAAATTATAATCCACCCAAAAAACATTTTCAAGTACCACGAACTAGATAATATAAAATAAATAGTCATTGGAAGTGATCCATTTCCAAGAAACAATTATATCCATGGACATAGTTAAAGATGCAAGATGTTTTATTATGGACCCAATTGAGCATTGTTCCATCTGTTGATCATTTTAATGCTTTTAATGATTTATATCTCATGAAAATAATTTATATATAAATACCATTATTATATTCAAAATAATATATAATTATCTTCCCATATGGAAAATTATTTCATTTTCTATCACATATAGAATTAAAATGTTTTTTTAGTTTTTAGTGTTTGAATAAAATCAAAAAAACATATTCTGAGAAATAATTTTCATAATTTTAATATATTTAATAATTAAAAATAATTATGACTTGTATAATTAATGAAACCTTCTAACAAATATATCTAATCATAGTTTTATCCTATAACATCCTTGGTTATCATATTTTTAAATATTTATTCGTAATTGTTTATACCAAAAATTTGAGTTAAATAAGAATATCCCCAAGAAGATTAAAATAATTTGAAAAATAAGTTATTATTTACCATCCACTGTAATTTTTCCTGATATATAATCAACTAATTATTCTCGGGGTTATTATACCTAGATGAATATGATCCAAAACAATGTCCACATATAGAATCTACATATGGATGTATTTCTAGAAAACCAACATAATCACTACATTAACAAGACATTATGATTCTATAAAAGACTAAGACATATCCAAATGATTTTAAAAAATATATCCAATCATATTATATAATAATTAACAAAATCCTTATATGATACTATCTAAAGTGACCTATATTTTTTTTACATATATGATAAAATTAATTTTATGAATATCCATTACATAACATTAGAGTTCAAATTTGTACCATAATATTTTTAGTATTAAAGACTAGATAACAGATACAATTCAATCCAAAAAGATCTAAGATGTACTAAATAGAGATCCTGCCATATAAAGAACTTATTATAAATAAGCTAATTTAAACTTACTATCACAACCTAATAAAAAGGACCATAATAAAGGGTGAGTTGAAATTAAGCACAATGTAAAATATAAGAGATATAAGTAAGTGATCATAAGTGACTATATAATATGTTAAAGGGGATGATAATATGATCATAAGTACAATAATTATACATAATTTGTAAAATATCATTAATAATAAATCATGGAATAATAATTTATCATAACCAAATTTATAAGACATATGTGTGTGGAGTCATCATCAATCAATAATGAGACACAAGTTCATATCCGAAGCATAATAGAGAAGTATATAAAATAAAAATATAAATAGAAAATCTTTTTATTATTCATAGATCTCTTAGAAGACTATCACAGTGGATTGAGTTCACACCCCTTTGAATCATGTCTTATTTAAATATTCAAACTCAATAATATCATAGTTGATATAGTCCCATACTAAACTAGGTTGACTCTATATTTTAGATCTTATTATCTCATTAGACATGAATCATTATAAAATCCATTGGAATGATATATAAATTTGGTACCACATTTCATAAACTAAAAACATTAAATATTTTTGTCAAATGATACTAATCCATTCATCATATCATAATTTCTTTATATCATAACCCAAGGATAGGCAATGAGTTTCATAAGGATTTCCTTATATAATCATAGAATTTTCCAAGGAAAATAATGGGTTTCATAAAAATATCAAAATATTAATAATAATAGAAATATATTAATAATAAGGATAGCGTCATTGGATTATATCTCGATTAATGCATAATATACATAAAAGGTTATTGTTTGAAATAAAAAAGGATTTTAAAATATCACTACTTTATTTATTGCAGAATATATCCTTTAATTTTTCAATCATTTTTTTTATGATCTAAAAATTTCGATACTTTTATGGATAAATTTATAATTGAAATTATTATATGAAGAATTTAAATGAATTATAAAATCATTTAGTGGTAGTGAATATAATAATTTTTTTCATATTGTGTATGTCAAAATAATGATTCCTTTCACATTTTCTGTAAAAAGGAAAAAATAACTCATTTAGAAAATGAATAGAATATTCCTTTAAATAAAAAATTAATTAAAATTAAATCAATGTTTCCAATGATTTTAAATAATCATTGAATGATAGTGATATTATTAGGGAATTAAATTTAAATAAAACATGTTAATAGAATGAAAATTATTCAAAACCAAAGAGAAAAAAATATGTTATTTTTAAAAAAATCAAGATCATTCTATGTACCTATGATTTGGAAATTGATCTAGAACATAAAAATTCATTGAATTAAAATATATGAATAGAACGTATCCATATTATTAGGGACCGATCAAATAAATTCCCTCAGTTAAAAATGAAGAAAAAATCACAATAAAATGTGATTGAAACATAAATCTCTATCCTCAAGTAACATTTTTCTTCCTACATATACAATTACCATATTAAATAAATAATATTTTTATAAATATATTCTATTGGAATATTAAAAAATAATATATAGTTTATTATTTACATATAACAACTTTTTAATGTTTATTTAACAAATATTTAATAAAATCGTTGTTCTCAGTGATAGTAGATTCATTTTTCAAGTATGTTTCAATTCGATGCTTATGGTAAATGAACTCTGGTCATGGTTTACTAATGTATATAATCACAATAAATAAATAAGTATATTATTTATTTAACATACAAACTTTTAAAATTATTCATTGAATACAATGATTTAGATTTTATTACATCACATAATGTATATGATAGTACATAAGTACACATGAGTGATATTTCCAATCATAGAGTGTTAACGTGAAATAAAGTTGACAAATAATTCACCTTAATATAATAATTATAGTATCTCATAAATAATATCAATTCAATTATTCTACCCTTTTAACCATCCATAAATATTGTAAATGTAGGAAAAACACATTAACTCGTGGAAGTGGTAGTCCACATATACAAACTATAGACCATAATGTTTTTTATGGATATAAATGTTTGAAGGTAGATAATATATTATAATAATATATCTTATATTATTTTATAAATAATATATAAAAAATTAATTATATTATAATAAAAATCCACTAATTATATTCATGGATAAAAATCATAATTCTATACGCATATGGTAGTCCACAAGAATGCACGAGCGATAATTTTTCGTTCTCAATTGTTGAAAAATAGGTATAAAATGGGGGTATCATTATCATAATGAAATATTAATATATTAATTATATATGAGTCATAATTTTTTCATTTACACAACATATTTATAGTATTTATAAAAATAAATAAAATGGAAGTACTCGGTAAAGAGTTATACCAATTTATTGAGACTCCTCATTCGACTTATATATTTTGAATTCCTATAATTGTTATTTGGATATAGAATAAGATAAGAGATGTGGGAATTAAATATAGTATTATATTAGGATTATAATATCTATTATATATTGATCAATAATTGTGGATATTTTTTTGGGGAGGTGATCATTTCTATGCCTAAAAAAGAACACAGTAAAAATTTCTGAGAATTTTTAATTATAATATATATAATAACCATGTAATGTGCTTCCAATGAAAAAAAATAAAATATATAATTTTTATATGAAATAATAAAAAATTCATTACATTTATTTGTGGTCTGCAATCATGTAAAACATATTCTCTTAGTTATCCCAAATTAAAACCATTTTACATATAATAGACAAAACATAACATTTTACCACATTAACATAATTATATAAACAATGTAAAATAAAGAAAAAATTGAAATATTACATTATCATTCCAAAATATGAAATTAATTTATTATAAAAAATTTTAATTTGTGGTATAAATTAAATTTAATATTTGAACATAAATTTTCAGAAGACTGTTTTCAGCAAAACCATTAATTTTAGATTAACAAATATATCATCATGAAAAAAGTAATATTTGGTTTTCCAGGAAATATATAGATTATATAATAGAGAAATTATTTTTCTATTCTTTTTATCAATATTATTCCAAATAAAATCATCCAACAATACCTCTTAATTTAATGACACAAAAATGATTTCAATTTGAATAAAATATAAATTATATTCACCAATGTTCAATATGGGTACCTTCCCAAATTCTAAATAAAATTTTACAATATGTTATTTAAATATTTTCTAATAGATTAATAAAATGGATTAATATATTATTAATTCATGTTTACATAATAATATTTTCTTAGTAGTGATTCTTTTAAATATATATATATATTCTCGATTCACGCAAAAATCAACTGTATCATGAAAATTCCAAATAATCACCATAGAAAACCCATAATAATTACACCAAAAATGATATCAATTTCTTCAAATAGTATTTTTGGTAGTGCCAAAAAATAATTAAAATATCCATGCATAAAAGAAACAACAATTGTTTTTTCAATTAATGTATTTTTGAATTATAAAATGATAATATTAAATATTGGATTCTTATTAATTATTCAAAATAGTCAAAAATTATTTTCATAATGTGAATATTCCAATTCGTATCACATATTTTAATGAATTTTTTTAAAAAATGGAATTTGAATAATAACATATTTATGATATATAATATTTCACTTAATGGTTGGTGTTTCATGATAAATAAATTGATGAACACATCAAATTTATTAAAAAGAAATATTTTATAAACTATATTACTGTTATTATTATTTTATTTTAATTTTTTATGTTATAATAAATGAATATTTAGAAATATTACATGTTAGCACTGGAGGGGTAGTATCATTCGTATATTAAATTTTTTTAATGTGTTTTGAATATGAGTTTCAGTGTATATGAGAAAAACTATTGGATTTTTCCCAATAAAAAAACATGTGAATTGGTATAACATGAAGGACAGTTCAATGGACATCACGATTTTCTACATTAATCAATTATGTTTTTAATCATAATTCTAATGAATATTTAGAGTTAATTATTTTATTATTCATTTCTAACTAAAATAGGATACAAGACATCACTCCAGAGAATAAGGAGTTTCTATTCAATAAATGTAACAAAAGGTTGTTTTTAATCATAAAATTAAACATTAATTTGGAAGATTACATCACTCAAACCCACTACTTTATTTTATTTCCTATAATGGTATAATAATGTTGACATTAGAAATGAAATTTATATTGAGAAAGTAAAATAAATGGGATATTGAAGGGGCCGATTATTTTTCAATAATGAAAGACAAATTTTTTAATAAGAATAATGAGAAAATTTAAAATATGATGATTTTAGTTGATGGAGGAAGAACCAAGTTATGATGAAGAAAAACCATTCCTTTAACTTTCGAAATTTATGATGCTTCATGTAACACCCTGATAAACATATTAAATGAATAATATTTTTTTTTTATTGTTGTACTATTATTATTCCTTTGAATGATTCCAAAAATGAAGTTGTTTCATGTATAATTATTTATATAAATGAATCATAAATTTTGACCAGATGGATACTGATGTGAGTAAGGATCTTTATTTGGGGAAATCAAGAATATGATCAACATTTGAGATTAAATACATGTATAATAATGTTTAATGAATATTAAAATATTTCAATGTTTTCAATTGTATTATGAACAAAAAAATGATGACATAATGCATTAATTAAGAATCAATTAATTGTATATTTAAATACTAAATAAAAAATAAATATTATTTGAAACAACTAGAAATGTGTTTAATGTTAATTGGAATAATTCTTAACAATTTCTAAAAAACGTTAGAGTTTCACTATGTCCATTATGAATTATTGGATATGATCTGATGAGGTGGTGTGGTGTTATTTATTTAATTGGAAATGTTCTAGATGATACATGATGATTCATAGAATCTTAAAAGTAATGGAAATTGGATGTATCGAAAACAGCATGTATACTAAATAGTTGAAATGATAGGGGATTAGAAATTAATCATATGAATAATATATAAAAGTTATTGTTATATCTAAATGGTTATCTGGTCTAGGGTCATAAACAGTGATAGATATATAATAGAAACTCTGAGTTTATATTGTTGAAAATATATATGACTTGGTACTCACTATTATACATAAGAGTAAAATCCAAAAAGATTTAATGCCAAATTAGAAATCTCTTAATGATAATTATTATATTTCAAATTAATTTATCTTATAGAAAATGGTAAAATATTTTCATGGGGAGAATATTTTATTAAAAACTCGTACTCTCACTAATATATTTAAGACTCATTAAAATAATAGTAAATATTTTTGTGGTGATATAGAGTTTAAATTTGGCTATGTAATGAATTTCATACTAACATGTTAGTGTGATTTAATGGGAATAAATAATACTTTAAATTTTTCTGTTGGTGAAATTGTTTTCTAAGTATTTATTTTATATAAATTTAGTTTTTATATCCATATGACAGATAAAAAATTATCAATTATTTTAAAAATAGAAATATCATATATGGAATATGATTAATGAGGATATTTTTTTCTTCATTATTTTAATAACAATAAATCACTCTGAAGAAGTATAATGATGTGACACTTGTTCAGGATAGTTAATAAAATTGAGATAGAGATACTTAATAAAGTATTAGATCTTTTTGTGACGAGGAATTAAGAATTTTCACCAAATTAGATAATGATTTATAATTTTATAATCACTCAAATAAAAATTATATTCCATATTATGATGATATTCATTCATCCTAACATGGAGAGAATATGTGCTCCCATGTTTTAGATAAGAAAATATTCATGATAATTATTGATATCATGGGAACAATATGAAAAATGTTTTATGGTTTTGATTAAATTGTAATAAAAATATAGTCATATTGTTTACTATCTTAATTGAGAAGATAACTCTACTACAATTCATTGTATATTTTTATATCAAAATATGGAAAATATTTAGTTGCAATAAATTATTTAAATGGTAAATGATTGTTGAAAGAAATTTATTATTATTAATTTAATAATTCATTCTAGTAGAGTTATTTTTTTATTAAATGTATAGGGAAAAATTAATTTCATTGAGAGAAGGACTAGTTATTTTATGGATAACATGAATAATAACAATAAATCATGTTGAAAAAATTATTTATTATATCCCAAAATAATCAATTTATTGAGATATAGTTTGAATGATATGTGATGTTGCTAATAGACATTGATCATTCTATGTTTTTTTAAGGAAGAAGACCAATGTGAAAGAAACCATTCATGAATATAGACATGAAGTTAATGAAATGTTCATATGGAACAATATATTTCACTGATTATGTAATAAAATATTCAGTATGGAAGATGATATTCATTATTTTTTTGTCAGAATTATATTTTTAATAATTATGGGAGCTAAAAAAATAGAAATAACTGAAAAACGATATACTATAGTATAAAAAATTTATAAGATATTGAGGTAACATAAGATATATCATGTTGTATTCACTTGTAAAATATAGATGATATCTCCATCTCATTCTTGACCTAATTGTAACATGGATTGTATAGAAAAAATAGTACTGAAACATGAATAAACTCTGTGTTACTTTATATAAATAATATCAGTAACTCATTCAATTACATTTTTTAACTGTAATCATATATAGATCCATATACATCTCAACCAATAAAAGGGGTTCTAATACTATATAGTAATTTTAATGGGTAAAATAAATTCGATGAAAAGGTCAGATTGATTCACCCTATAATAATAGGTGACTATACACATCCTTGGACACTAAAATGAGATTGAAAAATTATAATTATACTAAATTGAATCCCTTGTGAATACTTTATTCCAATACATCACATGAGAGTTAAATCTGTACTCACACTAATTTTTATATTATAACCATGTAATATTAATTTATTATTAGATCATGGAGATGATGAACATAAATTTTACCATGCTATAAAAAATATACATAACTACTATATAATTAATATAAATATGATATATGGGATGAAAATTATTGTTATAAATTATTCATAATTTGATATTTTTATGTAAATATTTTAGTTAAAACCACCTCTCTTGAATTCTATGGTTGTTCAAGTAAGTTTCTAGTTGAGCTTTTAATGATTATAGTGTAGAATTTCTATCATAAAACACCTACTTTTATAACATACATTACTAAGATCATTGTCAAGATGAATGTAATTTGTTTTTCTAAATTATACATCTTCATGGGAATTCAATTCAAAAAATTTATCTTTGCATCCAATTCATATATCACAATTCTCCAACATATTTCCACTATAAAGAGAATTAAAATTTATTGTAGCAATTATTTATGTTAAAATATTATTAATAATAATGACATGAATTTAAGAATATAATTTTCAAATAAAATGATATTTGTTTATATCAAAAATTATTTTTCGATTAAGCTTATTATAGAACAATAATTTTAATGAACAAGAAATATAAATAGTTCTCTTCATCAGAAACTCTAATTATTTATAATTTTTAATTTGACCAATACTATCATTCATGTACATGAACAACTATTTATAATTTATTATCACTTCAAATAGTTGAATCCCCACTTGAGAAAATAACATTTTACAAATAAATATAAATATTATTCATGTTTTTGGGTTTTTCCCATCATATGATTTTTCATTCATCCTATTTGGTTGTCCTCTTTTTCTCATAGGGTTTTACCGGTGGGTGATTCATATAAATTAAAGAATTATTCACTAATTTGAAATTATATTTCTTCTTATATAATATAGAATATTCTAAAATATAATTATGTTCATTACCAAATATATTTATTTTATCAATATTATAACAACTTGTAATGTTTTGTGAGTTTTCATTGAAATAATTAATAATTTTACTTTTAATGAATTTAAAATGAATCTAAATGATGTACTTATAGGTCATGATCTTGGATGAATAAATAAGTAATATTTCCTCTACCCCTACATTTCATAATTTTACTTACATTTCCATATTTTTTCATGTCGAATTATTTTTTACAAAAAAATATATGATAATTTAGAGTTGGAAGGATTACATTCCATATTTCTTATGGAAATATATTCTCCCTTATTGAAAAGTAATGATTTTAACATAGAAAGATATTTCTTTATATTATTCACATTTTTTCTAAAAAGGACACATTCAATAACAAACCCATTTAATATAACATTAATCATTATATTAATCCATTTAACCATTCCATTTTAACTTATATTTCTCACTAATAAAATTTATTAATTGTTCCATGTATCTCAATGTGGTTTTCAACAACTATAAAATTGAATATCAATCCATTCACAGATCATATTATATTGATAGCAATTTAACACAAATTGTCATTTAAAATTCAATATATATTGTGTACTGAGAAAATTTCTACTTTTATTGACAATATTACTGTATGGTGTATTTATAGAATTGTTAATAAAAATATTATAATTCTTTTCTCAATTATCCTATATATGTGTAATTGTTAAAAACAATTTATAAGCCAACTCAATAAATCTTGAAGAATAATTTTTCATTGGCTATTATAGAATATTTATTATCTACCCATTTAAATAAATGTTTCATGTATTGTATAATTTCCTCAAAATAATATGTATCTTAATAATTTCTAAAAAAATTTACTTATTTCCAATTAAATGTTTATGTATGTTCCCAATATTGAAAATTAATAAATAATTTTACATATTTAATAAATAGTAATCATGTTTTTTTCTCTATGCCAACTTGATATGGATTACTATAGAATCATCTACCTGATGTTAAATAATCATGAATATAATAGTTGATCAAAAGTATTGTTTTTATAAAGGAATCATCAAAGATAATGTAAACTACCTAACTCTCCCTAAAATAGTTGTGAAAAAGTAAAATTTGAATGTGCATAAATACATTATCTAATTATTATGTGGTCATACTCATCTTTCCACTACCCATGATTATAAATGATCAATATATTTAAAATATATATATTATCAATAATATCCCTTATGTTATTAAACAAGATCACACAGTAATCATGTGATAAATAGATGACAATCAGGTATCTAAAAACTAATTTTTATATATTACTTCATAGTAACATCACCATGGATAGATTTTTTACCAACATCTATTAATTACAAAAAATTATTTTATGATTTGATATGTCATTTATTCATTATAATTCATTATTGAAATTTATTATGAAATTATCCACATCGTTATATATCAGAATCTCAATCATTGAAAAAATAAAATAATATCCCGTTATGAAAACCTTCTTGGTTATTTTAAAATATATAATTTTTAAATAATATATGTAACAATAATAATTCATATGTTTCTACTATAAGAACGAAAAAAATATCAATTTATTTATTTTATCTTTCATTATGATATATATGTACTTATTCAACATTTCCTTCTTCCAATTGATTCAGCACATATGTAAATCTCTATCTCATTGAAATATGTCATTGATGTTCCCATATAGTAAAAAAATTAAAATTACAATATTGTTAATACATTAATTTTTTTTCTATATAGTATAGAATTCATAATTTTTGAGATACTCTCAATAATTATAAATGATAGTCCCCTATAATATTTTTGTATCTAAAATCAATTGATGATATCTGATAAAAATTCATTATTTTTTAACATGTATCATTTAGAAAAATATCCATTATTAAACATTAACATGGAACAGGACCCCATCATTCTCAATAACTTATCATGATTTCTAAAATATGTTTTGACATCAATTTGAAAATATGTCTTGAAAAGTAATAAAATTTCATATTCTATTTTGTCATAATAATGTTTTCAGATGTTTTATTTTTTTGTTCAATGTAACCACTTGTTCATCATATAATTAGTACCATTATCTTTTTCACTAAAAATGACTTTTTTTATCATATACCATATCATAGTCATTAATATATTACAAGAAATAATTTATATATTTTAGTTTTAATTAAATAAAAAAATAATTATTACACTATTTCTTAAATTAGATGATTTTATATTAATTATTATTAATATATTTATATGATTCCTTCATTAACAGACTTATTCTGAAGTTCATCACACTTTAGATTCCTACCTCCTCAAGGGTACATTTCAGATCTACTATATGAAAAATTATTACATTATATTGATCTTAGTCTTTATTATTTGTTTATTCCATATAATATATTAAAATTAAAACATCCTATGAATTGGATTTATATATTGTTTATTCCTCGTTAAAAAAGGGTTAAACATTTTTTCTCTCAATACCCACATATGTTATTCTATAATGGTTTCTTGTTGTCCAATTTTCACGAATCATTTAGATTTCCCTAAAGTATAAATTATATATCTTTATTATAATAAATAAATATCTCTTCATTTATATTTATTGTAATTAGACACTATGCTATGATTATTCCAATATTGAATGACCTAATCAATATGGAAAATATATTTCCTTTAATTGAACTCTTCCCTATTTTTACTTTTTTTGACATAATTGATAAATAATCATCATTAATAACATCAATTTAAATTTAAGTATTTTGAATTAGATTCCCCAGGTATAAAAATAAATCATTTGTGTTTTAAAACTATATTAAAAAAATATATTAATCTATTTAACTGTTAAATTAGAAGATAAAATCTAGTTTGAAGAAGAATGAGTATGGTAGGACGAAAGTAAAATTATAGTAATAACGAGTAACAAGGATCCTGGTACTATGTATTATAGTAGAGAGAATTTCTTGCCTATGGATTGGTGGTAGAAACATATAAACTCACAATTGAGAGGATGATGGATAATAACTGAGAATTTGAGGTCAATCAAATTGTTGGTGTAATCTCACTAATTTCATAGCAATTTAAATGTAATTTTTTGGAAAAATTAATGGTATAATAAGATTTAAACATTTATGCCACTTAATATTTTTTGGATAATTTTAATTTCATTATTAGGATATTGGTTCAGGTAATTTTATATAGAAATCATTATTTTTTATCATTTTTCACACATTTTCATTCATTAGTATTTGTTAAAGCATCTAGCGATCAAGAATATTTCTCAAGATCCTATAGTGATTGGAGTTAGAATGTATCATATGAACTATATAATTTCATATTGTATTAGAGTATATTAGTATATTTAGTTAAATAGTAAGAATGTGGTAGTATTTTCAGGTTGTAAAATTTAATCTGTAAGTATGACTTATTAGAATAATCATCATCAAATATTTAGTTATGATAATATTTAGAGATGTGTGACAGATTTCAAACCATGAGTAGGCTTAATTTTGTTTTGTTTTATTTTATTTTTATTTTTAGGTGAATCACATAGTGATGTATAATGTAGGTAAATATGTTTTTATTATTATTGAATATGAAATGTTTTATATTACTATAAATCACTTAATGATTATTATGTGATTTATTGAATACATATTTGGGATCATATAGTTAACTAAACGAAAAATTGTGTAACATTATTTTCATATTTTTGTTATTTTTTATTTTTTTAGTTTGTTTATTTGTCTATTAATATAAATTTTGTGCTTGATTTGGATGGGATATTAGAATTAATTATAATTTGAAATGAATTATTTTTTCAAAATAGGATTTGTTTTATGTTTTGGGAATTTTTTTTGGATAATGATATTAAAAATTAAAATTACATTCTATGTTTAAAATAATTATTTAAAATATATTAAGATGTTTTAAATAAATAAATTAAAAATAATTGTAAATATTTTATGTGACCAAATACGCTATTTTTATTGAAATATAAATAATTTATTTTTGGAAATATTTATAATTTTGGAAAAAATGAAACATTTATTATGAAAAATGTGTCACATTTCATTAATAAATTTTCATATTACACAAGATGGTTTATATATATATATGACTTCTTTAATAAAATTATATATCAAATAATCTATTATTAATATAAATTTATTCAAATATCGCCTTGAATTTTCTACCCATTTGTTTTGGAATTAAATTGTATTACATTATTATTATTTAATTTGGGGGTTTTATTTTAGTGAGGTAGTATTATTTACTGTGAAAGATTTATTTTTTATGATGTTTTTATACTTTTGTGAATTGTACTAATTATAATAATCCAATTATTTGAAGATATTTTTAATCTCAAGTGAGTCTTAAAAGAAAATATTATTTTAGGTAGTTGTTTTGATGTGTCTTGGATGTGGGTGGAGGATTATTAATATTAAGAAAATGAGAAAATATGATTTCCCTTATAATTAATTACATTATTTCTCAAAATTATAAATTTCATGGTTTATTTTTTAATTACATAAATATCATAATTTAAAATGAAATATTTTTTTAGAAGTATGTTATTTACAAGTATTCTTATAACATATTTTCTATAATTTTTAAATAATTTGTTTTTTGTTATTATAATATTATAAACACTATTCAGTCTTTAAATGTAGGAAAATTTGTCTATATGGTTTTACTCAAATTTCATAATTTTGAATAAACAAGTTCCTTTTATAGTTGTGGGAGTATTATGTTATTGGGTTTTCCTTTTATGTTATGTATGTTTTGATAATAGTTTAGTAATTATATATAAATAAATTATTTATCATTATTATATCATTAATGAATTTTGAAAAATTCTATTATTATTCCAAAGAAGGCATTAGTGGGTTAATATACAAAATTTAATAGTGTTATGTCTAAAAGTTATGATGATTGTTGTGATTTATGAGAAATGTTACAAATTGATTAAATATGATATATGTTTTTATTTAAATAGACATAGATCGTAAGGATTATAATTGGGTTATAAGAAATTAATTGAAAAGTTTGTTAACTCGTGAATTTAATGAGATAGTAATTTTTTTAATAGATATTAAAAATAAAAGTAGTTAATTTTTTTAATTATGTGTTTTAATTGAAATTATTTATAAAATATCATTTTTTTTGTTTTGGTTGAACGTTATGTTTCATAATGATTAAATATATTAATTTTTTATCTATTTTTTTAATATTTAATTCATACGGATTAAATATTTTATGTATTTTATTTTTTAGATTTGAAAAGAAGATTTTTTGGTTAAATAATCTTATTTTAAGGAAATGTTTTAATAATATGGAAATTGGGTGATTTTATGAAAATAGACTACATGATCCTCATATAACAAGATGAATTGAAAATTTTATTCAAATATTTTACGATATAATTTTATATTTTGATCTTTTTATTAAATTAATACATATGTTAGTTAGAAATCATCTTTTTTTAAGAATACCCATTCCTTAAAAAATTATTACAAATGAATATATACTAATATGTTGTCTTTAATGAGAATATATTTATATTTTTATAAAAATCGATAGAATTAGAGTCATTATAGGTATGTGATTCTATAAATTTCATGGTTAAATGATTAAATTTATATAACGAATTTATGAAACATTTTTAATATGGGTTTTTATAATGTAATATTTTTATTCAATTATTGTAATAAATTACACTATAATATTATTTAATTTAGAATTTTTCTAGTTAAATCATTTATAAATCATTTCAAATAGAAATTACCACTTGAAAAATACCATTTTTAATATGCTGTAAAAATATATGATAAAATAATTTATTAATCATATCATATGTATTACTTAAATTATTTGAATGGTTTTATATATATTTTTTCAAAATTTTAGATAGCATAATTAAAATAAATTGACAAATACGTCACAGAGTGATTTATGTTATTATTTAAAAAATATGTTATCTTAATACAACTTTATCATTATTACTTTTAGTAATTGGTGGCTTGTGACTTTTTATTTTATAAAAAATATATTTTTTATTTAAATATTAATTTTTTTAAAAAATATGTACAATATTTTATTATTGTGATATATAATTAGACTTCATAACCTATATTATGTTTATATAATAATTTAATGGTTATAATTAAACTAAATAAGGAAATTTTTATGCTAAAATATTATTGTCCATTAATATATAATTTTATGTTTTATTATTTTAATATTATAAATAAAGGACTGAAAGGAGTTTTTAAAATATTCACATCAATAACACAAAATCATGAACTAAATATTGTTAATTATATAATTAATTTGTTATTATAAGTCTATATAAAATAAAATATATGGTTATGATCATATACATAAAATAAAAATATTTTCTATCTTATTGACACATTATGTGGATGATTTATATTTTAACATACTTTTTAGAATTTCATTAACATTATTAAAAATATATTACAACATTAGTAATAAAAAAATCATTAATAATTAAGGTGACTTATAAAACATTAATATTTGGATAGATTTAAAATGTCTTCGATTTAGGGTTTTGAGAAAAATAACATGGTCTAATTATTGTTAAGAGGGAATTTATTAATTATAAACATTGTATGTTTTTTAAATAATCTAATCAATTGATGTTATGGTTAGAGATGTAGATGATTATTACTTAATTTATGTTAAATTGAATTAATTATTCAGTAAACATTTAAATTAATTATATTAAAAATGTTTTCTCAAATTTTATAATCGATATGTTTGTAAATAAATGAATAATAGTTTAAATTTTGATAAGAGCTTAATTATTGTGTATGTGATTATATGGTTATATATTTACAGTTATATTGTGAATTCCTTTTCACTAATATTATTTTTAATCTTAAGTGAAACTAATAATTTTACTTATTTAGTATATAGGTTTTTATTTTTCTGTTGAATCGTTTTCCACAAAGCAATATATTTTAACATTTTCATATAAAAAAATATTGTAACCCTAACTTATATCTACATTTCATTTAGTTTCTAATAGTATATAGATATACATTAATTTATATAAAAAAATTCTGTTTTGATTCCCAGTTCATCGGTGTATGTCATTCTAAATACACTAAGATGAATCTTAATGTTGGAAAACCCATTGGTGGGATTTTTTTAATAGAACATGACATTTTTCTATTTTTTAAAAATTAAATTTGTATTATTTATCTAATTAACATAGTATTTTATGTGTAAAATAATGTTAGTGGATGAATGGACATTTTTAAAAGAAAAATAACTATGTATAATTTGTCATATAAAATCATTATATACTAAAACATTATTACACAATCTATTTGGTGATCAAGATTTTATTTTATTGAGGTTATTACAACATCATACAATGGATTATGGAATTTTATTTTGTATTGGGTGGCCACCGGGTGGTTGTCTTACCCCCACTAGGTATCTCATATAGAACAAATAATTTTGTTAATAAAATTAAAATGAAGGGTTTTATTTTATTCCTAAATTTATTTTTATAATCAATGGGGATTTCGGATTTATTTATTTGGATAAAGGTTCTGGGTATTTATTTAAGAAATCGTTGATTTTAAATCAAATCTCAAACATTATATATTATCCATCATGATTTATTCTAGACTACAATGATCAAGAAGGGAATTTCAGGTCATATAGTATTTTCAGTAAATCCATATTAATTGAAAATTATTATTAAAATTTATTATATTAAACATTGAAAATTTAATAATGCAGTTAGAATTAATTTGCCTTTATAATCATATTGTAAACCACTAGGGTATCATACAAATCATCAACTGGTATATGGGTTATGTTTTAATTTTCAAAAATAAATAAATTTTCATTGTATAAAGGTGGGCTCCAATTTAAGATCATTTTGATGATTTCAATTTCTATGTTTCATTATTCACATACACAGATCCTCCATGACACACAATTAATTTTATTAAATAATCCATGGATGAATTAATTATTTTATAACATCATCAACTAAAATTATTTATATAGTACTTGAATTTTGTCCAATGTTACATTGAAATTCACTTCACATATACTGGAAAATATATATCATAGTTATTTGAAGAATGTTAAATTCATCATCCATAAATGTATTTTGATAAACATAGTTCAATATTAATTATTTTCTTTCTTTACATTAGCATTTAAAATATTTTTTTATTAAGCACTTAACAACTTATCCATTGTGTTTTAATTTTGATTCAATATCCCTATATGGATAATACACCCATGAAAAATAATACAAAAAATAATATCATATAATTCATATATTCATGACATTTATGTCACGACCAGTCCCCCGGGGCCTGTGTCATGACTACCACAAACCTGCCTTCCATAGGCTAGGGGCTGGAGACTAGCACCAAAGGCATAATTCCCTATATTCGGGAAGGCATTGACTTTATAACTATAAACACACACAACAGAGTATAAGCTGGAAGAAAAACACTAAGTAAAACTGTATAATAAACGTACTGAAAAGTAAAGGGGATGGAAATACAAGCCCTACTGTAATGTACAAGTACAGCTGAAAAGGACAAAACAACTGAAAGGTGGAAGCATCTTCTGGATCGTCCACCACGGATCCTACCTAAAGGAAAGGTACAAATTTCCTCCTCTGACCTCTATATCTATTGGTCTCCTATGTGTACCGACATGTCGTATGGTCCACCTTCGGGTGCCATCTAGTCCTCGTAATCTCAGCCTTAGTCAGCGATATGCGTCGTCTACAACCAACACAACGAGGTGCAGGAATAGCCCATGAAGGGGGTAGTATAACGATACTCAGTAGGGACCCCGAGACCCTCATGGTCGCAAAAAAATTAACAAGGATAAACCAGAAAGTATGAAATCAAAAGATAACCACACATAGGTCTATGCCCATACATATACCTAAGTTATCAAGTAATCAATCTCAATCCTGAGGAAAACAAAAATGATACTGACTCAGCTCAACAAGAATTTTATTCACATTATTGAAACCTCGGCTTCGGGAAAACTCTTGCTCAAACGAGTAAAGTGGGCCGACCCCAACACCAAGGCGCATACCACTAACCATGAACTACTGAGGTGCTCCTCCTATTGAGTACCATGGGTCTGCGGCATCACACCGAGGTGCTCCCCACCTTGGGTTTTCCGCGTCACCAAGGCGATCCCCCTAATTGCCTACAAAGGTACTCCTCCTGTCGAGTACCCGGGTCTGCAGCCATAACCAGGGGATCCTCCACCATGTATCTGCCATGACACCAAGGCACTCCCCACTTGGCGAGTCGAGTCACTCCGAGTCGAATCGGTCAGCAGGCATCACGTCTCAGCCAGCTACTAGGTCTGCGAACTCTACTCGCTCATCACCGGAAGGATCCACTCCGTGAGATACTGGTTGATACTCTAACTATCAAGAAGTCCCACGAAAATATATCTCAAAGGTCTACCATGTCATAGAGGTCTCAACGCAACAGACATCGCGTCAATCAAATTCTTGATCTGTGAGTTATTAGCCTTTTAGTCTCGGAGGCCCGGTTGGATTGATGCACGATCCAACATGACTGTATCTCAAAAATACCCAAACTCTATTAGGGTATACTCAAAGGGACCATCATGCTCCAAGATTATCAGCTCCGCTGACGGTTTGTCAAACGGACGTCTGGTGCCAAAGATATGGCCGAAGAAAGTAAAGGGTCGGTAGTCGACACGGGTTTGGTCAGACCGGGTCGGGCCGACCCGGTCCGAACCGGTAAGAACTGTTGGGTCTGTCCCTCACCATTGGGCGGGCCACCCTGTTTAGTTTGGCCCAGCCCACTGGGCCCAGCATAGCTGGCCGCATGGGATGTTCGATCCGGAGCACCACGAGGGTGCAACCCGGCGCGACGCGGCCCGGAGGGCGCGGCCGGGACAGTTCGGCCATGGCGCTATGAGGGGGGTCATGGGCCGGCGCGGCAGGCCTGTGCGGCAAGGGTGTCGGTACGGTCAGGTGGCAACCAGAATGACTGGTGGGTAGGCCGACGGGGCAAGACCAGGCTGGCAGGCGGCCGGGCAGGGCGCCTGGCGTGCCGACAGACGTCCAGGCCAGGCGCTAGGGGGATGGTGGGAAGTCGGGGAGGGAGCCTGGAGGGCCGACGGGTGGCAGGGAGGCTGGGAGGCCAGGTCGGCGTGCTTCGGGACGACGTGGGTTGGTGGGGTTCAAACGTGTCACGCGGGAGGCCGGTGCGGCGTGCACCAGCAGGGTGCTCGGCAGATGGGCGGCGTGGTCGGTGTGGCTCGGAAGCCGACGGGCGGTGCAGTTCAATTTGAGGGGGAAGAGCCGGATCAGTTGGAGCAACGCGGGGGAAGCACGATTTTCGGAGACCATGAGTAACACAGTCGTTTCCTTCTTCGTTCTGTTGCCTCATCGTCATGTCGAAGATAATCACAAACAAGAACGACAGAGGGATTGAGCCAGGCTGGTTTGGCCCACACCCTACGAGTTTAGGGTGGTATCATTTGGATCATCAAGAAGTAAGAAAGATAATCTTCAATTTTTTTACAACCACCACAACAATTACTTTCCAACCGAATAAGATAATAAGAAATGTAATATTACTCAAAATTACGCCATACTTTGTTCGTTGGTCACCGAAGAAGTCATAGGAAGAAGACAAAGGCGATCGTCATTTGTCGCATCCATAGCACACTTCCAATCCTACGCTCGTGCGTCAGCTCGTTAATGACAATGCAGAGGGAAGGTCGATTGAAGATGTCCCACGTCGGTAGGATCTGAGGAAAAAGTAGAAGAAGGTCGACGTCCTTCGTAGTCAAAGGCCTTCTTCATTGGGTGCTTTCTCCCAATAATCATCCTCTAAAAGATGCCATAAAAATGAACAATGACAAAAAAAATAATAATATATGGTGTTAATGTATTATTTAATTTATTGGCACAAAATTCAAAATGGTGAATTAATTAACTTGGCTCCCCCTTAATTAAAGTGGATTATTTGGCAGCATTAAAGGAGAGGGGTGTGTAGATACTCACTCTCATTAATGAGGGGAGTTGAGAGGTTTTCCTCTCCCATAATTAATAGGTGGGTTTAGTCCCGTGTGGTCCCCACATTGTAACCTCTCACAGGGGGTTATGTTTGGGTGGGCCCCACCACCATAAACTCTCATTGGAGGTTAAGGTGTGGTGCTCCCTCCTCTAAATTCCATGAGGAGATTATAACAAAATAAAAATAAAAATTAAGCCACACACATCATTTTTATTTAATTGATTCTCTAAAAACACAAAAACTGTCTTTTAATCTCGACCCACTATCATCAAGGTGATATTATTCTTAATCGAATACCAGCACTGCGAGTTCAATGGAATCCTCATATTTCTATTCCGATCACCGGTTCAAATGTTATAAAAAACCCTCTTGTACGTTTACTAAACTTACCCGAAAAAAACATCAGAAATTGATTTCGGGCACACTGGGCCTTGGAATGTCGAACCATTGGTTTTCGCAGACTCTTAAAATTTCCGTGTATTTAAGAAAAAAAATTAGGGAATTTCTGGGTCGTTACATTCTCCCCACCTCAGGTCTTTACGTCCTTGTAACCTACAAATTGAACTAAGGGAACAAGTGGGGGTACTGAGCATGCATCTGAGCCTCCCGCTACCATGTTCTCTCTCGGAGTTTCTCGTTTTTCCAGCGAACATGCACCAAATGTATTGACCAGCCACGTAGGACCCGATCCTGTTGATCATCAATCTCCACGGGAACCTCCATGAATGTTTCCCCATCATCAACGTTCATATCTCAATGGTCGATGATCTGAGAAGGGTCTAGCACGTATCCCCTCAGCTGAGATACGAGGAAGACGTCATGCACCCGGTGCAACTGAGGTAGAAGGGCCAGGTGGTAAGCCACCTCGCCTACTCTTCTGAGGACCTAAGAAGGTCCAATGAATCTCGGAGATAACATTCCCCATCGGCCAAATCTAATTAGTCATCGTCGAGGTGAGACCTGTATAATGATGTGGGTGCCATCCTATAATTGTTGTGGCCTCTTTCTCTTATCATCATATGACTTATGTCTACTCTGTGCAGTCTTCATATGCTCCTGGATGATCTGCTCCTTCTCCGGTAACACTTGTGCTGATTCTCCAGGGTCAGTCCAACGCAAATGTGATCTGCAAGGTCATCTGTATAATGCCTCAAAATGTTACATCCCTAGGGTAGAGTGATAGTTGTTGTTTTATGAAAACTCCACTAATGGTATGTGATCCACCCAACATCGACCTAAGTCGAGGACATAAGCACGCAGGATGTCCTTGATGGTCTGAATGGTCCGCTCAATCTGTCCATCCATATGAAGATTGGAGGAGGTGCTCAGACGAAGCTGCATCCTGAAAGCCTCCTTCAAACCCTTCTATAGTCGAGAATTAAACTGTGTGTCACGATAGAAGATAATAGATAAAGTTAATCCATGTAGCTAAAAAATCTCCTTCACATAGATGCGTCCCAAGCACTCTACTGAACCCTGCTCTCTGATCCGTAGGAAGTGGGCCGACTTGGTGAGTCGATCAAAGATCACCTAAATAGAGTCATGACCCATGGATGTATGTGGAAGTCATGTCATGAAGTCCATGGATATCTCATCCCACTTCTAATCTAGTACCTTTAAAGGCTGTAACAAGGCTGTTGATACATGGTGCTCCACCTTCACTTGCAGACAAATGAGGCATCAAGAGACAAACTATGCTACTGCCTTCTTTATACCTGGCCACCAGTGTAGTCGTCTATGGTCCAGGTACATCTTCTCCACTACTGGATGTATCACTAAAGGGGTTGTGTTGTACTCCCTCCACACTTCCTCCTGATCTGACACTGGTGCCATATTACGTCATCTGAATAGAATGACGTGCTCCCCACCTTCAGAAAATCCATTAAGTGCATGCCCTGTGGATATCTAAGCACGTTATGTCTCGCAGTCAGCTTCCCCATTCTATGCCTCCCTGACTCGTTGAAGAAGTGGGGGAGTGACTCTAAGGAACTGAAGGAAAGCTTCTCCATCTCTATCCACAAAGGATATCCACAAAGCGGCCAGCTTCTCCTTCGCCTAACCTAGTAGTTGTATACAAGATCTTAGGAGTTCTATGATCGTAAGCCTCATCTTCGTGGAGCTGAGATCTCACCTGTCCAACTGCTCCCTACGGTTGGGGGGGACCTCTTGGTGGTGGTAGTGGTAACTCTTCAAAACGTCATCTACCTTAGATTCAGTTCTTATAGACACATGTGTCAGTCACTCTTTCATTTCCACTACCCTCATTCGATGCTCGGAGATTCCGATGGAGCCGTTGACTTGATCATTATGGATAGGGACTCCTACAGGAGAAAACTCGATGATTATGCACTAGTTTCTATAGTGCGAGCTTACTCTAGGAGGCAAGAGCTTCTGATGGGATCTACTAGTCGTGATATCGAGGCCTTACAGCATCATCTTGGGTATGGACTAGTTATCTACAATCCATGCTCATGTTGACTGTATTAGGTGCAAAGTGCGGTGTGTGTGCATGGATGGGACTAGTTTTACCTTCACCGGCAAGAAGGGATCCTTTGAAGAATAGGACAGAGTTACTTGGAGTAGGGTGTAACCAATAACTCATCAGTTGGCCTGCCTTACCCTCAGAGAAGTTGATGTGGAGAGTCTGAGCTATCTTTTATAGGTTGAGCAGTACGCGGATGTTTTCCCTGATGATGTTCCTGGACTACCTCCTTGCAGAGAGGTGGAATTCTACATTGACATGTACCCAGGGATGACACCTATATCTACACCAGCATATCGGATGGCTCCCGTGAAGCGTTGCGAGTTGTGTGTATAGCTAGAGGACTTGCACGAGAAGGGATTCATCTGGCCTAGTTTTTCTCCCAGGGCAACCCCGATTCTATTTTCCAAGAATTCGGATAGGTTCTTGAGGCTTTGCATCGACTGCCGTCACCTAAACCAAGTGACTGTAAAGAAAAAGTATCCACTCCCGATGACTGACGAACTCTATGATCAGTTGAAGGAAACACGGTGGTTCTCAAAGAATGAACTCATATCATACCATCACCAGCTCAGAGTTTTAGTTGAGGATGTGTAGAAGATAGATTTCAGATGTCGGTATGGCCACTAAATGTTCTTGGTTATGCTGTTCAGCGTAACTAACACTCCAACAGTCTTCATGAGACTCATGAATAGTATTTTGTACCCTTACCTCGATTTCATTTTCATAGTATTCATCGATGAGATTCTGATCTATTCGACTACTGATTAGAAGCATGCATACCATTGGCAGGTAGTAATGGACACACTCTTAGAGCACCAAATTAATGGTAAGCTCTTGAAGGTTCCAGTTTTGGATCTGAGAGGTTCACTTCTTAGGACACGTCATCTAGGATGATGGCATTGTAGTGGATCCAGCGAAGGTGAGGCGATACTTGTTTGGGAGCCACCTAGGAGTGTGAAAGAGGTACATAGTTTCCTGGGTTTGGCTGGTTACTACCAGAGATGATTCGAGGTGTGGTCAGTGTCTACTCTACCTTGTGTGCTATGCAGATACAAGAGTTACATCATCTGCAATAGGGCATCATGATGGTGGAACAGTACTCAGTGAGGTTCACCGACCTCTCACGCTACTACACCGATATGGTGCGGGACCCATTTGTCAGGGCCCAGACCTTCGAGTAGGGGCTCAGGTGAGAGATCAGGGCTTCAATGATCTCCCTCAGCATAGCGACGCATGTATGGGTTTTGAAGGAGGCCCTTTTAGTGACGAGTTTTTCCTCCCGTGACTTCTTCGGCAACCAACGATCAATATAGGGGGTTATTTTGAGTAATATTTACTTCCTTATTCTATTTTTCGGTTAGAAGGGAATCCTTTTGGAGGTTGTAAAACAATTTAATATCATCTTCCATACTTCTTGATAATAAAAATGATACCACCCTAAACACGGAGGGTGCGGGCGAAACCAAAATGGCCCCAACCCTCAGTCGTTTATGTTTATAATGATATTCAGCATTGTGATGTGGCGACAAAACTATGAAGGCAAAGACTACACTAGATTCGGCCTCCGTGAACCGATCCGCCCCCGCAGGTCTCCGACCGAACCAGATCCACCACCTCGAGCCGCATCGCATCGCCCGCCGGCTTCCGAGCGGTGCCAGCCACACCACCCGTTCACCGAGCCAACCGCTGGCCCAAGCTGCAATGGCCTCCCGGCCCCACCAGCCTGCAGCGTGCCCCGTCTGAACCCTTCCGGATCGTGCCAGCTCGATTCATGCATCCCTGACCTCCCAATCTCCCGGCCACCCATAGGGCCTCCTGGTGCCCTGCCCGGCCACCTGCTGGCCTGGCCGCGCCCGCCGGCCTGGTCGCCCGCCTACCTGTCTACCACCTAACCGAACGGGCGCCCTTGCCGCACCAACCCCATGAGCCGGCCCACAACCCCCATCATGGAGTCCTGGCCGAACCAGCCCAACCCCACCCTCTGGGCCGCGCTGCGCCGGGCTGCACCCTCATGACGCTCCGGGCCGAACCGGCCTTGCGCCCCAGCCGAACCGCCCAAGCGGCCTGCAGGACTGGGCCCAGCGGGCCAGGCGGAACATAATAGGTTGGCATGCCCAATGGGCCAGGCCAGACCCAACAGGTCTGACCAGGTCGACCCATATAGGCTCCGCCCAGACGAGGTCAGACCGGGATGGTCCGACTGGGTCAGACCAGACCTAGTCCCACTACCGACCATTTACCTTTTTTAGCCATATCATTAGCACCAGACGTCCGTTTGATGAACTGTCATGGGAGATTTAATTCTTGGAGCATGAAGGTCCCATTAATTATATCCCACTAGAGTATGTGTATAATTTAGATATGGTCAGGTTGGATCGTGCAAATCCAAACGGGCCCCTGGGACTAAAAGTGTAATAACTCACAGACCGGGTGACTGATTGACGTGCCATCTGCTGTGTTGAGACAAATATGACGTAGCATACCTTTGAGATACTTCTTCGTGAGACATCGTGATAGTTGGATTATTGAACAGTATCTCGTGGAGCGGATCCTTCCGGTGACGTGCGGGAAGAGTGCGTGGACCTAGTAGCTGGCTGATACCTGATCACTGATGATAGATTCGACTCAGAGTGACTCAACTAGACCATAAGGGGGATCCTTGGTGTCTTGGAAGACCCACAGCAGAGAGGTGCCTAGTTTTGGCGGCAGACCCACAGTACTCGACGTGAGGTGTACCGCTATAGGCTATTAGGGGGATCACCTTGGTGACACGGAAGACCAATGGTGGGGAGTGCCTCTGTGTGACGCAGAATACCCACGATACTCAACAGGAGAAGTACCATAGTAGTTCAAGGTTAGTGGGAAGCACCTTGGTGTTGCGGTAGGCCCACTGTAATCAATTGAGCAGGAGTTCTCCAGCAACTGAGGTTTCGATAATGTGAATAAAATTCTGGTAGAGCTGAGTCTGTAACTTTTGTTTTTTCCTCCTAATTGAGTGGGAATACTTGATAACTTATTTATATGAATGGGAATATACCTAAGAGGGGATATCTATTGATTTAATACTTTTTTGTTTATCCTTGTTGGATTTTGTGAGACCTTGAGGGTCTCGGAGTTCCTACTAAGTATCGTTATACTCCCCCCTGCACGGGCTATACCCGCACCTTGTTGTTTAGGTTGCAAATGATAGACAATGCTGAATGAGTCTGAGAGTACCAAGACTGGATGGTACCCAGCTATGGACCATAAGACGTGTCGGTACACGGATGAGACCGACAGACGTGGAGTGCTAATTAGTCTATTTGTACCTACCCTTCAAGTAGGTTCCCTAGTGGATGATCTAATAGCTGCTTCCACCTTTCACCTATTTTCTCTTATTCAGTTGTACTTGTACTTTATAGTAGGGATTGTATTTCTGGCCCCTTTAATTTTTTGTACTTTTTGTATACAGTTTTACATATTTTTTTTTTCTTCTAGCTTGTACTCTATTGTGTGTGTTTAAGTTATAATGGAAATTTCTTTTGAGATTTTAGAAATTATGCCTTTGGTTCTAGTCACTAGTCCCTGGCTTATGGAAGGCAGGCTTGGGGTAGTCACGACATTGGCCCCGGGGGACGGGTTGTGACAAATTGGTATCAGAGGTGGTACCCAGCCATAAGTGTAGTGCACTACCTTGGTTGAGATGTAGGGGCCACAACACAGACGTTGTGCTATAAAAGGGGGTGATTTTACCACCCCCAAATGATAAAGGGTTAAATGACTAAATGATATGACTCATGTCAACAAGTTGCACCTTCCTTTTCGGAAGCCTATCGGATTAGAACTCCACAGTTATGTGTGCTTGTCCTGGAATAGTGATCAGGATGGATGACATTCTGTTAAGTTTCTCAGGGTGTGTGTGAGTGAGTAAAAATCACACTAGAAAGGACATGTGTTGTTCTGTGGGGTAGTAATGATTTTGGTGACCAATTTGGGCACGTGGTGTGGCCCAGGGTGGGAACCACATGTCTGCGGGGAAACTAGTGGGTGAATCCCAGTTGCTACAATTTAAAAAATATAAATTCTAGTAATCCTAGGATATTAAAAGTATTCTCAATCAAATGATTTTTCAATAAACTATTATTAAATTATATACCATAATGCTTTGATACCGCATTTGGAAATAATGAATCAAAACACCATAATAATTTTTAGTATATTAGGGTGAGACTATGATTCATAAATTTATTCCATATTTTAATTTTTTTTATTTATATATAAATATAAAACCATTAATAAAATGAATCTCACATAAGAGAAATACAATGAATAATAATGTAAACTGACATAAGGATTACTTATTTCTTCTAATGATCTAATTTCATGGGGAATACAGATATTGAAGTGTTATTATAGTAACGGACAATGAATAAATTAATTATTGACTAATGGATTTTTAATGGTTCAATAGTGATAGAGAGGTAAACTCTCTCTAGTTATATCTATACATTTAATTTTAGGAACAAGACTTCAAAATAATTAAGATCTTATGATATTATAATAATATATCAATAATAATTATAGCATCAAACCTATAATTATATTTTTTATCAATACTAGAATATGATCACCATGTAAATATAATTATGACATATACATCTTGAACTTGAATAATATATCAAATTGTTGTACAATATGCTCTTTTTTTCATTTTGTGTATCCTATAAGTTTATTTAATGTATCAGTATTTTATATTGTTAATTTATTTTCTAATTTACATTCAATATTCTTTATAATTTATATATATATTAGATATCCTCATTCTTAATTATATATTATCAATTAAATAATGTGTTTGAAAACTCATATATATGAGTTGAGTAATATCTATTAAATACTTCCATTATGATTCTAAAATAAATTTAAAATATTCATTAATATCCCAAAAACCATGAAACGTTTTTACAACACCAGAAGCCTAGTTCCCCAAATAAAAAGTATTACTCTTCAATCCATATGTATAGATATATCATCCTTATCATCTATTTAGTTGTTTATTTTTTAAATACTTCATGTAATTTATACTATATCGTGGTTGATAATTTAAGGAATGTTTAAATTAAATTTTTATACAGTTACAAAATCATAGAAAATTAAATATTACCCAAGGCTATTCTATCTGTTATAAAAAAATGATTCATTATGTGGTCATCATATTGATAATATCTTTTAATTAATATCATCTCTATGAAATTAATTATGATATGGAGAAATTATTCTATCATTACATTTTGAATAATGAAACTACCATTACTTTTTGTATAAATTTATTGTACAACATCATTGATTAAAGTGCATTTCATTTCAAAGAATATATCTTCTAATTATATCATTCATCAAATAGGTAAAAAAAAAATTCATAATGAATTAATTAAATATAATTAGATTTTTATAATGTTATTGTAAAATATCATAGTCCATGGTGTAGTATAAGAAATTTTAGAAAGTAATATCTATTTTTTTAACCAATAAAATAATAAATTGATGAGAAAAGAATTTTTTCCACCAACTCATTATCTAACTTATCTTCATAGAATAACCTTCATTCATCATAAATCAGCTATCAAATTAATTCTTTATACATCTAATTATTTTAATATATAGAAATTAAAATCACATTACAAATTTTTTTTAAATAACACAACATGAAAAATCACCAAGGTTGTTTTAGGTTAAACATTCAAGATTACCACCCATCCACATAGGGTACCAAAATGATCGTCCAATGAGAATTTATCAAAGGATTATTTGGGTTTCATAGTTTCCAAATGATAAATGTGATAATTATTTAATGTGTAGTGTAATGTGTAAATAAATTTTGGTCATTATATTCCATTATGATGGTATCATATTTGTATAATTTTTCAAAAAAATTACTTTTATAAATCCCAATACAACAAAATGAACTTCATTCTTATTATATTAAACATTAAATTAAAAAATTAAATCCTAAAATGTGGTATAAAGATTATCCTCAGTTGTTTCTTTGATGAAAATTTAATAAATATTTTTTTACCTGGGATTTATACCCTAGAAAAAATATATAATATTAAAATTAGCATTTTTAATAACACATAAAATGTAATTATAATTTTTTTTCTATGTAGCTATAAATAGAACACAAACCATTAACTATATAAACATTATATGTTAATAAATTTATACTTGTTCTTTTATCTAATGACCATAAACATACTAAAATGGATTTAATATTTTTAGATAAATTATCAAAACTATTTTCTGAAAACTAACTTTAGAAATGTTTATTATGCGTTTTCTATATCCAAAAATTAGACGATGTTATATTAAATTACTAATAATGTGGTTCATTTTTTAATTAACTATAAAACGAATTCACTATTATATATTGATACAGGTGAGTATTATCTATTTCTACATTGTGTGAATGGCCCCATCCTTAAGCATTTCATATTCATGATTTTGGGTAAATAATTTACTTTCTTTAATGTTGATGATCTTTTCATGTTTAGAGTTCTCGATAGTTTGGAATTATCTATTACAATACATCTCAAATATTACAAAGTAGACACTTCTATTCTATCCATTTTTATCATAACAATAAAACTCCATAAAAAAACTAAATTATTTTCATGTTAAAAATCTTCTTAAATTATTCATTTCTATTACACTTCCACTTACCCTTTGAAAAATTTTTCACAATCATGGAATGAGCATAAAAATATTAGTTAGGGATATTAAATAAGGAATGAAAACATTAGTTTATTGATAAATACACATCAATGAAATCATACATTTTATTCATAAAACATAAGATCATTAAAATAACACATGAAATCATAAGATTTATGAATAACTCATAAAAATCATAAATCATAATGATGACTTGTGTCATTCATAATATACTTACATTATAGAATTCATAGCCACATAGGGAGTAATATTCATGGTTACATTTAGAATACCTATCATATTATATTATCTAAATCGTGGATGAGAAACCTTAACGTTTACCTCCATCACATTATGCAATTCATTGGAGAGATATAATGGGATCACCTACCATTGTTTTATCATGGATACACTAGTATACATAAGCAATTAAAAATAATCATAACATATTCATAGCACATGAACAAGCATAAATGAAAAATAATATTTCCACACTGAAATCTTAAGGCATCATTTCAAGGTATTGAAATAATCAATCCATTATAAAAACCACTTTAAAAAAATACCAAAATATGTTATATACTTTTATTTTTAAAAAAATTATGGCTTATTGAGAAATATAGATATCACATAATTCACATAGCGGCAGAAATGTCGATGTCTCCGCAAATGTTAAAATGAAACCTTCCTTTTTTCATTTAGTAAAACACTTCAGAAAAAAAAATATTCCCTTTAGAAAACCATTGAATGAAATTACTAGTCAAATGGGGTGATTATACACCATTAAAAAGATGGTTGTGAATAAACCAAAATATTTCACAGTGATTGGAGATTTAGATAATGTCCATTATAATGATCATGTTATTAGATTAAGGATAAATAAATGACATTAATATGTTTGAAAAATATAAAGACACCCAATATAAATTTATAATCAGTGTAAAACAAAGAGTTTTCAATCACACATGTTATTGAATAAAAAACCAATGACATGGATATATAACTCAGTGAATGAAGATTGATTTCAGATTTCCCTTACCTAGAATCTGACTTGTGTAGTTAATTATTTATATTCCTGAATTATAAACATAGGTTAATTTTAAATATCTCTATAAATATTTTCATGTTTATTATAACTTTTATATCACATAATACCATGTTATAATAATTACATAATTATTTAAGTTCATATTGGTAGTTTTGTTGATATTGGGTATTGAGTAGAAAATGAACTTATTTGATGTAAATTGTCTATGTGTTCAAAACTCCATAAACTCTAAAATATTATTCCTAATTTACAAATCATATATGTCCATTATATATTTATTTAGTATAGCTCATAAAATTTTGAGATAAAAAATGAAATTCAACATTAATGGAGACAGTAGGTCGTACGTACGCAAAAACGATAATTTCATTTCTTTTTAACATTAAATGAATGATAACTAAATGATACAGAGTTATATTATATTTCTATTTTAATATATATGGTTTATATGTTACATAAGAATAATAAATACATCCTTTATATATTCAATGCTGTTCATGAAGGACTCATATAACTTTGAGGGGGTGATGATCCACACTTCCTCAAATGAAATTATCATAATTAAACATTATAGAAAGCATAAATTTATTTTAAAAAAAAACTAAAAAAGATTAAAATCTATATAAATATAATATATAACATATTTATTCATTACATTAATGTATATAATCCCGATTTAATGAATATCAGGGAGAATGAATCACATCGTTGAGATGGTGGTCCGTACGTACGGACGAGCAACGATATCATTAACTTAATGGTTAAATGATATATAACAAGATTGTATATTGATTATAATTAATAAGTATACTTTTATATTAATAATTTAGAAAAAAAATAAATTCATTATACCCTCCCAAATTAAGTATTTTTCAATAACAAATTACACCATGGCGTGGGGACGTTAAACTATATATACAAACACATGGTGATATTGTTATTAAAAGGATGGATAAATCGAGGTATATGATTTTCCCATTAATAATATAAAATATAATCATGTTGAAGATACTAGATATATTTATTTTTAATGTAAATTACATTAAATAGGTAGTTTAAGCAGAATTGAAATTTGAATGAGATGGTTAAACAGATACATCATTTTTGAGTATCTCCTTTTGATTTTCACAAACAGTCTCCATATGATATATGTTTTTCCCAAAGTGTGTACTATACGAGGATGGAATGGATTTCAGGTAATAATTTGAGTAGAATAAGGATGATAAAAGGGTATTGAGTGGTGTGAGATAGTCAGTATAGGTGGTGGCCTTTTATAAGAGGGAGGAGGGGTAGTTTAGGAATGTCTTGAAATATTATTTTATTATAAAATTATTTTAGAAAACTATATAAGGAATCAGCCTTAAACTTTAAATAATATTGAGTTAAATCTTGAATTCACATCGAGGATATTTTCAGATTTATAGTTTTAGAGAATTATTCCATAACTATTATATATCAACTTGAATATTACAATGTAGACACTTCTATTATAACTGATTTTTCAAAACAATAATACTCTTTAAAAAACCAGATTTCTTTTCATGATATAAATCATCAGGAATACATTCATTCTCTTACCCTTCCTTATAACCAGTTAAAAACATTACAAAAACATGGGATGAGCATAAAATGATCAGTGAGGGTTATAAAATAAGGAAAGAAAACTTAAACCTATCAATAAATAAAAATCAATGAAACCATAATTTTCAATCATAACATACCTTGTGAAATCATAATATTTATGAATGACACATAGTAATCATAAATCATAAAGGTAACATTAGGCATCCATATCGTAAATACATTGAAGATATCATAGATATAGACTAATTCATATTTGGAATACCCATCATAGTATATTCACTAAATCTCATAGGAGAAACATTCATGTTTACCTTCGTCACGTTACCCAATGCATTGGAAAGCTATCTAGGGCTCACTCGTCCTAGGCTTATCATGGAACCACCCGTATATATAAAAAATTCCCAGTAACTATAACATATACATAACACATAATACAAGAATAATGGAACGATTACATTTCTACATTCCATTCATAATATATCAAATCATGATATTGAAATAAACAAAGGTTTATCAAATCATTTTCAACCCCATTTAAAACATTTAATAAGGATAATTTAGAATCAATGTGTCCAATAAATCATTGAAACATTTAAATTAATTATCATTTGAAAACATTGTTAGCCATATAAATACATCCTAAAACCGAATTTGAAAACATGGACCTTAATGATAAATATTTAGAAGAATATATCTTTACAACATTTAAAATGATATTTTAGTTAGAGAGTTCTTAACAAAATGATAGACACTTGTATACGAATAATTGAGGAAAAACATTTAATAAAAAATTAATAATATAATAAGAATAAAGAGATTCGTGATATAATATTTTAAAGGGTATTATATACACCATATAAAATTGAATTGGTGCATAAAAACAAATAAGTCTCAATGGGATGTAAATTTACACAATGTCCCTTACAAGGATCGTATCCATAGATTAAGGATAAATCAATGACATAATTATGTGTGAAAAAAATAATACACCTAGTATAAGTGGATATTCTGTGTAAAACAAATAGAGGTCACTCAAACATATTTATAGCATGACATAATCAAGATGAAGGTGCTTAACCCAAAAAATTGATATTGGGTGAAGAAATACCCTTACAGAAATTTGACAACCTAACGACATCACTTTAAAATTTATAAAATGAGTTGATGAGTGAAAAATGCTATCTCATCACTTGGAAAAAAATTAACCCAACAAGGATATATAATAACATATCCCAACACAATAAGATATATATTAAAATATATAACCAAACATAAGTCTTTTAAAAAGAAAAGGGTGAATGGTTCCATTACCAATTAGTGGAAACATACGAAACATACACCACAAGAAAGAAGGAATACGAAAGTATACATAGATTAATGTATATTACACAAATATTACAATCATGGTCAGTACAAACACCACGAAAAAGAAATTGTGGCAATATAGAATGAATCTCACGGGAATAAAAGTGAGATGAAAACCCTTACCACGTTGTAATTCAATCGAGTCGCATGACAAAAAGTTAATAACCACCAATGTATCAAATAATACCATAAATATAAAGATAATAAAGATAATATATTTCAACTAGAAGTAAAAATTACACCACCAGAAACAAATAAGTGGTGAACAATGGAAATCTCACAGAATTAAAAGTGATATAAAAAACCCCTTACCTCGTGTTCGACGTGACATGTTTGTTCATTGTTCTTACTGAATATTAAACTAAAGTTAACTTCTACTTTATTAATAAATTTTTTCATTTTTATTATTCTATTTATATTACTTATCACCATGTTATAAACATTATATAATCATTTATGTTAATGAAGGTCGATTGGTCGATATTTGCTACATGAGACAAAAATGGGCTTCTTATAATTACTAGTTGAACTTTTGGTCAATATTCCATTATCTATAGAATGATATTCATGATTTAGATATCATATAAATTATATATATCCAATATATATATGTATTTACAATATTATATAACATATATAAGTAAGAAATGAAATGCACCATTCATGGAGATGGTAAACCGTACGTACGCAAGAATGCAACTTTCATTTCTATTTCATATTTTAAGTGAATTAATACCTAATTATACATTTTTATATTATTATTTATGTATAATATCATATATAATATCATTAAATACATCCTTTATACGTTCCACCTATGGAATTAATGAGTCATATCACTTTGGGGGGGCGGTAGTCACCACATCCTCAAATGTAATTATCGCGTTTATCCATAATAGAAATGATAACGATGTTCTATAAAAGTAATTTACAAAAACATAAATAATTGAAAAACATAATATATATCATATATAAATACATTTCCATCATTACATCCACCATTAGATGCGGTAGAAGATAATTGAACAATCATTATTTCGTGAGGTGTTTGTTTTCCATGCACAGAAACAGTATGTTCTCTACACATTAGATGGAGGTGTGCATAAGTGTAGTTCGAATAATTCTCATAAAAACATCCTAATATATTTAGGATATTTTTTTGTTAGAAAATAAATGAATAAAAATTGTTTTTGTGGTTGTAGAAGTAAAATAATACAAAAGATATAAAGAGAAGATGTTACCTTTAAATAATTTAACTCCTTTTGGTTTGAACCAAAAGGGTTTGTTGAAGTGTTGTATGCCTAAGTTAAGTCTTATAGGAGGAGGATATGTATTTAGGGAACTTAATTGGGAAGAGTTTGGACAAGACAAGGGGCATGAGAGGGGTGAGGAATGGGTTATAAGTGGTGTCCTTTTATAAGGGAGAGGAGGGGATCTTTTGGAATGTTTGAAACAATTATTTTATTTTGAAATTATATTCGGTTTAAAAAGGTCCAAAACTTATTAATTTCAAATATAAGATGACTCATGTTATAAATAAAATCATCCAACAATAATTGGGCAGGTTTTGGATATTTTTTTTAATATTTATATTCTTATTTATTTAAATTATTTAGTAATGAGTTAAATACTGCATCTTTTTTGTGTCATAAATAATTTTATTTATTTAAAGTCTAAAAATTATAAACAAAATACCATGAAGTATTAAATATTTTTAGCTTTCCAAATATTATTTTTAGTTGAAACAAACTTATATAAAGCTATATAAAAATTTATTTAATAAATGATAATTTTTAAGTCATTTTTGTCTTTACTTTTAATTAATTAATCTAAAGTGTCATTTTCAGTCTTAAGTGGCTCCATGGGGTCCTAAAATCGACCCAAGGATTACCATGATAGTCCATGACTCATCCAATAAGGTTACTACACGTGTTATGGTAATTGTTTTATTATTATAATATTTGATTAACATGAATTACCCTATTTTCAATTAATCACGATAAATAAAAGAAAAAAGTTACTATCCGTGAAATAATATTTTCATCTTATTGAACAAAATTTTACTTACTAATAACAAACATATATGTTGGATTTTTTAAATTCAATTCATAGAAGAGGTAAAATTTAATTAAAATAAAAAATTCTGATTTTAACTTCTACTTAGTGGATTCACTATTCGTCATAAATTGATGTTTTCAGAAAAATACCAAAATTTCTGCCTAATATATATTTTATATTCTGAATTAAAAAATGATGTATATTATAAAAAATTCAAAACATATATGTTACATTAATTATTTTAAAATTAATTCTCGTTGTCCAAACAAATATCTATCAAAAGATTGACACTTGTTTATGTCAAATATCATAGTGAAATTTATTACAATGACCACCATTGGATTAAATGGTAAAAATATAATCTAATTACACTTTAAAAAAATATAAAAAAGGTAATATAACCATAAAAATAAGTTATATTAAAAAGTAGATTTGAAATAAAAAAACAGTATTTTTCACTATTCATTAAAAATGAATTTTATTTGAAAAATACCAAATAATTACCCAAAGTAAATTTTTTTGTCCCAATTCTAAAGAAGAATTTTATTTGGTCCAATAGAATGTATAAAATTTCCAAAAACTAGATTAATTGAGGGTTCACCATTAAAAGGCTGTAAATCGACCTTTTAGTGAATGTTAGATTATTTATGCTTTAAATAGAATTCTTTTCTACTTTTAAGAAACTAAATTTTATTAGATAAATGTAAAAACATCTAAGAAACATGTATAATAACATTTTAGTCAGTTATGTTCATTCCTTCCAATACAACGGCTAGTCGTTATCTACCATTTAAAATAATAATATTATATTATTAGTGTGCAACGTAATATTTCAAAGAAACTGATTATTGCATATCAGGTACGCCATCGAATATAGCATCCCATTTGATGTAGAATTAATATTTCATTCACAAATATTAATAAATATGAAAATTTTAATTTTATTTATATTCCTAGAATGTTAAATCCTTATGTCATTTGGGAATTGTGACCTTGCTATTTTTAAACTGGTCTTGTAAATATCATTTAATGTCTCACATGGAAAAAGAGTTAGTAAAAATATCACTAGAAAAGAAACAAAGATAAGTACAAAGGTCTACCGAGAAAACCCATAGTAGGATTCCATGTTGGAAAACTTGGAAATGGAAGAGGAAAAAACTATCATGTTCTGATGAAGGGTGATTGAAATCAGGATTAGAAGAAAGTAAACCACCAGAAAATCAAAATCTTAAGATGTGTTAAATGGTCTATGATTACCCTGTAGGAAATGTATACAAATAATGTTTTTTGACATTCCATTTCATAATTTTGTGAAATTAATTTACCATATAGAAGGATAACATAAGGAAATATACTTACCATAATGTAGAGTTTCATCCTTTAGTATGTTTCTTACAAAAACTAATATTTTCTCCAAACAATTAGCATTCAAAAAGAAATGGTCACATAAAAAGCACAAGAATCATCTTTAAGGGAATCACATAATCCACAAAATAATATATATATATATATATATATATATTTCACTTGTCTCTAAATATCAAGAAAAACAAAAATGTTTAGTAGGAGATCATATAATACCCCAAAAGGATAATCCTTTATAAAATAAAATACTAATATAAATCATAAAAATTCAACAAAATATACCGAAAGTTCAATAAATACCATGCAATACCAAATTGCACTTAAAATTAATCAAAATAATCAAAACTAATAATGAAACCCGAAACAGAGAAAGATTTAATCACATAGTCTTCCAAAGTAAATCTTTACATTTAACTCCAAAAACATAGACCACTCTTAATTTCTTGTACTGAAGCATAATTAACAAAATCACATATTATCTATGATAGGTTAATCATTTCCATTAATAACCAAAATCTCTATATTTCTACAATAAAAACATATATTTTTACAAAATAAAATTTCAACCATTAATCCACAAATGTAATCCCATAGTATTCTATTTATCTTAACCATACAATGTTCCCAAAAGAAATAACGTCTTCCGAAATCACTTGTATCACTTAATCACCTCATAATTTTCATATACTAATGATATCCATTTGAAAAAACATAATATACCATGTCAACTTTTACTTGATAAAAAAATCATTTTACTAAAAAGAATAATTCATAATAACCAGGTACATCACATAGTCTAGTAGTAGGAAAAAAATATCAATCTCACATTGGTTGTGGTATATATTAATGCAGCTCTGTCTGACGTGACGGGTTGTCACGTGATCTTTGTGTAGTCCTTTTAATAAAAATAATAAATAACCCTAATATGTTTCAACCTCAATTGATTCCTTATACCTCTCATTTTCATCCTAATTTATTATTGTATCAACTTCTTAATTCTTGATGTCTTATAAATATTGTAATTTTTTTTATTTCACCACCATATGATAAAATAAACCAATCCCCAAAATAAAGAACATCATACCTTGATCAGGGTGTCCACATGGTTTCATCGTCATCTTGTTTACATAGGTTGAAGGTTCATGCATTTCAATCACTATTTAGAGATCCTTCGAAATCATTTTCTTTCTTCATCCAAATACACCTTGTACAACATGGTTCATATGAGTGTTCACATAAAAATAGTTTTTGAAAATAATCTTGTATGACAAGTAATTTCAAAACTTCTGATAAAACATGATTTATTTAAAATAGTCGGAACAAATTTGAGTTGAATCATTTTATTAATGGTCCTTTTAAAATACCATTGGTATGTGCTGAGAGACTATATTGTAAAAGAGAATATAAATAGGTTGTTCAATGGTCTCCTTATTCAACACTTTTTTCAAAATCATAATATGCTTCAAAATATTGGGATAAGGTAAAATATTTGAAAATAATTTGATAATATTTAGCTTTCATGAAAATATGAGAATATTATGAAAATAGGATTTGTTTAAATAAAACCCATGATCCATAATGATAACAAGGTATAGTGGAGGTGTTACAAATCTCATACCAATTCTATCAAGTGAGTTGTATTCTAGAAAAATTCTTATAATCATCCGTACATGACTTTGCAATAATTATTGAAAGTAAGTATTCAGGAAGAGATAAGAATGTTGTTTGAGATCCTCCTCCTTCCATTTGAAACAGACTTTTCTGTATCTTAAAAAGTTATAAAAAGGATTTAACATAAATAATATACATATGGACAAACCGTGTTTCTAATGAAAACTCTTAATCCCTAATGTTTTCTAAACCAACCATTGATACCACTATAAGCACCTGGCCTTAAAAATTACTTAATCATGAGTTAAATCAAGAATTGAAATTGATGATCTTTTCGTGTTTATAGTTTTTGAGAATTAGGCCATAGCTACTCCATATAAAATTGAATATAAAAAAGTAGACACTTCTACTATAAACTATTTTTAAAAAAAATAAAACTCCGTAAATAAAACAAGAGTTCTTTTCTTGATATAAATCATCAGGAATACATTCATTCTCTTACCCTTCCTTATAACCTATGAAAAAAATTCAAAAACATGGGATGAGAATAAAAGGCATAGTAAGGGTTATAAAATAAATAAATGAAACAATAACCAATCAATAAATACAAATTAATCAAACCATAATTTTCAATAATAAGATACCTTATGAAATCATAATATTTATGAATAACACATAGTAATCATAAATCATAGAGGTATCTTGAGGAATCAATATCATATATACATTGTAGCTATCATAGCTACAAATAGAGTCACATTTGGAATACCCATAATAGTATATTCCCTAAATCACTTCGGAGAAACATTCACGTTTAACTTTGTCACGTTACCCTATGCATTGGAGAGCTATCTCAGGCTCAACCACCCATGGTTTATCAGAGAACCACCCATATATGTAAAAAATTCCCAATAACCCTAACATATTCATAACACATAATTCAAGCATAAATTAAAGATAACATTTCCACATTCCAATCACAATATATCAAATCAAGATATTCAAATAAAAAACACTTTATCAAATCATTTTCAAAACCATTTAAAACATTTTATAAATAGATTTTTGAATCAAAGTGTCACATACCACTTTGAAACATTTAAATAAATTATCTTTTGAAAAAATTAATTTCATTATAAATAAATCGTAAAAACCATTTTTAAAACATGGAAATTAATGAGAAATATTTAGAATAATTAATATTGAAATCATTTAAAATGATATTTTAGTTACACAAATATTACAATCATGGTCAGTACAGACACCAAAAAAGGAAATAGTGGCAATATAGAATGAATCTCACGGGAATAAAAGTGATATGGAAACCCTTACAACGTTGTAATTCAATCGAGTCGCATGACAAAAAGTTAATAACCACCAATGTATCAAATAATACCATAATTATAAAGATAATAAAGATAATATATTTCAAATGGATGTAAAAATAACACCACCAGAAATAAATAAGTGGTGAACAATGGAAATCTCACGGAATTAAAAGTGATATAAAAAACCCCTTACCTCGTGTTCGACGTGACATGTTTGTTCATTGTTCTTACTGAATATTAAACTAAAGTTAATTTCTACTTTATTAATAAATTTTTTCATTTTTATTATTCTATTTATATTACTTATCACCATGTTATAAACATTCTATAATCATTTATGTTAATGACGGTCGATTGGTCGATATTTGATACATGAGTCAAAAAAGGGTATCTTATAATTACTAGTTGAACTTTTGGTCAATATTACATTATCTATAGAATGATATTCATGATTTAGATATCATATAAATTATATATATCCAATATATATATGTATTTACAATATTATATAACATATATAAGTAAGAAATGAAATGCACCATTCATGGAGATGGAAAACCGTACGTACGCAAAAATGCTACTTTCATTTCTATTTCATATTTTAATGGAATTAATACCTAATTATACTTTTTTATATTATAATTTATGTATAATATCATATATAATATCATTAAATACATCCTTTATACTTTCCACCTATGGAATTAACGATTCATATCACTTTGAGGGGGCGGTAGTCACCACATCCTCAAATGTAATTATCGCGTTTATCCATAATAGAAACGACAACGGTGTTCTATAAAATGAATTTAATAAAACATAAATAATTGAAAAACATAATATATATCATATATAAATACATTTCCATCATTACAGCCACCATGAGAGGCGGTAGAGGATAATTGAACAATCATTATTTTGTGAGGCGTTAGTTTTCCATCCACAGAAACAGTATGTTCTCTACACATTATATGGAGGTGTGTGTAAATGTAGTTCGAATAATTCTCATAAAAACATGATACTATATTGAGGATATATTTTTGTTAGAAAATAAAGGAATAAAAAGTGTTTTTGTGGTTGTAGAAGTAAAATAATACAAAAGATATAAAGAGAGGATGTTACCTTTAAATAATTTAACTCGTTTTGGTTTGAACCAATAGGGTTTTTTGAAGTGTTTTATGCCTAAGTTAAGTATTATAGGAGGAGGATAGGTATTTAGGGAACTTTATTTGGAAGAGGTTGGGCAAGCCAAGGGGCTTGAGAGGTGTGAGTAATGGGTTATAAGTGGTGTCCTTTTATAAGGGAGAGGAGGGGATCTTTTGGAATATTTGAAACAATTATTTTATTTTGAACTTATATTCGGTTTAAAAAGGTCCAAAACTTATTAATTTCAAATATAAGTTGACTCATGATAGAAATAAAATCATTTATCAATAATTGGGCAGGATTTGGATATTTTTTTTAATTTTTATATTCTTATTTATTTAAATTATTTAGTAATGAGTTAAATACTGCATCTTTTTTGTGTCATAAATAATTTTATTTATTTAATGTCTAAAAATTATAAACAAAATACCATGAAGTATTAAATCGTTTTAGCTTTCCAAATAATTTTTTAGTTGAAAACAACTTTTATAAAGCTATATAAAAATTTATTTAATAAATGATAATTTTTTAAGTCATTTTTGTCTTTACTTTTAATTAATTAATCTAAAGTGTCATTTTCACTCTTAAGTGGCTCCATGGGGTCCTAAAATCGACCCAAGGATTACCATGATAGTCCATGACTCATCCAATAAGGATACTACACGTGTTATGGTAATTGTTTTATTATTATAATATTTGATTAACAGGAATTACCCTATTTTCAATTAATCATGGTAAATAAAAGACAAAAGTTACTATCCGCCAAATAATATTTTTATCTTATTGAAAAAAATTTGACTTACTAATTACAAACATATATGTTGGATTTTTTAAATTCAATTCATTGAAGAGGTAAAATTTAAATAAAATAAAAAAGTCAGTTTTTAACTTCTACTTAGTGGTTTCACTATTCATCATAAATTGTTGTTTTTCAGAAAAATACCAAAAATTCTGCCTAATATATATTTTATATTCTGAATTAAAAAATGATTTATATTATAAAAAATTCAGAACTTATATGTTACATTTATTATTTTAAAATTAATTCTTGTTGTCCAAACAAATAGTGTGTTTTTTAGAACAAATAACTATCAAAATATTGACACTTGTTTATGTCAAATATCATAGTGAAATTTATTACAATGACCACCATTGGATTAAATGGTAAAAATATAATCTAATTACACTTTAAAAAATATAAAAAAGGTAATATAACCATAAAAATAATTTATATTAAAAAGTAGATTTGAAATAAAAAAACAGTATTTTTCACTAGTCATTAAAACTGAATTTTATTTGAAAAATAACAAATAATTACCCAAAGTAAATTTTTTTTCCCAATTATAAAGAAGAATTTTATTTGTTCCAATAGAATGTATAAAATTTCCAAAAACTAGATTAATTGAGGGTTCACCATCAAAATGCTGTAAATCGACCTTTTAGTGAATGTTAGATTATTTATGCTTGAAATAGAATTATTTTCTACTTTTAAGAAACTAAATTTTATTAAATAAATGTAAACACATCTAAGAAACATGTATAATAATATTTTAGTTAGTTATTTTCATTCCTTCCAATACAACGACTAGTCGTTATCTACCATTTGAAATAATAATATTATATTATTAGTGTGCAACGTAAGATTTCAATGAAACTGATTATTTCATATCAGGTACGCCATCGAATATAACATCCCATTTAATGTAGAATTAATATTTCATTCACAAATATTAATAAATATGAAAATTTTCATTTTATTTATATTCTTATAATGTTAAATCCTTCCGCCATTTGGGAATTGTGACCTCGCTATTTTTAAACTAGTCTTGTAAATATCATTTAATGTCTCACATGGTAAAGGAGTTAGTAAAAATATCACTATAAAAGAAACAAAGATAAGTACAATGGTCTATCGAGATAACCCATACTAGGATTCCATGTTGGAAAACATGGAAATGGAAGAGGAAAAAACTATCAATTTCTGATGGAGAGTGATTGAAATCATGATTAGAAGAAAGTTAACCACTAGAAAATCAAAATCTTAAGATGTGTTAATTGGTCTATGATTACCCTATAGGAAATGTATACAAATAATGTTTTTGTACATTCCATTTCATAATTTTGTGAAATTAATTTACTATATAGAAGGATAACATAAGGAAATATACTTATCAAAATATAGAGTTTCATCCTTTAGTATGTTTCTTATAAAAACTAATATTTTCTCCAAACAATGAGCATTCATAAAGAAATGGTCACATCAAAAGCACAATAATAATCTTTAAGGGAATCACATAATCCACAAAATAATATATATATATATATATTTCACTTGTCTTTAAATATCAAGAAAAACAAAAATGTTTAGTAGGAGATCATATAATACCCCAAAAGGATAATCCTTTATAAAATAAAATACTAATATAAATCATAAAAATTCATGGTCAGTACAGACACCACAAAAAGGAAATAGTGGCAATATAGAATGAATCTCACGGGAATAAAAGTGAGATGAAAACCCTTACCACGTTGTAATTCAACCGAGTCGCATGACAAAAAGTTAATAACCACCAATGTATCAAATAATACCATAAATATAAAGATAATCAAGATAATATATTTCAAATGGAAGAAAAAATTACACCACTAGAAATAAATAAGTGGTGAACAATGGAAATCTCACGAAATTAAAAGTGATATAAAAAACCCCTTACCTCGTGTTCGACGTGACATGTTTGTTCATTGTTTTTACTGAATATTAAACTAAATTTAATTTCTACTTTATTAATAAATTTTTTCATTTTTATTATTCTATTTATATTACTTATCACCATGTTATAAACATTCTATAATCATTTATGTTAATGAAGGTCGATTGGTCGATATTTGCTACATGAGTCAAAAATGGGCTTCTTATAATTACTAGTTGAACTTTTGGTCAATATTCCATTATCTATAGAATGATATTCATGATTTAGATATCATATAAATTATATATATCCAATATATATATGTATTTACAATATTATATAACATATATAAGTAAGAAATGAAATGCACCATTCATGGAGATGGTAAACCGTACGTACGCAAGAATGCTACTTTCATTTCTATTTCAAATTTTAATGGAATTAATACCTAATTATACATTTTTATATTATAATTTATGTAAAATATCATATATAATATCATTAAATACATCCTTTATACGTTCAACCTATGGAATTAACGAGTCATATCACTTTGAGGGGGCGGTTGTCACCACATCCTCAAATGTAATTATCGCGTTTATCCATAATAGAAACGATAACGGTGTTCTATAAAAGGAATTTACTAAAACATAAATAATTTAAAAACATAATATATATCATATATAAATACATTTCCATCATTACATCCACCATGAGAGGTGGTAGAAGATAATTGAACAATCATTATTTCGTGAGGCGTAAGTTTTCCATCCAAAGAAACAGTATGTTCTCTACACATTAGATGGAGGTGTGTGTAAATGTAGTTCGAATAATTCTCATAAAAACATCCTAGTATATTGAGGATATTTTTTTTGTCAGAAAATAAAGGAATAAAAAGTGTTTTTGTGGTTGTAGAAGTAAAATAATACAAAAGATATAAAGAGAAGATGTTACCTTTAAATAATTTAACTCCTTTTGGTTTGAACCAAAAGGGTTTGTTGAAGTGTTTTATGCCTAAGTTAAGTCTTATAGGAGGAGGATAGGTATTTAGGGAACATAATTGGGAAGAGGTTGGGCAAGACAAGGGGCTTGAGAGGTGTGAGTAATGGGTTATAAGTGGTGTCCTTTTATAAGGGAGAGGAGGGGATCTTTTGGAATGTTTGAAACAATTATTTTATTTTGAACTTATATTCGGTTTAAAAAGGTCCAAAACTTATTAATTTCGAATATAAGATGACTCATGTTAGAAATAAAATCATCCAAAAATAATTGGGCAGGTTTTGGATATTTGTATTAATATTTATATTCTTATTTATTTAAATTATTTAGTAATGAGTTGAATACTGCATTTTTTTTGTGTCATAAATAATTTTATTTATTTAAAGTCTAAAAATTATAAACAAAATAACATGAAGTATTAAATCGTTTTAGCTTTCCAAATAATATTTTTAGTTGAAAAAAACTTATATAAAGCTATATAAAAATGTATTTAATAAATGATAAATTTTTAAGTCATTTTGTCTTTACTTTTAATTAATTAACACTACTGGAAATACACTATTTCCCAATGGTTGTGAACCGTTGGGAAAGCCCCTCAAACCGTTGGTATATAATATACCAACGGTTCCCTCAACCGTGGGGAAGTAGGCCGTTGGGAAAGACCTTTCCCAACGGTTTACTGGAAACCGTTGTGGTAGGGTGGCAAAAGGCACTCTATCCCAATGGTTTGGGTGAACCGTTGGGATAGTTTTTCCCAACGGTTTCTCCCAAACCGTTGGGAAAAACCACATGGGTGACCTCTTTCCCAACGGTTCTAAACCGTTGGGAAAAGAGCTCTTTACCAACGGTTAAATGAACCGTTGGTAAAAATTTATTTAGAATTATATGCCAACAGTTTAAAACCGTTGGCATACCCTATGCTACAAATTGCAGCACCCTGCAATTTGGCAGCCCCTCTCCCCTGTACATGAGGCACCTCTCATCTCATCAGGCCTCATTTTCACCTCATTTTCAATCCAACTATTGTACCTCTAATAAAATAAAACATACATATACAATTACGAACAAATTCATACACATTTAACATATAATGGATCCTGAAACTATACACATCCATAATTAAATTACAATTCATAAACATACATAATTCATATAGAATTCAATTTAAAATTTAGATGAAAATTATATCTGGAATCCGATTGAGACGGGGATGATTGGTACACGTCACATATGATCCATGGATCGTTCTCCTAAAGTTTCAATGGAAACCGAATGCGTTTGGTCGGTTTTGCGTATGCCAGTTCTTTTCACTTATAATCCTACCCATTTTAAACAAAACAGACACAGTTAGAGCGGTGTTGGCCACACCGCGCCTCAGATTGAGGCGGGGATGATTCTTACACCTCACATATGACCCATGGATCGTTCTTCTAAAGTTTCAACGGAAACCGAATGCGTTTGGTCGGTTTTCCGTATGTACTTAAAATGATGTCCATTTTAATCAAAAGAGAGCCACTTAGACTGATCCCGGCCACACCACGACTCGGATTGAGCCCGAGTGGGCTCGTACATGTCACATATGACTGATGGATTGTTGTGATAAATTATCAACAGATTCGGAATGCGTTTGGTCGGTTTTGCGTATGTCAGTTGTTCTTTTCACTTATAATCCTGTCCATTTTAAACAAAAGATACACAGTTAGAACGGTGTCGGCCACACCGCTCCTCAGATTGAGGCGGGATTGACTCATACACGTCACATACGACCCATGGATCCTTGTGCTAAAGTATCGACACAGTCCGAATGCCTTTGGTCAGTTTTTCGTATGTCACTTGATGATTTTCACTTAAAATGACGTCTTTTTGAAACAAAAGACCGACGCTTTGAGTGGTGTCGGCCACACCGCATCTCCGATTGTGGCGGGGTTGATTCGTACACGTCACATATGACCCATGGATCGTTCTCCTAAAGTTTCAACGGAAACCGAATCCGTTTGGTCGTTTTTCCGTATGTACTTAAAATGGTGTTCATTTTAAACAAAAGAGAGCCACTTAGACTTATCGCGGCCACACCGCGACTCGGATTCATCCCGGGTTGGCTCGTATACGTCACATATGACCCATGGATTGTTGGGACAAATTATCAACAGATTCAGAATGCGTTTGGTCGGTTTTCCGTATGCCAGTTGATGCTTTTAACTTAAAATGACGTCCTTTTGAAACAAAAGACGGACACTTTGAGTGGTGCCGGCCACACCGCATCTCCGGATTGAGCTGAAACCACCGAGAAACATTCTAATTATTATTCGTGACGTGTACGCAGAGACGGCACATCAAGCGGACGTGCGGTTTGCGCGGTACGGCTCAATATTCGTGTTTTAAGTGATGCGCGCGCTTCGTAAACGCGCGTGAGGGGGGTCCAAACAGGCCGAACGAAGTCGGAATGGCCTGAAATCAGAAGAAAAATACGGGACAGTGATTTCTGAAGTGTTCGAGCAGACGGTGCATCAATCGGACGTGCCGTGTGCCCGCGGTGACCGACAACGCAGTTCTGGTGTCATAAACGGCCAAAACGGGCGTCCAACAGTCAAATTCATAGCGGCCGACCTCAGATTGACCTGAAACCACCGGGAAACATTCTAATTATTATTCGTGACGTGTACGCGCAGACGGCACGTCAATCGGATGTGCGGTTTGCACGGTACGGCTCAATATTCGTGTTTTAAGTGTTGCGCGCGCTTCGTAAACGCGTGTGAGGGGGGTCCAAACGGGCCGAACGAAGTCGGAATGGCCTGAAATCAGACGACAAATACGGGACAGTGATTTATGAAGTGTTCGAGCAGACGGCGCATCAATCGGACGTGCCGTGTGCCCACGGTGACCGACAACGCAGTTCTGGTGTCATAAACGGCCAAAACAGGTGTCCAACGGTCAAATTCATAGCGGCCGACCTCGGATTGACCTGAAACCACAGGGAAACATTCTAATTATTATTCGTGACGTGTACGCGCAGACGTCACGTCAATCGGACGTGCGGTTTGCGCAGTACGGCTCAATATTCGTGTTTTAAGTGATGCGCGCGCTTCGTAAACGCGCGTGAGGGGGGTCCAAACGGGACGAACGAAGTCGGAATGGCCTGAAATCAGACGAAAAATACGGGACAGTGATTTATGAAGTGTTAGAGAAGACGATGCATCAATCAGACGTGCCGTGTGCCCGTGGTGACCGACAATGCAGTTCTGGTGTCATAAACGGCCAAAACGGGCGTCCAACGGTCAAATTCATAGCGGCCGACCTCGGATTGACCTGAAACCACCGGGAAACATTCTAATTATTATTCGTGACGTGTACGCGCAGACGACACGTCAATCGGACGTGCGGTTTGCGCGGTACGGCTCAATATTCGTGTTTTAAGTGATGCGTGCGCTTCGTAAACGCGCGTGAGGGGGGTCCAAACGGGCCGAACGATTTCAGAATGGCCTGAAATCAGACGAAAAATACGGGTGAGTGCTTTATGAAGTGGTCGAGCAGACGGCGCATCAATCGGACGTGCCGTGTGCCTGCGGTGACCGACAACGCAGTTCTGGTGTCATAAACGGCCAAAACGGGCGTCCAACGGTCAAATTCATAGCGGCCGACCTCGGATTGAGGCGGGGTTGACTCGTACACGTCTCAAATGACCCATGGATCGTTGTCTTAAAGTATCAACACAATCCGAATGCGTTTGGCCGGTTTTCCGTATGCCAGTTGATGTTTTTCACTTAAAATGACGTCTTTTTGAAACAAAAGATATACACTTTGAGTTGTTCCGACCACACCGCGCCTCGGATTGATGCAGGGATGATTGGTACACGTCACATATGACCCATGGATTGTTCTCCTAATGTTTCAATGGAAACCGAATGCGTTTGGTCGGTTTTGTGTATGCCAGTTCTTTTCACTTATAATCCTACCCATTTTAAACAAAACAGACACAGTTAGAGCGGTGTTGGCCACACCGCGCCTCGGATTGAGGCGGGGATGATTCGTACACCTCGCATATGACCCATGGATCGTTCTTCTAAAGTATCAACGGAAACCGAATGCGTTTGGTCGGTTTTCCGTATGTACTTAAAATGATGTCCATTTTAATCAAAAGAGAGCCACTTAGACTGATCCCGACCACACCGCGACTCGGATTGAGCCCGAGTGGGCTCGTACATGTCACATATGACTGATGGATCGTTGTGATAAATTATCAACAGATTCGGAATGCGTTTGGTCGGTTTTGCGTATGTCAGTTGTTCTTTTCACTTATAATCCTGTCCATTTTAAACAAAAGATACATAGTTAGAACGGTGTCGGCCACACCGCTCCTCGGATTGAGGCGGGATTGACTCGTACACATCACATACGACCCATGGATCCTTGTACTAAAGTATCGACACAGTCCGAATGCCTTTGGTCAGTTTTTCGTATGTCACTTGATGATTTTCACTTAAAATGACGTCTTTTTGAAACAAAAGACCGACGCTTTGAGTGGTGTCGGCCACACCGCGTCTCCGATTGTGGCGGGGTTGATTCGTACACGTCACATATGACCCATGGATCGTTCTCCTAAAGTTTCAACGGAAACCGAATCCGTTTGGTCGTTTTTCCGTATGTACTTAAAATGGTGTTCATTTTAAACAAAAGAGAGCCACTTAGACTTATCGCGGCCACACCACGACTCGGATTCATCCCGGGTTGGCTCGTATACGTCACATATGACCCATGTATTGTTGGGACAAATTATCAACAGATTCGGAATGCGTTTGGTCGGTTTTCCGTATGCCAGTTGATGCTTTTCACTTAAAATGACGTCCTTTTGAAACAAAAGACGGACACTTTGAGTGGTGCCGGCCACACCGCGTCTCCGGATTGAGCTAAAACCACCGAGAAACATTCTAATTATTATTCGTGACGTGTACGCGCAGACGGCACATCAAGCGGACGTGCGGTTTGCGCGGTACGGCACAATATTCGTTTTTTAAGTGATGCGCGCGCATCGTAAACGCGCTTGAGGGGGGTCCAAACGGGCCGAACGAAGTCAGAATGGCCTGAAATCAGACGACAAATACGGGACAATGATTTCTGAAGTGTTCGAGCAGACGGCGCATCAATTGGACGTGCCGTGTGCCCGCGGTGACCGACAACGCAGTTCTGGTGTCATAAACGGCCAAAACGGGCGTCCAACGGTCAAATTCATAGCGGCCGACGTCGGATTGACCTGAAACCACCGGGAAACATTCTAATTATTATTCGTGACGTGTACGCGCAGATGGAACGTCAATCGGACGTTCGGTTTGCGCGGTACGGCTCAATATTCGTGTTTTAAGTGATGCGCGCGCTTCGTAAACACGTGTGAGGGGGGTCCAAACGGGCCGAACGAAGTCGGAATGGCCTGAAATCAGACGACAAATACGGGACAGTGATTTCTGAAGTGTTAGAGCAGACGGCGCATCAATCGGACGTGCCGTGTGCCCGCGGTGACCGACAACGCAGTTCTGGTGTCATAAACGGCCAAAACGGGCGTCCAACGGTCAAATTCATAGCGGCCGACCTCGGATTGACCTGAAACCACCGGGAAACATTCTAATTATTATTCGTGACGTGTACGCGCAGACGACACGTCAATCGGACGTGGGGTTTGCGTGGTACGGCTCAATATTCGTGTTTTAAGTGATGCGTGCGCTTCATAAACGCGCGTGAGGGGGGTCCAAATGGGCCGAACGAAGTCAGAATGGCCAGAAATCAGACGAAAAATACGGGACAGTGATTTCTGAAGTGTTTGAGCAGACGGCGCATCAATCGGACGTGCCGTGTGCCCGCGGTGACCGACAACGCAGTTCTGGTGTCAAAAACGGCCAAAACGGGCGTCCAACGGTCAAATTCATAGCGACCGACCTCAGATTGACCTGAAACCACCGGGAAACATTCTAATTATTATTGGTGACTTGTACGCGCAGACGACACGTCAATCGGACGTGCGGTTTGCGCGGTACGGCTCAATATTCGTGTTTTAAGTGATGCGCGCGCTTCGTAAACGCGCGTGAGGGGGGTCCAAACGGGCCGAACGATTTCAGAATGGCCTGAAATCAGACGACAAATACGGGTGAGTGCTTTATGAAGTGGTCGAGCAGACGGCGCATCAATCGGACGTGCCGTGTGCCTGCGGTGACCGACAACGCAGTTCTGGTGTCATAAACGGCCAAAACGGGCGTCCAACGGTCAAATTCATAGCGGCCGACCTCATATTGAGGCGGAGTTGACTCGTACACGTCTCAAATGACCCGTGGATCGTTGTCTTAAAGTATCAACACAATCCGAATGCGTTTGGCCGGTTTTCCGTATGCCAGTTGATGTTTTTCACTTAAAATGACGTCTTTTTGAAACAAAAGACATACACTTTGAGTTGTTCCGACCACACCGCGCCTCGGATTGAGGCGGGGATGATTGGTACACGTCACATATGACCCATGGATCGTTCTCCTAATGTTTCAATGGAAACCAAATGCGTTTGGTCGGTTTTGCATATTCCAGTTCTTTTCACTTATAATCCTACCCATTTTAAACAAAACAGACACAGTTAGAGCGGTGTTGGCCACACCGCGCCTCGGATTGAGGCGGGGATGATTTGTACACCTCTCATATGACCCATGGATCGTTCTTCTAAAGTTTCAATGGAAACCGAATGCGTTTGGTCGGTTTTCCGTATGTACTTAAAATGATGTCCATTTTAATCAAAAGAGAGCCACTTAGACTGATACCGGCCACACCGCGACTCGAATTGAGCCCGAGTGGGCTCGTAAATGTCACATATGACTGATGGATCGTTGTGATAAATTATCAACAGATTCGGAATGCGTTTGGTCAGTTTTGCGTATGTCAGTTGTTCTTTTCATTTATAATCCTGTCCATTTTAAACAAAAGATACACAGTTAGAACGGTGTCGGCCACACCGCTCCTCGTATTGAGGCGGTATTGACTCGTACACGTCACATACAACCCATGGATCCTTGTGCTAAAGTATCGACACAGTCCGAATTCCTTTGGTCGGTTTTTCGTATGTCACTTGATGATTTTCACTTAAAATGACGTCTTTTTGAAACAAAAGACCGACGCTTTGAGTGGTGTCGGCCACACCGCGTCTCCGATTGTGGCGGGGTTGATTCGTACACGTCACATATGACCCATGGATCGTTCTCCTAAAGTTTCAACGGAAACCGAATCCGTTTGGTCGTTTTTCCGTATGTACTTAAAATGGTGCTCATTTTAAACAAAAGAGAGCCACTTAGACTTATCGCGGCCACACCGCGACTCGGATTCATCCCGGGTTGGCTCGTATACGTCACATATGACCCATGGATTGTTGGGACAAATTATCAACAGATTTGGAATGCGTTTGGTCGGTTTTCCGTATGCCAGTTGATGCTTTTAACTTAAAATGACGTCCTTTTGAAACAAAAGACGGACACTTTGAGTGGTGCCGGCCACACCGCGTCTCCGGATTGAGCTGAAACCACCGAGAAACATTCTAATTATTATTTGTGACGTGTACGCGCAGACGACACATCAAGCGGACGCGCGGTTTGCGCGGTACGGCTCAATATTCGTGTTTTAAGTGATGCGCGCGCTTCGTAAACGCGCGTGAGGGGGGTCCAAACGGGCCGAACGAAGTCGGAATGGCCTGAAATCAGACAACAAATACGGGACAGTGATTTCTGAAGTGTTCGAGCAGACGGCGCATCAATCGGACGTGCCGTGTGCCCGCGGTGACCGACAACGCAGTTCTGGTGTCATAAACGGCCAAAACGGGCGTCCAACGGTCAAATTCATAGCGGCCGACCTCGGATTGACCTGAAACCACCGGGAAACATTCTAATTATTATTCGTGACGTGTACGCGGAGACGACACGTCAATCGGACGTGCGGTTTGCGCGGTACGGCTCAATATTCGTGTTTTAAGTGATGCGCGCGCTTTGTAAACGCGCGTGAGGGGGGTCCAAACGGGCCGAACGAAGTCAGAATGGCCTGAAATCAGACGAAAAATACGGGACAGTGATTTCTGAAGTGTTCGAGAAGACGGCGCATCAATCGGACGTGCCGTGTGCCTGCGGTGACCGACAATGCAGTTCTGGTGTCATAAACGGCCAAAACGGGCGTCCAACGGTCAAATTCATAGCGGCCGACCTCGGATTGACCTGAAACCACAGGGAAACATTCTAATTATTATTCGTGATGTGTACGCGCAGACGGCACGTCAATCGGATGTGCGGTTTGCGCGGTACGGCTCAATATTCGTGTTTTAAGTGATGCGTGCGCTTCGTAAACGCGCGTGAGGGGGGCCCAAATGGGCCGAACAAAGTCGGAATGGCCTGAAATCAGACGAAAAATACGGGACAGTGAGTTCTGAAGTTTTCGAGCAGACGGCGCATCAATCGGACGTGCCGTGTGCCCGCGGTGACCGACAACGCAGTTCTGGTGTCATAAACGGCCAAAACGGGCGTCCAACGGTCAAATTCATAGCGGCCGACGTCGGATTGACCTGAAACCACCGGGAAACATTCTAATTATTATTCGTGACGTGTACGCGCAGACGGAACGTCAATCGGACGTGCGGTTTGCGCGGTACGGCTCAATATTCGTGTTTTAAGTGATGCGCGCGCTTCGTAAACGCGCGTGAGGGGGGTCCAAATGGGCCGAACGAAGTCGGAATGGCCTGAAATCAGACGACAAATACGGGACAGTGATTTCTGAAGTGTTCGAGCAGACGGCGCATCAATCGGACGTGCCGTGTGCCCGCGGTGACCGACAATGCAGTTCTGGTGTCATAAACGGCCAAAACGGGCGTCCAACGGTCAAATTCATAGAGGCCGACCTCGGATTGACCAGAAACCACCGGGAAACATTCTAATTTTTATTAGTGACATGTACGCGCAGACGGCACGTCAATCGGACGTGCAGTTTGCGCGGTACGGCTCAATATTCTTGTTTTAAGTGATGCGCGCGCTTCGTAAATGCGCGTGAGGGGGGTCCAAATGGGCCGAACGAAGTCGGAATGACCTGAAATCAGACGACAAATACGGGACAATGATTTCTGAAGTGTTCGAACAGACGGCGCATCAATCGGACGTGCCGTGTGCCCACGGGGACCGACAACGCAGTTCTGGTGTCATAAACGACCAAAACGGGCGTCCAACGGTCAAATTCATAGCGGCCGACCTCGGATTGACCTGAAACCTCCGGGAAACATTCTAATTTTTATTCGTGACGTGTACGCGTAGACGGCACGTCAATCGGACGTGCGGTTTGCACGGTACGACTCAATATTCGTGTTTTAAGTGATGAGCGCGCTTCGTAAACGCGCGTGAGGGGGGTCCAAATGGGCCGAACGATTTCAGAATGGCCTGAAATCAGACGAAAAACACGGGTGAGTGCTTTCTGAAGTGTTCGAGCAGACGACGCATCAATCGGACGTGCCGTGTGCCCGCGGTGACCGACAACGCAGTTCTGGTGTCATAAACGGCCAAAACGGGCATCCAACGGTCAAATTCATAGCGGCCGACCTCGGATTGACCTGAAACCACCGGGAAACATTATAATTATTATTCGTGACGTGTACGCGCAGAAGGCACGTCAATAGGACGTGCGGTTTGCGCGGTACGGCTCAATATTCGTGTTTTAAGTGATGCGCGTGCTTCAAAAACGCGCGTGAGGGGGGTCCAAACGGGCCGAACGAAGTCGGAATGGCCTGAAATCAGACGACAAATACGGGACAGTGATTTCTGAAGTGTTCGAGCAGACGGCGCATCAATCGGACGTGCCGTGTGCCCGCGGTGACCGACAACGCAGTTCTGGTGTCATAAACGGCCAAAACGGGCGTCCAACGGTCAAATTCATAGCGGACGACCTCGGATTGAGGCGGGGTTGACTCGTACACGTCTCAAATGACCCATGGATCGTTTTCATAAAGTATCAACACAATCCGAATGCGTTTGGCCGGTTTTTCGTATGCCAGTTGATGTTTTTCACTTAAAATGATGTCCTTTTGAAACAAAAGACATACACTTTGAGTTGTTCTGACCACACTGCGCCTCAGATTGAGGCGGGGATGACTCGTACACGTCACATATGACCCATGGATCGTTGTCCTAAAGCATCAACACATTTCGAATGCGTTTTGTCAGTTTTTCGTATGTCACTTTTTGTTTTCACTTAAAATCTTATGGAAATTCATATAGAATATTTTTATATCATATTTAGTATGGATTAGATTTTAGTTGATCGTGCTATGAAACATTTCAGAGCTAATGATATTAAGGAAGGTGGAGGGGCTGTCCGGGGGGCTGTCCGGGGGGGCTGTCCGGTGGGTGTCCGGGGGGCTGTCTGGGGACCAAGGAGGAGGGTGGGGGGGCTGTGCGGGGTCTGTCCGGGGGGTGTTTGGGGGTTGTTCAGGGGGTTGTCCGGGGTTGTTCAGGGGGCTGTCCGGGGGTTGTTCAGGGGGTTGTTCAGGGGGTTGTCCGGGGGTGTTCAGGGGGCTGTCCGGGGGGTGTTTGGGGGGTTGTCCGGGGTCCGGGGGGGGGGGGGTGGGGGGTGGGGGGGGGGGTTGTCCGGGGTCCAAGGGGGGGGATGGGGGGGTTGTCCGGGGGGCTGTCCGGGGGGCTATCCGGGGTCCAGGGTGGAGGGTTGGGGGCTGTACGGGGGGCTGTCCAGGGGGCTGTCCGCGGGGGCTGTCCGGGGGCTGTCCGGTGGGTGTCCGGGGGGCTGTCCGGGGACCAAGGAGGAGGGTGGGGGGGCTGTGCGGGGTCTGTCCGGGGTTGTTTAGGGGGATGTCCGGTGGTTGTTCAGGGGGTTTTCTGGGGTTGTTCAGGGGGTTGTCCGGGGGGTGTTTGGGGGGTTGTCCGGGGTCCAAGGGGGAGGGTGGGGGGGTTGTCCGGGGGGTTGTCCGGGGGGCTATCCGGGGTCCAGGGTGGAGGGTTGGGGGCTGTACGGGGGGCTGTCCAGGGGGCTGTCCAGGGGGCTGTCTGCGGGGCTGTCCGGGGGGTGTTTGGGGGGTGTTCGGGGTCCAAGGGGGAGGGGGGGTTGTCCAGGGTCCAAGAATGAGGGGGGTTGTCCAGGGAGTTCTCAAACACACAACCACTAAAAGACAACAACATCTATAAAAACAGACAATATATAAAAATAACTCAACTCCAATACTATACTACGAGTCTAGATAAAACAAACAACTAGAATAGATTAAACATCAAATCTCAAGTCAAAAATGTAACAGATCAATATGTCCCACATCAGCATCACCATCTCCATCATCATCATCATCATCGCCCTCGTCATCGTCCTCCTCATCGTCCTCACCCTCCACAGCGCCTTCCTCCTCGCCTTCGCCCTCCTCCTCACCCTCCTCATCTCCCTCCTCTTCCGCATAAGACTGCTCTCCATCATCATCTTCAAGCTGGACATCGGCCTGACCACCACTGTAACAGCCACCTGGTGCACCATATATAGAATGTATCGACGACATGTATTCATCAATCGCTGGGCTGGCCTCTGCTGGAAGTGTTGGACGTAGAACTTCAATAAATTTCATAAATGCACTGTTTGCCCTAGCAGACTGTTCTGCCGTCTCTGTGGCCCTTTTCTCAGCCTGTTCTGCCTGTGCCCTAACTTGATGCAGCTCGGTGGCACTACAACTCGTACCTGAGGCAGGCCAATACCTCATCGGGGCTATCCTAGGTCGGCAGCGTACTCTGCCAGAATGATCCTCTCCCAACACCTGATGTAAGTGATCAGATGGCCCAAAATTGTCTGCTTCTTGGGCATCGAGGGCCTCTAAAGCATCCTGTTACAAATATAATTATAATATTAAGTTACGAAATAGATATTAAGATATAAAATCAACAGATTAAAACTTACAATCTGCTGCTGAGTCGCTTCGTTGACAGCACGTCCATCCTTTTTTCGTCTACTCGAGCAAAACAGTTTTACTCGAGGCACACGTCCTTCAATATTTTGTACTTGCCTCTACAATGACATTGAAAACAAAATTTATATAAAGACTTCAGAAAATAATTAAATAATTGAGGAAACAAAAGAAAATGTAAGTCGTAAAGAAAACTTATAAACAATTGTCATACCTGCTGCCTCTCATGATCCGACATCGTCGTGCGTCCTAGTGTATGGAGGTATTTTTTTGCATCAATGTTTTTTTTATTTTTTCCAGATGATTCCTAAATAAAATTCGATAATTAAAAGGATAATATTAATGCAAAACTTGAAAGTTATTATTTAAATACCTCAAATGTAATTCATACCTTAAACTGGGTACTCGTCCAATGAGTAATCATCTGACGATACTGCTCTATAGGACAATCATCCACGACTGGTACCGCCTCTAACTTAGTGCCAAATCTAGCATGCCAGCCAATATACAGCTCATGCTTGTAGGCTCTCCAAAGCTCGCCTAAATCCTTTAGACGTTCCAGTCGTGCACCCTCACCATCAGGAAAATTAAATCGAAGCTGAAATGAAAATATTAATTTATATAAATACAAAAAAAATTCATGGCATTAAATACAACAGATTTTTTTACCCATATCTCTGCCCAAGCTCTATCTTTGACCTCATGTGGAAAATGTATCCACGACAGCGGGCTAACGAGAATGATGTCGGAGTATTTGGCAAGCGTCGCCATAAAACTCCGACATTGCTGCCCTGTTTTCTCAACCATCTGATTGTCTTCATTATATTCCACCATAACCTGTGTGCGACGGTTCCACACCGAACGCATGCGTGTACGGCCCCGCCCCCGCCTCCTGTCAGTAGATGTATCTATCATGAAAGAAAAACAAATATTTTATAAAAACATGTTATAATGAAAATAAATATTGCTATAAAAATTTGATAGGGTTTTATAAATATACCTGTGCTAGTCTGATCAATGAGTGGCGCCGGATCCAAAGAACCTGATGGAACACCCTCTGGTGGAACAGGAGTCAAAGAAGATGGAATATAAAAGCTCGGAGAGACAGAAGTAGAAGGAAAATAAGATGGAACAACTGTATGACCTGATGCTGACTGGGGAGTGGGAATCATCATGGGATGTGAAAATGATGGGGAAGAAGATGCAGAAGGTAGCGAAAACATGGGAGGTCTAAATATCCCGTGTGTCCCTAACGACACACCGGGATCAGAATGTGGGAAGGCTGAAATGTCAGTGGGAGGGGCAGGGTCTAGTCGGGCACGCGCAGCTCTATGTCCACCTCTGGTACGAACCCTCCTCATACCACCGGCCTGAGTACTAGGACCAGTACTAGGCTCCTCGTCGAATAACTGTCGACGTAATGGTGGATCCTACAAAAAAGTTTACAAAAAAAATTAATCACATGACATTATATATTCTGTAAATATATATATATATATATTTGAAATAAAGTACTCACTGTAGGCACTAATGGTGGAATGCCCATCTCCTCCATCCGAAGATTTTTCTCCGCCATTTTTTTTCTTCGTCTCTCTTCAATTGGCTTCATTTCCTGCATTGGAAAACAAATATGTAATTAATTAGAAAAAGAAAATTAATGTGTAAACCAAAAAACTAAATATATGAGGGAATGAGGGGATTCATTGGTAATTTAGCTATCAATTGTTTTAGAAGAGCTTGAATGAATTTAATAAAACATACAAGTTGTAATGTTCACCAAGTTAGAAATATTGTTTGATTTGGTTTGAATACAGTTCAATTCCAAATTAGAAAATGCAATTCAAATAAAACAGCAACCAATAAACATTGAAAATTCACATAACGGTCAAGTCAGCTAAAACATATTTGTGATCAATACTAAATAAATATGAATATTACCAACCTTAACAACCCAACTCGAGGTAAACCAAAAGAATTGAGAACATGGATGAATGATTCTATATATTTCCAACCACAACTTCAGGTTCACAATCAACTCTGACAATTGAGCTATTGGAGTCATCAAAAGAAATAAATGGATTGGTTCCAATGGCAATAGGGGCAGTGTCAATTCCATCATCAGCATCATCAAAAATATGTCTTGGAATTACTTCAACTACGACACCAAATTCAGGTTGAAGTTTATCTTTGACATAAAAAACTTGTTTAGCCATTGATGAAAACACATATGGTTCTTTGGTTGCAAGAGTGCGGGTCATATTAATTACTAGAAATCCACAATCATCAATAAATGTGCCATGTCTCGTCATCGAATCAAACCAATGGCATTTCATCATTGTGACTCGTCCATGAGAGTAATAATCCAATATTATTATTTTCTCAACGACTCCATAATAACCCACATTTTCAAGTCGCGGTCTACTATCTGATGCACTGGCATAAAAATCTGTTGTGACAGTAACCATAATACCATCATGTTGTGTTCTCATGTTTTTGGCTCGTTCAGTGACAATAAATCTGTACCCATTGATAACAATTGATTTACAGTCACGAACCACGGTATTAGGACCAAAAGCCAAAGCTCTTATTTCCTCAGAGACAGAGTCAGCAGACAAACTCAATACCTGCAATATAAATGACAGTTAAACTTAAGTAAATATTGAAATAATTAATTTAAACAGTAATATTTTTACCTTCAATTTTAACCAAGACGAAAACTCTTTGCTATGCAAAGTCTCTCTCCTTCTCAAAGATAAAGAACGATGCTTCCTATTTATCATTGTTTTATGTTCCCTATAGATAAAAAAATATGAATAGTTTAACAGATATATATGTAAGATATACATATTCAATTTTGTTACCTGATATAGTCATCGAACAAATCACAGTTGAACAAAACTGTGCGATGTGCCATCTCCCGCTCTTCATGGCTTAATGTCTTCAATGTATATGATCCAGGAATTCCTCCTGTTTGAGGAAGTGATGGAAAACTGGGTTCAATTTGCTCATATTGTTATTCTTCATTTCTCATTGGTCTGTTCATTCTTGTAGTAAGATCAGACAAATACATTGAACAGAAATCCATACATTCTTGAGATAAGTAACCATTCACGATAGAACCTTCGGGATGATTCTTGTTTCGAACATAATACTTTAATGTGAACATATTTCTTTCAGTTGGATACATCCAACGAAAAGAAACAGGTCCTCCGAGAAGTATTTCAGTTGGAATATGGACAGTCAGATGCAGCATGCATGTGAAAAATGATGGGGGAAATATTTTCTCCAACTCACACAAAATTAATGGGGCATCTGTCAACATTTTTTGCAAGAAAGACTTGGAAAACTTCTTAGCACAAAGATCTCTAAACAAATGGCACAACCGAATAACACCCACCCTTACATTATTGGACAAAAGATGACGGATTGCTATTGGAAGCAACTCATGCAGTAGAACGTGATAATCATGAGTCTTCAAAGATTTTAGCTTCAACTCTCTTCTGTTGACCCGTTTAGATATGTTTCTTGAATAGCCATCAGGGACTCTAATAGTCTCTAATACTTCCAAAAATTGTTTTTTTTCAGTAGGTTTCATCACATAAGAAGCACATGGAAGTTGCCATTTATTTTCACTGATACGCACAGGATGCAATTCTGGTCTGATGCCCCAATCCACCAAGTCACGTCGAGATCGTAAATCATCTTTTGTCTTCCCCTTGACATTTAGAAGAACTGAAAGCAACATTTCACATATATTCTTTTCAATATGCATTACGTCTAAGCAATGATGTAGCAAATTGGTTGACCAATAAGGCAAATCAAAAAAGATACTCCTCTTCCTCCAATTGTAACAGGTTTCTGTGGAAACATTCTTTCTCTTTCCAGATTTCATTTGACCCTTCCCGAACGAAAAACTGAAATCTTTCAATTCATTAAGCACATCAGTTCCAGACATACGCTGAGGTGGATCATCGGTATCTATAGTATTATCAAATCTTCGACGATTCATTCTATATGGATGATCCTTTGGCAAAAATCGTCGATGTCCCATAAAACTGAAACTACAACGATGTTTCAGTCTTCTGGATCGTGTATTCTTCATACAAACTGGACATGACAGTTTCCCCTTCGTGCTCCATCCAGACATCATTGCATAAGCCGGAAAATCATTGATTGTCCACATAAGCGCAGCGCGCATCTGAAATATGTCTTTCGAACATGCATCGTATGTGCGCACACCCACATCCCAAAGAAGCTTCAACTCTTTTATTAAAGGTTGCATGTATACATCAATATCAATTCCGGGATTAGAAGGACCAGATATGAGTATACTCATGAAAGTGAAAGATTTTTTCATACACAACCATGGGGGAAGATTATAAATGTGCATAAAAACGGGCCATGTGCTGTGCGAAGTAAGCATCTGCCCAAACGGATTAAAACCGTCACATGAAAGACCCAGCCTCACATTACGCACGTCAGCTGCAAAATCAGGATGTCGAGCATCAAATCTCTTCCATGCAAATCCATCTGCAGGATGAACCAACTCATCATCAGTCTTCTTTCTCTCGGTATCATGCCATCTCATTTTTATTGATATGTCATCAAACATAAAAAGATTCTGGAGTCTGGGGATCAATGGAAAGTGCCACATTACATTCTGTGGAACGCGGGATGGTGTTCCATCAGATTTTGACTTCCAGCGGGATGTTCCACATTTTATACATTCATTTCGTTCAGCGGTTTCCTCCCAGAATAAACTGCAATCTTTCGGGCAAGCATGAATTTTGTTTCTTGAAAATCCAAGTTCCTCAACTAAATTCCATGCCATATAGTGGTTTGAGGGAATATCTGCATCATCTGGAAGTAAATCCTTCAAGAGGGTAAGAATGTAATCGATTGCTGTATTAGAAATCCCATACATAGTTTTCCCATGAAATAATCGGATTAAAAATTCCAGCTTTTTCATTTTATCGCATTGTCGATATACTGGAGTCGTGGCAGCATCATTCAATTTTTTCACCCTATCAATATCATCATTTTTACTAGATGCATCAGCTGTCCTCATATCGAAGTCTTCTTGAGTCGAAATCCTTTCTTTTTCATGATGACGAATAAACGGAAACCGATCATCTAACAAATTCTCCATTCCAGTCTTTTCATTTCGATCATCACCAATTCGAGATTTCATTTTCTCCCCATTGTGATACCACAGAAAGTAGTTTGCTTGAAACCCATTTTTGGTTATGTGGTAGCTGACTTCTTCACGGCTCAACCAAGGTCTACCAACACAATTAGAACATGGGCAGTGTATGCGACCACTATCTGAAGCATTGTGAAATGCAAAATCTATAAATCTCTCCAAATTGTTTTGAAAATCGTCTGAGATCCGATCGGTTTCATACATCCAACTTCTGTCTATTCTGTAAAAAGAATTTATATAAGTCATTTTTTCATAAACAATTCAATAGGCATTAACTATAATAGAAAATACATTTAAGTAAACGATAAAGGATAATCAAGGTATCAACTACACATGTCAAAAAAACATACAAATGTGTTATTGAAAAAATGTAAAACCAACAAGAACTTAATGTGTTATATCACATAACAGCATGACTCATCCCATAACCATATTAGTAGGGTATCATGAACATGGATAACATCAACCTTGTGCCATCCTCCTGCCCTACATGACCCCAACCACATGCCACATCTTATTATAGCCTTATCACATCACACCTCACCGAAAAACACTAGGGAAATCATAGTACATCTCACCTGAAGACACATGGACAATCACATCGCATCTTGCCTAAAAATACAAGGTCAATCACTTTTGAAGGAAGAGTATGGAAGACATGGTAGCTATCCAAACATATAACCACCATCCTAGATATTAGAAAAAATACTCATAACTCAAAACCTCTGATCGTTGGTAAGTTTATCCAACTCTGGTTGGGAATGTGTAGAAATAACATAAAAATACATGATATATAGATGGCACAAAATACTCAACCTATGGGTTCACATTAACTACATAATCACACACTTCACTACTACCATAAAACACATAAACCACACCACCACCACACAAGACGCATAGCATTGGAATATAATTCTACATTCAATAAGTCTATCTATGGAATTATCATAAGAATCCATGTATCAATTGGAATATAATTCTACATTCAATAAGTCTATCTATGGAATCCCTTCCTTGGATCCATGTATCACCCATGGCTTAATCAATATTCAAAGAAATGAGTCTATCCGTGGAATTCCACTGTGAATCCATTTATCACATAAAGCGTATAAGTTAATAGAAACAAGATTATATACCTGGCATCCTAATAGAATCCATGTATCACTATTTACTATTAATCATTTAATGAATTCCATTTCATTTAAACAATTCATTAAACATACCAAGGTCAAAAACAAAGGTATTTAATACAACTCACCTCAAAATGGCGACTCAATCAAATAATAACCTGAAAAGAATGAAGCTTCATTTACTCATGTTGTAATGACAAGATAATGAGATTCCCTTGCTTAATCAATCAATTCCATATCATGGTCTCAACATAACTCATAATGGCTAGAAATTCAATGGAAATTCAAGCACTCACATGGGAATTTTTAATAGAACACTCCTAACAAGACTATAAAGATATCACATGCATTAGTTATAATATATCTAACATGGTAACATAAAATATAAGATAAATTCAATCCAATTTCATAGATTCATAGCATAGTCTCTACTTTACTCACATTGGCAAGGCAATACAATTAAAACATGTGTTAAAAAATAATTGGCATTCATGTGTTAAAAGGGGAATGCAAACCATGTTCAAGGGGTAAAATCCAAAAAGGAATTTTCAAGAAAACTCACCCTTAGGCTGGTCCGGCGGGTAGTAGCTCCAAAATCACCTAAACTGATGGGAAAAATGAAAATAGGTTTAAATACTATCCAAACATTTGAATACGTTTTCAGATAAAGAATAAGAATAACCTGAAGAAGAGCTAGAAGATTCAAGGCCGACAGTACCTCCAAAATCGCCTAAATCGGCTGCTGCTCCCGTTTTAGGGTTGTGTATCGCGAGTGGGGGAGAGAACAGGCGGCTGGGAATTTGGGGAGAACCTTTGCCAACGGTTCTTAAAAACCGTTGGCATATGTTTATCTATCCCAACGGTTCTATAGAACCGTTGGGAAAAACCTCCCCAAAGCATATCTATACCAACGGTTCTCATGAACCGTTGGCAAAAACCTCCCCAAAGCCATCTATCCTAACGGTTCATGAGAACCGTTGGGAAAAAACATCCCAGGAAACATCTATGACAACAGTTCTAATGAACCGTTGGTAAAAACCTCTTTCACCAACGGTTCTATCAAACCGTTGGTATTTAACTGTTGGGAAAGACCAGCATTCCAGTAGTGTAATCTAATGTGTCATTTTCACTCTTAAGTGGCTCCATGGGGTCCTAAAATCGACACAAGGATTACCATGATAGTCCATGACTCATCCAATAAGGTTACTACATGTGTTATGGTAATTGTTTTTTATTATAATATTTGATTAACATGAATTACCCTATTTTCAATTAATCACGGTAAATTAAAGACAAAAGTTACTATCCGCTAAATACTATTTTCATCTTATTGAACAAAATTTTACTTACTAATAACAAACATATATGTTTGATTTTTTAAATTCAATTCATAGAAGAGATAAAATTTAATTAAAATAAAAAAGTCAGTTTTTAACTTCTACTTAGTGGTTTCACTATTCATCATAAATTGACGTTTTTCAGAAAAATATCAAAATTTCTGCCTAATATATATTTTATATTATGAATTAAAAAATGATGTATATTATAAAAAATTCAGAACATATATGTTACATTAATTATTTTAAAATTAATTCTCGTTGTCCAAACAAATAGTGTGTTTTTAAGAACAAATATCTATCAAAAGATTGACACTTGTTTATGTCAAATATCATAGTGAAATTTATTACAATGACCACCATTGGATTAAATGGTAAAAATATAATCTAATTACACTTTAAAAAAATATAAAAAAGGTAATATAATCATAAAAATAAGTTATATTAAAAAGTAGATTTGAAATAAAAAAACAGTACTTTTCACTATTCATTAAAAATGAATTTTATTTGAAAAATACCAAATAATTACCCAAAGTAAATTTTTTTGTCCCAATTCTAAAGAAGAATTTTATTTGGTCCAATAGAATGTATAAAATTTCCAAAAACTAGATTAATTGAGGGTTCACCATCAAAAGGCTGTAAATCGACCTTTTAGTGAATGTTAGATTATTTATGCTTTAAATAGATTTATTTTCTACTTTTAAGAAACTAAATTTTATTAGATAAATGTAAAAACATATAAGAAACATGTATAATAATATTTTAGTCTGTTATGTTCATTCCTTCCAATACAACGGCTAGTCGTTATCTACCATTTAAAATAATAATAATATATTATTAGTGTGCAACGTAAGATTTCAAAGAAACTGATTATTTCATATCAGGTACGCCATCGAATATAGCATCCCATTTGATGTAGAATTAATATTTCATTCACAAATATTAATAAATATGAAAATTTTCATTTTATTTATATTCCTAGAATGTTAAATCCTTCTGCCATTTGGGAATTTTGACCTCGCTATTTTTAAACTAGTCTTGTAAATATCATTTAATGTCTCACATGGAAAAAGAGTTAGTAAAAATATCACTAGAAAAGAAACAAAGATAAGTATAAAGGTCTACCGAGAAAACCCATAGCAGGATTCCATGTTGGAAAACATGGAAATGGAAGAGGAAAAAACTATCAAGTTCTGATGGAGGGTGATTGAAATCATGATTAGAAGAAAGTTAACCACCAGAAAATCAAAATATTAAGATGTGTTAAATGGTCTATGATTACCCTGTAGGAAATGTATACAAATAATGTTTTTTGACATTCCATTTCATAATTTTGTGAAATTAATTTACTATAGATAAGGATAACATAAGGACATATACTTACCATAATGTAGAGTTTCATCCTTTAGTATGTTTCTTACAAAAACTAATATTTTCTCCAAACAATTAGCATTTAAAAAGAAATGGTCACATAAAAAGCACAAGAATCATCTTTAAGGGAATCACATAATCCACAAAATAATATATATATATATATATATATATCACTTGTCTTTAAATATCAAGAAAAACAAAAATGTTTAGTAGGAGATCATATAATACCCCAAAAGGATAATCCTTTATAAAATAAAATACTAATATAAATCATAAAAATTCAATAAAATATATCGAAAGTTCAAGAAATACCATGAAATACCAAATTTCACTTACAATTAATCAAAATAATCAAAACTAAGAATGAAACCCGAAACAAAGAAGGATTTAATCACATAGTCTTCCACAGTAAATCTTTACATTTAACTCCAAAAACATAGACCACTCTTAATTTCTTGTACTGAAGCATAATTAACCAAATCACATATTATCTATGATAGGTTAATCATTTCCATTAATAACCAAAATCTCTATATGTCCACAATAAAAACATATATTTTTAAAAAATAAAATTTCAACCATTAATCCACAAATGTAATCCCATAGTATTCTATTTATCATAAGCATACAATGTTCCCAAAAGAAAAAACGTCTTCCGAAATAACTTGTATCACTTAATCACCTCATCATTTTCATATACTAATGATATCCATTTGAAAAAACATAATATCCCATGTCAACTTATAATTGATAAAAAATCATTTTACTAAAAAGAATAATTCATACTAACTAGGTACATCACATAGTCTTGTAGTAGGAAATAAATATCAATCTCACATTGGTTGTGGAATATATTCATGCAGCTTTGTCTAATGTGATGGGTTGTCACGTGATCTTTGTGTTGTCTTTTTAATAAAAATAATAAATAACCCTAATATGTTTTACCCTCAATTGATTCCTTATACCTCTCATTTTCATCCTAATTTATTATTGTATCAACTTCTTAATTCATGATGTCTTATAAATATTGTCATTTTTTTATTTCACTGCCATATGATAAAATAAACCAATCCCCAAAATAAAGAAAATAATACCTTGATCAGGGTGTCCACATGGTTTCATCATCATCTTGTTCACATAGGTTGAAGGTTCATGCATTGCAACAACTATTTAGAGATCCTTCGAAATCATTTTCTTTCTTCATCCAAATACACCTTTTACAACATGGTTCATATGAGTGTTCACATAAAAACAGTTTTTGAAAATAATCTTGTATGACATGTAATTTCAAAACTTCTGATAAAACATGATTTATTTAAAACAGTCAGAACAAATTTGAGTTGAATCATTAAATTAATGGTCCTTTTAAAATACCATTGGTATGTAATGAGAGACTATATTGTAAAAGAAAATATAAATAGGTTGTTCAAGGGTCTCCTTATTCAACACTTTTTTCAAAATCATAATATGCTTCAAAATATTGGGATAAGGTAAAATATTTGAAAATAATTTGATAATATTTACCTTTCTTGAAAATATGAGAATATTATGAAAATAGGATTTGTTTAAATAAAACCCATGATCCATAATGATAACAAGGTATAGTGGAGGTGTTACATATCTCAAACCAATTCTATCAAGTGAGTTGTATTCTAGAAAAATTCTCACAATCATCCGGACATGACTTTGCAATAATTATTGAACGTAAGTATTCAGGAAGAGATAAGAATGTTGTTTGAGATCCTCCTCCTTCCATTTGAAACTGAATTTTTTGGATCTTACAAAGTTATAAAAAGGATTTAACTTAAATAATATACATATGGACAAACCATGTTTCTAACGAAAACTCATAATCCCTAATGTTTTCTAAACCAACCATTGATACCACTATAAGGACCCGGCCTTAAACATTACTTAATCATGAGTTAAATCAATAATTGACATTGATGATCATTTCGTGTTTATAGTTTTTTAGAATTAGGCCATAACTACTCCATATCAAATTGAATATTAAAAAGTAGACACTTCTACTATAATCTATTTAAAAAAAAATAAAACTCCTTAAATAAAACAAGAGTTCTTTTCTTGATATAAATCATCAGGAATACATTCATTCTCTTACCCTTCCTTATAACCTATGAAAAAATTAAAAAACATGGGATGAGAATAAAAGGCATAGTAAGGGTTATAAAATAATGAAATGAAACATTAACCCATCAATAAATAAAAATTAATCAAACCATAATTTTCAATAATAAGATACCTTATGAAATCATAATATTTATGAATAACACATAGTAATCATAAATCATAGAGGTATCTTGAGGAATCAATATCATATATACATTGTAGCTATCATATCTACAAAGGGAGTCACATTTGGAATACCCATAATAGTATATTCCCTAAATCCCTTTGGAGAAACATTCACATTTAACACTGTCACGTTACCCTATGCATTGGAGCGCTATCTCAGGCTCACCCACCCATGGTTTATCAGATAACCACCCATATATGTAAAAAATTCCCATTAACCCTAACATATTCATAACACATAATTAAAGCATAAATTAAAGATAACATTTCCACATTCCAATCACAATATATCAAATCAAGATATTCAAATAAAAAACGCTTTATCAAATCATTTTCAAAACCATTTAAAACATTTTATAAAGAGATTTTTGAATCAAAGTGTCACATACCACTTTGAAACATTTAAATAAATTATATTTTAAAAAAATTAATTTCATTATAAATAAATCCTAAAATCCATTTTGAAAACATGGACATTAATGAGAAATATTTAGAATAATAAATATTTAAATCATTTAAAATGATATTTTAGTTAGATAGTTTTTATGAAAATTAGGGACACTTGAATAAGAATAATTGGTGAATAAAATTTATTCAAAAAATTATAATATCATTAGAATAAAGAGATTCATGATATAATAATTCTAATGGTATTATATACACTATATAAAATTGATTTTTTTTATAAAAATAAATAAGCCTAAATGGAATGTAAATTGAAACAAAGTCCCTTACAAAGATCATATACATAGATTAAAGATAAATCAATGACATAATTAGGTGTGACAAATTACAATACACCCAATATTAGCGTATATTATTGTTAAAACAATCAAAGTTCATTCAGACATATTTATTGCATGACATAATCATGAAGTATAAGTTTAACCCAAATAATTGAAAATGGGTAAAGAATTTACCTTAAAGAAATTCAATAGCCTAACATCGTCACATTATAATTCATAAAATGAATTGATGAGAAAGAAGTTTATCTCATCACTTTGACATAAAATTTACACCAATAAGGATATAGATTAAAATATCCCAACACAATAAGAAGTAAATTAAAATACACAACCAAAAAAGTCTTTTAAATAGAGGATGTTGAAATGTTCCTTTACTGATTTGTGGTAACTTACAAAACATACAGAACAAGAAATAAAGAAGATGTAAATACCCATAAATGAAATAATATTACACAAAAAATAAAATCATGTTCAGTACATACACCATAGAAAAGGAAATAGGGGCAATATAGAATGAATCTCATGGAAATAAAAGTGAGATGAAAACCCTTACCACGTTGTCATTCAATCGAGTCATAAGAAAATTTTTTAATAACAACCATTGAATCACAGAGTACTATGAATATAAAGATAATCATGATAATATATATCAAATATCATTACAAAATACACAACATGCAATAAATAAGTGGTGGACAATGTAAATCTCATTGAATTAAAAGTGGGATAAGAAACCCCTTACCTCGTGTCCAACTTGACTTGTTTGTTCCTTGTTCTTCATGAATATTAAAATAAATTAATTTTTCACTTGCTTAAGAACAATTATAAGTTTTATTATTCTTTTTATATCACTTATAATCATGTTATAAATATTATGAAATCATTTATGTTAATAAAGGTCGTTTGGTCGATATTTGGTACTTGAGTCAAAAATGGACTTCGTATAATTACCAGTTTTCCTTGTTTTCAATAGTCTATTATCTCCAGAATGAAATTCAAGATTTAGATATCATATATATAATATATATCCAGTATATATATGTATTTATAATATTACATAACATTTTGATGTAAGAAATAAAATGCACCTTTCTTGGAGACGGTAAGTCGTACGTAAGATTGAACGCGACTTTCAATTCTATTTCATATTCTAATGGAATTAAAACATAATTATACATAGATATAATTTAATTCCAATATTATATCAATTATAATATATTTAAATCCCTCTTTTATACATCCCACATTTGTAATTAACTAGTCATATCACTTTGAGGCGGAGGTAGTCCGTATTTCTTGAAATTAAATTAACGCATTTACACATAATGGAAACCATAAAGGTGTTCTATATAAGGAAAATACAAAAGAATAATAAAAATATAAACAAAATATAAATCATATATAAATATAGTTCATCATAATGGACACTATGAGAGGCGGTAGGAGGAAATTGAACAACCATCGTTTTGTGAGGTGTGATTTTGCATCCACAGAAACAATATCTTCTTTACCAATTAGATAGAGGTGTGTGTAAGTGTATTTAGAATATTTTTCATCACAAAATCCTAGTATATTGAGTATACTGATGTTTTTTATAAAATAAATGAATAAAATGGGGTTTTGGGGTTGGAGAAGTAAAATAAAACAAATGAAATTATGAGAAGACGTTACCTTTAAATTGGGTAACTCCCTTTGGTTGGAAGAAAATTGGGTTTATATAAGTGCCTTCTCCCTAAGTTATGGGTTATAGGGGGATGATAGATATGTAGGTAGATTCATTTGTAAGAGTATGAATGATCCAAGGGGCTTGATATGTGTGATGAATGGGTTCAAAGTCGTGTCCTTTTATAATGGAGAAGAGGGGCTCTTAAAGAAAGTTTGAATCAATTATTTTATTATAAATTTGTCTTCAGTTTTAAATGGTCCAAAACTCATTGAAGACGATGATAAGATGACTTGTGTTCGAAATAAAATCATCCAATAAGAATTTTATAGGTTTTGGATATAGTTTAAATATTTTTAATCTTATTTATTTAAATCATTTATTAATGAGGTAAATACTGCATCATTTTTGTGTCATAAATAATTTTATTTTATTTTGATTTTAAAAATTATAAAACAAATACCATGATGTATGAAATATTTTTATATTTTCAATTAATATTTATAGTCAAAAATATAAGTTACATAACCATATGTAAATATTAATTTACTAAAAGATATTTTTTTTGTCATTTTGGTTTACATTAAATTAATTAATCAAAAGTGTCATTATCACTCTTAAGTGTCTCCATGGGGACCCAAAATCCACCCAAAGATTCCAATTGTTGGTCATGACTCATAAACTATGGTTATGGAAAGTCTTAGAGTAATTCTTCATTATTATAATATTCTTTTACACTTGAATTACCCTATTTACCTTCTATCACAGTAAATAAGTCAAAAGTGACTATTCACCAAAAATTATTTTAATCTTATTGAACCAAATTTACTTAATAATAAGAACAATGCCTTTCAGATTTTTGAAATACAATTTACAGAATCTGTAAAATTTCATTTAAATGAAAAATTCAGTTTATAACTACAACTTAGTGGTTTCACTATTCAACCAAAATTGAGGTTTTTCTGAAAAATACTGAAAATTCAGCCTAACATTTATTTGATATTTCTAATTATAAAATGATTTATATTTTAAAAAACTTCAAAACATATAATTTGTATTAATTAATTTAAAATTAATTCCCACTGTTAAACAAATAGTATACTTTTAAGAAACAATATCTATCAAAAGATTGACACTAGTTTATGTCCAATTTCATAGTGAAATTAATTTCAATGATCGAAATTAGATAAAGTTAAAATATAATATAATTACACTTTAAAACCAATTATAATGATAATCTATCCATATAAATAAATTGTATTTAAAATCATATTTGAATTAAAAAAATAGTATTTTTCACTATTCATAAAAAAATTGAATTTTTTCAGAAAAATACAAAAAAATTATTTCCATCTTATAATGAGATATATCGGTCCTTTCAAAATACTGGATCGTGTTGGAAAGGTAGCTTAACGATTGGCGCTTCCACCGAATCTCTCTCAAGTTCACGATGTGTTCCATGTATCTCTCCTGAGAAAGTACATACCTGATCCTTCACATTTACTCAGCTCAGAAGTTGTACCGCTGGAGCAAGATCTTTCTTATGAAGAACAGCCGATAGAGATTCTGGATCGTAGACAAAAAGTCCTACGAAACAAGACCACTCGATTGGTGAAAGTTTTATGGAGTAACCACCAATTAGAAGAAGCTACATGGGAGCTTGAGGATATGATGAGGGAGAAGTATCCTCATCTGTTTGTTACAAAGTGACGAATTTCGAGGGCGAAATTCTTTTTAAGGGGGGTAGAATGTAACACCCGAGATTTTTATGAGTAATATTTTGTTTTTATGTTATATATATATATCATCAAAGGAATCTTTCACTACACACTTGCTTGACTTACTTTACAAACAATCGCGACCTTCCTCGATAGCTTGCGTTGAACGCAATACCGAGTTTCACTAAACAACGATTTGCTATTAAAATATTATTAAAACTAGCCGTTATGAATAGTAATAACCACTTTTTGAAATTTTGTAAATTTTATTTTTCAAAATGGACTTCATTTTTGGATTCGGAATACCAAAATTAGCCTAGGGTGAAATTTTTCTATTTTTATGAAAACTTTCAATTTTTGATGAATAGTGAAACCACTAAGTGGTAGGTTAAAAACTGAATTTTGCATAAAACTTAATTTTACCGCTTCTGTGAATGGAATTTTGAAAATCCGACAGACACGGTTGATATCAGTAAGTAAAATGTGGTTCAATGAGATAAAAATAATTTTTTTGTGAATAGTAACTTTTTACTTTTTTTGCCGCGGTTAATAGTAAATAGGGTACCTAAGGGTAAAAATGATATTACTATTACCCTAACACATGTCCTAATTCTATTGAATAAGTGAAATTCGACCAAAAACAACCTTATGAATATAATATGACCATTTAGGTCCACTTGGATTAGATTATGACATTTAATATTATTTTATTTAATGAATAGTTAAAATAGTTAAAATCAAAGTTTAATAACTAAAACATTTTTAATATGGGGTTATACATAAGATAAATTCGACTATAAATATTAATTAGAAAGATAAAAAGATTTCCTACATAATGATATTTTATTTATAATTTTTAGACTTTATATAATTTAATTTATTTATGACACAACGATGATGCAGTAATTACCCTTTTATGAAAATGTTAACATAATTGATCTTATAAATGCTCAAATAAATGTAATTTGAGACTTTTTATGAATTAAACTAAATTTCTAGGTTACTATGATATATTAGTGTCGATTTAATCAACTTGGTTCAAACATATAATTCTGTTACGACTTTCAAAAAAATCATATATCAAATAGTGTCAAAATTGACACAAAATAGTTTTTAAATCAAATATTATATTATTAATTGTTATTTTATTTCTAAAAATCTAAGGTTCGGAAAAATTACTTATATAAGGATATATATATTAATAATAAACAATTTTGGGTTCGTTTGGCATATTATAGTAAGTGTATTAACCATATAGTGAAAGAAAACAAAAAGACACGGTAAAAGTTAAATTATTTAACTTAGAGTTAAATCTAATTGATAAGGTTAAAATAATACCCTAAACTTGTCTAACTCCTATTGGTTGATAGTATTTTGACCCATCCCCACTTTTTCTTCGAAATAAGACCCTTTGGAACCATTATAATCCGATTTTGACTTTAATATAAAATAATATTTTGAGATATTCCTAAGGTGCCCCTCTCATCCCTTATAAAAGGGAACCTCCTCCCCCTCCTCCTCACACCAATTTGAGCACTCAAGCTCGGCCAAACCCTGCCATTTTATCCTCTCCAATTCCCTAGAATAATACTAGAGGTCCTGGTATTATTCAAAGACCAATCTTAGTTCCCTAAGTGGAGGATTCAAAGAGGCGTTCCAAAGAAGAGGTAATATCCATTACCGATCTTTTCGATTTCTTTATTCTTAAACTTCTTCTTATTTAGTTGTTTCATGATAAATTAATAACATAAGTATTACTTACATACTGATATGTTATTATAAATATAAAACAACCCTAATTCACCTTCTATCCATCCTACGGAAAAATGAAATCACCGCGCGTGCGTACGTACGGAACACCGTCTCCACGCCGTTGTGTAATCTATTTTCCACCATCATCTTACAAGGATGGGTATAATGGTGTAATGAGTAACTATATATGATTATTATAAAGTGATATTGATACTGAAATAGTATAAATACACTTAAATACAATTCCACGATCATGGGAACAATATCATCGCTCGTGCGTACGTACGGAATACCGTCTCCACGATGTGATGTGACTTGTTCTACATGATCATCATTACATAGTAATTATACAAATGAATTGAATGAATAAATATTATATATGTTACACTAATACCATTATGGATATAAGGTATCTATAACCTTAAAATAAGAATAATAATTTATTCGGCAAAACACGCATAAGAACAAAAGGCAATAAAGACCCGAGTAACAAGTAACAATGAAATATTACTAATAAGAAGCTAAGAATATGACCATATATGATATCACATCAATATGTATGATTCTGGAATAAGTCAATAACATTATTTAAACCATTATATAGGAGCTTCGGACACGTACAAAGCAAATCAGACCTAAGGTAAGGGAAATATCACAATCTCATTTTTATCCGAGATTGTTTATTCGTAGGTATTTACTGGGGTGTATTTTATCATCCACATACATGTTTCATAAATATGTAATATTATTTCCATCCACCTAAAATTGTTTAAATCCATTTTTACCCTTCGGTGAGTTTTTAGTAAAATAAATGAAAGGAATCTTTTGTCGTTTTTCGTACGAGGTACTTTTTGAATTTTCCGACAAAAGTACGAAGAATGTTTTTTTAACTTATACGACATGAATGGATTTCTAAAACATTATTTACAAGAAGTTTCCTTTACAAGTATTCAAGTTTATTTTTAATCAACTTATTTTAGTTTAAAATTGTATGACATTTTATGAAAGGAAAAGTGTTTTTGAAGTAGAAAGGATATTTTTATCAAGAATGGAGTTCAAGTATTTTATCAAAATTATTTTCCATCTAAGATAATAAAAGGGTTCTGTTTTTATACCTATTATTACATGGATTTGATTATGTTGTGATGGAAATATTTTTTTTTCATTATCTTATATGAATTGTTTTATGATGTCATGTTGTTTAAGAATCCAATTTTTATTACATGGGTTACGCTATGATGTATGGTTTATGATTATGTGGAACACATAAGAAAGGATTCATTATAAGATGGGTGTGAACTATATCTCCCTCCAATGCATTGGGTAAAGATTTTATATCTCATGAGATAGACATGGCTGGAACGGTAGGTTATACCGGTTCAGTGAAACAGGACTGGAACGAGGGTGACTCGGTTCAGAAAGAGACTTTGTCCACTAAGATAGTCTTGGAAATGAGTCATGACTAACAAGAAATGATTTTCCATGATTATGTGTGCATTCCACAAAGTTTCAAGTTTCATGTTATGATTATGGGGATCTCATTTTCACTTCTATGATTTGTTCCATGTTAAGATATTATGATCTCTTTTGCAGGTTATGATTTTCAAAAAGATATGATATGATTTTTATTTCCTTTATTTGCCCTTGCCGAGCATTTGAGATCACCCTTTTATGTTTTCTTTTCCCCAGGTCAGGAAGATGGATATTAAGTAGAATATGCTAAAAGGGACCCTATATATGATGAAATAAATGGGAGAAACTATAGAAGATTTATGAACTAGTTGTTTATCTTTCCCAGTTTCTAAAGACACTATACCTATACGGTCCTTTGTGGTTTTGTCATATGTTGTAATAAGTGTGCTTCAATTTTGAAGTATTAACAATGTATGTAAAGTATGGAAACTAGGATGTGAAAACGTTAGTAAGATCCCTAGAGATATTTCTAGGTCCCACCCATCTTATAATGAATCCTTTCTTATGTGTGCCAGATAATCATAAATCATACATCATCCCATAACACATGTAACAAAAATGGAATTCTTGAAACATCACGACATCATAAAACAAATAATATAAGGTAAATGACTTCATAAAAATAACTTCCTCAAAACATAATCAAATCAATGTAATAATAGGGATAAAAACAGAAACCTATATTATCTTAGATGGAAAATAATTTTGATAAAACATTTGAACTCCATTCTTGAGGAAAATATCCTTTCTACTTCAAAAATACTTTTCCTTTCTTAACATGTTATACAATTTTAAACTAAAATAAGTTGATTAAAAATAAACTTGAAAACTTGTCAAGAAGAATCTTGGAAATAATGTTTTAAAAATCAATTCTTGCCGTATAAGTTAAAAAAAGCATTCTTCTCGTACTTTTGTCGGAAATGTCAAAAAAGTACCTCATAAGAAAAACGACAAAAGATTCCTTTCATATATTTTACTAAAAACACACCGAAGGGTAAAATTGGATTTAAACCATTGTAGGTGGATGTAAATAATATGTCATATTGAGGAAACATGAATGTGGATGATAAAATGCACCCCAGTAAATGCCAATGTATAAACAATCTCGGATAAAAATGAGATTGTGATATTTCAGTTACCTTAGGTCCAATTTTCTTTGTACGTGTCCGAAGATCCTGTATAATGGTTTAAATAATGTTATTGACTTATTTCAGAATCATACATATCGATATGATATCATATATGGTCATATTCTTAGCTTCTTGTTCGTAATATTTCATTGTTACTTGTTACTCGAGTCTTTATTGCCTTTTGTTCTTATGCGTGTTTTGCCGAATAAATTCTTATTCTTCTTTTAAGGTTATAGATACCTTATATACAGAATGGTATTAGTGTAACATATATCATATTTATTCATTCAATTCATTTATATAATTACTATGTAATGATGATCATGTAGAACGAGTCGCATCACATCGTGGAGACGGTATTCCGTACGTACGCACGAGTGATGATATCGTTCCTATGATTGTGGAATTGTATTTGAGTATATATATATTATTTAAGTATCAATATTAAATTATAATAATCATAAATAGTTACTCATTACACCATTATACCCATCCTTGTAAGGTGATGGTGGAAAATAGATTACACCACGGCGTGGAGACGGTATTCCGTACGTACGCACGCGCGGTGATTTCATTTTTCCGCAGGATGGATAGAAGGTGAATTAGGGTTGTTTCATATTTATAATAACATATCAGTATGTAAGTAATACTGATGTTATTACTTTATCATGAAACAACTAAAGAAGAAGAAGTTGAAGAGGAAAGAAATTGAAAAGATCGGTAATGTATATTACCTCTTCTTTGGAACGCCTCTTTGAATCCTCCACTTAGGGAACTAAGATTGGACTTTGAAGAAGACCAGGACCTCTAGGATTTTTATAGGGAAGTTGATAGGAGAAAATGGCAGGGTTTGGACGAGCTTGAGTGCTCAAATTGGTGTGAGGAGGAGGGGGAGGAGGTGCCCTTTTATAAGGGAGGAGAGGGGCACCTTAGGAATATCTCAAAATATTATTTTTTATTAAAGTCAAAATCGGTTTATAATGGTTCCAAAGGGTCTTATTTAGAATCTAAAGTGGGGATGGGTCGAAATCCTATCAAACAATAGGATTTAGACAGTTTAGGGTATTATTTTAACCTTATCAATTAGATTTAACTCTAAGTTAAATAATTTAACTTTTACCATGTCTTTTTGTTTTCTTTCACAATATGGTTAATACACTTACTATAACATGCCAAATGAACCCAAAATTGTTTATTATTAATATATATATCCTTATCTAAGTAATTTGGCCGAACCTTAGATTTTTAGGAATAAAATAACAATTAATAATATAATATTTGATTTAAAAACTATATTGTGTCAATTTTGACACTATTTGATATATGATTTTTGTGAAAGTCATAACAGAATTATATGTTCGAAAAAAGTTGATTAAATCAACAATAATATATCATAGTAAACTATAAAATTAGTGTAATTCATAAAAGTCTCAAATTACATTTATTTTGGTGTTTATAACATCAATTATGTCAATATTTCATAAATAAGATAATTACTGCATCATCGTTGTGTCATAATTAAATTAAATTATTTAATGTCTAAAAATTATAAATAAAATACCATTATGTAGGCAATCTTTTTAGCTTTCTAATGAATATTTATTGTTGAATTTATCTTATGTATAACCCCATATTAAAAATCATTTACTTATTAAACATTGATGTTAACTATTTTAACCCTTCTTTAAATAAATTAATAATAAATGTCCTAATCTAACTCAAGTGGGCCTAAATGGTCATATTTTATTCATAAGGTTGTTTTTGGTCGAATTACACTTATCCAATAGAATTAGGACATGTGTTAGGGTAATACTAATATCATATTACCCTTAGTTAACCTATTTACTATTAACTGCAGTAAAAAAAAGTAAAAAGTTACTATTTACCAAAAAATATTTTTATCTCATTGAACCACATTTTACTTACTGATATCAACCGTGTCTGTTGGATTTTTGAAATTACATTCATAGAAGCGGTAAAATTTAGTTTTATGCAAAATTCAGTTTTTAACCTACCACTTAGTGGTTTCACTATTCATCAAAAATTGAATGTTTTCAGAAAAATACCAAAATTTCACCCTAGGCTAATTTCGGTATTCCGAATCCAGAAATGAAATCCATTTTGAAAAATAAAATTTATAAAATTTAAAAAAGTGGTTATTACTATTCATAACGGCTACTTTTAATAATATTTTAATAGCATATCGTTGTTTAGTGGAACTCGGTATTGCGTACAACGCAAGCTATCGAGGAAGGTCGCGATTGTGTGTAAAGTAAGTCAAGTTAGTGTGTAGTGAAATATTCCTTTGATGATATATATATAACATAAAAACAAAATATTACTCATAAAAATCTCGGGTGTTACATTCTACCCCCCTTAAAAAGAATTTCTCCCTCGAAATTCGTCACTTTGTAACAAATAGATGAGGATACTTCTCCCTCATCATATCCTCAAGCTCCCATGTAGCTTATTCAAGTTGGTGGTTCCTCCATAAAACTTTCACCAATCGAGTGGTCTTGTTTCGTAGGAATTTTTCGCTACGATCCAGAATCTCTATCGGTTGTTCTTCATAAGAAAGATCTTGCTCCAGCGGTACAACTTCTGAGTTGAGTACATGTGAAGGATCAGGTATGTACTTTCTCAGGAGAGATACATGGAACAAATTGTGAACTTGAGAGAGATTCAGTGGAAGTGCCAATTGGTAAGCTACCTTCCAAACATGATCCAGTATTTTGAAAGGACTGATATATCTAGGGCTCAACTTCCCCTTATTTCCAAATCTCATAACCCTCTTCCAGGGAGATATTCATAAGAACACTTTAACACCCACTTCAAACTCTAGGTCTTTTCTTCGGTTGTCGGCATAAATTTTCTATCGACTCTGAGCTGCTCTTATGTGTTGTTGAATAGATCTGACCTTTTCTTCCATTTCATCAACGAGATCAGGTCCTAATAGCTTTCTTTCCCCAACTTCATCCCAGCAAGTTGGAGTCCTGCATTTCTTTCCATAGAGAGCTTCATAAAGAGCCATCTGAATACTGGAGTGAAAGATATTATTATAAGAAAATTACACCAAAGGTAGGTGTTGATCCCAACCTCCTTTGAAATCCATAGAGCAAGCTCTCAACATATCTTCTAGGGTTTGAATTGTTCTCTCAGACAAACCGTCTGTCTGAGGATGATAAGCAGTGCTGAAACTCAACTCTGTATCCAGAGTATGCGGAAGACTTCGCCAGAACTTTGGGGTAAATATCAGATCCCGACCAGATATAATAGAAAGTGGTACTCCATGCAATCTTACAACTTCCTTTAAATATATCATGGCAATCTGATCTAGAGATAAATCCTCTCTAATAGCAATGAAGTGTGCAGACTTTGTAAGACGATCAACTATGACCCAAATAGCATTATTGCCTTTGGATGTTTTAGGAAGTCCTGTGACAAAGTCCATAGTGATGTTTTCCCATTTCCATTCGGGTATGGGTAATGGTTATAACATCCCCTTAGACTTCTGTCTCTCAGCTTTAACTTGTTGACAAACCAAGCATCGAGAGACATATTCAGCAACATATCTTTTCATTCCATCCCACCAGAAGTACTCTTTCAGGTCCCTATACATCTTCGTACTTCCAGGATGAATAGAGAATGATGAACTATGAGCCTCATCCAGAAGCTCCTTCTTTAATTAGGGGATGGGAGGAACACAAACCCGATTCCTGAACTTTGTTATCCCATCACAATCAAGGTTAAATTCAGGAACATTTCTCACCTTCTTTTGTAACTCGACATCTTCTTTCTGTGCCTCTTTAATATTCACATGTATAGATGGTTGAACATTAATTTGAGAAAGATAAAATTTTTCCTCTTCCATTATAATTCCAAGATCCATCCTTTGTAAATCCATAAATATTGGATCTTTTGTGATCCTCATCATGGATAAACTAGCATGGTCTTGTCGACTTAATGCATCTGCCACCTTTTTTGCTTTCCCAGGGTGGTAATGGATTGAGCAGTCATAATCCTTAATCAGCTCCAACCATCTTCTTTGACGCATATTAAGCTCCTTTTTTGTGAAAATATACTTTAAACTTTTATGATCAGTATAAATATCACACCTTTCACCATAAAGGTAATGCCTCCAAATCTTTAATGCAAAGATTACTGCAGCTAACTCCAAATCATGTGTTGGGTAATTTTGCTCGTGGATTTTCAACTGTCGTGAGGCATTAGCTATAACCATATCATTTTGCATAAGAACACACCCCAATCCCTTCTTGGATGCATCACTGTATATCACAAACCTTTCTCCACTACAAGGCAGTGTGAGCATAGGTGCACTGGGTAACCTTCTTTTCAACTCCTTGAAATTCTCTTCACATTCCTCTATCCAAACAAACTTAAATCCTTTCCGAGTCAACTTGGTGAGTGGATTAGATAATCGTGAAAAATCTTTCACAAAACGTCGATAATATCTAGCCAAACCAAGAAAACTTCGGATCTCAGTTACTGTTGTTGGTCTCGACCATCTTTCAATAACCTCTGTTTTTGCTGGATCCACAGATATCCGCTCTTTTGAGATTATGTGACCCAAAAATGCAACTTTTTGAAGCTAAAATTCACACTTGGTAAATTTGGCAGAAAGCTTCTCCTTTCTCAGGGTCTTCAATATAATTCTCAAGTGATCTTCATGCTCTTCCTTTCTCTTTGAATAGAAAAGAATATCATCTATAAAGACTACCACAAATTGATCAAGATAGTCTCTAAAGACTCTATTCATTAGATCCATGAATATAGCAGGGGCATTAGTAAGACCAAATGGCATCACTATAAATTCATAGTGTCCATACCTTGTACGGAAAGCCGTCTTTGGTATATCCTCCCTTTTGACCCTTAATTGATGATACCCTGAACAAAGATCAATCTTGGAAAAGTATTGAGTTCCACGTAGTTGGTCAAATAAGTCATCAATGCGCGGGAGAGGATATTTGTTCTTGATAGTGATCTTGTTAAGTTCTTGATAATCAATGCAGAGTCTCATTGATCCATCTTTCTTCTTAAAAAATAGAACAGGTGCTCCCCAATGTGACGCACTAGGGCGTATGAATCCCTTATCAAGATTCTCTTGGAGTTGCTTCTTCAATTCCTGCAACTCAATTGGGGCCATTCTATAAGGTGTCTTTGAAATAGGCAAATCACCCGGTACGAGTTCTATTTAAAACTCAACTTCAAGATTTGGTGGATGACCCGATAATTCCTCCGGAAAGACATCATCAAACTCCCGTACGATGGGAATATTCTTAATCGTAAGTTTCTCACCAACCATTTGAGATAAATAACCTTCATTTAGTGGAATCAAGACCCATAAGATGGAAGGAATTTCCACTGGAAGGTTATATTCATCCTTGCATCGATAGACGATTGTAGATTGATCTGGAATATGAAATGTGACTTCCCTTCTTTGGGAATTGATATGAGCTCCATGTAGAGAAAGCCAATCCATGCCAAGAATCACATCAAATTCCACTAAAGGAAGGATCACAAGATTTGCAGGAATCACTTTCCCACAAACTTCGATCGGAGAAGAATTATAAACTTTTGATGCCACTGTTGTGCCATTAGGTGTTGTCACAGATAACTCAACATCTAATTGTTGAGGTAACACGGTGATACCCTTAGAAAATTTTTCAGAAATAAAAGAGTGGGTGGATCCAGAATCAAATAAAACATTTGCTACTTTAGAGTAGATGGTAAGTTTACCTTTCACCACATCGTTATCGTAATCCACATCGCTGATAGAAATTTCATGTGACTTTCCTTTGTCTTTATCCTTAAGAGTTTGTTGACGTCGACCATCATCATCAACCCTTGGATTTGGGCATTGATTGGCATAATGCCCCATCTCCTTGCAATTGAAACATTGAAGTGTAGTAGGTTCATTCTGTGTATCCCTTCCTTTGTTTGCATCATTAGACATCTTCTTCCCATTATCGCGACATTCAAATGCCCGATGACCTTCCTTTCCACATTTGAAACATTTACTTGTCCCTTTAAGACAACTCCCTCCATGTTTCTTTCCACACTTTGAGCATAAGGGAAAGCTCATCTTCTATTCAGTGTTCTCTTTAGATTTTCCTTTGAATTACATCTTCCTCTTCTTATCAAACCCATGTGACTGATGGGTTACTCCAATATCCATCTCGACTTTGAGAGAACATCGAACGATTTCCTCGTAGCTATTGAAGTCCCTTATGGATAACGCCCTTCGAAGACTTGGTTTTAAGCCACTAAAGAATCGATCGATCTTACTCTCAGGTTGGATAATAATACCTGAAGCGTACCTTTCAAGCCTTGTAAAATTTTCTTCATAGGTACCAACAGATTCATCATCCCTTTGCTTTAGTTCAAGAAACTCTTTATCCATCTTTGTTCGGAGAATACGAGGGAAGTACTTATTGAAAAATAAGTTCTTGAACTTGTCCCATTCCATGGACTCAATTTCATCCCTTTGCCTTGTATTCTTAATAATATTCCACCATTGATCAGCATCTCCTTCCAAACGATACACTGTTAGGATGACTTTATCATTTTCAGAACATTGAAGAACTGAAAATATCTTTTTAGTAGTACTAATCCATTGTTCAGCAACTAATGGATCAATAGACCCGCTGAAAGAAGGTGGACGCTGCCTCATGAAGGATTCAACAGAATGTTGCTCCTTCCTTTGCACGTTTGGAAGTCCTGCATGATTCATATCTTGAGAAAGTTTTGTGAGCATGGCTATAAGATTTTGAATTCCAGCTCCCATATCGTTTGGTTTCTCAGGGGGACAATCATTGCATTTCCCATCACATTCCGCATTAACACGGTTCCTTCGGGTTCCAGCCATTGACTAAATCCAAGAAGAATAGTGTGAGAAACACTAATTATAATAGGAAAACCACATAATTCAAGAATAAAATTTTCACGCTTAAGGTCTTATCCTAGGTTATTCATGGCCATTTCTAAAACACTAATATTGTGTTCTATGCTTAGACTTATCCTTAGGGTTCTTACTAAGTCTTTCATATCCTAGTTTCCAAAGGTTGACTATACCTTTGCTCTGGTACCAACTATAACGACCCATACTTTACATACATTGTTAATTATTCAAAATTGAAGCACACTAATTAAAACATATGACAAAACCACAAAGGACCGTATAGGTATAGTGTCTTTAGAAACTGGGAAACATAAACAACTGGTTCATAAATCTTCTACAGAGTCTCCCATTTATTTCATCATATCTAGGGTCCCTTTTAGCATATTCTACTTAATATCCATCTTCCTGACCTGGGGAAAAGAAAACATAAAAGGGTGAGCTCAAATGCTCAGCAAGGGCAAATAAAGGAAATAAAAATCATATCATATCTTTTTGAAAATCATAACCTGCAAAAGAGATCATAATATCTTAACATGGAATAAATCATAGAAGTGAAAATGAGATCCCCATAATCATAACATAAAACTTGAAACTTTGTGGCATGCACACATAATCATGGAAAATCATTTCTTGTTAGTCATGACTCATTGCCAAGACTATCTTAGCGGACAAAGTCCATTTATGAACCGAGTTCACTCCTCGTTTCAGTCCTGTATCACTGAACCGAAATAACCTTCCGTTCCAGCCATGTCTATCTCATGAGATATAAATCTTACCCAATGCATTGGAGGGAGATATAGGTCCCACCCATCTTATAATGAATCCTTTCTTATGTGTGCCAAATAATCATAAATCATACATCATCGCATAACACATGTAACAAAAATGGAATTCTTGAAACATCATGACATCATAAAACAAATAATATAAGGTAAATGACTTCATAAAAATAATTTCCTCAAAACATAATCAAATCAATGTAATAATAGGGATAAAAACAGAACCCTATATAATCTTAGATGGAAAATAATTTTGATAAAACATTTGAACTCCATTCTTGAGGAAAATATCCTTTCTACTTCAAAAATACTTTTCCTTTCTTAACATGTCATAAAATTTTAAACTAAAAGAAGTTGATTAAAAATAAACATGAAAACTTGTCAAGGAAGAATCTTGGAAATAATGTTTTAAAAATCAATTCTTGCCCTATAAGTTAAAAAAAACATTCTTCTCGTACTTTTGTCGGAAAAGTCAAAAAAGTACCTCATACGAAAAACGACAAAAGATTCATTTCATATATTTTACTAAAAACACACCGAAGGGTAAAATTGGATTTAAACCATTTTAGGTGGATGTAAATAATATGTCATATTGAGGAAACATGATTGTGGATGATAAAATGCACCCCAGTAAATGCCAATGTATAAACAATCTCGGATAAAAATGAGTTTGTGATATTTCCCTTACCTTAGGTCCTATTTTCTTTATACGTGTCCGAAGCTCCTGTATAATGGTTTAAATAATGTTATTTACTTATTCCAGAATCATACATATTGATATGATATCATAAATGGTCATATTATTAGCTTCTTGTTAGTAATATTTCATTGTTACTTGTTACTCAGGTCTTTATTGCCTTTTGTTCTTATGCGTGTTTTGCCGAATAAATTCTTATTCTTCTTTTACGGTTATAGATACCTTATATACAGAATGGTATTAGTGTAACATATATCATATTTATTCATTCAATTCATTTATATAATTACTATGTAATGATGATCATGTAGAACGAGTCGCATCACATCGTGGAGACGGTATTCCGTACGTACGCACGAGTGATGATATCGTTCCTATGATCATGGAATTGTATTTGAGTATATATATATTATTTCAGTATCAATATTACAATATAATAATCATAAATAGTTACTCATTACACCATTATACCCATCCTTGTAAGGTGATGGTGGAAAATAGATTACACCACGGCGTGGAGACAGTATTCCGTACGTACGCACGCGCGGTGATTTCATTTTTCCGTAGGATGGATAGAAGGTGAATTAGGTTTGTTTCATATTTATAATAACATATCAGTATGTAAGTAATACTGATGTTATTACTTTATCATGAAACAACTAAATAAGAATAAGTTGAAGAGGAAAGAAATTGAAAAGATCGGTAATGAATATTACCTCTTCTTTGGAATGCCTCTTTGAATCCTCCACTTAGAGAACTAAGATTGGTCTTTGAAGAAGACCAGTACCTCTAGGATTATTCTAGGGAAGTGGAGAGGAGAAAATGGCAGGGGTTGGCCGAGCTTGAGTGCTCAAATTGGTGTGAGGAGGAGGGGGAGGAGGTTCCGTTTTATAAGGGAGGAGAGGGGCACCTTAGGAATATCTCAAAATATTATTTTATATTAAAGTCAAAATCGTTTTATAATGGTTCCAAAGGGTCTTATTTCGAAGCTAAAGTGGGGATGGGTCGCGATCCTATCAACCAAGAGTATTTAGACAAGTTTTGGGTATTATTTTAACCTTATCAATTAGATTTAACTCTAAGTTAAATAATTTAACTTTTACCATGTCTTTTTGTTTTCTTTCACTATATGGTTAATACACTTACTATAACATGCAAAACTAACCCCAAATTGTTTATTATTAATATATATATTCTTATCTAAGTCATTTGGCCGAACCTTAGATTTTTAGGAATCAAATAACAATTAATAATATAATATTTGATTTAAAAACTATTTTGTTTCAATTTTGACACTATTTGATATATGCTTTTTGTGAAAGTCATAACAGAATTATATGTTCGAACCAAGTTGATTAAATCAACACTAATATATCATAGTAACCTAGAAAATTAGTTTAATTCCTAAAAAGTCTAAAATTATATTTATTTTGGTGTTTATAACATCAATTATGTCAATATTTCATAAATAAGATAATTACTGCATCATTGTTGTGTCATAATTAAATTAAATTATTTAATGTCTAAAAATTATACATAAAATACCATTATGTAGGAAATATTTTTAGCTTTCTAATGAATATTTATTGTCGAATTTATCTTATGTATAACCCCATATTAAAAATGATTTACTTATTAAACTTTGATGTTAACTATTTTAACCCTTCTTTAAATAAATTAATAATAAATGTCATAATCTAACTCAAGTGGGCCTAAATGGTCATATTTTATTCATAAGGTTGTTTTTGGTCGAATTACACTTATCCAATAGAATTATTACATGTGTTAGGGTAATATTAATATCATATTTATCCTTAGTTAACCTATTTACTATTAACCGCAGTAAAAAAAAGTAAAAAGTTACTATTCACCAAAAAATTATTTTTATCTCATTGAACCACATTTTACTTACTAATATCAACCGTGTCTGTCGGAGTTTCGAAATTCCATTCACAGAAGCGGTAAAATTATGTTTTATGCAAAATTTAGTTTTTAACCTACCACTTAGTGGTTTCACTATTCATCAAAAATTGAATGTTTTCAGAAAAATACCAAAATTTCACCCTAGGCTAATTTCGGTATTCCGAATCCAAAAATGAAGTCCATTTTGAAAAATAAAATTTATAAAATTTCAAAAAGTGGTTATTACTATTCATAACGGCTAGTTTTAATAATATTTTAATAGCATATCGTTGTTTAGTGAAACTCGGTATTGCGTACAACGCAAGCTATCGAGGAAGGTCGCGATTGTGTGTAAAGTAAGTCAAGATAGTGTGTAGTGAAAGATTCCTTTGATGATATATATATAACATAAAAACAAAATATTACTCATAAAAATCTCGGGTGTTACATTGTAACAGCCCGAGATTTTATGAAAAATATTCTTTTTAATTTTATTAATGTCTTGTGTTGTACGCTACACCAAAAGTAGCTTGCACAACACGCATCTTTGACTTTCCTTGCATTACACGCAATCACAACCTTCCTCGATAGCGTGTGTAGTACACAATACTGAGTTTCACGAAACAACGATATGCTATTAAAATATTATTAAAACTAGCTGTTATGAATAATAATAACCACTTTTTAAATTTTAGAAATTTTAGCTCTCAAAATGGACTTCATTTTTGTATTCGGAGTATCGAATTTAGCCTAAGGTGAAATTTTGGTACTTTTCGGATAACTTTCATATTCTGATGAATAGTGAAAATTACTAAATTATAATTAAAAACATATTTTTTAATCGAAATAATTAATAGTGATAAATTATTAATTTGAGTGGTTTTAAAGTATATTTAGAATATATTTTTACAATTTAATACAATGTTGTTCATTGAATGTACTTTCACATTTAAACCAGACATAATCAAGTGTCAATCTTTTGATAGATATTGTTTCTTAAAAACACGCTATTTGTTTTAACAGCGTGATTTAATTATAATATTAATTAATGAAGCTTCTATGTTATGAATTTGGTAAAATAGATTTCATTTTTGAATTCGGAATATGAAATATAGCTTAGGATGAAATTTTGGCATTGTTCTGAAAAACATCAATTTTTGATGAATAGTGAAACTACTAAGTGGTAGTTAAAAAAACTGAATTTTTCATAAAACATAATTTTACCGCTTTTGTGAATGAAATTTCAAAAATCCGAGAGACACGGTTGATGTCAGTAAGTAAAATGTGGTTCAATGAGATGAAAATAATTTTTCGTGAATAGTAACTTTTTACTTTTATTTACTGCGGTTAAAAGTAAATAGGGTAAATAAGGGTAAGAATGATATTAATATTACCCTAACACATTTCCTAATTCTATTGTACAAGTGTATCTCGACCAAAAACAACCTTAAGTGTAAAATATTATCATTTAGGTCCACTTGGATTAGATTAGGACATTTATTATTATTTAATTCAAAGAAGAGTTAAAAGAGTTAAAATCAAAGTATATTTACTAAAACATTTTTAATATAGGGTTGTACATAAGATAAATTCGATTGTAAATATTCATTAGAAATCTAAATGGATTTACTACATGATGGTATTTTATTTTTAATTTTTAGACATCAAATAATTTAATTTATTTATGACACAATGATGATGCAGTAATTATCTTATTAATGAAATATTGACATAATTGATATTATAAATACCAAAATAAATGTAATTTAAGACTTTTGATGAATTCCACTAATTTTATAGGTTACTATGGTATATTAGTGTTGATTTAATCAACTTGGTTCGAACATATAATTCTGTTATGACTTTCACAAAAATCATATATCAAATAGTGTCAAAATTGACACAAAATAGTTTTTAAATCAAATATTACATTATTAATTGTTATTTTATTCCTAAAAATCTAAGGTTCGGCCAAATGACTTAGATAAGGATATATTTATTAATAATATACAATTTGGGGTTCGTTTGGCATGTTATAGTATGTGTATTAACCATATAGTGAAAGAAAACAAAAAGACATGGTAAAAGTTAAATTATTTAACTTAGAGTTAAATCTAATTGATAAGGTTAAAATAATACCCTAAACTTGTCTAAATCCTATTGGATGATAGGATTTCGACCCATACCCACTTTATCTTTGAAATAAGACCCTTTGTAACCATTATAAACCGATTTTGACTTTAATATAAAATAATATTTTGAGATATTCCTAAGGTGCCCCTCTTCTCCCTTATAAAAGGGCACCTCCTCCCCCTCCTCCTCACACCAATTTGAGCACCCAAGATCGGCCAAAACCTGCACTTTTCTCCTCTCCACTTCCCTAGAATAATCCTAGAGGTCCTTGTCTTCTTCAAAGACCAATATTAGTTCCCTAAGTGGAGGATTCAAAGAGGCGTTCCAAAGAAGAGGTAATATCCATTACCGATCTTTTCAATTTCTTTCTTCTTAAAATTCTTCTTCTTTAGTTGTTTCATTATAAAGTAATAACATAAGTATTACTTAAATACTGATATGTTATTATAAATATGAAACAACCCTAATTCACCTTCTATCCATCCTATGGAAAAATGAAATCACCGCGCGTGCGTACGTACGGAATACCGTCTCCACGCCGTGGTGTAATATATTTTCCACCATCACCTTACAAGGATGGGTATAATGGTGTAATGAGAAACTATTTATGATTATTATAATGTAATATTGATACTGAAATAATATATATATACTCAAATACAATTCCACGATCATAGGAACGATATCATCACTCGTGCGTACGTACGGAATACCGTCTCCACGATGTGATGCGACTCGTTCTACATGATCATCATTACATAGTAATTATATAAACGAATTGAATGAATAAATATTATATATGTTACAATAATACCATTCTGGATATAAGGTATCTATAACCTTAAAAGAAGAATAAGAATTTATTCGGCAAAACACGCATAATAACAAAAGGCAATAAGGACCCGAGTAACAAGTAACAATGAAATATTACTAACAAGAAGCTAATAATATAACCATATATGATATCATATCAATATGTATGATTCTGGAATAAGTCAATAACATTATTTAAACCATTATACAGGAGCTTCGGACACGTACAAAGCAAATCAGACCTAAGGTAAGGGAAATATCACAATCTCATTTTTATCCGAGATTGTTTATTCGTAAGTATTTACTGGGGTGTATTTTATCATCCACATCCATGTTTCATCAATATGTAATATTATTTCCATCCAACTACAATTTTTTAAATCCATTTTTACCCTTCGGTGAGTTTTCAGTAATATGTATGAAAGGAATCTTTTGTCGTTTTTCGTACGAGGTACTTTTTGACTTTTCCGACAAAAGTACAAAGAATGTTTTTTTTATACGGCATGAATGGATTTTTAAAACATTATTTCCAAGAAACTTCCTTTACAAGTTTTCAAGTTTATTTTTAATCAACTTCTTTTATTTTAAAGTCGTATGACATGTTATGAAAGGAAAAATGTTTTTGAAGTAGACAGGATATTTTTCTCAAGAATGGAGTTCAAGTGTTTTATCAAAATTATTTTCCATCTAAGATAATATAGGGTTCTGTTTTTATCCCTATTATTACATTGATTTGATTATGTTGTGAGGGAATTATTTTTATGAAGTCATTTACCTTGTATGATTTGTTTTATGATGTCATGATGTTTCAAGAATACTATTTTTGTTACATGTGTTATGCGATGATGTATGATTTATGATTATGTGGCACACATAAGAAAGGACTCATTATAAGATGGGTGGGACCTATATCTCCCTCAAATGCATTGGGTAAAGATTTTATATCTCATGAGATAGACATGGCTGGTACGGTAGGTTATACCGGTTTAGTGAAACAGGACTGGAACGAGGGTGACTCGGTTCTAGAAAGGGACTTTGTCCACTAAGATAGTCTTGGAAATGAGTCATGACTAACAAGAAATGATTTTCCATGATTATGTGTGCATGCCACAAAGTTTCAAGTTTCATGTTATGATTATGGGGATCTCATTTTCACTACTATGATTTGTTCCATGTCATGATATTATGATCTCTTTTGCAGGTTATGATTTTCAAAAAGATATGATATGATTTTTATTTCCTTTATTTGCCCTTGCTGAGCATTTGAGCTCACCCTTTTATGTTTTCTTTTCCCCAGGATATAAAGAAAGGTTTTATGTAAAAAAAAGGGAAGATATTTATGAGAGATATTGAATATCTTTCACCATGATTAGAAGATTACGTTCCGAGTTTCCAAAGATACTAAACTATTACGATCCTTGTGTGTGTGTTTTTGTTATGTACCAAGTATTCTGCAAAAGTAATGTAATGTCCATGTACGTCAAGCTTCGGATCTCTACAAATAAGAATTTTATTTTGTCAAATAGATCGTAATAAAGTGACCAAAAATAGATTTAATGAGGGTTCTCCATCAAAAGGTGGAAAATAGACCTTGTAGTTAATATTAGAGTATTTATGCTTAAAATCAAATTGTTTTCTAATTTTATGATGATAGTTTTTATTAGAGAAATGTAAAAACAATTAACAAACATGTATAATCACATTTTAGTAAGTTATGTACGTTTAAACCAATACTAGGGCTAGGTAGAAACTACCATTTAAAATAATGATATTATATTATTAGTGTGCAACGTATAATTTCAAAGAAACATGTCGTTGTGTATCGGGTATGCCATCGAACATAATGCCCCCTTTAAAGTAGAATTAATATTTAATTCACAAGATATTAATAAATCTGATAATTATCATGTACTTTATTTACCTGGGATATTAAAATATAAAAGTTATAAAGTGATAAATTTAGAGTATAAGATGATTATCAGTATAACTATACTCAACCAAAATGTTTTAGTAAAGTTTAGGTAAAAAAATTTACTTTATCTTATAGCTTTAACAATTACTTAAAAACATTAACTCATAAAATGTCTTCGGGTATCATCATAATATATTGTTAATATAGTTACTATAAAATTCCAATCGTACAACAAGTTGATCATTAAAGAAATTTTTAACAATATATATGTCAGTTTCTCTAATCAAGGATTTTTATGTCTATTATATCATTTAATCAAATAGTATTATTTTTAAAAACTCATTTAGGTTAATTTTTACATTATCTAGTAATTTATTTGTTAAAGTTATAACTACTTTTTCCCTTTCAATCAAAGGAATAAACTCTCCCCTCAGATGTTAATGTCATCCAAAAAATCTTGGATTACATCAAAATGTTCAAATTATATTTACTTTAATATTTATTATATCATTAATTTGAATGATTCATTAATACCATATTCATTTAATGATCATTATGTAATGAACAAATTTATTTATTTAATTTACAAAAAAATGTAAATAAATTTAAAGGATGTATGAAATATTTTAATATTTCTAATGACTATTTATAGTCAAATAGATCAGTTATATTACACTATATCAAAACTGTTTTATTAAATGATGCATTCTTATGTTATATTTCCCATTTCATTAAATTAAATATTATAAAATTTCATTTTCAAACCCATGTAGCAATCAAATTTGAAATTTCATCGAAAAGTTACTCATTTCAGGGTTCTTTTATATTATTTTAATATTATTTTTGAGCCTTATTTACTTGATTTACCGATTAACCTTTTTAAATAAAAATAATTACAGATGGTACTATTAATAATGTCCAAAAAAGGTACCTATTTAAATAAATTTGAAATTATGATTCAAAATATGGAATCCAATTTTCTAAATTGAAATCACATAATTGTAAAAAAATTAATTTATAATTAATTCCCATTGTCAAAATAAGAAAATAGGGATTTAAGATGTTAAAATAATTAAAATAATGACGTGTTTTTATGTCCAATTAAATTGTGAAATTATTTTTAATGACGATCATTTGTTAAATGAAAATATAATAATAAAATTACACTTTAAAAAAATTAAAAGGACAATATAACTATATTAATAAATTTGGTGAAATGACAGTGTTGAATTAAAATCCAGTATTTTTCAGTATTTATTAATAAATAAATTTTATTAGAAAAATACCAAATTTAAATTTTGATATCCCGTTTCTAAAGACTATGTTTATTCAATCATATTGAAAATATAAAATTGAAAAATAATTTCTTAATAAAAATTTCACAAACAATACGCTGTAAAAATGACCATTTAAAAATATTAGAGTATTTTATGCTTAAAAATAGATTCATTCTCATTTTAAGCCTCTAAAAGTCATTGGATAAATGTATAAACATTTAAAACATATATAAAATTATAATAAATTTAATTATATTCTTTCTCATGAATAAAATGGATAGAAATTAACTACTATTTAAAATAATAATATTGTTTTTGTTTTAGTTTTTTGTATAACTATGCGTTGTGTGCAACAAAAGATTTTAGAGAAACTCATCGTTGCGTTTACGGTATGCTATTGTACATAGTTTCCACTTTAAACGAAAATTAATATGAAATACAAAAATATTAATAGATAAAATTTTAATATTCTATAAATACCTAACATCTTACATCATTCCCCCTTTTGGAAATTGTGTCCTCACAATTTTAAAATTGGGCTCAGAATCATCATTGGAAATTATGGAGTGGAGAACAAGTCCGTAAAACAATCACTTTAAAAGAATGAAAATGATGTATAGAGGTCACCATAGATAACACATATTATGAATCCATGTTGGAAATCCTCTATATAGACGTGTAAAAAACCATCTTTCTGTGATGGAGAGTGATATCAAACATGATTAAGAGAAGGTTAAAAACCAGAAAACTATAAACATGTTATTGGTTACATGGAATATGATTTCCTAACAGTAAATGTAAATGGAAAATGTTTTTAGGTTATTTTATTAATGTTGATGATTTTTTTTTCAATCTTGACTATGAATATAAGGAAACCTACTTGTCAATTATAGTTTTATCTTTTAATTAATATATACCACAAACACAAATTTTCTCCGAATGATGAGTATCCAAGATGTCTTGGTCACCCCCGAAGTGCTCGAATAAACTTCTAGATAATCACACAATACATAAAAGATGAACTATATATTTACCTTGCCATTAGAAATTATCCAAAACCAAAATGGCTAGTACAAGAGCAGATAATACCCAAATGGACAATCCTTTATAAAATGAAACACTACTATTAATCTCTAAAATTAAAAAAAATACCCAAATTTTAACAAGTCCATTCAATATGAATCTCCCCATTCTTCCATGGAATATTTCCCTTTGAATAATGCAATAACTTGAATTGTACAAAAATTCAAGATTCTAACACTCCGCGACCATTCAAAACTAGCCAGTATGAATAGTAATACCCAATTTTTTAAATTTTATAAATTTTGTCATTCAAAATAGAATTAATTTTTGGATTAGGAATATCAAAAATTTTTTAGGGTGAATTTTTGGTATTTTTCTAAAAACATTCAATTTTTGATGAATAGTGAAAAAACACTTAGTTATTTGTTAAAACCGAATTTTTTGAAAATAATTTGTTATTTAATTTAACATTATTTTAGGTAAAAATAGATACATAATACGTATATATGTTCAATGTAATTTATTTGAGTCATTTTATAAAAATTTTAGATATATAATATTTTATCGAACTATTTACCATCTTTTACCCACCTTCTAGAGGTATTTACAAATTTGTATAAAACATAATTTTACCGCTTATGTGAGTTACATTACAAAAATTCAAGAGAAACAGTTAATATTAGTATGAATAATGTGGTTCCATAAGAAGAAAATAATTTTTCTGGAATAATAACTTTTTTACATTTATTTACCATGATTAAATGTAAATAGGGTAATTAAGGGTAAAAATGATACAATAATTGCCCTCACACATGTCCTAATTCTATTGGATAAATTTAAATCAACCAAAAACAAAAATTGGAATAAAATATGACCCCATTTATCCACAAGGATTAGATTAGGACCTTTATTATTATTATATTTAAAGAAGAGTTAAAATAGTTAAAATCAATGTTTAATAACTAAACCATTTATAATATAGTGTTATAAATAAGATAAATTCAACTGAAAATATTCATTAAAAAGATAAAAATATTTCCAATATAATGGAAATTTATTTTTAATTTTTACACATTAAATAATTAAATTTATTTAAGACACAATGATCATTCAGAAATTACCTTATTAATGAATGATTAAAATAATTGATATTATAAATATCCATATAAATCTAATATGAGACTTTTAATTAATTACATTAATTTTATAGGTTAATATGACATGTTAGGGTTTATTAAATGAATACTTTTGGAAGTAATAATGCTGTTATTAATTTAACAAGAAACAAAATACCAAATAGTGTCAAAATTGGCATAAAATAGTTTTTAAAACAAATATTATATTTTTAATTGGTATTCTATTCATAAAAATCTAAGGTTCGGACAAAGGGATTCAATAATATTATATATGTCATTAATGGCCAATTTTATGTTCTATTAGAAATTTATGGTATGTTTATTAACCATATAATATAAAAATACAAAGATACATGGTAAATGTCAAACTATTCAACTAAGAGTTAAATATAAAAGATAAGTTTAATATGATAACCTAAACCTTTATAAAACCTATTATTTGAGAGTTTTTTGACACATAAAACCTTATACATTAAATAATTCATTCTGAGGACATTATAAACCGACAATTATTTTATTATAAAATAATATTTTAAGCTTTTCTTAAAGTGACCCTATCCTCTCTTATAAAAGGGCACCTCCCCTTCTCTCAAATTCAAAACATCAAATCCATTTGGCTCGGAAAAACCTTGACCAGATATCCTCAAAACTGTCCCCATTTAATTCTAGAGGCCTTCCTTTAGTCATAACACCAACCTAAGGATAACTTTTGATAAAATCAAAAGGAACAACTCGAAGAAGAGGAAAATATTTCATCACCTCTTCCATGTTATTTTCTTCTTCCACTTCCTATTTCTTGGTTGTTTCCATTATAAAATAATATCTCCAGTATCTTCTATATACTGTGATGTTATTATAAAAATGTTACAATCATATTCAATATTCTATCCATCCTATAAATGAAAAAGTCACCCAACGTGTGTACGCACGGATTACCGTTTCCACATCATGTTGTAGTTGGTTATTCAAACACATCATCATTTGGATGGGGATAATAATGAGTCTAAATGATGTAATTAATAAATGTAAAATGATATTTACTCTATATATATATGATATACCATCCAATTATACATGATTTTAATATGAAAATAATGATTTTTTCATCCGTTCATAGGCCCATATTACTGTCTCCACGAACATGATGATATTAATTCCACATCGCAACCATTCAAGAATAATTTCCATTTTAAGATTAAAAATAATTTTTATGAACATAATATCATTCTGTATATAAATCAAATACACCATATCCATATTAAACATGGCTTATGTAACCAAGCATATAATGTAAAACAAATCAGTTAGCACCCGAAATGATGATACTACTTAAATAACTTTAACAAAGCAATATTAGAATATCATATATGTTATCATATTAATGTTTATTGTTCTTGTCTAATTTATTAACAAATATTTTACCATTATATAAGTGTTTAACTTACACAATACCAATGAAAAGAAAAAGGTAAGGGTTAATTTCCCAATCTCTTTATTATCCAAGGTTGTTTTTACGTAAGTTTCTACTGGGACCTCTTTATTGTCAACATCTGTGTATTCATAAAAACATATTTCAAAATTATTTCACAATTAACTAGAAATTGGGTTAATGTCAGTTATAACCTTTTTTTCACAAATATGTTTTGAAAGGAATATTTATGTTGTTTTCCAAATTAGGTACTTTGTGACCTTTATGACAAAATTATGGTAATAATGTATTTTTTTTAACTTATACGACGGGTGAATCTGTTTCCATCATTATAAAATCGTCAAATATTCCAATACAATATTATAAGAATATTTTAAAAATAAATGTTTTCTTTTATAATTTTATTAATTTAAATGATTTCAAAATAGAAAGTGATATTTCTCTCAAATTTTTTTGATTTCATCTATGTTAACATCTTTTGATGGATTGTTAACTAGTTTGAAGTTGATTTATTATGATACAAATAATCCATATTCTATTGAATGTTTTGTGGTATATTTGATTGGGGTATATTTTAATGTTGATGTGTTATTGTTATACCATTCATGGTGTATGGATAAAGTATTGAAATTTCGTATGCTAGTTTTAATACGGATGTTTATGTTATATTAAAAATCTTTCATATGAGAAATGCATTGTACTTAGTATGTGATGGGTGGATCCCACTATAGCTCCTCATGGCATCGGTATGTCTCATGAGATAAACTAGTGTCCTGGAAAAGTCATTGAAAAAATCTTACTTGTAGTATTGGCACAAGCCCTTGACTATGTGGTTATGAATTCTGGAAGTATTCATTCCATCATTATGAAAGTGGCTATTGATATTAAATGTGATTATTCGTCTATTAGAATATCTATGTGAATATGTAAATGGAATTTTTTGACGTTATCATTTCCATATTATGCTAAACTTCATGTTTTAAAGGATTTTGTCTTAGTCTTACATTTCCTTAAATGTTTGTGCTTTTTTATAAATGTTTCGCTCTATTTTTAATCTTAATAACCATCTGAGATCACCCCTTTCTATGTCTTATTTTTTCCAGGATGTGAAGAAGTATATTATGACTAACCTGCAGGGATAGTATATAAGAAAAGAGTGTAGCCTATTGAAACTATGTTGTTGTAGTTTTTCATTTTATAATGTAACGTAAAACCTATGAATGTATCTAGTATTTCCAAGGCTACTAAACTAATTGGTCTTTCAAGACATGATCTTTTGTGATCATGAAAATGTTATGTAATAATGAACTGACTCTAGGTATCTAGGGTCGGGGCATTAAAGATAGTATCAGATGAAGTTTTTTACAATCCATGGAAGCTAGATTTAGAAAAACCCTGATTAGAGAACATTAACCTAATATAGACTTTGATGAATAATATAGAAGAACATCCTATAATTTTGGTACTATAGAGATTTTGTGAGTTTTCCGAGAAATAAATATCTGTCTGGATACGAGCAGGTAAAGGTGGCACTGGCGCAGATGTACCTAGGGGTAAAACCCGAAAACACCTTAATGAGCTACAATCGAATGGGAACTAGTGCACGACAACAGGCCATGATGCACTATGGGTTATGACACTCCCGAGGGATATGCTTAGGATAATTATCATTTTATTGAAAAACCGTTATAAAGGTTTTATGAGTATATAATTCCACAATGAAAACATTTTTATGATTATGGATTATATCCATAAGCTGTTCAATATATGTTATGTTGTTTTACAATTTTGGAGTTATATATTGTGATTCATAAAATAATATATTGTATTCAATTGTTTTGAAATGGAAACTTGTTAAATGAATGGAAACATTATCGACACACATAATACATGTAGGAATTTCCCCCCTTATCAAGAAAATTATAATGGACCTGGTGATGAAACTGGTGCTGATCAGTTTATCACCATACTGAGACAACTCACTCAGGTTATGAATAACAACCTTACCAGTATGGAGCACCGTTATAAACAATATATAAGATCAACATTTGACCACTTAATGAGGCAACAACCACAAAAATTCAATGGGCGTACAAATCCATTAATAGCTAAGCAATGGATAAATTCCTTAGAGAAAATACTTCATGCTTGGGGAGTAGCGAAAGGGAAAAGTTATCATGGTAGTTTATCACCTCACATGAGATGCAGATCAATGGTGGTCATTGATTCAAAACACAATTTGAGATGATGAAGTATCAAATATGGAATGGAGGGACTTTAAAGAGATTTTCTTAGAAAATTACTTTCCTCCATACCATCGATCATATATGGAATGACAATTTCTGAGTCTAAGTCAAAAAGATGATGAAAAATGTCACAAAATAAGTGGATAACTTTAAAAGGATAGAAAGGAATGGAAAAGATTATATACTTAACCCATGGAGTAATATTGATCGATTATTTGATGGGTTAAAACCATTTCTTCATCGAGCATTAGTCTCACAACCCTTCCCATCATATGAAGATATTGTCTCATGTGCTATCACGACAGAAAAACAATTCTCTAAGACTTATGAATTTAAAGAAAAGAAGGAGAAGAAGAGATCTGTAGAAGACTCTAGAAATGAAAATAAGGGGACTAAGAGAAAAGTTTAATATCCATCCTACAGTAAATGTGGGATGTAAAACCCCAGAACATGCCTGAAGGGAATGAGAATCTTTTACAGGTGTTGTTAAAAAGGCCACAAAGCTCATGATTTCAAGAGGGAGAAAGAGGCTGCCAGTTTATAATGCTACAATTATAGATAGAAGGGGAATTATTGAAATGAATTTCCTAAAAGCCAAGAGATATTACCTAAGAAAAGGCCAAGGGAGAAAGGCCATGCTTTTACGGTCACTACTGTTGAGGTTGAAGCTCTGAAAGACTTAGTGGAAGGTAATTTAATGATTTCCTCAAGTTAAGGCAATGAATTATTTTATTCTAGATCATAGCATTGTTTCATATCTTCCCAGTTTGTTATGAAAATTAGATATTTTTAATTTGACTTAACAAGGGAGTGGTCTATCCAAACACCTAAAAAAATATCATCACAAAATATGTTTTGTGCACCAGTTCCCATTAGGGAATATAAATGTTCTATATCTCCGGATCTCATCATCATACTAGTGATTAGATTTTATATAATCCTCAATATAGATTGGATTTCAATCCTTGATGCAAAAATATACTGTAAGAAGATGTAGGTTACAATTTTCGATGATGATAAGGAGTACCTTATCTTTAGAGAAGATACATCACCACCCAATTCTTATCTAGATCTACCCCCAGTAGCTCTAATAAATTAAATTATTAGGGAGTATGAGAATGAAATAATTGTGGGAGAAGAAAACAATGTTAAAATAGAGGATGTATCTATTATGCAATAATATGTTGATGAGTTCTAGAGAATTTACCTGGACATCCTCCAGAATAAGAAATTATGGTTTCAATTTATTTAATTCCCAGTTCAAAGCCCATATCGAAGACCCCTTATAGAATGGGCACTATGGAATTAGTGGATCTAAAAAATCAACTAGATGAATTGAGTAATAAGAGATTTATTCACCCTAGTGTTTCTCCAGGGGGAACCGCTGTGCTTTTTTTTAATAAGAAAGACGGATCTTTGAGGTTTTATAGTGACTATAGGGAGATCAATGCTATAACTATAAAGAAGAAGTATCACCTACCTCACATTGATGATTTATATGACCATATTTATGGAGATAAATGTTTTTCAAAGATTTAAATTTGATCTTGATGTCCTCAGTTGTGTGTGAAAAAGGGAGACATTTTGAAAACAACATTTTGATCCAGGTATGGGCATTACAAGTTTATAGTAAATCCTTTTGGGATGACTAATGCACCCTCTATTTTCATGGATCTAGTGAACATAGTTTTCAAGGAATATCTTGACGAAATTGTGATGGTATTTATTGATGACATCTCAGTATACTCCAAAATCTATGAAGATCATGAAAATCAATTGTGCACCATTCTAAAAACCCTCCGAAAAATGAATTATGTGAGATGTTTTGTAAGTGGGAATTATAGATTCAAGATATTTCTTTTATTAGCCATATTGTCTCTAAGGATGGAATATCTTTTGATCCTTCAATGACCAAGGAAATCTAGAAATGGACAACACCGATGAGTATAACCGAGGTATGCTGTTTTATTGGTTTAGCAGGTTATTATCAAAATAATTTCCATACTTTTTCTCGATGGGCTAACCCATTAACCAATCTCACACATTAAGGGGTTAAATTTGTTTGCAAAAAAGAGTGTGAATAATGTTTTAATGAAATGAAGAGAATATTATCCAATTCTCCTATCTTGAATCTACCATCAGGGAACACTGGTTTTGTTATTTATAGTGATGCTTCAAATAAAGTACTTGGTTTTGTCCTTATGCAGAATGATAGAGTTATTGTATATGCATCACGACAGCTAAAAATTCCAAATAAAAACTATCCTACTCACGATCTTGAGTTTGTAGCTAAAATGATTGCTATGAAAATATCGATACACTATCTCTATGGTGAAAAATGTGAGATTTATACTGATCACAAGAGTTTGATGTATATGTTCTTTCCAAAAGAACTCAACATGAGGCAAAGTAGATGGCATGTACTACTCAAGGATTATGATTTCACAATACAATACCACCCGGGGGAGTCAAATAAGGTGCAATATGCTTTGAGTAGAAATGAACATGGAGTTTTGAACAAGATGAGTGTTGACAGGGATTTTATTTTAATGGATCTAGTAAAAATAGATATGGGAATAATAATGGAAGGTGAAACATCAATAATTTTCCAATGGTTTCCAAACCATCTTTACTAGAAAGGATAAAAAGTTCTTAGGCTAATGATGAGGAGTTTAAAAAAAAGATTAATGCATGGAATGATGGGAGATAGAGTGACTTTATATATGAAGATGGGATTTTGAAATTTGGGAAGAGACTTTGTGATCCCAATATAATAGATCTAAAAAGGGAATTGTTAGATGATGCTAATAGATCCAATTTCTCTATACACCATGGTAGAAACAATATGTAATGATATTTGAAGGAAAATTTTTGGTGGGACAACATGAAGTTGGAGATTTCTAATTTTGTGTCATGATTTATTGTTTGTCAAAAAGTGAAAGATGGATGCAATATCCTAGAAGAGTCATGCCACCTCTTCCCATACCTGGGTGGTAATGGGATAATATTATGATGGAAATTATCATGTAGCTACCAAAGACTCCTAGAAGGGATGATGCAATATGGGACTTTGTTGATTTTCTTACCAAGTTAATGAATTTTCATTCTTTAATATAATATTATCCACTTGAACGTCTAGAATGACTATATATTAATGAAGTTGTAAGACTTCATGGAGTACCATTATCGATTGTATCAGACTGTAATCCCTGTTTTACATCAAGATTCTAGAAAATTCTTCAGAAATCCCTGGATACTAAACTTCATTTGAGTACTACCTACCACCCTCAAACTGATAGCCAATCAGAATGGACAATTCAATCCTTCGAAGACATGTAGAGATATTGCTCACCTGACATTAAAGGTATGTGGAATCAATATTTACCTCTAGTAGAATTTTCTTAGAACAATATCTTTCATTCAAGTATTCAGATGGTACCATATGGTTAATTGTATGGAAAGAGATGTCGCACACCAACTTGTTTGGGTGATGTTGATGAAAGAAAACTCGTAGGCCCAGAACATGTTGAGGAAACAATGGAAAAGTTGAAGGGTATCCAAACCCACATCGATGTAGCCCAAAGTAGGCAAAGGAGCTATGAGGATAAACGAATTAAGGATTTGGAATTTCATGTAGGAGACCCAGTTCTCTTGATGATATCTCCATGGAAGGGTGTTATACGTTTTAGTAATAAGGGTAAATTAAGTCCCATGTACATCAGACCTTTCAAAATTTTAGAACAAATTGGAGTAGTAGCTTATCATTTGGAAATTCTTACAAGTTTCTCTAAAGTTCATGATGTGTTCCACATATCACTGTTGAGAAAATACATGCCTGAACCAATGCACGTACTCACCTATTAAAAAATTGAACTGGAACCTGATCTTTCTTATAGTGAAGATCTTGTCAAAATTCTTGATACTAGAGAACAAGTGCTGAGTAACTGAATGACTTTTCTGGTATATGTTCAATGGAGAATCCATAAGATGAAAGAGGTAATGTGAGAACCAGAGTAACATATGGTGAAGAAACACCTGAATCTTTTGGTGCGGTAGTATTATAGAAATTTCGAGGATGAAATTATTTGATTGAGGGAATAATGTAACACCCCAAGATTCCACGGTACGTTTCTCTTTGAATAATGCAATAGCTTTATTTGTACGCAAATTCAAGATTCTAACACCCCACGACCAATAAAACTAGCCGTTATGAATATAAATACACACTTTTTTAAATTGTATAAATTTTATCTTTAAAAATAGACATCATTTTTGGATTCAGAATATCTAAATTATCTTAGGGTGATTTTTTTTTTATTTTTTTGAAAGCTTCCAATTTTCGAGTAATAATGAAAAAACACTACGTTATTGGATAAAACCTCATTTTTATTTAAATAATTAGTTATTTTATTTAAATTTATTTTAGTTCTATATAAATACATAATACATATGTATATTCAACGTAATTCATTGGAGTCATTTTATAATAATTTTAGATATATAATATTTTATCGAACTATTTATCGTCTTTTACCCACCTCTTATGAGCATTTGTAAATTTGTATAAAACTAATTTTTACAGCTTCTGTGAGGTGAATTTCAATAATTTGAGATATAATATTAATATCAGTATGTAAAATGTGGTTCAATAAGATGAAAATAATTTTTGGTTAGTAGTAACTTTTTACTTTTATTTACCACGGTTAAAAGCAAATAGGGTTATTAAGTGGAAAATGATATCGTAATTACCCTAAAACATGTCCTCATTCAATTGGATAAGTGTGATTCGACCCAAAACCACCTTATGAATAAAATATGATCCCATTTGGTCCACTTGGATTTGATTAGGACATTTATTATTATTTTATTTAAAGAAGTGTTAAAAGAGTTAAAATCAAAGTTTAATAACTAAAACATTTTTAAAATAGGGTTATATGTAAGATAAGTTCAACTATAAATATTAATTATAAATATATCAAGATTTACAACATAATCATATTTTTGTTATAATTTTTAGACAAAAATGAAATTTATTTATGACACGATAACGATGAAGTATTTTCATTATTAATGAATGATTAAAATAATTGTTATTCTAAATATCCAAATAAATATAATTTCAGTCATTTAATGAATTGCATTAATTTTCTTGGATAATATGACATGTTGGGGTTTATTAAATGAATTTTTTTGAAGTAATAATTTTGTTATTATTTTAACAAAAATAAAATACCAAATAGTGGAAAAATTGAAATAAATGTGTTTTTAAAACAAATATTATATTATTAATTGGTATTATATTCCTAAAAATATAAGGTTAGGAAAAGGAGATTAAATAATATTTCATATTTCATTAATGATCCAATTGATGTTCTATTGTATATTTATAGTAAGTTTATTAACCATATAATATAAAAATATCAAGAGACATGGTAAATGTCACACTATTTAACTAAGAGATAAATCTAAATGACAAGGTTAATATGATGAAATAAACCATTCTAAATACTATTGGTTGAGAGGCATTCGATCCATTCCAAACATAAACATTAAAAAATTTATTTTGGAGACATTTGATATTGAAAATGATTTTATTATATAATAATATTTCAATCTTTTCCTAAAGTGACCCTCACCTCTCTTATGGAAGGGTACCTACCCGTCTCTCAAATTCATACCTTCAATGCCATTTGGCTCGGCCAAAACCAGACAAAATATCCTCTAATATGTCCTCCCATAATCCTAGAGGCCTTTCTTTAGACAGAAAACCAATCTAAGTAGCTCTTTAAATAAAATTGAAAGGAAGAACTCGAAGAAGTGGTAAAAAATTTATCATCTCTTTCATGTTCGTTTCTTGTTCCACTTCCACTTCCTTTGTTGTTTACATTATAAAATAGAAACTGATATATATTCTATATAATTTGATTTTATTATAAAAATGGTACAACCATATTCATTATTCTATCTATCCTATAAATGAAAATGTCACCATAAATGCGTACGTATGGATAGCCGTCTCCACATCATGGTGTAGTTTGTTATTCAAACACTTCATCTTTTGGATGGGTATAATAATGAGTATAAATGATGTAAATAATTAATATAACATTATAATAAATCTTTATACATGATATATCATCCAATTATGTATGATTTCAATATCAAATTATTGATGTTGTTGCTCGTGTGCACGTTCGGATTACAGTCTCCACGAAAACGATGAGATTCATTCCCCATCGTAATCATTCAAGAATAATTTTCATTTTATGATTACAAATAATGTTTATGAACATAATATCATTATGTATATTAATAAAATGCATCCAATCCATAACAAACATGGATTACATAACCTAACATATAAAGGAAAACGAATCAGTTAACACTCGAAACGATGATACTACTGAAATATCAGAAACAAACCAATATTAGAAGATCATATATGATATCTTATAAATATATATGGTTATTTTATAATTAATTAAAATTATTTAACCATTATATTGGAGGTCAAATTACCCTTGACCAAAAAAAAGTACATCGTATGGTTTAATTTCACAATCTCTTTATTACCTCAGGTTGTTTTTACGTATGTATGTACTGGGACCTCTTTATCATCTACATCAGTGTTTACATAAAGATGTATTTCAAAACATTTTTACTATTTAATAGACAATAGGTTAATGTATTTTATAACCTTATTTGAACTTATATATTTCGAATGGGATCCTCCCGTCGTTTTCCAAATAAGGTACTCTATGACCTTTTCGACAAAATTAAGGTAAGAATGTATTTTTTAACTTATACGATGGGTGAAGATATTTTAAACCATTATAACATCATATAATCTTCCCATAAAAGCTTATAGGAATATTTTAAAAATAAATTTTATCTTTTATAATTATTTTTCTTTTAAATGATTTCAAAATTGAAAGAGATATTTCTCTCAAAAAGTTTTGATTTCATCTATATCAATATCCTTGAATGGATTTTAAACTTGTTTGATGTTATTTATTATGATACAAATCTTCCATATTGTATTGAAGGTTTTGTGATATATTTTACTATGGATGTATTATTTTTATAAAATTCATGCTTCATGGATAATGTATTGTCATTTTGAATTCTAGTTTTAATACGAATGTTTATGTTATTTTTAATCATTTTCATATGAGGAATGCATTGGACTTAGTAAGTGATGGGTGGAGCCCGCTATATCTCCTCGATGCATCGATAGGTCTCATGAGTCAAACTAGTGTATTGGAACATGGCTTTGATAAAATCTAGTTTTTAATCTTGGAACAAGGCCTTGATTATGTGGTTATGATGTCTGGCATTATTCATTCCATCCTTATGAAAGTGGATATTAATAATTCATGTCATTGTTGTACTAGTAGAATATCTCTTTGAATATGTAAATGGAATTTTTTGATTTTATATTTTCCATATTATGCTTAAATTCAAGTTTAAAAAGATTTTGTTTTATACTTTTATTACCTTAAATGTTTATGGTTATTTCTGAAAGTTTTCTCTATATTGTTATCCTTACTTAGAATTTGATCTCACCCCTTTCAATGTTTTATTTTTCCCAGGATTCATAGAAGTATACTATGACTGACCTGCATGGAATGTATACAGGATATGAGTGTGGCCTATGGAGAATAAATTGTTTTAGTTTTTCATTTAATAATATAATGTAAAACTTATGAATGTATCTAGTATTTCCAAAGCTGCTAAACTAATCGGTCTTTCGAGACTAGATCTTTTGTGATCATGCCAATGTTATGTAATAATGCATTGAATCAGGGTAACTTGGGTCAACTCTTTACATAATAAACAATTGTCCATAAAATTATTTAAAATAATCTTAACTAATATTGAACCCCAAAATTCAGAATGAATTTATCACATAGTCTTCCATGATAAATATTAACATTTATCTCCAAATAACATACACTACAGTTATTGTCTCATTTTTAAAAGTAATTATCCTAATCACGTATTCTCTATGATATGATAATCATTTTCCTAAATAACCCAATTCGCCATATGTCCAAAATAAAAACATAGATTCTTCCAAAATAAAATTCAACCATTACTCTTCAAATGAAATCCCATAGTATTATACTTTCCTTAGGCATATAGTGTTCCTAAAAGAGATAATGTCTTCCAAAATTACATTTTCAGTTAATCCAAAAATCATTTTCCTATAATAAATATATACATTTGATAAAACATATGTTCCAAAAATAAACATATTCTTAATCCAGAAAATGATTTTAATAAAAAGGATAAGTTATACTAACCAGGGACTTCACATAGGACAGTGGTAGGTGATAAAGCCTTGTTGCACATTAGTTGTAGATTTGATTCCCACAACCTTGTTTGAATTGACAAGTTCTAAGAATTTCTGTGGGTTTTCCTTTTTATAAATCTATAGAATTCATAAAAAATACCGAAAATGACATAAAAACATAAAAAACAACTATAAAATAAATTAACATCAAGTTCGTGATTTCCAATTATCACCTCAATATGTAATAAACATTAATTACATCAAAATAAAAGATTATATAAACCATAATGATTTTTTTTTATAATTATATCAACAAAATAATAGGTAATTATTCTAGATATATAAATTCCACATAACAAACTTCATGGTTACACATACTAGAGAATAGTATCCCAATGTAATCTCATCAAAAAAGAGAATTAATACTGCTAAACATTTCAACACTTATAGATCTAACATAACTATTAAATTTCATAAATGTAAACATATAAATTATCTATATTTCTTCATGATCTCTTAGTATTTTTTCCAACATATTACGTAATACATATTTTCTATAAACAAAATCATGAATCTTGGCCTATGATTCAAAACATTCGTAACGTAAGACGAGAAATATTACATAACATTTATATGTCATTTTCAGTTTCTTCATGTTCAATTAGAATAGATTTATGTATTTCTAAAAATATATTTTATTTGGGTCTTGCAGATCCCATTCATGAACCTTCTTTATCTAGCATTTATTTTAATAATGACCATATTCTCCAATTTTAAAATATTCAACTGATAAATCAGAATGAACTTTTTCTATTCCTTGAGTCATCATAACGCTTCCTTTTTGCGTGGAAGGTTATTACTTTAGGACCATCATTATCAAATTTATAACTTCTTCCCACCCCTACAAATCATTTTCCATGGAGTTTCTTTCCACATCATTGACACATAGTTTGTTGAATATAATTACATTTATTATTATTACCTGAATATCCATATGGATTTGTTTCTCACATATATGATTCCATAAAAAATCACCAAGGATCAAGAATTAAATCAAGACTCAATGTAGTTGTTTAGAATAACAACAAGATTTCTCGTTGCAGCTACCATTTCATTCGGTTTCGTATTATAAAAACCACCACAATTTTCTTCAAATCCATTGTTACTTTGGTTCCTGGTAGATCCAACCATTTACCAAAACCAAAAATCTTAGTTGGAGTATATTAGTAAAATAATCATATACAATCATATAAGGAGGGTAAATACTATGAAATAAGTATTCATATTATCTTAAACTCACTCAATTTATTTAAAATAACTACATATAATTATAATATTCTAAACATTGTGGTTATATAAAACCTGCCAATTATGATTAAATAACACCCTAACCTCAAAAGTTATATAAAACAAACATTGATAACAACTATTAGGCCCCAACATTAAACATTACATAATCTTAAATTTTTATCAAGAATTTAATTTCTTTTAAAATGAGGTTCTTTTCACTTTTATAGTTTTATATAATTAGGATATAAGTATTACAATTCTTCAAATATTAAAAATTATACTCTTATACTATATTCAATTTTTTGCACTATAAATATACTCTATAAAAACCAATAATTCATTTCATGGTAAAAATATTATTGAAATCTATTGTTCTATTACACTTTCTTATACCCTATGAAAAAAATACCAAAACATGGGATAAGAATAAAATTCATGGTAAGTGATATAATATAATGGATGACAACATTTGTCCATGAAGACAAACAAATCAATGAAATAATACCTCTTACTCATAAAACAAATGATATTTAACATTAATCAAGAATTCAAATTATTTATGAGTAACTCGTTGAAATCATAAATCATAATGGTAACTTGTGGCATTCATAACATACTTACATTGTAACTTTCACATCCACATAAGGAGTATCATTCATGGTTACATTTGGAATACACATCACAGTATATTCCCTAAATCTCTTCAAAGAAACCTTAATGTTTACCTCTTTCATAGTACCCAACGCATTGGAGAGGTATCATGGGCTCTCCCACCCATAGTTAATCAATGAAAATCCTGTATATATAAGCATTTCCCAAGAACCAAAACATAATTTTAATGCATGAACAAGAAAAAAGTAAACATAACATTTCCACATTGAAATTGTAAGATATAATTTAAATATTTTGATATAATAAATATATTCTAAAATACATTTTCATAACAAAAAATACCAATATATGGTATTTAATTTTCTTTTTAAAAACAGTAGATATTTTAGTGGATGCTAGATATTAAACAATGCATATGAACTCGTAAATGAAATTTTAATTGTTTATGTTAAAAAGAAACATTCCTTTTGTCATTTAGTAAAATGAATCTTAAAAAATATTCAATTTTTAAAATATTTGATTAAAATTTAATGTAAAAGCGTTTGATTATACAATTTATAAAATAAGGGTGTGTGTAACCCAAAATATGCCTTAATGAAAGGATATTAAGACGATTTACCTAACGAAGATCTTTTCATTAGATTAAGGAAAAATAAATGAAAAATATAAATATGAACAATATAGATTCACAGAAAATAAGTGGATATTCATTGTGAAACAATAATAGTTCATTCACATATATTATTTGAAAAACAACAGTAATGACATTGATATATAACTGAATTAATGAATATTTAGATAAGATATTAGTGGCCTTGAATCTAGATTGTCTTGATCATTCATTATATTCCTGAATAACAAAATTATTTTAATTTCTACTTTCTTGAGAACGTTTTTAATTTTATACCTCCTTTTATTTCATTTATTTCAATGTTATAAAAATTACATAATTATTGATGTTCATATTGCTCGTTTTGTCGATATTCGGTATATGAGTCGAATATGAACTTGTTTGTTGTAAAATGTCCACGTGGTCAAATCACCATCATATCAAGAAAAATATTTTTTATTTCAATAGAATATATATCCAGTATATATGTATTTATAATATACCAAATATTTTCAGATAATAAATCAAATGCACCATTCATGTAAATGGTAGGCCATAAGTACGCATGAACGCTACATTCAGTTCTATGTCATATTAGAGGAATGAAAACTAAATGATACATAGTTATAATATAATTACAATATAATATATATGTTATATATATATTACATATGTTCATTAACGCCATACTTTATATGTTTCATGTATGGCAATGAACGGCTCATATAACTTTGTTGGGGAGATAGTCCGTACATCGTCAAATAAAATATTTGTATGTAAACATTACGGAAAGCATAACGGTATATTTGAAATAAAGATTGCATAATAAATGATTAAATTTAAATATAATATATATCATATTTATTCATTCCATTCATGTATATAATTGTGATTTTATGAAGATCATGTTGAATGAATCACATCGTGGAGATAGTAGGCCGTACATATGCTCGAGTGATGATATAATACAATTAATGGTCAAAAAGTATAGAATTGGATATTATAATAATTATAAAGAATAAATAAATTGTTATAATCATTTTTTATATGCAATATTCTAATTATTATACCTGCCAAAATTATTCCTTGTTGAATAAGAAATTACACCACGACCTGGAGATGGTAAGTCATACGTACGCACACATAGTGTTATTGTTATTCATAGGATGACTTAAAAGAGGTATAAGGTTTTAACATTATTATAAAATGGTCCCCATAGGTTGAATTTATGACTTTAGTGTGGAAACTTTAAAATAAATTAAGGATTTTGGAAAATAATTTTATCATAATTTTGATGATCCAAGAGGCTTTAGAGGTGCGAGTAAGTGGGTAGAGGTGGGGTCCTTTTATAAGAGGGAGGAGGGGGACTTTAAGAATGTTGTGAAATATTATTTTATTATAATTTTTTTTTCATATTATTATAGTTGAAAAGGGATATATGTATTGGATAAAATAATTATGGGTCTAGATCCTCTCAACCAATAGGTTTTATTCATGTTTAGGTCATATTAGTTACCTTATCTTTTAACATTAACTATTCGTTAAAAACAATAACTCTTACCACGTCTTCTTTAATCTTCAAAATATATGGTCACTATAGTTATTATAAAATGAAAATTGAACCAAAAGTGGATAATTAATTATATTTTTATGATTATATAAGTGACTTGGCCGATTCTTAGGTTTTTATGACTATTATATCAATTAAAAAAATTGTATTTATTTTAAAAAACTCATTTATTTCAATATTTTCACTATTTAGTAATGGATTTTTATTAAAGTCATAAAAACATGATTCCTTTAAACCAAAGGCATAAATTCTTCCATTAAATTAAAATATATTGAAAAAACATTGTATGGAATAATAATGTTAAAATTAAATTCAATTAAATATTTATAATATCATTTATTTGAATACTTCATTAATATAGTAATCACTACATCATCATTGTGTAAAAAATAAATTTATTTATATAATGTCTAAAATTTTAAAATAAAATACAATAATTTAGTAAAAAAATTATCTTTCCATTTACAATTTATAGAAAAATTTATCAATTATATAACCCTATATGAAAATTGTTTTAATAAAAGATAAAGATTCGGTTATATTTCCCTTCTATATAAATTAAATATTATAAAATGTTATTTTCACACCCATGTGGCTCCCAAATGAAAAAATATCATTCTAATGAAGATAATTGTTGTAAATATATCATTGAATAGGATTGGGAAACATTTTACTATAGTTATATAATATTATAATATTATTTTGTTACCCTTATTTACATTATTTACCCTTTTACCATTATAAATAAAAGCAATTACTAATATTATTATTATTAAGGAAAAAATAAATAGAAAATATTTAAATAATTTTTAACTTATGATCCCAAATATGGAATTCAAATTTTTTTAATTTCAAAACTCATAATTTTCAAAAATTAATTGAAAATTAATTTTTGTTCTCAAAACATGAAAGCAGGTTTTTAAAAGGTTAATACTGTAAATTGAGTGACATGTATTTACATCCAATTAAAAATTGAAATTACATACAATAACTATAACTGTATTAAAAGAGAAAAATTTAATCTAATTAAAATTTAGAACCAATTTAATGAAAAATATAACAATACAAATAAATTAGATGAAAATGATGTTTTGAATTAAAATCCAGTATTTTTCACTATTCATTAAAAATATTATTTTATCAGAAAAATACCGATATTAAATTTTCATGTCCCGCTTCTGAAAAAGAAGTCTATTTTATCATACAGAACATACAAAAGTGACAAAAACATTTTTTTAGAAAGTCACCTCTATCCAATGGCAGTAAAACAACCTTTTAAAAATATTCATATATTTTAAGCTTAAAATTGGATTCATTCTAATTATAGGCCTTTAAAATTCATTAGATAAGTGTTTAAACATTTTAAAAAGATATTAAATCCTAATATAGTAAATTATGTTCATTCTCGCAAATAAAATAGATAGGTTTTTACTACCATTTAATATAATATTATTATTGTTGTAGTATTTTTTGGTATTGCTCTGTGTTGTGTGAAACCTAAGATTTTAGAGAAACTAATTGTTGTGTATCCAGTACACTATCATACATAGTGTACCATTTAAACTAAAATTAATATTAAATTAAAAAATATTAATATTTATGAAAATTTATTATTCTATAAATTATTTGGATGTTACAATGTGTGTTACAAGAATATCTCTTTCAGAAACTCTATTACATCAAATATTTATTACGTCATTGAATTTTATGATTCCAATTATTATCATTTTATATAATTATTAATTATATAATTACATTGGATAATAGAAAATAAATCACTATAAAATAATAAATTTGAGTGTGAATCAATTAATGATATTCCTATTTAGCATTTCCATATAGTTCAAAAAGTTAAATCTATATCAAATAACCTTGAGCACAAAGCTAGAATTATTTCTGCATATAAAGAATCTAGTTAACCATCTGGCCAAAGGATTACAGTTTGAATAAAATATCTAATTCACATGGAATGATATAAATATATTTTCCAATAGTTTCTAAATTTATAGTGTTAATATATTATCTATATATAATTTTGAAAATTAAAACTATAGTGATTGTGTGTTGATAATTTTAATGAAAATTAAAACATATTGATATAAGAATTATATGATGAATTATAAAATAATTTTAAGAATATATTATTATAAAATATTAGGATTTAGTTTTATAGAATATCTGAGATGGGTCACAAATCATAAAAGACCCATTTAATTTTTTTTATAAATTTAATATCCTCGATTGCTTATAGTACACGCAACCCCATGTTTAATTAACCCATAAAATTTTATACATTATTAACCACACCATTAAAATGGTTGGAATGAACAATATAGATAAGTTATTTAAATAATATATATTATAAAAGAATAAAATAATTCAATAATTATCTATTTATTATATATATTAAAATAATCAATTGAACGAAAAGTAAATGTTTTTTGAAAAAATATATTTTCCAAAAAGTTGAGTTCATTACACCATTCACATATATTTTAAATTTAATTATTATATATTTTATGATGTTATTATTAAAAAATGTACATATTATTTTATGTGATCAATAATATATATTCATATGCCTAATTATTTTATATTTTATTAATTGATTGACATTTTCATGAATACTGAAAAATATAAGGTTTTATTGCTATCATCTATTTAATTTAGAATTAATATTTTAAAATATTATTTATAAATTTATTAAAATAAAATTTACTGAAAATATATTAATAAAATAATAATTCATGTCATTTTAATAATTTTCACAACAGGTGTTCATTTTTAAACATTATATACTTATCAAAACATATTCTTTAGATAACTTCTTTTCACCATATTTGGAGGATTCATTTAAAATAAAATTATTCTAAATATGTTAATTGAAATTTGAGAAATCAATTACATATATATAATAATGAAAATTAATATTATATAATATCTAAAACAAATTTTTTTCATAATTATTAGTAAAATCTATAAAACTTAATTATTATGGTTATGGTTAAAACAAGTTTATGAAGGGTTAAACTAAAAAAGAGGGGTTAAATGTCCTAGAAACTATTAAAATCCATATTGGATGGAAATATTGTTTCTTTATATCATCCATGGTTTAATAATTATCCATCTATTTTCATTTTAGAATGTGAGACATAATGGTATGACATTTCCTTTTCAAAAATTCCTACAATGTCCTCTCCTACACTTACAAAATCCCACATTCTATCCCCTCCTATTTGGATTACCAAATACATTTAGTTCAAACAATGCCGATAAAAATATATTCTAAACATAAATACTCATAATAGAGAGTCCTTATTTTCATCCTAAATCTATTCTCGGAAGACTTTATGTATACACCTAAGGGGGTTATCCAAAGAAGAGGCAACGTTCGAAGCTATATATTTTCATTTTACTTATTATGTTAAATTTATCATATGTTATCAGAATATAATAAAATATTAATAGATATATATAATATATATTCATTTTTTATTATTTAAATGTAATAGCATATATCCATATCTTCATCCATCAAATGGGAAATAAAACTATCAATCATATGTACGACATACTACAACCTTGTTATCTTATGTAATTTATTATCCATCAACACATATCATGGATGGATGTAATTATGGATTCAATATATATGTGATATTTTAATTATAATAATATTTTGTAGAATTATATTTTCTATTATACCTTCTTACAATCCAATCTGTTGAAAAAAATAGCATCGCTCGTGTATACGCATGGACTTCCACCTTGACTTAGAAATATGAACTTCTTTTCATATTATTTGAACATAAAATGTAAAATGATATATTTAATTAATATATATGACTTAATTAATATAATAATCATTATGGAACGATGAAATTTTATTTAACATACTTTTTTTATGATTTTTGGAGAAAAAGAAATAGTTTTCATGCACATGTATGGCCTACCACCTCCATGAATGAAGTAACAAAATTTTCATATCTATATTTAAAGACTTTTATAAAAACATAAATATTTATTATATATTATATTCTTATCATTTTTAATATAATTGTGATTTGGTTGCGATTATTAATGCAATAATTATTGAAATTACTAAACCAAAACATACAACAAAAACAATGTGAATATCACCTGAAATAGTCATTTGAACCACTAATTGTTAATGAAAATGATTTAAAAGAATTTAGATGAAGAAAATATGGTATAAATATTATGAATATGGATATTTAATAGTTTTACAATAAATATATAATTTTTTCAAGATGTATATACACTTACGAATGAAATCATATCTAAGGTAGGGGATTTCTAGTCTCTCTTTTATTTGAGGGACACATATTCCAAATTGACAAGTAGTTTAATCTGAAATGGGTACATAATGCCAAATTGGAATGTAACATGATGAGTAAATTTATTTCTATGATATTTAATGATTCATTTGATGTTATTAATTACTGATTATTAGGATTCAAAATAATAATAAGGTAGTTAGGGTTTCACGTCTCACTTTTATATCTGTGAGATAAGTGAAATATTAATCTATTAATTAATTTTTGTGGTTTGAATAATTCCCATATAATATTTTATATCATTAATATATTTATATTAAAATTATTTAGTGAATAAATTGAAATTATTTCTTTGATGTTTACAATTATTCAAAAGTTACAGAAGTGGTAATGGTTTATTTCACTCTCTCATTGTTATTCGAGATATTTTTATTATGCTTTCCATGAGGGAATTGATTGATATTTCTAACATGCACCAATATTATTTTATTCTACTATAGTTATTAATGATCATTTAATGTAATCATACTATTTTCAACTCCTAGTATAAAACAATGATTGAGATTGTATTAATAAAACCATAATTTATTTCACTATTTGGTCATAAATCATTTTGTGCCATGAATATGTCATCTAAAAATATTTTAAAGGAGTTTTCAATAAAATCAAAATTATTTTTAATTTTTTTTACCAATGATATTATTTTTTCAAAACGTCTTGAAAGGAATATTCAAGATGTTTTATGAATGTGACACATCTTAACCATTTCTTAATTGTTTAAAAGGAATGTATTTCAATACATATAGAATTTACTGAGTATCTCACCCTATTGAACACAAATTTCTATGAAGCATCTATTTTGAAATAAAAAATCTATATTTTAATAATATTTTTTCTAAATATTAATGAATTATTGGTTTTTAAAAGTGATTTTAAAGATTAAAATGATATTTTACTCAATATGTTTTTAAGGGAATGTTTATTATATTTGTGTTCATAAATTGAAAATACAATTTTTCATTATTTCGTACTGAGAATAATTTTTAATGATACCATCCTTATTATTTAACTTGATGTTTTATTATCATATTGAATGGGGATGAAATATGTTTAAAAAATTCCGTATATTACTCAAAATGGTTTATCATTATGTTTTTAGTGAATATATTAACATTTCATATTTTTCTTTTTCAATATGAACATTTACATATAGAATTTTTCATATCATTTATACATGGAATTCATTATACATATTTTATGATGGATGGAGCCCATTATAGTCCATCCATGCATCAGTTAGTCTCAATAGTCATTCTAAATTGTGTATTTGGTTGATGCCGTTACCATTTGTCTATTATGTCTAGGTAAGTGTCCTTTGTAGTCTGGTTATTAGTTCGAGATAATTAAAATCTTACATTATGAGATTATTTATTGAGGTCCATGGGATTTTTTTATTAGTTAAAATATAAAAGGATAATATTAAAAATCAAGTTATTATTTATATTGATTTATTTTATCAAAATTTATTCCATACATATTGTAATTAATGTTCAGGATAATTAGTAAATGGAATTGGTTTTAGTTATTTTTCTTTTCCATATTTATTATTCCTTATTTATTCATGTAATATATGTTTGTACCAATACCATTAACAAGCTAATATTCTCAACAGTTTATTATGTTTCCATTCCCTTGGATTCTATAAAGTCTATTATGAATGATATTAAGGGATATAAAAAAGGTATTAATGGTGTTATAATATAAAATTATAAGTTTTATTCAATAATTTAATAGTTATATGAAATGAAATACTATATATAGTATTCTATATATAATAAAATATTCAGTCCATTAGAATGAAATTCACTATATATTGTTCTAATGTAATAAATTAACCCCTTTCTATAAGCTATAACAGTGAGGGTAATTTAGTTTTGAATCTGAGAGTGGTTTAATGAAACTTTTGGTTGAAGATTTTGAAAAAAAAATCAATTTGGGAAGGGAACCCTATGATAGAGTATGAAGATAAGTATAGAAGGACATCCAATTTTTTTGGAATATAATATAAGTATTTTTATGAAATATATCCATTTATAATAACTTAATGTGTATGTAGATCTAGGAAAATGGTTCTTAATAATATTAACGCCAAAAGTATCACATTTGGATATTACTAGATCATCACCTAGTACATGATAAATGGCCATGCTATTAACCTTGTCTTACACTCCTAGGGGATAACCTTTAGATATGTCACATTTTCATGACAAAAAATTTGAATGGTTTTATGAATATTTAAATAAATTTAATGGATTCCCAAAGAAATCATGTTTATGATTTTGAAATTATCTATGTAGATATTTTTCTATTTATGTTATGAGTTAGACTAGTTTTGGGATTATACATAATGTTTTTTTTAATGTTAATACCTAATATAGTGAACTGAATTTTTTAGATGTGGGGCATAGAGAAAGGAATCGGTACCTTTTCAATGAATGTATACTATGTTGAGATTTCCCTCCAACAAGAGATAATGAATATAGAGATAGAGGAATGGCATCAACTGATTAAATTATAACCATGTTGGTGAATATGGCTCTAGTTATATGAAATAACATTGCATGTACTAAGTAACATACAGATCCACCTCACAGTGCAACAATATTAGACCACTTTATGTATCATTAACCTAGATCATTCAATGGACCGAAAAATCTATTTTTATCTAACCCATCAATAAGTAATGTAGATAAGATATTTCTTTCTCAAGTAATTAATGAATGTGAAATGGATGTTCTGACTTTTTAAAATCTCTTATGATATGTAGATCAATGGTATTCATTGATTCAAAACAGAAATATTGATGAAGAAGTGTAAAACATGAAGTGGGATTATATACAATTATTCTTCTGGGAAAAATTATTTCTTCATGAAGAATCAGTGGTTATGGATATATAAATCTTAAATCAATGACAAACTGAAAATGAAATTTTTTATGCCTAAATCCAACATTAAAATATTATTATCAAATTCTAGGGACTACGTACATACTCCAAAGTGTATGATTTTTCCATTACATTGATGTGATTATTCAAATCCATTAAATGGAATTAATCTACTAATATTTCATATCATATGAGGATACACCATCATGTGATATGGGTTTAGAGAAATAATTCTCTATGGATTATTATTTTGATGTGAAGAAAGAAAAGAAGATGATTAAAGAAGAAAAAATCTACTATTGGAAGAAGGTAAAGATGGATTTCCCCACATTTGATAAATATTTAATGAAACAACCTATTACCATAATTATTGTAATGATATTTTGTTTCATGTGTATAGTGAAAGGCCATTATTCACTTGAATGCAATGGTTATAATGAAACCTCAAATGTATAATTTTTTAACTATAAGGAGTAACAGAACTATGAAAATGAATTTCCCATGCATCAAATGAATAAACTTCTAAATAATATAAGGAATAATGTTATGATTATCCAATTCACATTGTATATGTGGAATGATTTAAGTAGTAATGTATTTTGATTAAAAAATTACATTGTTGAAGTATTTTTACATAATGTATTTCTGTTATAATAATCAATAACCATCAATTGATTTTATTAAATTTTTGTAGTATGTTGATCATCCCATAATATTAACATATGTGTTATGGATAACATCATGAGATTATGATTTTAAGGCTCATCACATGATTAGTTTCATAAAACCAATTTTGGAGGATTTATGTCATGGAATGTTCTCTTAGTTATTGAATATTTTTGGAGACATTTAAGAAAATACCATCCATTTTTAGTATATGTTTTTGTGAAAAAATAAGTTTTAAATAATTAAAATAAATTTTATAGAAATTATATAAAATGTAGGAATAACCTTTAGGGAAAATATGATTTCTTATGTTAATTTAGTAATATTCCATTATGATTATTTGAATTCATGGATAAAGAAAATGTCATATAGGAAACCATTGTTGTTAAAATGTGATTTGATGACCAATATTATTTTTTAGTACACTCGCCATATTTTTTTCAACATTATTTTAATTATATTAATATCATTTTATAAAAATTACAACCCATATACATGGTGGAAACCCCTCACATATATCCAGAGTTTAGTTCATTAACTCCGAACACAAGGATAAGAACTATGCAACACCAATAGTTACCCTATTTGATGTTCTGGTTGATATGAGATTATTTCTAAATTATTTATTTAATTTATAAATTTTTATGGAAGGGATAATGATTAATCTTGTGTATTTTTGTTGAGGATTATATATTACTCTTTTATATGGGATACTAGTGCTGACAATTTTTTTAAGGAATTGGAGATATACTGAAAGAAATTTTATTCTTGTATATAACTTTTAATCCTCTAAAATTTATTTTTAGTGCTTCAGGAAAAAAAATAATCTATGATTTTAATTTTTGGGATTAATAAATGATGTTTAATTTTATAAAATTGCAAAATAAAAAGTTGAAATTGTAATTATTTTTGTATGATTTATTTAACAAGATAGTAAAAGAATCCATAAATAATAAGAAAAGGGTCTTAAAATGAAAAATTTATATTATTTAATTTTTACCTGAATCCATAAATTTGGATTTAATTCATCAAATATTATGTTAATATGGTATTTATGTTTCTCTTGATAATTCCATTTTTTGTAATCAATTATGTCTATCACTTTGTTTGATTATTTACACTTTTCATTAATGTCAACTTTTCAAATTCCATCAATGTTCTCCCACTTATAATAGCAGTCATATGCTATTATATATGACATTAATATTTCACATTCCATATTTTAATAGGATGTTTTACTATCCCATATTACGAATTCTGATTTCATGAAATGCTTTTTCAAACGATGAACCCTTTATTTGTAAATATGTTGTCCAATTATTGAAGATGGAATTTATTGAATGTGGGGAGAATGTATCACCTTAAGATTCATAAATAAGATAATATTTTTTTTATATAAAAATATATGAAACACCAAGATTATTTTCAGAGAATATATATTTATTTAAATTTAATATATTCAGTATCTTACGGTACACAAAACACAGGGTATAAATGAACTGAAATATAGTATCCCATAACAAATTTTCTATCAATTTGGTGGTTATGAATAAGAAAAAAATAAAAAATAAAAAATATAATATTTATAAAATTTTAAAATAAATTAAATTATTATATATTTAAAAGACAAAAATTAAGAATCATTTGAATGATAAATAAATGTTTTCTGAAAAATTGAATTATAATAAAATCCACTTTTATTTCACTATGATAACATATTTTAAAATTAATATTTAAAAATTATAAAAATGAAAACATCTAATTCAGTGTTGAAAACAATTTAAAAACTATAATAGAGTGAATTTTTGATAATTTTTTTAAAAATATTAATTTTTTTATAGATATTGACAAATACTAGTTTTTATTAAATATTCCCTTTACATTTAATGAATTTCAAAGTGAGTTTTTTATTTAAAATTGATTTAAAATTATTATTAGTAAAATTATATTATAATAAATACATGTTTTTTCATTTTAATCAATTTTATATTGATTTATGATATTAAAACATTCTATACATGTGAAAATATTCTCTTTAGAAAAATATTTTTCACTGGTGTCTGTGAGAATCTTTTTTATTAAAATTATTTCACTTATGTAAATTGGGTTTGAAAAATTTTATTTTATATTATTAATCATAATAATTAATATTATATAATATCGGGAACACAATTTTTTGGTATAATTAATTTTTAAAATATTTACTACTAATTAATGTGGTAAAGGTAAATATAGGTATACAGGGGCTTATTCTAATGATGTGAAGTGTTATAATGACCTAAAGAATTATCCAATTTATATTTTGTATCTGTATGTCAACCTTATATCACTTATGGTTTTATAATGTGCAATTTTAGGGCCTTATGGCATGTGAAAATCGTGGGTATCACTTTTTCTTTTAAAAAGTTCCATGTTCTATTCTCCCTAACTTATAATAGGACAACCTATATCCTCCACAAAAAACATAAAAAAGATCAATTTGATTGAAAAATAACAATACTATTGTATTCCTTACATAACTACACATATCCTAGAGGAATGTTTTTGATCATAGATCCATTCTTGGAAAACATTAGTTATAAACAAAAAAAGGTTTTCGAAAGAAGTTGAAATTTTCTTACCCACGTATTCTCTTTTTACATATTCATATAACTCATTAAAGACATCTAAAAATATGATTAAACAAATAAAACTATATATAATATATTATTTAATTTCATTATGATATTATAATAACCTATATCCATCTCCTCATCCATCAAATGAGAATTAAATCTATTGGTTGTGGGTACAGAGAACTAGCACCTCGTGAACAAAGTTAATTCATTCTCCATAACTGCCCTTCAAAAATGAATATAATAATGTATTTAACATATTTTTATGATATTTATTACATTAATATTTAATGTAATTATAATATCCCATATTCCTTCTTACCTTCCAATATATTAGAAAATAATAACATCCCTCATGCATGTCTGTGGACTACCTTCTCCACATTGTAATGTGAATTGTTTTTCATTTCATTTTGAAATGGATGGTAATGATGATAAATATATAATTAATATATATTATATAATTAATATAATAATTTTTACCTAAATTTGAAAAATTATATACCTTAATTTTTTCTATCTTTTGAAAAGTTGAAAGAGTATTCATGCATACGTACAAACTACCTACTCTATGAATGAGCTAATTAATTTTCTGATATATTTCCTTGAATGTTATTAAAAATACCTAAATAATTATTTTTTCATTAATTTTATAAAACAATTAACAGTTGGGATATTATGAAAAAATGATCAATATAGTGTTTCTTAAATTACCGAATGAAAACATTTAAGAGAAATGAAAGCGTTATCACCAAAAATAGTGATTTTTACAATGATTTATTAAAAATCAGGTCATGAAACACTATAATTGAATCAAATATGGTATTTAATATATATTTTATAAAATATTTATTATAAATAGATATTTATTATACAGGATGTGTGTACATGAAAGATGTATATCAGATCATAGGTATCGTATTTTTAGTATTTCTTTTATTTCTTAGAGACTTATAACTAATTCAAAAATAATATATTTTTATGGGGTGTATTCCATCACAATGAAATATAATATCAAGAACACTATTAATAACAAGATATTAAAATAAAAATTTTATGTTATTCTTTAATTGGTATTACAATTAAAAAGATTATAAAAATAAGTTAGGGTTTCACAACACACTTTCACTTCTACGAGACATATTCCATATTCACCACAAATTTCTTTTTTTTCATTTATATAATTCCCTTTTATATGTTATATCATGAATCTATTTAACTTATTGGTATTTAATGATCATATTGAAGTTATTTTGTTAATGTGTATTGAAATTGAAAATCTATATAAGTTGTCAAGATTTTTTTAAATCTCATCATTATTTGGGATTATTTATCATTAATTATCATATGAGAGATTTGTTTTATATTTATATAATAAAAAATATTTTTATGTACTATATATATATTCACGAATGTTCTATATAATATTATCAATTTCTATATCCTTTTAAATGAAATTATTTAGAATTTTTTTATGAAATGATGAACATATTTCCCACTTCAATTGATTTTATTAATAAAGATGTTATCAAGAAACGTTTTCATGAATAATATACCCTTATTCAAGTTATTTATTAAATAATTTTTGATCAATGTTTATAATTTCATAAATTATTTTTGAATATAATTATCTTTTATTTTTTTCTAAAATATGAACTTTTTTTCCTTTTTATAATAATGTGTCTGGAATGTTTTTTTCATTTATACCAACTATATAGAGTTATCCAACATCATGACCACTAATTTATTTGATGATTATTTTTCATGTTTACTATTTTATTTCTCTAGAAATTATTTTTCTTATTATTCGAGATGGTTTTTGTTTTTAAAGTGACTTTCAATGACAAAAAGACATTTTCTTCAATAATGTTTTAAAATTAATTTGTAAGGTATCTCTATTCCAAAATGAAAACACATTTATTTTATTTATTTCATATTGGAAATATCATTTAATAATATCATACTTGTTATTTACCCAAATGGTTAATTGTCAGTTTGATAGGGGATGTACTATTTTTATACCATTCACCATATAGCAATGAATGGTTTTTTATTATGTATTTTGATTGGGGAAATAATTATCATTTGTATGCACTATTTTTAGATAAAAATATTATTTTTATTATGTTTCACCCCTTTTATATAATGAATACATTATACATAGTTTTTTAAGAGTTGGGCCTGCAATGGCCCCTTGATGAATCGAAAGGGCATGAGAGACAACCCATCATGATTATTTAGCTGAGGACTTATATATTTATGTAATTTATATTTGAATGATGCCTAAAAATTATTTTTTTGATGTCTATAATTATTAATTACAACATTATGAAATTAGATAATGCCTTCCATGTGACTATTCATTTTGATTGAATAACAATGGATATGTTAAAACCTAGTGTTATTATTTATATTGGATTTTTTGATTATCACATATTACTTAAGTATTATTATTCATATTAATTATAATTATTTAATTTCATGTTTTTATATTATTTACCTATCCAGATTGATAATGAAATACTTATTCAAGAAAGATTCTATGAACGTAATCTATTATTGAGCATCTAAGATGGTATATTTCTTAATTTTCCTTTCCATGTGATGATATATGTTATATCGTCATTAATATTTATGGATATGATAAAGGGAATAATGGTTTTCCCAAAGAACATTATATTTTCTTTCTATTATTTCAATTGTAATATGAAATTCTAAAATGTAACTAGTCTTCCAAATGTATGAAAATATTTAGACATTTGGGATGCAAATCCTTATATCTACTTCATGGGTAATAATGTTACCACTAACTCTGGGATACTAGGGTATTGTTATATATAGTGATAATAATCCTATTTTATTAAAATTTATTTAAATACATTCATGGATAAATTATTATTTATATTTTATGTAATCCCATTGATGCCCATTACATAGTTTATAATAGTTTAAAATTAAATATTCCCTTTTATGGAAATCAAGTGGGCTTGTAGAATGAGAATACCACAAAATACATGATTCCCTAGTGAAAAATCTTCCCTTGTTCTCATATTAATAAATTATTATCTTTATTTTGTTTGATGTATTTTTTAACATGGATATTTTAGAATATTCTAGCCACACATTCGTTTTCTATTCAATATGCAATGCCAGAAATGATTTTCTACAATTTAAAAACTGAAAATATAGTAATCCAATTAAATTATCTTTGTTTTCATCAAAATTTTATAAGTATTTTAGGGAAATAATTCAATATATTAATAAAAATACCACTAAATTATTTTATTATTATTTTTATTAATATAGATGGTGAAATATCATATTTTGAGTTCCCATATAATGATTTTTTCCATTATTAATATCAATTTTTTAGTTAACATGCTATGATGAATTTTAATAATTATAATTATTTAATTATTCAATATGAATAACTGTGTACAATCCTTACATTTTAAAACAACATAATAATCCATTAATATTGAATCCTGATAAATTATTATATGTTGGAATACCATTTATTAAACCAAAATATATTACTATAAATATTAAATAATATTTTTTATGATCATTATACATTATTATACCCAAACACCATCAGTATTTGAAGATTTTAATTAGAGTCCCAGTGTAGTTTTATGTATAATTATCAAATTATTACAGCCTTAAGCTTACTATACAAAAGAAAACATATTTTTTCTTTACTAGTGTTCATATTATTAATTTATTATTTAATAATATAACTATATATTTATGTTGAGTTTTTTATTACACACAATTATTATTCATTCCATCCATATATAATTCAATCCAAATGTTTTTTAATTTGTAAATTTTCCATAATTGTGATAAAATTTCATCAATTTAAGAGTATATATATAGAGTAAATGTTTCTCATATTTAATTATTTTCTCTTACACCCTTAATCAGTTACTATCAGTATCTTATCATTCATACTTATAATGACCTATAAATCTATATCTTAGAGTTTGTGATAATCTTTGGAATTGTTAGTATAATTTTACCTATATAGTGAAAATCAATACTTTTATAGTGTCAAAATTAGAATTCTTATTGAGCAATTGAAATTTAATTATGATGTTTTCTTATTGAAATTATTTTTTTAAATACACTCATAGTTTAATATTTTGGATAACATCACATTTTAGTAAAATAAATTTTCATCTATTTATTTATAGAATTATTTACATAAATAAATTTGTATATTAATATAAGGGTGTCATGAAATGTTATAGGAGCCATGAGAGGATGTTTATATTAGTGAAATGTGTAAAAAAGTGGTTTTTCTAAAATTTAAAATAAATAATTAAATGTTATAATTCCATTTTGTATTATTTATTCTATAATTGAATTAATGGATATTTATATAAATGCATGTGTGTTAATCAAAAAAGTATATATTCTGAATCCCATTCATCAAATATCTTATTAATTATTTTTTCTTCATTAGAATGTTTCTTTATTCATTTATTGTGAAATGATATTGAATGTAGTTAATGAATAATGAAGAATTATTAGTGGTAAATGACTGGTTTCCAAATAATTTAGGTAAGTGAATCTATTCCTTACTCTTACTAATCTCGTTTTTAATCAAATTATATTTAATATACGGTTGGATAAATAATTGAAAATATAATTATAGGAATTGTGAACTACATTATTCTAAATGTCTATGTTATCGGGAAAATGAATGATTTATCATGATTCTAAAAACCTTTTTTTTATATATTATGATATAAAAACATGTGTATGATATAAGAATAAAAGATAATAGATGATTATTATTTATGATAAAACTAAAAATAACATTATATCATAGATTAATAAATTATAATTTTGTGAATGATATTTTTTATAGAAGAAATGATTAATTTGTTTTGGAAAATTATAAGTATGAATGAAATTGAAGGGATATTATATTTATGTAATTATTTTTTCCATATTTTTAAGGAAGGAATTTTCTTAGATTTAATGTATGAAATTATATCAATTATATTCTAAAATATTTATAATATCATGACCATTAATGTTGCATTTTAGGTTTTTATGGTATTATGAAATTATAAGAAAATTACTTTAAGAGGTAATATTTTTGTCAGATATAAAGACTATGATTGGAAAAAAAATCATGTCATTTTTAGTGGTCCAAATCAGTTGATATTGATTATTTACACTCCATCAGATATATTTTTAGGAATGAAGGCCAAAGAAGCTATGATTATTAGAAATTATTATGTGGTCATGAAAAAATCAGTACAGTTTTCATGCCACATAATACTTGGTTTTCATCCCCTCATTCATCTTATGGAATAAAAGAGGTGTAAACATTATTTGACTTTTAAAACTAATTAATAATCATGAAATACTTTTTCATAATAAAATTGGGTTTGTTGGATTATATACTGTTGATAATGATTTCATATTCCACTGAATTGGTTTTAATTTTATGACTAATATTATATTGTTAAGTGTCTATTGAAATCTGGAGGATTCATACTTTAAGAATTGGAAATTATATTCCAATATATATATATATATATTACATTCTAATGAATTAGTGATGATTAAAATTTTTATAGAGAAGAGTTTATTATCTTTTCAATATTACTAGGATTTGTCGAAACAAAACATATGGTTATTTGTCACTCAATAATTTTTTGTTGAAAAAGATAATATAGAGTATAGAATGCTATATATTAGAATTTATGATTAATTATAGTGGAAATATGATTGAGGAATATTATTAAAAGTTACTACTATGAAAATTATAGGAATATAATCTTGGGGTTTTAGATATAGTCTGTCTTAAATAAATTATTTTATAGAATTTGAAATAAATGTATATAATATTCTAACAATCATTTTAAAACCATGAAAATTGTTGTTATCAGGTGAAATATAATATCCATATTTAATTGGATTCTACCATAAGAATTATTTTACTCCATAATTATTATATTATATAGGGGATGATTAATAGATGAATCTAATTTTATATGTGGTATAGAAGTGATTTTTATAAAATTTATTATATGGTATACATATGGGAGGACAAATACATTTTTCATTTGGATTTATTTTGATGAAGTGAATTAATATGGTTATATATGAACCAATATATATATATATATATTTGTGGTAGCATGTTAAATTATAAATATATTATATTTTTATTGCATTATTGATGTGATATATGGGTGATAATTAATTATAATGGATAAAATATTTATTTTATATATATATTATAATATTTATTTATTCATATATTTCATTGTACTCTTTATTCACATAGACATTTTAGGGGTTAGGAGAGTAATTAATTTATTATTTTATACATATATATAAATTATATAATTATTTTACAAGTGAATATGATATTATTCATTATTATATAAAGTGCTGTTAGTTAAAAGATATTGTTCTCAAACTATTATTTTTTTCATTTTTATAAAATTTAAATGTTTACAATTAATTTTCCATGTTATCGTTTCATTTCATGATGTTTTAATTTTTTTTTGAAACTTTCAAGGATTCAGTTACAATGATCATTGGGTTATCAGGTTTCAGTTATTCATACATTTTTTTAATTGGATATTGTAAATAGTTTTTATCTAATATATTTAATGTAATCTATTCAATTATTTTCTACCTATACCCTCAATTATAATTTTGTCCCCAAGCATGTAAACAATAAACATTAAATGTAATTACTGATCATATTATCGATACTGGTGTAAATTATGGGTTTTTTGTTAAAAAATATTTTCAAATTGTTATGTTAGAATGATGATTATTGTAATACCTTGTTAGGATTTCATTCAATTTTTTAGGAAAAAATATACCATAATCTATTATGTATTTTTTTCATCAGGGAATTAGATATAGTAGTAGTTGTTCCCTATGAACCCCTGTAATTTTATCATAAACATGTCATTAATAATTAATTGTATGTTATTGATGGGTACTATGATATGTCTGACACATTTATAATATATTTAATTTTTTTCAATATGCATTTGATAGACTGGGTATGAGGAACCCTACACCTTGAATCCAAGGCCTAGTACGAAAAACAGAAGCATTAATCATTTAATTTGATACAAATAATTCAACCCCAAAATTATATATTTTATTATCTTTAAGTACTATCTCCCATTATTTTAAAATCTAATAAATTTTTACTTTTCCAGTATTCAAATATTTTCTTATTATGTCTTCAAAATCCCCCAAAATAAATCGATGAAAATAAAATAGTAATATATATAGCCTTTTATATAATTTCTTGAAGAAAAAGAAACATAATAATGGGGTGAAATCAAATTCTTATGATAGAAGGACGCATCAATGATTCATCATAGGGTCATATAACAACAATATGAGACAAAAATGAGAATGTGAGATATAAATTATTTGAATAAAAAAGAACTATATGTGATGTCAATGAGACCAGATATAACTGTTTGTAATCAAAATGTAACCAACATGTACCACAACATATGAGTGATAGAAAATGACCATTAGATATCGAGAAAATATATAGGAATATAAAAATTTAGTATATTTATATGCATAAGAAATCACTATATTATGCAAAAAGTTACCAAAAATCATGTTTAGGAACAAACTAATGAATAATGAAAATTGTGATCATATATATGATAAAATATGGGAACCAATCTATATTTGACTAGTCCACACACAATCATGGGTACAACGATATATGCCATTTTTTCTAAGAACCATCATGTTAAGGATGATACATGAAATCACTTCCACACTCATTTATCATATCTCTTCATATATCAAAATATAAAAATGCAATGGTGTTTTATATAGGAACCCAACAATTAATCCTTCAATATAAATTGTTCCAAATGATTATAATTACTTAACAATTGATAAATTACCCATGGAATGAAAACTAGGTTTTGTTTCATTTCAATATGGTGTTCCAAAAATAATCTATAAACTAAAAAAAGATGATACCTTAAATTTAATCAATCTGAAAGTGTATTTTATATTATTTTTAAGAGAATTATTCATGAAAAATAACATCTATGGAAATATATATGTTATATATAATAATAAAAATTAAAAATAAATTTGTCACATTTATAGTAGAAATATCAAGGTCAGCCTAGAGTGTCACATATCCTCAGGTTCGACTCTATGTATACAATATCCAACACACTAGTGCTTAGGGTATAATCTAATGAGTGGAGACTAGACCCTCGATAACCATATCCATCCCATGTTTGTAAAACATAAACATAACATAATCTATTTTCTTGGTATAAGTATAGAACCACTGAAAATAAATTTTATAAATTATTTTATAAACATCAATTAATGATATACATGAGTAATAAATGAATCCATACGAGGTTATGTCAATATAAATATCAATATGATTAGAAATGATAATAAATTAAGTAAATTTGATTCGACATGCATCTATATTCTACACTAGTTCTTTGTCAATACTTCTCCACTGTGATCCTCAATATTTACTCACTAGGACAATACCCATAACTAGATCTGAAGTCATGAAGTTTGCACACACATCAAGACTACACTGATGAGTGAGAGTTTAAAACATATTTCACTCAAAAAATTCTTGCTTAACATAAGTTCATTTATATAAGGAAGTTTATGAAATGATTCAATGTATATTCTTACCCACATATACAATCATCCATTTATAGTTAAATAATGTGCTAACCCAACCTCTACAAACCCAAATCATATGTAATTCTACTCCATAATAGAAGAATAACAAAATTATTTAGTGGAATAAAATATATCATTCAATTTAAATTATTATCCACAATGGGCTATTCTTTCCCAACCTTCAATAAATATCATTTCACCTTCTATGAATGTAATGTATCTTTCTTGAACATGAATAAATATTCACATCCAATGGTAAACAATATTTCCATGATAGAACACCGGACTCTCTCTCATACATATATAAAATTCCCAAAAATTAGAACTAATCATCATATATGGACACTTTTAAAATGAAAAATGGTTTAACCTTGTGTTAAGCATTCCATGTTGTGGTTCTAACCATCAAATGTTGAGCCAGGGGGAATGAGTCTTGTAACCTAAAATCACCCTCAACAATGTTTGTTAAAAAAATTTGAGTGACCAATAAACCAATGAAGTAATAAAATTATTTCCCTTATTATTCCGAAACAATATTTATTTCATCACATTTTAAAGAATAATTAACAACACAATAAAAACATATTCTATAAAATATAACTCAAACAACCCATAACATAGTCATGAACATAGAATCCATCAAAACTAAGGTATCATGGGCCACACTATTTATGATAAGCATACCCACCAAGAAATGGTATGTACCGTAGAAATAATGAAAAACTAAACATGGAAAAAATTCCTATTACTTTTCCAATATTTTGATGACATTTTATCAGGAGCATTTTGAATCCAAATTCTATCATTTTCCATGGAATGACAACCATATTAATTCCATACACAACTATCAACTTGGAAGATATCCAATTCATCCCTATTGACTAATTGGATTTATTTATCATTTAATAAATCATGTTATGGGAGGAAATCCATGATACATTGCCTAAGGGGAAACCTCACTAACATTATATCATTGATTATTCTATGTAAGGCCACCATAATTTGATATCCAACATCAATATATCAATTGAGCATGAATTCCAAATTTGATATATGTGTAGATTTGTGGATCTATCTTATAAGTAGATGATGTATTTTTTCTGCAACCATGCTCCCTAAATATTCCTTCATTTGAACACCCACCTCATGAAAAATTACCCAAGTAACACACATTAAAATAAATAATTAATGAGATAATATATATCATTATTTTAAAGAAAATATACCTTGAAAATGGAAACATCAAAATTCTACACATTTAATGGGTATGTATCCTAAATAATTATCTTTACTAATACTAATTACACAACATTCTAAAGCACATCAAAATAGTATCCTCACATTCACATGCCTTCATAAAAATCCAACTCTGATACCAATGGTCTCCAAAAAGGGGTATTTTCTTCCACCACATTATATTCTCATTCTAGTATACTATTTACATCATTCCCTAAAAAAATTTGTGTTAGGATCCAACTCAACTTAATAATAGTTTACCAAAAAGGTTTTATTTTTATGGTATCCTTGATGCAATAAGACATGAAAAAATCATGCCTAATTCAATATCATGGAGGTTTATATAAATGGAAGTCCATCTTCACAACATTCTATATAATCTATAAATATCTGAAAAATATCGATGAATATTTCCATTATTTTTTCATTTTTTATATTTCTTTACTGAGAAGTTTCCCATATGAAAATGAATCCACCTATATTAACTCCCAAGGGGCTCAATAGAAAAATTACTTTGGTTGACCTAACCTATCTTCAAGTTTTTCCATCACATGTCCAAAGCATGTTTTCTCTAAAATTACCCAAACATAAAGTATATTAATATTAAATATTTTGAGATGAATATTAATTACATTTGAAAAATTTATAACTGAGGACCATAATTGTTTAGTGCCTTTGGAAACACAGATTACATTCATCTAACTTGAGAAAGATCATCAACATCTCCCATAATGTTAATCACCTTTATTACTACTACTTAATTGATTTCTTTATAACCTAAAGAAGTTAAACATAATAAAGGGTGATCATTGATTATAAATAAGGGTAAGAAAAGAATATATATGAACATATTAATGTAAAATACATGAACATAACTTTTGAATATCAAAATGTGGAGTCATGAAATAAATTTTAGTAATTCATAAGGCATAAATCATAAAGGAATTTTAAACATGATAACTTAGAATAGGTATAAAATGTGAAATTTTAGCAAACACAAAATAATAAAAAATCATTTCCATATTATGAAATTCTCATAGCTACATCCATCATATCAGAAAAATACCAATACTGACCTAGTATTACCTGTCATTATAGCCCTATTTTACTGAACCAGATTTACATTTTATTATATTCATGTATATCTAATGAGATATAAATCATTACCCAATGCATTGGATGTAGATATAGCTCTCACCCATCTCAAAATGAAATCATTCTTATATGTTCCACAATAACATAAACTATTCATCATAGCATAACCCTATTAACACAAAATGGGTTTCTTAAACATCATTTCATCATAATCCATATAAAATAAATGGATTTCAAAAATATAATTCCATCAAAATAAAAAAAATTAAATTAATTATTGGGATAGAAAGAGAACCTTTTTACATCATAGATGAAAAATAATTCTGATAAAATATTTGAATCTTAATCTTGAGAAAAATATCATTTATTCTATTTGTTTTTATATTTTCTCAAAATGCCTCACAATTTTAAAAGAAAAAAGTATAATTGAAAATAAACATGAAATAATGTAAAATAATCCTCATGGAAATAAGTAATTATGAATTTTTAAGAATACATTCATTCTATATATGTTTAAAAAACATTCTCCTCCGACATTTTCCAAAATACACAAAAAAGTACCTCATATCGAACAATGAAAAATATTACTTTCATACTGTTTAGTAAAAATCAACCATTGGGTAAAATTGTCTCTAAAAACATTTGAATAATATAAGTTGTCTTACATATTAACGGAACTTTTATTTGGATGGTAAATTTACCCTAGTAAATAATTACATATAAACAGTATCATATAATAGGGATATTTAAAAATTAACACTTACCCTAGGGCTGATATCCTTCACACATATCTGAACCTCAGGTATATTTATTTAAACAATTATAATAGATAATTCATGAGTCATAATAATTTTTATTTATCATATATGAATATATTATCATCGGTTTGTTCATAATATTTCATTATCACTTGTTATTCAGAAATTAACCACTTTATTTTCTTATGCATGTTTCTTTCCGGATAAGTTCATGACAAAATTGTTTGGATATAGTTATATAATTTACATATTAATAATATTATAATATATATCATATTTATTCATTCCATTCATGTATATAATCATGGTTTAATGAACATTATGTATATTTAATCACATCAAATCGTGGAGGTGGTAGGTTGTATGTACGCACGAGAGACCATATCATTCACTACACGGTTAACCAGTATGGAATTGGATGGTATATAATTTATAAAGAATAATGGTCATGTTACATTGATTAATTTAATACATTTACTCATCACTATACCCTTCCAAATAAATTATTTTTGAATATAAAATTACATCATGTTGTGGAGATGGTAAGTCGTACGTACAAACACATGGTGATATAGTGATTCATAGTATGGATAAATGGATAATAAGGTTTTCCCATAATTATAATAAAATTTAATCTGGTAGAAGATACTTGAATTATTAATTTAGTATTTAAACAACATAATAAGAGGAAGTATAAGAATAAAATAATTTCGAATGAGGTTATAAAACAAATAACTCTTTTTTGAGTATCTCCTTTTGATTGGCACAAAATTTCCTAATAGGTTGGATTTCATCTCAAATATAGGTATCTAGGAAGAAGGTACAGATGTTGGGAGCTTATTTGAGAAGACTTCTGATGATCCAAGGGGCTTGAAAGGTGTTATTATGTGGGTAGAAGTGGTGTCCTTTTATAAGAGGTGGGAGGGAATAATTAAGAATGTCTTGAAATAATATTTTATTATAAATTGATTTTTGAATTCTAATAGCCCCAAAGGGATATATTTAAATGATAATATAATGATAGTTTGAAATAATCTCATACAATTATTTTTGTACAAGTATTTTTTTAATTTTATATATTATATTTTCATTTTACCTTTAATTACCAAATTTAAATTTTAATTAAGGTAACATCATATTCATTATTTATAGGATATTATGTTTAATTATATGGGGAAAATGTCCAATAATTGGAAAACTAATAAACTTTTAGACCTTATCAAATCCAATTTGTAAATTTTAAATATTTTAAATATTTTTTAAATAATTTATTAAAATATTATTTTAATAAAATATCAATAGTGTCAATTTTTACACTATTCAGTTCATTAAATTAAAAAAAAACAGAAAAGAGATATAAATTCGATCCAAAGAATTTAATAATATTATATATTGTCATATTCACTAATAAATATCATTTATGACATAATTTATTTCAAATAATATTTATTTATTAGATATTTCTCTAAATAAAATAATTATTTTATCATAATTCAGTTAGAATTTATGGTAATTATTTAATAAAAATAAATAATAAATAAATAAAAATGATTTAGATAATTTCAGTATCTTTATATAGACTATTTATGTTCGATGTTTTATCATGTTTATTACTACATTAAAATTTTTATACTTGTAAGTGATAAGAGATGAAAATTATGTCACTTTATTTTTTTCATTATAATTACATCACCTTCATGGAAAAAAGTCTATTGAATAAATCACTTCTAATGCTTTTGTGATATTTTTATACATTAATTCATACAATATTATTTTGGAAGATTTTAGGGTAATTTTATTATCATAATCCTATTGTTTGTTACCCTAATTTACAGGATTTACTTTTAACCGTTTTAAATAAAAATTATCACTGTTACTATTCATAAAATCCAAAAAATAAGAGTAACCTTTTAAAATAACTTGGACCCCCTAATTTATAATATAGATAACATTTTTAAAAATTCAAAACAAATAAGTTTTAGTAATTAAATTAAAACTAATTATTTTGTCAAAGCGGGAAAATAATTTTTTATGTAAAAATAATCAAATGATTGTTGTCCCTTTATATATAATTTAAAGGTCAAATTATTTATATGGACAATATTGGATTAAATGATAAAAAATATTCTAATTATACTTTAAAAACAATTAAAATGATAACATTTATCTATAAATGAATCATATGAAAAAATTTCTTTAAATTAAAATGAAGTTTTTTCATTATTCATTAATAATGAATATTATCTGGAAAAATAAAAAATTCAAAAAGGGTAAATTTTTCTGTCCATCATACAAATAAAAAGGTTATTATGTCAAAAATTACCTGTTAAATTATCCTAAAAACAATATTTAAAATGGGTTCACCATCAAAACAGAGTAAAACTACAGTTTTTTAAAAATGATCATTTTATCTATAAAATTGATTTATTTCTAATATAATTTCTAGAAAATATATAATATTAAATTTAAACAATACACTGAATATATTATATATAAATTACACTAATAAAATGAATAATGAGTAATTTTTATATTTTATATAATCAGTTATTTTCATTTAAATGGTTTTTAGACGGAAGTTAATACTATTCATATCCGGCATTATGGTGACTAGGTTATAATATTTAGTTATCACTTATACTCAATATGGCATGAAATTAATTCTATCCAAAGAACTAAAAATTTTTATCACAAAATCCATGAATTGTGATGTGTACATTGTAAGCTATTACGGCGTTGCGTATAGCGCAAACTAATCATGGATTACTATATAAAATAATACATCAAAAAAAAGAATATATCTCATAAAATATCATGGTGTTACATTCTACCCACATTAAATTATAGTCTCCCACTAAATTTATTAAGGTTATAAAAGTTTTACTAATTGAATGTTTCTTTCACAGAAACCCCCATCGTAAAAAGGAATACTAAAAGATAATTTTTTTTAAAAAAAAGTTAGAAACACAACAGTTACCCAAAGTTACTCATCACTATGTTATAACATAGGAAAAAATTTGTTGGGATTCATAACATGGATATCAAGGAAAAATATAACCATCATGTTCAAATGTATAGTGATTGGGAACAAGGTCAAAAGAATGTTTACAACATGAAACAAATAAATATATGATGATTTAAGGGACTATCTAATTTATTGGATAAAAAGTTACTAAGATAACATTTTTTCTTTTCAAGATCCTTTACCATATGTTAATGAACATGAGATGAAATAATTACTTGATTTTAGTAATATATAAATATTGGTCATGTATTCTCCAACTTCCACATCATCACTTAATCAACAAAATGAAATTGAGTTTTTTATTCATGATGTGTCAGGATATCATGCGATCAATAAATTGAATGATAGGTCATTCCATATGTCTAAAAAAAGGTAATCACAGATTATAAAATATGAATAAATCCACATATAGTGAGATAGTACATTAATCTAAAAAATATCAATCAGAGTATTACATATAATTCTATAATTATATAACAATTAAATCCTTCCAAAAACTAAGAATCTACATATTTAGAAAGAGGTGAACAAAAGTGGTTTACAATTTATCTCTTATATCTCAAAAGGTATTTATTGTTCATTAGATTCCAAACATGTTTATCCATAATTCATTATTTTCTTGATTCATGGTAACAACTTTAATGATTAGATATCCTTATTGACTACATGAATGTATTCTTATTCTTAAGTCTAAAAGGTTGAAATGTTCATCTGAGATAGCATAACACATATGTCAATAAATCTTTAACAAGTTCTAAGGTATCTAATATCATCCAAATTATTATTATTATCCCACATAAATTTATCAACATATTATTATCTCAATATAATGTTTATATTAAGGTTCATCCTTCCCAAAATCATGTGTTTTCCAAAAACATCTCTTCATTTCACCAATCACTTTTCAGGGATACTAGTACCACAAAGCATTTACTTTCAAATACTTGTAGAAAACTATATTGGACAACTACATAGATTTTTCAATATTCCATGATATCATAAATGTTATTCTACAACATTATTGTATAATTCCATTAAATATACACTCAATCGTTCCACTAATTCATTTTTATACTCAAAATCATCAATAGTGATCTCATGTGATTTTCTTTTTTCATTATCCTTAGGAGGTTATTGACGTTGACCATCATTTCTCACCCTTGGATTAGGATATTTGATTGCATAATTCCATATTTCCTTTCACCTATATCATTGAAGTGTGAGTGGTGAATTATTTATATCATTTTCTATATTCACATGATTATATAAATTTTTCGCAATACTTCGGCACTCAACTACTTAATAAACTTCTTTATCTCACCTAAATATTTTTCTAGTCCATTTAAAAAAGCATCCACCATTCTTCATTCAACACATTGAGCATAATGATAAACTCGTTTTATTTTATCTATTGTTTTGAGATTTTCCTTTGAACTACATATTTCGTTTATTGTAAAAACAATGAGATTGATATGAAACCCCAACTTCCATTTTGACCATTATAACACAACACACAATCTCATCATTACAACTAATGTCTCATATAATTGACACCCTAAAAATATATTGTTTTAATCTAAAGAATAATTTTTCAACTTTACATTCATGTTGGATAGTAAAGATAGAAGAATACCTTTAATGTCTTCTAAAATTTGACTCTTATTTTCAAATGGATTCATTATCCATTTAATAAATATCAAGGAACTCATTTTCCATTTTCGTTCGAAGAATATGAGGAATGTACTTATTAAAAAATAAGTTCCTGATCTCGTCCCACACTATTATTTTAATTTCATATTGTTTAATCCTATTATTAATTAGAGTGCACCACTGGTTCGCATCACCTTCAAAACGATAAATAGACAAAGTGTATTTTTCATATTCCAAACAATGAAGGATGGAAAATATATTTTCAATGGTACTGATCCATTGTTTAGAAACAATTAGATCATAATTACAACTGAAAGAAGTTGTATGTTTCCTCATGATATATTCAATATAATATAGTTCCATTCTCTACTCATCTGTATGCCCATAATGATTCATAGCTTCTGTAAGTATAGCAATATGATTTTTTTATTCCCTCTCCCACAACATTATTTTGTTCAGGAGGAAAATATTTTCCTTACCCATTGTATTAATCATTAAAACGGTTCCTTCAGGTTCCATCCATTTTCTAAAACCGAAAAAAGAATAGTGTGAGAGGAAAAAATCATACCAAGAAAACAACATAATCAAGGGGGTGTATTTTCAATCATTAACATCATAGGTTTTACCATAGGTTATTAATTATCATTACCAGAATCCCAGGATTGTAAAATATAATAAAACATAACCATAAGAAATCATTTCGAAATTTCTCTTGGGAACACACTAAAGATTTCACATCCTAGTTTCCTAACGTTAACTAAATATTTCTTCTGATACAAACTATTACAACAAAATATAATATATATGAATATTAAAAAATTTTAGATTAATATTCATTATGTTTTATAAATTCATGCTTGAGGACCTTAATTATTTTGTGGCTTTAGAAACATGGAATAAATATTTCAAACTATTGATATATATTGTACATCTCCCATAAAGATCTTCCACTTTTGTACTCCTACTTAAATTATTTCTTTATAACCTGAGGATTTTAAATAAAAGAAAGGGTGAGCTTAGATGACTAGTAAGGGTGAAAAAAATATATGGACATATTAATATAAAAAACAAGAACATAAATTTTTAATAACAAAATCTTGAGTCCTAAAATTAATCATAGAAATTTTATAAGAATAAATCATAAAAGAACATTAACCATGATAAAATATCATTGGAATAAAAAATGAACTTGTAGAAAAAACATAAACAGAGATAAATATTCCTATATTATCCAAGGCTCATATTCAAGAACATTATTATAGAAAAATCCCATTACTGAACTGGGTTTACATGTCGTTCCAGCCATGTATGTCAGAACTATATTTAATTTCCATTCGATTCATTTATATCTCCTGATATATAAATAATTACCTAATAAATTGGAGGTAGATATATATATATTTGTCCCATATCATAATGAAATCATTCTTAAACCTTCCAAAAAACATAAACCATTCATCATAGCATGCCCGGATCTAGCTCCTACCATGGAAGGTATGCGAGGGTAGTGGGTTAGATGGAGGCCTCCATCAAGTGGGATTATGTTAAACATAGATGGCTCTTGCATCCCTGGTATAATGCGAGGAGGAGGTGTGGTGCGTAACTCAGGAGGGAGTGTGATACTAGCATTCATGGCCCATTTCAGAAATGGAAATGCTCCTCAGGCAGAGGCCAAGGCACATCTCCCATGGCTCAGTCTGTGTAATCAGAAAAATATTACCATCTCCCACGCAAGAATTTGATTTGAGGAAACTTCATGAATCCTTGAAAGACAGAGGATCCATACCTTAGTCTTCCATGACCACCATTAAGATATTCAAAGAGTTCTTGAGGAGCAGCATTCAAGTTACACACACATGGAGAGAGGGGAATAAATTCATGGATCACATGGCTTCCCTTGCCACCCCTGGCTCTGAAGTCTCCTACCTAACCAATGTCACCTCCCTAAAGCCTGAGGGTGTGAACTGAATTCGTGGGGAATCACTTGGTCTCCACTATTTTTAGAACCCCCTAGGCTGGGTGTTTTTTGTTCTCAGGTTCTTGGTCTCTTTACTCTCCCCCCCATGAATAAATATATAACACTGATGATGATATAAGATAAATGGATTTTATAAAAATAATTCCTTCTTAAAAACAATATAATAAAATTATTAATAGGTATTGGAAAATTATATGGAATGTAATTTTGATAAAATACTGGAAAATAATTAGAGAAGAAAATACACTTTATTCTTCAATAATGATTTTATTTCTAAAAATTCGACACAAAATTAAATGAATTAAATTTAAATGAAAATACAGGTGATATATTTTAATGGATGTTTCATTGAAATAAGAAGTTATGAATGTGTAATAATACATTCATGTCGTATATGTGAACAAAACTTTCTCCTCGAACTATCGCCAGAAAATATAAAAAGGATGCTCATATCGAATAAAGAAAATATATTTCATTCATACAATTTTGTAAAATTTCAACAATGGGAAAAATTGAATTTGAAAAATTATAAAAGAATACAAATAGTATTACATATTTTGGAAACATAGACATGAATGATAAATTTACCCCAGTAAAGCATTATGTATTAATAATCATAGATAATAAGAAAATTTCAAAATTAACCTTTGCCTTATGTCTGATATCCTTTGTATCTATCTTTATCTCATGTATAATGATTTAAGTAATGTTATTAACTTATTAAAAAATCATAATCAATTTTATTATATCATATATGATTATATTATAATTTATTTGTTAGTGACATTTCATTGTCACTCATAATTCCGATATTAACGGATTTTAGTTCTTACACATGTTTTGTGAGATAAGTTCATGTTACACTAGTTAGGTTATAGTTATATATTTAATTGGATTATAATAGTATAAAATATAAAATATTTATTCTTTCCATTCATGTATTAATCTTTTTTTATGAATATCATATTGAATGAATCGCAGCACATCATGTAGATGGTGGGTCATATATACGCACGAGCGACGATATCATTCAATTAATGGTTAAACGGTAAAAAATTTGATGGTATATTAATTTTATATATTAATTATAGTGTTATTTTATATATTTAATTCCATTATAGTTATCATTATACCCATCCAAATAAGGAGGTTTTGAATAAGGAATTATATCAATGAATGGAGATGGTAAGCGGTACACATACATGGTGTTATTGTTATTCATAAGATAGGCAGAAGAACGTATATGGTTTTCCCATAATTATAATAACATATCATCGTGCAGAAGATAATATATTTATAAAATTATAATGGAATAGCATAATAATATTAAGTAGATGAAGAAAATTATTTTTAAATATGTGACAAACCCATTACCTCTTTGTTTAGTATCTCCTTTTGATTTCCCCAAAAGGTCTCCTTAAGATGACTTTATACCCAAAATGTGGTCTCTAAGAGGAAGGTAGATATTTTGGGAGATTATTTGATTAGAATTTTGATGAGACATAGTGCTTTAGTGGTGTGAGCAAGTGGGTATATATGGTTGGATTTTATAAGAGGTAGTAGGGGAACTTTAGGAATGTCTTTATATAGTATTTTATTATTAATTGAATTTCAAAATTATAATATCTTGAAATTGATATATCTTATGTATAATATTAGTATAGTTCCAAATAATAACATCTAATAATTTGTAGACCTGTATTTTTTTAGATTTTATCATTTCAGTTTAGCCGTAAATGCTCTTTTTTAATTTTAATTAAGGTAACATAATTTTAATTATTAATATGAAATTAAGTTTTATTACATTTAGTAAATTTTCAAAAGTTGGAAAATTAATTAATAGTTATACCTTATCAATGTATATCTATTATTTTAAAATATTTTAATTTTTTTAAAATAATTTAATAAAATATTTTTAAAATAAAATACCAATACTGTTAATTTTTATGCTATTAATTTCGTTGAATTTAAATAAAATATAAATAGTGATATAACATCAAACCAAATCATTTAATAGTCTTATAAAACATCATATTCACATATAAAAATCATGTATGCCCTATATTATTTCATATAATATTTATTTATAATAGCATTTATTTGATATTTCTCATATCAAAATAACAATTGTATCAATGTTATGTCAATATTTATAGTATTTATTAAAAATATATTAATTCTCTATAAATTCACATGATATTAATAATTTTATTAGCTTTATATAGATTATTTATGTTTGACTATTTATCAAATTTTTTACTTCATTAAAATTATTAAACTTATAATAGATTAGAGAGTGACATGTTTTCACTTTATTTTTTTTAATTTTAATTACATCCTATTCATGGAAAAAGGTCCATTAATTGAATAAATTTTGAAAATTCTTTCATATTAGTAAAATTTAAATCATCAAATAAATTTTTGGTATGTTTTAGTGCAATTTTATTTTAATTATCATATTGTTTGTTACCTAATTTTAAACAATCTACCTTAAACCGTGGTAAATTAAAATTACTATAGTCACTATTCATACCTTCCAAAAAATAAAAGTATCATATTAAAATATTTTGGATGAAATGATTTTATATATGGAATATAATTTTCAAAATTCAAATCATATAAGTTTTAGTAATTATTATAATATTTATTCCCATAGTCATAGAGAGAAAACACATTTTTTAAGTAAAAAACCATGAAAAGTTTTCTCTTCATTTATATCTAATTTCAATGTGAAATAACTTATAATTACTAAAATTGGATTAAAGGATAAAAACAAAATATAATTATCCATTAATATCAATTAAAATGATAACCATTCTGTATAAACTAATTAGCAGAAAAATATGGTTTAAATTAAACTCCAGTATTTTTCACAATTCATTAAAAATGTATATTATCTGAAAAATAAGAAAATTTGATCCAATGTAAATATTAAAAACCTTTTTATAAAAATATAAGGTTATTTTTTCAAAAATAACTTATAAAGTGTAATAAAATATATTTAAAATGGGTTCCCCATCAAAAGACAGAACAACTTAATTTTTATAAAAACGCTCATTTTATCCGTAAAATAGAATTTTTTCTTATGTAATTTTTAGAAAAAATATAATATTTATTTTAAAAATTACATTGAATATATTCAATATAGACACCCTAGTGTTTTACATATAACATTACATGATTTTAAGAATATTTATACATCAGAGTACAGACCAAGTATCATAAAGTCTAGTGTCTTGGAATACTATGTACATAAAAATGAAAACATGGAACAAAATAAAACATGTCATTATTTAGTCTTAATAAAGTTCCCATAAATTCCAATTTGGTCATAAATCTTCATAGGATAACCTAGTGATATCATGGACAAATAGATGAGCTAAAAAGAAAATTAATGTAATAAATATAAGAACAAAGCATTAGCACATGAGATAACAGGCATGACATGATGATATAAAAGGCACGTAACATATGCAATCATAACATATAATCATGTAGTAATAAAAATATGGAGTAATAATAATGTGGTTGATATAGAATACATGACTTTATCATGATTCAATGCCATCCTCTTAAACCGTTGCACATGGTAGCACAAGCCAAGGCTAACCACCAAGAATGCCGCACATAACATTTCATGGGACTCATCATTAATCATTGTGTTGGACTGCTACCTGAGAATACCCATATCAAATTTTCATTAATATTTTTACAACATATGTAATCATACATAATCAATCTTACATAATCAAAGTTTTACTCATGTAATTAATTGGGTACCATAAACTTATCATAATGCATAACTAATGGCAATATCAAAAACATTTCCATAATAGAGGGAAACTAAAATATATAAGGAAATTATGGAGGTAAAATAGGCATGTATTTGGGTAAGAGATGTCATGTAGAAGGGACATGATTTTAGAAAAGTATTTAATAAATTTTAGCATTATATCATTTTTGTGTGTTTATAAGGTTAACATAATATAGAAATTAAAATAGAAAAAGGAACATTACTTTATATAAAACAAGAAGTCAACCAATAAGGATTAAATAATTTAAAATAATGATTTTATAAAAGTAAAGGTTGCATAAAACAGAAGATGAAGAACCATTAAAATTGGCTAAGAAGTCGAGAAGTACCTATAAAATATGTTTGCTTATCCGGAAGTACTAAGGAGGTAATCACATAAATACATGTATATCCCAGAAAGAGAATGATGAAAGGGTATTGATAAATTAATTTGAAACATGCACCCAGAATTTATAGTATTCCTATAAAAAGATAAGATAACTTTATTTTGGTAAAATAAAGATATTGAAATGATGAGGAACAAAAGATGATTGGGTGGAATCCGTTATAGATTATCGGCATGGTATCATGTGCACCTAAAGGGATTAATGAAAGGGAAAGGGGTATATCATCATTTATAAATCATGAATGATGTATGGGTGAGATTTGAAATCATTCCCTATCAATAGGTATTACACGTAAAAGGTCATAACATAGACGAGATTTTTAATAACTGTTAGAAATAGAGGGTCCCTTACATTAAGTCTAACGGTGTTCCACAAATTATGTTAATGACCTGAATAATAAAATTAGGATAATTAATTCATAATTTCAGAAATTATTTTACATATGAATGTTTTATTATAACTTTCTTGATTAAATTAATAAGCTTTTTATTGGTTATGAGGTTCAATTTCATTGTTTGGGTCTGTTTGTTTTGTTTGTTTTAATAATTGGTTCACAAATATTCATGTTCGGATGCACATGTATGATGAGTGTGGTTATCCATAATTGAATTTAAATTTTATTATTGAACATTTAGAAGGTTACATGGTGGTAATAATCATTTGTTCATTTGGGCTGATGGGGAATAATTATATAAAACATTAATGATAACCACTTGGATTAACTAGGAGATGTTTTTTCCAAGTTAACTATTTTTGTATTATTATTTTAAATATTTTTTGAAAAAGGATTACAAAGAATACCATAAGGAAAAATTCATATTTAATATAATGTTTCAACTAAAAAAATGGTTTCATTACCAGAATTGAAGATGCTAAAAAAATTAAAAACCCATCATCCTTGAATGTGGTAAATTAACACATCTCAGAAGGTGTCTTTACTACTAGTATAAAAGAAGTGTAAAGGTGAAATGGTAAAAAAATATACATTTATCCAAACAAAATTATATTACATGTAATTTGATAGTGTGTTTATATCATTTGTATGAGTATAGGTAAGGATAAAAAATAAAACAAATGAATATGAAAATAATGTAAAAGAAATTAAAAGAGGAATTTAACTCATCAATAAATCATCCATGAGAGAATCTTCAGGGGGGATTATTTTTCCCTCTAAATAGAGAAAGGGATGTTGGACATGGGGGATGATATTGGGGTAGATATTTGAAAAAAATTTAGATTAGGATCAAGGATTGAGAGGAGTGAAGAGATGTTCTAAGGAGGAGTTGTATTTATAGTGTAGGAGATAAGGGTTTTCATAATATTAAATTCCTTACTTTCTTAATTTAACGCTACAACATAAATAGTTATGATTATATGACCAACTATAGTAATAAAATCAGGTTATTTTGAATAAATGTTCATTTAAATTATCCAAAACAAAATCATGATGCATTGATTTAGGTTTTCACATTTATTGTGAATTATCGTATTTTATTATTCATCTAAAATTCATGTATTTTAGAAAAATACTAAAAATCTATCCAAACCATTTTTCGAAGTGTAGAATCTAAAAATGATCCCTATTTTTATAAAATAATCTTATAAATGTGATTAAATTAATTTAAAAATAAAATCATAATTTACATGACAAATAACAAATTTAAAATTATATTTGTTTTTATAATTCTTTCAAAAATTACATAAGGTGGTTAAAATTATATTTAAACCTGAAGATATAATATTATTAATGTATGAATTTTTTTAAGAAAATAAAATTTCATTTTAATTAAATAATTAATTATTTATGACATGCAAAAATACCAACACTTTTACTGTGACCCTATTATCAATTATAAGATGCCTACATTTTATTTATATATTCACAGGTGGGCTTACTATTCTTTTTGATGATTTACTATTCATAAGGTTATTATAATATTCCTGAGGTTAGGATTCTATTGAAAAAAAATTAGATTTTCATTATCGGACTCTAGTCATCTTACTAATTGTAACCGTGTTTGCCAGATTTTCAAAATTCGAATCATAGAAGTGACAATATTATGTTTAATGGTCACATAGTACATAGTAGTTCATTAGGTTGTTATTATGTGGGATTATATGACATAATAATAAGAACATAATTTCAATTAACAAAACACTGGGTTGTAACATTATTCCCCCCTTATGAAATTTCTCCCTCGCAATTTCATTTTACATGCTAACTGTTTCCCATGTTTCCTCTTAGTACTTATGGTTATCTTATAATACTTTGACCAGGTGAGTAGTATTTTTATTTAGAACATTATCTATATTATCCATGATCTCCACAGTCTTCTCATAGTAATAAATATCATTCTCTATCTATACCTCCTTTGAAGATAGTACAAGGGACATTTTTGGTATGTACTCACCATAGAGGGATAAATTGAATACATCATGTAATTTTCACATGGTAGTTGTAAGTGACTATTGATAGGCCACAAATATGACATGGTCAAGGATATCTAAGGGGTCAATGTACATGTTACTCCACATTACTGTATTCCAAAACCTTGTGACCTTATACCATAGAGATATGATTCGAAATAACATGTTTCAAACAATGATCTCAACGTCTCATCGATAATTGCCTACATAACTATTTTGTCTACTTTGGGATTCCTTTAAATGTTACTAAATTTTTTCACCATATATTTTATTTCATCAACCATTTCAGGTCATAAAATCTTTCTCACACCGAATTCATCCAAACACGCTGGTGTTATTCACCTTTTCCCATAAATTGAAATTATGATGCCATTCAGATTCTCGACTGGAAACTATTGTTTGTAATAGAATTAAAACAACAGAAGATATTGGTTCCATCCACTTTTTAATTCCATTAAACATGATCTAATATTATCTTCTATTGTATGAATATTTTTCTTAGATTTTCCATCACTTTAAGGATGATATGCTGTACCGATGTTCAGTTCAGTGCTTAGAGAATGTGGGATAATTTTCTAGAACATTAATGTGTATATAATATCTCTATATGTTACTATATATAGTTGTACTCCATGCATCCTTACCACCTCTTTGATATATATCTATGAAATTTGATCCAATGAGAAGTCCTATTGAATTGCAATAAAGTGTGATATCTTTGTAATGCGTTCGAAAATTACCCATATAACACTATTTCCTCTAGATATCCTTTGAAATCCAGTGACTACGTCCATGGTGATGTTCTACCACTTACATGTTGTTATGGGTAGATGGTGCATCATCCCCTTATAATTATGTCTTTTAGCGTTCACATGTTGAAATACCAAGCTCTTTGATGTATACTCATAAATTAGTTTTTTCATATTGTCCACCAAAAGTTCTCTTTGAGGCCATGATACATCTTTCTTCTCCCTAGTTTAATATAGAAGGTTTAGATCTTTTCTTCATTAAATGAATCATTATTTATCTATAGATAAGATGGTATACATAATCGTGACCCAAATATTATAAATCCTTCTTCATCAATTTTAAAATTTGATGATTTTCCATTTGAAACAGCTTCCACCCTTTTCTGAATTTCATCATCTTTTCTACGAGCATATGTTATTTTCTCCAGGATAGATGGTTGTGAAATCATCTGGGAAAGGATTGATGATTCTCATCTCTAAATGATTACCAAGTCTATCCTCATCAAATATATAATGATTTTTCCCTTTTTAAATTGTCATTGTGGATAAAGATGTATGATTATTTCTACATAGAGAATCATCCACCTTGTTTTCCATACCGGGGTGGTGGTGTATTGAGCAGTCAAAATCCATCCTGATCTCCTTCCATATTTTCTGACACATATTGAGTTCATTTTTGGGAATATAAATTTGAGACTCTTATGATCAGTATATATATCACACTTCTCCCTATAGAGATAATACCCCATGATTTTCAATGAAATAATCATAGCTTTTAACTCCAGATATAGTGTAGGATTGTTTTTCTCAATTATTTTTAGCCTCCTTGAGTTGTAGGATATCAATTTATTATTTTCCATCAGCACACATCCTAAGCCCTTAATTGAAGCATCACTATACACAACAAAGAGTTCTCCACTTTTCCCAAGTGCGTGTACTAGTGAAATGATTATCATCTTTTTGAACTACATAGAGTCATATTCACATTCATGTGTCCCAAAAAACATCAAACCGTTACTTTTCAACATGGTCATTGGGTTTTAAAATGGTGACATGTTCTTAAAAAATCATTGATAACACCCAGATAGACCCAGGAAGATGTGGATCTCCATTTTAGACGTTGTCCTGGGTAACTCTTCAGTTTTATTTATCTTGGAAGGGTCTACAAACATCCCTTTTTTTGTGACAGCATAACCAAGAATGATACACCCCCTATTAAGAACTCACATATACTGTACTTTTCATACATCTTCTCCCTTCTCACAGTCTTCAACAAAATATTCAAATTGTCATTGTGTTCCTTATTTCCCTTGGAATATATCAGAATATATAAATAAAGACTTCCATAAAATTTACAAGGTAATATCTAAATACACTATTCATTAAATCCATCAAAATTGTAAGAGAAGTAGTGAGTTCGAAGGGAATCCCTATGAACTCATTGTGTCCATACCTCATTCAAATGATGTATTTAGAATATCTTCTTTCCTCACATTTAATTATTGATATCATGATTCAATATCCAACTTTGACAAATAACTAGACCCACAATGTTGATCGACCAAGTCATCTATCAGTGGCATGGTGTACTTGTTCTTTATCAATATTTTTTGGAGCTTATGATAATCAATGCAGAGTGGTATTGTTCAATCTTTCTTCTCGGAAAATAGGAATAACACGCCCCATGGTGTGGCACATGGGAATATAAAACCCTTCTCCAGATTCACATTTAACTTCTTCTTAATCTCCTCTAGCTCAACAGTGGTCATTCTATAAGGTGTATTTGATATCAGAAGAAATCCATGAATATGTTCAATTGAGATCTCAACCTCTTAATCATGAGGACGACTAGTCAACTCGACAAAGAATAAATCAGTCTAATCCCTCGTGATGTGAATGTCTTCAAGCACAATTCTCTCCTTTTTATCAATTATTTGAGCAAGAAATTAATTCTCATAATTAATTGATATCCTCACTTTAGAAACTTATTCTAATGGACATTCATCTTCCTCCTTAAACATGTAATGAAATGGAGGATGATTCATGATGTAGAGAGAGATATCCATTTCTTAACAGTTTATGTTGGCTTGGTATAAAGATAAGAAATCCATGCCCATGATAACATCAAACTCCACAAATGTAAGTGTGACAAGATATTTGGGGAGTTTCAGTCCACATACATTTATTAGGGAGGTGTTATAAACCATTTATGCAATAAGTTCCCCATTTTTTGTTCTCACAGATAACATATCCATTGAATGTTTAGGTGGTGTTTAAATAGTTCTACTAAACTTGAAAGATATGAAAGAATACGTAGAACCATAATCAAATAGTATGTTCACTATTTTTGAATGAATAACTATTTTAATTGTAAACACATCGGTCTTAGGCTCCACCTCATTAGTTGTTATAGAATAAGCCCTTACTTTTTTCTATGGTGGTTTTTTCAATTTCTTTCGACAACCATTAACATAGGGAATTGTTCACATAGGGCATGTGCTCCAGGAAGTTGTAACACTTCACTATAAGATGAGTGTTGATCTGAACCTTCATTTCTTCTTCCACAATAGGGTTATTTTTCATACCTCTTCCATAGTTATTATCCAGATGTCCCATCCTTCCACATTTGAATCAATTCATGGCTCCCTTTGGATAGTTCCCAATATTCTTATTCCCATAATTTTTACACATGGGATTATCAAGCTTCCATACACCATGGAATTTATTTGTCGAACCACCCACATTATATTCCATTTTCATCTTCTTGTCACTGATCCCATATACCACTGAGAGTCTCCAATATCCATTTGAACTTTTAGGGAACAAAATTCAATCTCCTCATAACATTCAATGTATCGAATCTCCGATGCTTTCTGTAGACTCGGATTTAGTCTATTAAATAAGTGATCCACCTTGATTTCTTTGTTCATGAAAAAGCCATAGGCATACCTTTCAAGCATTATAATTTTTTCTTCATACGTCCTGATTGACTCATATTTATTCTTCATGAAATTTATGAACTATCTATCCTTATTGAGAAGAAGGGTTGAGAGAATATAATTATTGATATACATTCTCTTGAATTCTTCTTAATCCATGTAATCAATCTACTAACAGGAATTCATATTATTGATCAGTGTCCATTACTGATCAGCTTCCCCATAAAAATGATTGACATTCAGTAATACTTTCTCTTCTTATGAGCACTGGAGGATAGAGAATATCTATTATGTGTATTTAATCTACAATTCCATGTGGAGGGGATCAAAAGATATACTTAACATGGGAGGCCATTTCCGCATGAAGTATATAACAAAAACATTATCTTTCCTTGGAGGAGTAGTGTGTTCCACATGATTCAAGTTATTATTCAGGACATGAGCTAGTTGGTCATGTACTATCATGAATTCTTGAGAACATTTTCCCATCCTATCATCCATATTATAGGATAAATCATCACATTCACTAAAACATTGAGTTTTGGAATGTGTGCTTCTATTTCCCTCCACTAGCTATGAAAAATGACATAAAATTAGAGGGATTTAATACTTAGTTATTGATCATAAAAAGGAAACATTTAACATAAAAGGATAATCATTTAATGGAGAAGTATATTCTATGTTGTGATTCATTATATTTAAATATAGGTTATCCTTGATCTATATCATAACTTATATTCTTATGGGTCAATTTTTTATTCCGTTAAAAAAAATTTGAACCGAGATTATGAATTTACCAATGAATATCCATTGGGAGTGTCAAACCAAGAGTGAAACATGGTTGGTTGTCATGTACCAGTTTTTTTTCATGTCTATCTCAAAGAGGTGTTTTTGGGCCTTACCCCAATATAAGTTTGTGTTAGATCCACCTCTAACAATTTTTATACAAACATGGGATGTATTTTCTTGATAAACCACTTACTCCATACATAACAAAATTTCGGGGTGTTTTCTTTATTCATAGTCTAATCCTTAAGGTTCGTACTCAAGTTATCAATTTCTTATATCCAAAAATAATTAGACCATTTTATACTGACTATAACATCCCTATCCTTTTACATATAACATTACATTATTTTAAGAATAATTATACATCAGAGTAAAAGTTAAGGATTTAATGTCGAGTGTATTGGATGACTAGGTACATAAAATTGAAAACATGGAACTAAAAAAAATTCATTATTTATCCTTCATAAAAATCCCCTACCATCCATTGTTCTCATACATATTCATAGGATAACATGGGGATATCATGAACAAAGGGATGAGAAAAAAATCCTAGTAATGGAATAACTAAAAGAACAAGTCATTAACACATGGGATAACAAGCATGACATGATGATATAAAAAGGAAAGATACATATATAATCATAAAATATATACATGGATTCATAATAATGTGGTAGATATATAAAACATTAATTTAGCACGAGTCAAGGATAACCTCCATGATCGTTGCACATGGTAGCACAAGCTATGGATAACTGCCAAGACCATCTCACATTACATCCCATAAAAATAAACATTAACCAATGAATTAGAGTGCTATCTGGGCTCACCCATCATAGATTTTCATGAATATGTTTTCCATATAATGAATCAAACAAAATCAATCTTACATCAATATAATGGATACCCATATAAATAATTGGGTACCAAAATCATGTTGTAAAGCCTAAAAAATGGGAATATCATAAAAGTTTACATGAATGAAAGGAGCTTAAACCTAAATGGAAATTAATGAGTGAAAATTTCCATATAACATGATAAGTGATGTCAATACAAGTGATAACATGTAAGAAAATAATATAATAAATTTTAGAATTAAAACATTTTTGTGCGGTTTTATGAAAATACTATAGAGACTTTAAAATAGAAAAGGAAATAATCCATTATATAAAACAATAAGAGAGTCAAGTGGGTTATCATAATTAAAGTGAATGATTTTATAAAGAAAAAGGGGGATTAAAATAGAATATATAGTTCCCTTGAAATCATGTTAGAATTTGGGATGTTCTCCCAAAACAGGTTATCTTATCGGGAAGTATTGAAAAGGGAATCACAAAAAAATGTATATCCCCAAAAGAAAATGATGAAAGGGTCTTGATAAACATATTTGTTACATGTACATAGCCTTTTCAAAATTCATATAAAAATATAAGATAACTGTATTTTGGTAAAATAATTATAAGGAAACACGAAGGGCAAAAGAGGTTTAGGTGGAATCCCTTACGGATTATTAACATGGTATCATGTATACTTAATAGGGATTAATGAGATAGAAAGTGGTTTCTCATCACATATAAATAACAAAAAAATTATGGGGGGGGGGGGTTCAATATCAGACTCTATCATTATGAATTACACATAAAATGAAATAACATATAAGAGATTCGTGAATAAATGGGAGAAAGAGAGGATCCCTTACATTAAGTCTTTTTCTGTACTCCACATAATATTAATGAACTAAATAATAAGATTAGGTTAATTAATTAACAATTCTACAAACTATTTTTCATGTAAATTAATTATTATAACCTTTTTTAGTTCATTAATAACCTTTATGATTGGTTATGGGGTTAAATTTCATTTTTCGAGTCTATTTGTTTCCTAGATTTTAACGATCAGTTCACTTATATTCATGTTTGGTTACATATGTATGATAGGAGTTGTTGTCCTGAATTGAAGTTATGTTTTATTATTTATCATTCCAAAGGATACATGGTTTTAAAATATATTTGGTTATTTTGTGTTAATGGGAATATTTATATAAAACATTAATGATAAACGCTTAGATTAACTTGGTGAATTTTTCTCAAAATTAACAAGTTCGATATTATAATTTTACATATTGGGTGAAAAGGGATTAAACAACATCACATACGGTAAAATAAATATTTAATAGTCTAGTTCATCCCTAAAACAGTTTCATGACAAGAATTGAAGACGATAATAGAAATTTGAAACCAATTATCCTTGAATGTTTTAAATTAACACATCTCAGATGGTGTCATTAATACTAGTATAAAAGAATAGTATATGAAGAATTTTAATAAGATAATCAATTATCATAAAAAATTACATTAAACGTATGGTATTGGGGTTTCAATTACATTTATATGAGGATAGGTAAGTATATAAATGAAAAAAATTGAATATGAAATGGAATCCAAATAAATTAGAAGAGGAATTTAATTAGGGATCAATCTTCTTTGGCAGCCTCTAAATGGGAGAGGATGTGGCATTTTGAAGAGAAAGGGGGATATTGGACGTGGTTTAGGATCTTAGAGAGATATTGGAGATGAATTTATGCATGGAACAAGGATTGATAAGAGTGAAGAGAAGAGGTAAGGAGGGTGGTATTTATAGTGGAGGAGAGGAAGGTTTTCATAAAATTTTATTCCTTAGTTTATTAATTTCCCTCAAAACCATAAATAGTGCGGTTTACATTACCTAAAATAGTTTTAAGTGGATGTGATTTTGAACAAATGGTGATTTACATCATCCATGACTGAAGCATGATGCATAAATTCAGGTTTTAGCATTTATTTTGAATTATTGTATTTTACTTTTAATATAAAATTAATGAATTTTAGAAAAATCCAAAAAATTAACCCTTACTATTTTTAGATATATATAATCTAAAAAATAATCCCCATTTTTAAAATATAAATTTCTATATATTATTAATTAATTTTTTAATTAAAATCATTATTTACTTGAAAAATACAGATTTATAAACTATAACTGATTTTATTATGATATCAAAAATTATATAAGGTCTTATAAAATTATCTTTAAACTAGAAGACATAAAATTAATAATTTATGAACTCATTTATGGAAAATAAATTTTATTTTATATAAATAAATAAATTATAATTAATTATTTAGGACGTAAAAGATATCAGTACTTTTATTATGATTATATTATCACTAATAAGATTCGTAAATTATATTGATACATTAAAGGCTGAGGTTACCATTCTTTCGGAATATTTAATATTCATAATGGTTATATTAAAATTCAAATGGTTAGGTTACTATTCATAAGGGTAGGTAAATATTCAACAAAAAATATGTTTTCCTTATCAGACTCCAAATATCGTACTGATCGTAGCTGTGTGTGTCGGATTTTCAAAATTCAAATCACAGAAGTGATAATATTATGTTTAATGCCCACATAGTACATATCTATTCATTGTGTTGTTATTCAATGTGATTATATGACATAATTAATAGATGGGAATTTCAATTGACACAAAATTTGGTCATTTCATTACCTATATATTTTACTAATGAAATCTATAAGAGTGATTTTATTATTTTTTATACTCACTTATTTTCCATTAAATATTTTTTTAGAATGAAGTTAATACTACATATACCCACCTTTATAATGAATAGGTTTTAATATTGAGATATCACTTATACTTGGTCTTATGGGAAATCAATTAGATCAAAAGAACATGAAATTTTATGTAACACAAGTCAAAAATATTGTTGCATACACAACAAGCTAATACAATGTTTTGTATAGATAAATCTAATCATAGTGTAGTGTACATCACTAGACATCAAAAAAATTAAAAATAATCTATCTCATAAAATCATGGGATGTAACACATGATCTACGTAGGCTAGTGATCGGTACTCAAAACAACCAAAAATATATTTCAAATAGTTTTTTTCAAGGTAAACTAGAATGAACCATCCATAAAATGGGATGAAGAAGAAAATTATTCATTTGATTCAACAATATAATATACAATATGTTGAGTGATGAAACAATGTCTAAATCAATACCTTAAAAAACATAATAAAAATACATATAATTCCATAAAAACAATTAAATGTGACCTATAATCAACCTAACTGATAAAAAATCCCAAAAATGAGTATATATTGGCACACTTTCTGAGACCTGATCTCCTCCACAAAAAAAATATAAATTATCAATCAAGAAGATCCACCCAGGAACATAGGGCCCTTTCCTTTAGCAGTTCCCCATAAAAATAAATCTATATACCACTAAAATAAATGTAAGATGTCAGGTAAAAATCCCTATAACATACCACCAAGATTTTATTTAATTCATTTATCCATGAAAATAAATAATCTATTTTCAATTCACATTGAAATTATAATCCACATTGAAATCATTTAACATTTAAAAGATCTTTTTGAAAATAATTATTTCCCATTTCAAATTAATCAATTTTCCAAATCATTTATAGAAATTTCTAGATTTAATTGACAAGAATCCCTGGAAGAACATTCCCAATATATAACACATATAATAATAATTGTGAGAATGAATATCATCATAAAACTAATAAATGAAAATTTCCATGAGATATATCACCACATCGAACATGAACATAAATAAATGAATAAAGTGTATAAACACACCTGGTATGAGTAATTTTCTCCAAGAATGTTGACCATAATGTTCTCAAATGAATAAGTATAAAGAAAATATACTAGACAACTATGAAAAATAGAATCACTTAGAGTCTTCCAAGGGTCCAAATCCATGAAACATTAATTTATTTTCGAATTCAAATGGATGATCTTGTTGTATTCTCACCCAATGGATCCCATGGACCCTTGTAAAAATATAGAATCCCTAACAGTATTCCACCCTAAAGGATATATCATTCCCTTATGGAACCAATTCCCTGAACCTAGGATAAATCATGTTATAAAGCATTCCAACATTATCGTAATCATGTTCCATTCATGAGAAATAATATCAGAATCCAATATTACCATCCATCATTTCCATTTTTCATAAATCACCTTTAAGATAGAAATAAATTTACAATACCATCTTATAAATCCATTTGGAATCATGAAAACCCATTTTAAGCCATTTTAATAATCACTTTTTGTGTTTAAAATCCACAACCATTGAAAACAGGCTCTTTAAAAAGAATATTTTTATAAACCAGGACATAAATAATTTAATTTCAGGTATAATAATTAACCATATATAATAAAATTAAAAATTTGATAAACACAACCAAAATACTATTGAAAAATATAATTGTTATCCTTGTAATACACCATTAAATAGACACACCTAAAACAATATCAGTTCTAACATTAAAACTTCTATTGATTATCACCCATAAAAGATAAGTGAATACCTCACACATGTAAGACAGAATAAAACAAACAAAATTTTGTATTAATTTCCTAGATTCATCCGTCCCTACAACATAGTTATAAACAAATCTATGAAAATTGAATAAAAATCACGAGGAAGGGTGATTGAAGAAAAAATGAATAAGTAAGGGAAAGACATCATTTAAAACAACATTGAACCAAAGAAGAAATGAAAAAAATTAGGGATGAAGCATGTACATTAAAGATGAGGTTGCAAATTATTAGAGGATGTCATGTTGGAAAATATATATAAAAAATTTGATAGTGGAAAGGGGATGTACATCAATATTCAATGTGCTATATACGGAAACATGGTTTGGTTACATGGTTATGAAAACAATGTTACAAAATTTCCGGAACAACTATCCCACAAAAATAAGAGGCATTGTTATCCCATGGCCCTTGCTTGATTTGATAATCCATACTCAAACTATGGAAAATATCATAACCCAACCTGTAAAACCCATACAAATTAGCTGCATGGGCAATCAAACCATGTGTTAATCATGCACCAGTTATGCCCTTAGTTTTTTTCATACATAAAACCCCATATCTAACCCACATCTCCTGAAAACACCAATGGTAAACCAAAAAAAATAAAACTAAAATTTCAACATACGGGTGACCCATTGGGAGTCATAAGCCCCCCACCATTCCATATTCAACCAAAATAATGTACAATGAAATACTCAAAATAAAAGAGTTGAGGCCAATTCTCCCTCAAAAAAATCTTCCCACTACCATATCTAGATGATATCACCACCATGATAAAAGATCAAAAATACAAATCAGAAAAACATACTATATAACATATTCCTTTGGTAATCCATTAAAAAATTATGATGTTCTAAAATGGAAAATCTAGATGAACTTCCAAAAATTCCCTCACCAACACATTTCATAAGGATTTTTTTATCTATTCAATTGGTACATGTGAATGTCATAATGGATTGAGGTAATCTATGATGGAAACTAAAACTAGTAGGATCACGTTCAAATATTCCACAAAACACAAAATTATCTGATATAACATGACATCATTTTTTCCTTATTTGCTAAGTAATCATGTCCCACTCAAACTACTACACAGAAAAAGTCCTAGTCACAATCATAAACCTCTATCATGCTATGATGATCATAATAATATTAATTTTTGAGACTCTAAACAATCACTAGATGTTTCTAATTCAGAAAAAAAAATATTTATAATATCTAGGATGAGACATGGTCCATCTGACGAACACTCATCCACCTCATCCCAATACAATGTGGATTGGAACATAGAACCATAAAAACCATCACATAAGGCCATTCTAATTGATTTCTAATATCATTTATTATAATAAAATCCAAAAAATTAGAATTTTTGATACCCAAAATCCACTGAAACATAGAACACACTCGTAACCTAATCTCTAGATTCTATATTTCCTTATCAGACTAACAATATATTAGCTAGTGAGATGGGATTACCATCTCCTATCTATACCTAAAACCTCCAAGATTCCCATCTAGAATCAGAAAATTAAATGGGATTCCATATATGAAATAATTTCCCTATTCACCCCATGTGACCAAATAGCCTCTAATAGATATAGGTGTCTATGATACTCAATTTTCATCCACTCCATGATATGATGAATGTGGAATTACTTCATCAATTCAATAGTAGAATTGGATGGGGCTATAAAAAACTGGTTGGTATTTGATTCTCAAAATTCATCCTCTTCCAGATCAAGAAGATTGTAATGAAATCATCAACTTTGTGAATTGTCAAATTCCACCAATACCAACCTATCATAGTGTAAAACATCTATGTTAACAACTGTTGAATGAAAAAACTAGAATTATGTCTCTCCTTTATCTCCTCATACCACATGATTAAATGAACTACTAGTCACTTAGGGTAAAGAAGTGAACCGTCATAAATTATGACCAATCACCAAAGGACTCTTCGATATTTAGGGAACCAATAATTTTTTAGAATTTGGGGTCAGATTACAGATCACTTCTAACATGCACGATAAGATATGGTTTGACTTACACAATAGTATAGTATATATAATATCAATCCTCCTATACCTTTAGAGACAAATAAAAATAGACTTATCAGACCCCACTCATTCTCTTATTCTGGAAAATCTTACCATTGATGCATCCATATCAAATAATTAGTGAACAAATTCCCCTTCTTGTGTGTAAATTAAATATCAAAATCAAAATCATGATGATATTCTGCCCATCTTCTCTTCCTCTAGGAAATTTCCTATTTTTGAAAATGTATTTGGGGAATATCTGATCCGAGTATACCGTAAAATGCAACCTGAATATGTAATTTCCCCATGTCATTAACCCAGTCATTACAATGGCCTACCCTTGGTCTTGGGTGGGACAAATGTACTCATTTAGGGATAAATTCTATGCTTCATAGTCAAATACATGACCATTCAACATAAACACGTGCCCTAATCCAAAAACAAAAGAATCATAATACACTACATAATCTCTCTAAGGATTAAAATTCAAAAAAACTATTGTTTATGTCTAATTGGTCTATAACTACAAAAAAACACTATTTCACTTCTTTTCCGACTCATACATCACCCTTATCCTAGTCATATCCGTCATTGGAGAATTTTTCATTGAGATGTCACCCAATGAATCCTATGATGATGTAGTTCTCAAACATATTCATTGGATTCTCTAAAGACATTAAAATTTGAACTTTTTCTATATCCACTCAAAACAATGCCTCCTAAATCACATGGAATATGATCCTCAATTCCTAAATATAAAACTATCACTTGGAAAACATGGAATACATGTATTTCATTCTTAGAACACATAAATCAACCTTCATGTTAATGTCATGGACTTCTTCTATATTGTAATACATCAAAATATCATCCATAGACATGACCATGAAGTATCCCAAAATGTGATAGAAGATATAGTTCATCAATTTAATAAGGAATATTGAAGATTTGGAAATAAGAAATGGAATAATCAAATAATAAACTTTTCTATATCAACATAAAATTAGTTTTTGGAAGAATGTTTTCTTGGATCCTCAGCTGGTGGTACCCATATCTATAGTTGATCTTTAAAAACCAATGGTCTCACTAAAAAAATAAAATTTATCATTAATTGTTGGAGTTAGTTATTAATCTCACATCTAAACATAGTAAATATAATGATATAATAGGAATTTTTGGAGGATTCCATCAACTGTCATTGTAAATTGAACTAGTGAAGCTTCATATGTCATGATGGGATTGAGAAATCCCTTACCCTAAAGATCCTGTAACTGAAGAATCATCTCTTTTATCTTCTATAGATCTATTTGATATGACAAAAATGATATCAAATTTTATATAGAGTTTATCGATTGTAAAATCGACCTCTTTATTGGGAAAGTTATCAATACTCCTCAAAAATTACATCCTCATACCTTTCCACATCCAATGTAATATCAACCAATGAACTCTCCTCATAAGAATCAAGAAAAAACATAGAAAATTTTAATGAAATTAATAAAATATTCAATAAAATGGGTCCTAAACTCACCGATCATGGACCCCACTCACCCTATAACGTGTAAATATCCGAATCCATATATCTTATATTTGTCGGTTTCTTAATTAAATAGGCACTACATATAAGCAATCACATCCAAAAGTACATAATCATTTAATATTCTTGGTGAATTAGTAACATAATTGATTCTAATTCATAATTTAAATAAAAAAATAAAACATATAAATTTTGTTTACAACACCATTATTACCTCTAGTATTTCTTTACATGTAAATAATAAAACCCTTCCTGTATTCATCGGGAAAAGAAATTTATGAAAATGAATGGATATAATTATAGGTATGATTTTCCATGTAGTAAAATATTTCAATTAGAAATAATTCATATTCAATCTAAAAATGTAAATAACTTAAACATATTAAATTAAATAAACTACATGATAGTAATATGGAAGGAATAAATGATGATATAATAATCCCATATAAGTATTCAAATGATCATGAAACATGACCATTTATTTTTTATCTAATTGATCAATCACATGAAACATCAATAAATAATATCATAATGGGGGAATTCATAATGTTTTACTTCATAACCATGCCATCAAAGAATTATACAATGACATCTAACATTAATGTGTAAGGCCTCAACCAAAAACCAAATATATATTGTCTCATATGACCTACCATTTCATCGAGGGGTGATAGTGGTCCACACTGGCCACATAATAATTCCAGTTCGTTTATCATATGAAAAAAAGGGATATTTTAATTTTAGAAAAATCATTGAATAAATTTTAAAACAAGATAGTATTAACTCTCTCAATGAATAATCATGATCCTAATCCATCCAAGGTAACATGAAAAATGGTACCAAAATAATACATCTCCTATTAAAGTGATCACAAACCATTCTGAGAAATATTAAGGAAGATAACATTTCAACGCATTCCTATTTTGTTATAATAATAATAAGGGTTGTTTATATCGATGAATAAAATTTCCATGAGGAGATAATTAATTTCCATATTAAGGATAATAACAAATCCACTTTATAAATTTACCATTTTAAACTAAAATATAAAAAAGTATTTTAAAAACCCTTTTATCTAAAAATAATAGTTGGAAAATATAATGGAATAATTTAAACATTGAGTGGTCAGGATGGATGAAATTTTGGTTCCTGTCGTACACTTTAAGGTAGAGATTCCATTTAAAATTTTTAGTGAAAAGTCAAAATGCACATCTTTTGGAAAATTCCTAAATTCTTTCATTGATTTTTTAATCAAATTATTGGTAAAAAATTAATTATTAAATCATTTGAAGAATAAAAGAAATATCAAAATATTTTTAGAAATCATGAATTTTGAAGAAAAATGATTTTTACGAAATAGATAAATGAAGTTTCTTTTTCTTAAAAAACTTTTATCATTCATTTTTTATAATTAATTAACATAAATGTTAAAATTAAGGAAAAATATACAAATTACTATATAATATAAAATTTTAGGATTTTCATGTGATATGGATCATAAGAATTAATCATCAAAATCAAAATCCTGAACAATGGGCATAAATAATTATATTATAACATACTTTGTTACAACATTGGTTAATACTAAATCATAATCCCTATGAAATAAATATCATCGATTGAAAAATTAAATTCCATGAATATAAATGGATTAATGATATATCATATCAAAATGGGTATCATTTAAACAACACAAAATAACTAATTGGTGAGTATGGAATACTTCTCATTGAATTAAAAATGAACAATGAAACCCCTACCACTTTTGGAATATTTAGAATCCAAAACCCATTTAATAATTATATAAAATGAATCATTAAATGTCATATAAATATTTATATTAATGATATTTCATGAAAAGGCGAATTATATACACCGCTCAAATTAATGATTGGTGAGTATGTTTAAATTCAACTTGAAATAAAAGAGACACTACAAATCCCTTACCCCACGTCCAATTTCTATTTTACATGTATGAAACTTTAACTCCCTATGATTTTAGGAAATAATTTTTTTGAAATAAAATTAAGATAATATATATTTAAAATTACCTAAAATTTCAATTTTTTTCATTTGTTACACACAACACAATTTTTTTATTACATTAAATTTAACAATGTGGTTATCCTTCATTACAGACATCACAAATTTTAGCATCTGTTATACACAACACAGGCTTTTAACAAACTATAAATATAAATAATATTATTAATTAAAAATTTCATGTATTACATAGATTATAAATTTATGGGATTAATTAGAATAACTATATTTTAAATTTAATTATTTTTTTATATATAGAATATTTATTTATAGAAATTCTTAATCTCACAATAAATTCTTCATGTGTTTGAATATACTACATTCTTAAAAATGTTCAGTTTATTAATTTTATTTTTTAAAAATTATAAAACAATAATTTGAAATAATTACATAACTAATTTTCTAAAATAAAATTCATTATTTAAATCCACTTATAAAAATTATCTTAGTGTGGTCATTTTAGATATTTCTAAAATGATTCAATTTTTAATGAATAGTGAAAAAATTTAATATAAATTTAGAAATTCAAAAAAAATTAAAAATTAAAATTGTCTTAATGTATAATTATTTAAATTATTCACCGTTTATTTTAATTTAGGGAATTAGAATTAATTAAATATTGAATATTGATATAAAAACATTGTAAAAGGACACCCCTTCTCCTCTACTCTTCACAACTTCACAAAATTTTTTGTCATCCAATCCAAGATAAAATAACTTCCCTATATCTCTCAAATCATACAATAATACTCATAATTTAAATAATTCCATCCAATTAAGGTTTTGGGTTCAAACCTATGGAGGATAGATGAAAAATAACATACACTCATCAATGAACATTTTTTTCTTCGCCAACTCATTATATTAAACTAATACCATGATTACATTATAAATATAATATATTTCATATAATTTTTATTTTTATTTTATGTTAATTACCTAAAACCATATTTACCTCTATCAAAATGGTTATAAAATCATCATTCGTGTGTATGGATGACTACCACCTCATGAACCAATGTGATTATTTTTCCATTACAACCTCCCAATGGTGGTCATAATGATGGATTTAAAATTATAAATGATATATATATATATATGATATTATTATACTTATGGTATTATTATATCCCACATACCTCCATACTCTCCATTTAATGGATATACGATAACATCACACGTGTGTACAAAGGACGACCAACTAACGAAGCAATGTGATTCATGCACACTTTATATTGAAGGTAATAACGGTGGGTTTAAAAAATATTAGTTTTATATATGACATAAGAATTTTTCATTAATAAAAAATTATCATTTAACATTATATATTTTAATAATCGTTAAAATTGAATCATCTTTTATTCATAAGTACAACATATTGTCTCTTTGAATGATCTATTTCATTTTATATATCTATATTTTACAGAACAATCTAAATTCATATATACGTAATATATCCAATATTTATATCATGGATCTAATTCAAGAGACAGTGGAACTATTATTGATGTATGAGGACAAAAAACAACCTACCAAAACATTGAGACAGAACAAAATAGTTATTTTCTGAAACATAACAATAGCATGGATTTGTTAATAAATGGGTAGTAAAATTTCATAAGTAAATCATATAAGGTATGATATATATATATGGTTATTTAATATATTAATAGCAAAATGATATTTGTTATAAAATAGTTTTTATTATGTATGAAGTAAGTCAAAACATATGGTGAAGGATTTTCATCTCACTTTTTTCTTTTGTGAGGTACATGCCAAAATCACCACCTTTTTAATTTATGTGTTGTATATACTTCCCATGAGTTAATATTTTTATTCGTCTCCAATATCATATATAAGTTTAAATATCAATATATTATTTCTCATTCCTATGGTTAATGGTACAAAATTTAATAAATCGGTCTGATATTTTCTCTCTCAATCTTCTTTCTTTGAGGCATATGTTATGTTATGAACATATCTTAATATATGAGGTGATTATACTTTGCCTTTAACCTGAAATATAAGGAATTTTTTCCCTCAAGATATTTTATTTTTAATTTAATGAATTTTCTTCATGGTACATACATTTCATTTTTTAAAATTGGATAAGGTTTCCTAATAAAATCTCATCATTTATATGGATTTCTTCAAATAATGTTTCTGATGATAAAATATTTTGATCTATCACTTAAAAACACATGAATTTTCATATCCTATGGTGATTTCAGATATTAATAGTACTTTTTTCCAATCTTTAGTACATAAAATAATGAATAAAATGTTTTTAAAAAAATCTAACTTCATTTCACACTTCGGTGTAAAATTAATTTTCATTCAAAATCATTTTTTCTAAAAAAATGATTTCAAAAGTGTTTTACAATAAAAATATGATTTTTAAAATTTATTATTACTATTTTTTTAAAATTAATAAAAAAAATAAAATGGAATATTAAATTAATTTTCTAATCCAAGAACATTAATATTTTTAAAAAATGTTTAATGGAATCTTGGTGTTACTTAACCGAAAATTCAATTTTTTTTATTTTCGAATGATTTTTGAGGGTTAGTGGTAAGCTAAAGGCATGAACAAAAAATAGAGAATTTATATTCAGAAATAAAAAATCAATGAAAATACAACATTGGAGGAGATTTCAATCAATTATCACTTGTGTAATCCAAATAATTTCTCCAACATGAATAGTCACATCATCAACATGAATCACTAGGAGTCACCACTACAATCAATTATATCTTATCACTAACATTATCATCGCCTTCGAAAATACACACTAGCCACCAGAGGCATCAGAGTACATTAAATCCAATGTATACCATCGCAATAAGCTTTCATTTTCACACAATGAAAGGATATTTTCCAGAAGAAATTTTCATAACGATTTTTATAGCATCCGTTCAATTTTTTCAGGTTTATTTTCTATGAAAGGTATTATCAAAATATTTTTTAAATTTACAATAAAAGTTATTTTTAGGTAATTTTATATTCCTCAAGAAACATACTACGTGACATGTCTTTCGAAATAATTCTCCGTCAAAGATGAAATCCATTGACATAATATATTCCTTATTGGTGTTATAAACCTTGGTTACTATTCATATTATTTCTCTAAATTGGATATGTTAATTATGGAGTGATGCTTATGAAACCTATTTCTATTCAAAGGGTTATACCATAATAAAATTATTATGAGAACCACTTACTTTTCTAGGGGTTGTGATTTTATATAAAGAATAAATGATTAAGAAACCTTTTTAAATTCCATATGATATGATATGATGAATTTTTTTTAAAACCTATTTCATTTAATGGGTTTTGATATGATGAATTTATAATGATATTGTGGTACACGTGTGTATGTTTTTTCTAATGTGACTGGTGGGACATTTGTCTCCCACCAATTAATAATGTAATGATAAATGTGAAATGATCTCTTAAGTGACAAGAGTGGATAGACTTATCATATAAAAGAGGAAACATTAAGGATTCGACCAAGACCGAGAAATAGGTTACACTAGTGTTTAGTCCAGGACCGAAGAATCTACACCAGTGGTTAGTCCAATCCTAATATGATATGAATGTATTATTGGGTAATATTGACACATTAAACCCTATGTTTATGTATAAGAATCAATACTATGTCTTAATCCAATTTTTATGCCCACATGTTTATTGTTCTTTAATTAATTTATGGTTAATTTCTAATGAACTGAAAATTTATATGATCTGACTTAATATTACATTCTTTTATTTACTGGTAATGGTTTAAAAATATCATTCTCCTATTATCATACCCAAATTCTAATGTTAGGCTTACATATATCCCATTTCATCCCATACTAAGAATATTGGCTCACCTTTTTAATGTTTACTTTCACCATTTTATAAATAAAATGATTAAGTATGACTAAAAATGGGAAAATATTTATCGGATATATTAATGATATTTCATCAATTAAGAATAAAACACTATATGGTTCAAATGGAATGATACTATTACATTCCACAGTTATGTGTAGTTGTAATATAATGAATAATCATTTAAAATTTCATGAAAGTAATCTTATCACCAACATTTCATTCCATCCAGAATGAAAACTCCAGGATCAATGAGTATTGTAGAACCTCAGTCAGAGAGTTTATGATTCTATGGAAACTTAAGGTTACAGGATTCCTTCCCAATCCATGGGGCATTATGGAGGTTTTGTGATCTTACCCTTTCAGTGGATGGTTGAAATGAAACATTGTTGGGGAAGCCTAGGGAAACCTGGGAAGATCTGGCTTAGCAGTTATTTTCAAGGATCTCTTTCTAGATGTGGTGGAGTGATCTTATGGTCCATGAGGACATGATACTTCTTTGGAAGTAGAAATAATGGCAATTTTCAGAGCCTAGTACGTTGTTTTTAAAAGACATTGGAGAAATATATGGATTTATTGTGACTTATCAACAGTTTTTCATCCAATAATTGTGGGATAGAATTATCTATCATTGAAACTGAATGGTAAATGGATCAACTGCATTGAAATGATTTCTTCTTTAAACTACATTATCACACACACTTTTTGGGAAGCAAACTACATTGCAGATGGCCCCTCTAACAATGTAGTATTAAGAGATAGAATATTCCACCTAACTAATGTTCCTAATGAAATGATGCCTCTTCTTATTTGGGACAAATGTAAATTTCTCTCTTTTCATATTATGTAACTCTTTCCATTATTCAATATAATATCCTCTATGCTCACTTTTCTAATAAAAATTAAAAATATGTAACATTCAAGTTTGAGAGGATCAGGTATCAAAAAAATTTAAGAGTAAAGGATTATTTATCATTTAGAAATTATTATTAGAAAACACAAGTCACATCCCAATGGATATATATATATATGAATATGTCTACAGATAAGTATAAGTAGAAGCCTTATTATAATTCCAAGTGTATTAAAATTTCTAGGAAATTTGGTAAAGTATAGAGTGTGTTGTTTCCCCGAAATTATTTCCCTTTATAGATTTTATAAGTGGATTTATCTTTTTAATATAAGAAAATAAAGGTAACAACTATATTAAGGGGAATTTGATCTAGAAAGAATCATTACATAGTGCATGAAAATGGGCCTCGCTACACATCCATTTTGACACTCATGGGGGATATACATAGGAAATTAAAAATATATTTATGAACCATGATAAAAATTTAAATATATAGTGACTATGGATAACCTGGGATATACGCAAGGCATCATATATTGATTACATGGTTCCATGATTTATAAATTCTATAAGTGGTTTTTTTATTATGTGGTTTCCACTATGCGAAATGTTTCTCACACTATATTTTCATGTTTTTCTCAATGAATGGAAGATGATGGAACTATGTTAAAATTGAAGAGAAAAAATAATGAAATGATTTTACTGCAAATAAAAAAATCATTATGATAGATGGAATTCAAAATGTTGTTGATATGATCATTAAAATTTTTCAAGCAATGAATCGGGTTGAACATGAAATTGAAAAAAGTAAGAATCAAAAATTTTTATATTATTTAATGAGAAATGTAAAAAATAATTAGTTGTTACAATGTTAAATTAGTTTCTAGAAAATGGATCAGTACCACTGAAAAGATATTATCTATTATTAAGGGTTCAGATCTCGAAAAATTCAGTCCGTATCTTTTTTATTTGAAAGGATTTCTAGAGTAGTGGAGGACAATTATTAAGAATATGAGTGGATAGGATGATATTGAATATATTTAATGGTATTTGTTTAAGGGGATATTTTCCAGTTAGTACTTCCCTCATATTATACAAACAAAGATGAAGATTTAATTATTTATCTTATGAAAAAGGACGATGAGTCTATTGGTAACATATTGAACCAGCCCTAAACATTATATAATAATGAATTTTATGAAAATAAATAATTCTATTACATTTCATTATGTTTATAGATTTAATGTTTTATGGAATTATTCCACAAATCATACATACAAAAACCATATAATATATAGTGGGAAAATACTATTATTATCCATTTTTCTTATAATATAAAATTTTTAAAATAAATATTATTTATTTTATTCTAGAATCCTTACAACATTAAACTTGTATTTTTACATTATATTCTTTATCCTTAAATCCTATGAATTGTTTTTTGAAAATATTTTATGATAATAGGAATCATGATAAAGGACATAAAAAAATAATTCCTCTAAAAACATTAAAACACCTTTTAATAATCCTTTTTAATGACATAGGTCATATTATTATTAAAACATTTAAATATCCATTCATTTAGAATAAAAATTTGTTCTACTTCCAATATAATATTTACTAAAATTATTAGAGTGCTATAATGGTCCAAACCTTTCCTATAAGCTATATCAAGATAACCCATTTTTCATGAGTTGTAATTGGGAGCAACCATTTTTATTTGGGGCATGAATTTGGTGACCAATTCATTCATTTTTTTGGGTTAAAAAAAATAAATACCAGGATAAAAAATTTCATATAATTCTCAATTACCATATCATGAATTATATTTTTTTAATTTTCCATCAAAAAACATTTTAAAAACTCTTTTAAACACCAATTAAATTCTTACTGTGATATCAAAATACCATATACTTTTAAAGAAATAAATATAAAAATAAAAATTTCTTTAGAAAAAATCAATTTAAATACCAGAATACGCAAAAAGGTAAATTATTTTTTATTTGATGAAAACATGAAACCTTTTAAATGAAGCTATAAATAAAATAATCGGCATGGTGATAGAAATAATTGTTTTCACTGTATACGTTAAACTATAACATTATTTCCTATTTTTCAAAATGTTCTAAAAAACATGTAGAAAGATTCGTTTTCAAATCCATTTAAATATATTAAAATTGGAATTAAATTTAATTGATATATATCTTAGGTATATTTAAAAATATATGATAAATTAATTTTAAAAAACATGGAAATGGGAGGGAAGGTGTTGGATGGAAAAGCATTAAATGATTATTTTTCTAAAATAATATTCCCTTATCTATTGGGAAATTATTAAATTCTAATCCCCAAAAAACATTTACAATAAATAAATTTAATTTCATGATAATAGATAAATTAATGATTTAAAAGGTCTAAGGGGATAGATATACATTATAAAATATTATAGGCGAGGACTATCAAAATATGCATTAGTGAATGTAAATTGAGATAAATCCCCCTACATTGTGTCTGACATGTCAGGTTAGTCATTATAAACCTGAATATTTAACTTATTTTAATTATTTATTTTCTATAGATACATTATCATGTTTTTTTTACTTTTTTTAAATTATTATTATTTTTATATAGTTACACAATCTATTAATTTTACATCCGATTTCTTGACCACATTCGGCTTATGTGTCAATAATTACTTTGGTAGGTTGACTATAGTCAAAGAGTTCATTATTCGATCACATTTGTAACAATAAATCTAACATAATTATCATATATATGCATAATTTATACTTTTAATACCTTTAATGGATGTTGGTTATGAAAAATTAATCAACATTACGAACATGAAGATCATTATCTGTACATACGCATGACTAACATTTCCATTTTTCAATGATCAATATGAAATATGGGTGATAAATAATTTTTCTTTTAATATTGAAAATAATATCAAAAATACCATATTATTTAAATATATATATTTATACATGTTCTTATTTTTATGTGGTGTTAAAAAAATAGAATCACATAACGTAGTGGAGATGATAGTCCACATGTCCATGAACGACGTTATCATTTTTCAGAGAAAGAATGAAGAAAATATAATATATTTTGATTATGATAAATATATAATGAATGTATTAATAATTAAATTTATCAAGTATATTCATTATATTTTCCCTAGTTACATTTAATGTTATTCATTACTAAAAAATTAATCACATTTCTTTCAATGGCAGTAGTATGCCATTCACAAGAGTGATGTTATTATATTCCCTAACGCGTGGAATGTAATATATATATATATATATAATAGATCCATGGGAATAATTATTTTATAAATATAATATATATATATATATATATTATATTCATCATCATACCTATCTGTGAGAGGTGATAATGAAAATAAAAATGACATTGATTTGGGAGTTGGTAGTCCACAGTACACATCAATGATGATTTCATAACACATTTTATTGAAGTGGGGATGATTGTAGTTCATTAAAATAAATAAAAATCAATATATTGGAGAAAATTAGGTGGTTATTTCATCATGGTATAATAATAATTCAATTATGTTTATTAATAAATAACACAAAAATGTTCATTGATGAACATTAGCTCTTTTTTTGGTATCCTCATATTTTCACCAAAATACTTGCTGGGATAAATTTCAACCCAAAATAATTTATATAGGAATAAAATATGGAATTTTAGGAGATATATTTCCTATTATATAATAAAAATAATTAGGTTCATTTTGTCAAAAGAGAGGGTAGTATGTGGCCTTTTATAAGTGTGGTGAGTGGAATACATGTGATTGTCTTTAAAGGATTCGATCATACCCGTATTTATTTAATGCCAAAACCATCATAAATGATAAATTACAAAACCTATAAGATATTAGGTAAAAATGGAAATAAAATATGATTTTTACACTTGTTTATGTCTTTTTAAACATTATTATATAACTTAAACCCCCATGTAGATCATTTTTTACCTTAAAAACAATAATTTTTTTATTATTATAACTATTCATTTTAATGAAAAATTAAGCCTTATTTATTAGATAATATAAATTATTCATATTCCAAATATGCAACCCATTTTTCCAAATTCCTTTTAAATATGTTTAAAATTTTAATTTTAAATTATTCCCACAGAAGCGATGAAAAAATAATTTTTCAAATGGAAAATGATCAAAAGTCTCCAATGTTTTTATATCATAATTAAAAATGAAAAATATTATAATAACATAAATCAAGTTAAAATATATAATTTAACTTAATTAAAATAATACAAATTAATAATATATTTTCAAATTATTAATAATTTAAACAGAAAGGAATCTTATATTTAATATCATGTATTTTTAATTATTCATCGAAAAATGATTCATTTCAAAGAAATCCAAAAAATAAACACTAGGATATTTATTAATTTATGATTTGAAAAATGAATTTAATTTTTTCAAATATTTTTTCTTAAAGTGGTAGAAATTAAACTAATATTGTGTTTACAAATCATGATTAATCCATCTCTTAACAAAAAACCACCATTTTCACACACTAATTAATTTTTATTAAAATGGTTATAATTTTATCTCTAATAAATAAATAAAAATATAACATTTGTAAACTATAAATTTTCTTAATTTATATATTCATATTTATATGCTCTATTATAAATGATAGGTGTTAAGTATGAAATTAAAATTAAAATGTTCTATTAATATGTCACATTTTATTTAAACTTAATGTTGTAATTAACGCAAGGTGAAATCTTATTTTCATGTGATATATGATATTGAAGAGATTGAATTTATCTTAAAAAATAAATATTTCATAAATAAATAGGGTTTTATATTTTTTTATAGCTGGGTGTGGCATGTTTGATACTCTATCAGACATAATATTCTTATTTTAAAATCCTAGGGGGTTACATACTCCCATCCCCTTTTAATATATTGTTCCGTCAAAATTTGAATGGAATCTCGAAAATAAATTGATGTAAATTTTAATATTGATTTTTTTTAAAACCACAACATAATATTTAATAATATAACATCCTATTAATAAGTGATGAAGGGTAGTAGATGTGTCTAATTTAATAACACATAATTATGTATCTATGTTGGAGATCATTAGTGGAATGTTGATATATTTAAATGTAATAAAATAATAAATAATTATATATAGTGATTGAGGTCATTTATCACAATACGGTGAATTATTGATCGAAAGTTAAGGGCAGAAAAAAAATATATGCGTCATTCTAAAAAATCATTTGATTCATTGAAAATGAAATAATATGAGAATATTGTTTTGTTTAAAGATCATTTTCCTCAATTTGAAGAATTACATTACTGTTTATGAGAAAATGGGAATTTATATATGTGGCAGGTCTCTTTTTTATAAAATAAATTCATACTTTAGTTCTTATTTAATAAATATCCCATTCATCCCTTACACATTGAATTTTAATATAAAAAATGAATTATATATTACTAAATAAATTAAATTAAATTTTAATAGATCATAAGACCCCTAAAATAATGATAAGTCTTCACATATGTATCTAACTACTTTCCAAAACCAATATGGTTATAACATGTTATGAAATATAAAAAATTAATCTCTCTTCCTAAAATTTTTCTTCACTTATTCTTTATTAATATTTATTATAATGATTTTTTACTAAAACCAATGTCATATTAACTCATACATCATGTAAACCAGTGGTAGGAACTAAAACAACATCATTGTTCATTCATCTGTTCAATCGAAATGACATTAGTGGATGTGATAGGTTATCACCCAGCATATGGGATATCCTTTTTCTAAACTATGTTAATATTATTCAAAAAAATTTCTAAATAATTATAATAGGAAACATTTTAATAAAATTAATCATTTAATACTCATTTTACTACGATTTTCAATACAACCCTTTTTCCTAAAGTATATTAATCTTATTTGAATATTATTAACATTTCATTAATGATAATATTTACCTTAATGTTTATAAATACCATTATATATATATTTATATAAAATTTAATGAAATTATTCATCAAATAACATTTCAAATAATAAAATATACACCTGAATGAAATAAAAATCAATAAATGTCTCACAAGGTATTCCCATTAAATAAAACAACAATATAGGGTAGTATGATACATTATGTTGATAATCATCCATCCAAAAATACCAAGAAACCTAGATCTTTCACAACTTCACCAGATGGTCCACCTTCAACTGTAGAAGTCGAAAATGGTTCTTCTACCTCTTTTTGTTTCTGGACATAGTGATTTCCAAACTATGTAAGTAACATTTGGAAGACATTAACACAACATATCAACTAATTATATCTAAAAATAATAATTGTTTAATATTTATCTATTATATCATTCATGAATTGTTTAATAATGTTTTATTTTCAATCAAATATCTTTTTAACTACCTTAACACACTAGAAACTCATTATAGGTATTTACATACATTCCCAAAAATATATTTTACCACACGTTGATAATGATTGGGGCTTACCTCTAGGCTTCTTTGATGGTTTATTCACTATTTCTTTCCATTTTTCCATTTCATACACATTTCATATCATGGAAAATAAGTGTCAAAAGACCCAGTCTCATTATTGTGAGAATAATGAACTATTTTCTCAAACCTTTTAAATAATCATACTTCCAAATATCTTCACAATATTGGTTTACAAACTGAGTAAAAATTATTATTTTTACATGAAATATATCTAAAAAATACTATAGTTACCTATCCAACCTTCAAAAAATTTATTTATATGCAGACATAGAATATCCATTCATTTCACTATGTTCAAATAAATTATTTTTTTGTCCGGTTTTGAATAATCATAAGGAAATTATGTATAATGGAAAATATTCATAAATGTGTCCCATTTTTTATTATCATGATTAAATTTTTATCTAGTGTTCTTAAACAAATACCATCATCGATCATCTACCCATTCCAAATAAAAAATGGAATTTTTTACCTATTGAGGGTTACAAACATCCCATGACATGAAATATCATCTTTAGGTAATTGACCCATCATTAGGTTCAAACTGGGTAAGATGATTCATTGATGGTTTTGGGATATTACTTCTTCCAATTATCCACTATAGACATGTCTCTTATTCATATATTGGATTCCACTCTAGTACACCATTTATTGCTTATGTAAACTGATCCATCACTATTAAAAACTATACTATTAAAATTTACACCATATCAGGATGCTGATTTGAATGGATATTTGACATTTGTTCCCTTCTGTCTAAAACATCAATGTTTTTTCATTGTAAAACCATTCATAAATGATATATATTAGACGAACCATCATGAAAATTATAAAATAATATATATTTTCAACATATCCATAAGGAAAATTATTTCAATTCAATACTTTTAACATTATCCAAACATCTAATTTTAATTATACAATCATATGATACCAAATAAAAGTACCCAGACCTAAACATTATATAATGTTGAGTTTAATATAATGAAATCATTCTATTACATTTTTGGATGATTTTAGTTTTAAATTTTATAGAATTAGACCATAATTAATAGATATGAAAACATAAAATAAAAAGGTTGATACTTCAAATTTTTATCCATTTTTCCCATAATATAAATCCACTGAAATAGAAATATTTATTTTCATTGAAAATATCCATAACTTTCCACATTACTTCTCTATTTACATTACCTATTCTAATAACCTAAAAATAAATTTTTTAGAATTTGGGATGAGAATGAAAAAGTTAGTAAGGGACATAAAAAAATAAAACCATTAGTCCATTGAAAATTTAGACAAATCTTATACTTTTTAAAATTACCATAAATATTCACTAAGTGTATAAAATAAAACCTGTTCACAAGAATTACTCAAAAAATGTTTTTCTCAGTGAATGACTTTAAAACAAATAGTAATAAATTAAAATTCACATTCTATATTGGGCTCACCTATTATCTAAAATGGGGCTCAAACCTTCATAAAATATTTATTGATCCCAATAGTTCAATATAATGTTCATGTAACAAATCATGAAAATAAAATTTTATGCATTAACTTTTACATCATAAAAATTTTGAAAATCACTTTTAAACACATAATAAAATGACATTTGGATATCAAAATACCCATTTATTTTTCAAAACCCATTTTCAATATAAAAATAATACCTTCTTTTTGGAGACCATCTTAAATACCTAAAAACCAAAAATAAAAAACTTTTTTTATTATAAAAATATATGAATGGTTTCATAGTAATATGGAAATAAAATAATTTTCATGACATCGAAAAATACCATTGTCATCATAAACTTTAAAATAGACCATTTTTTTAATCTTCTTCAAAATGTTCCATATAAAACACGTAAAATTTTTCATTTTGATAACAATTTAAATATTGTATATGTGACATAAAATATACTATATAAATATATTATATATGTATAAAAACATTCTAAAATTAATTATTAAAAAACATGAATATGAGAGATAAATCATTGGAAGGAAAAACATTAAAATATAATTTGTTCAAAGTGAATAACCTTACCACTTATTAAACACATGAAGTGTAATCCACATGAATTAATAGCATTGAAAAATTAAAATATCATAATATATATTAATTAATGATATAACATGTTAAATGGAAAATATGTACAATTCATAAAATAATATAGGTCTATAACATGAAAATATGAATCAATGAATGTAATGTGAGATGAATTACCATACTGTGGGTCTGAATTATCATGTGTGACTTCATAATGTTGAATAATAAACTTATATAATTTTTTCGCACGGATTCCGGGGATGACCTCATGGACGGGAGATTCAAACGTTCTGATCGGTTTCTAGTGGGTTTGTTCGTAGAACCGGAAACATCCAATGATTCCACAACCATTTGGACCTACTTTCCAAAGGTAGGTGCTCATTAGTTTGTGGACTAATGAGGCTTAGGAATTTGCATTGGTCGAGAGGATGGGAGGTCGGACTCATCACACCTTTTTGAGGGGAATTATTGTCTACTCTGGGACTCTCTTTATAGATTTAAGTTATGTTCGTGAATCCTTATTACATTACCAAGTATAAAATGATCTTTCCTTTAGTTTTAACAATGAATTATTAAATATGAAAGAAATTTAGAGAATATTTTATATGTATTCGAGGTTCTTCATCAATAGAGAATCATCTATATCTGTTTAGAGATTCTTGGTCAATGGTATCCTTCAAAACATTCATATAAAAAATCTCTTGGTCATTATGATGACCAGGCTAGTTTTAAAGCCACTCATTGGGGCACTTGAAGTTTATCGTCATTCAGAAGGACATGGATTATTTCCAAGTTGGGATCGAACCCATAAATGGGCTACCTACGTATCCTTTGTTTTGGAAAAGGAATCAGAACCCACGTAGTTCGAGTAATGAAGTATGATGTTTATGATTGATGGTTCAAAGAAGAATGTCATAATTACTTTTACACTCTAAGCTCACGTGAGTCGGGATCGGTGTGAGAAACAAGAGGTATTGGTAAAAATTAGACAATTGTGCCATGAAAGATGCAATCATAAGAAATTGTTTGGGGCTTATGTATGTATGACTGCCCAAATAGATGAAGGTTTAGGATTTACTTTTAGGGAGAAAATCCATGAACAGGGTCCATAAAGGTATATGTTCTTCATGGAGATTTGAATACTCTAATCTTGGGGCTTACTCCTAAGGAGGATGCCCAAATTAGGAGGGGACTTATGATTGGGTTTTACTCCTAAGAAGGATCCCAAAATTATGACTGGGACTTATTCTTGAAAAGGAGGCCCAGGTTAGGGGATTTGGGGCGTACTCCTGAAAAGGAAGCCCAAGATTATGACTGAGTCTTATTCCTGAAAAAGAGACCCAGGTTAGGGATTAAGGTTTGGGGCTTACTCCTGAGAAGGATGCCCGCATTTGAGATTGGGGCTTACTCCTGAAAAGGATGCCCAAGTATTTGAGATTGGGGCTTACTCGTGAAGTGGATGCCCAAGTGTGGGAAGTTTAAGAATTTGGGGCTTACTCCTGAGGAAGATGCCCAGATTAAAGGATTTATAACTGGGGATTATTCCTGAAAAGGAGACCCAGGTTAAGGATTCTCTCATCTTAAAGGAAAAACTCTCAATCTTTGGTGACATAAAGATGTATAAATCACTAAGTTTTGAGAGATATTCCACCGAATTCCTTTCTGAATAGGAAGTCAAATCAAGAAATCATACCATAAATGGATTTGAAGAGTATCTTGAAGACTGAATCTTGAATAGGAAAGGTGAAATGGCTTAAGAGGGGTAAAATGGGAAAGATGGGCACCCAAAAAAGGTAGGGGCGCGCAAGTCTTGAAAGGCGCGCAAGTCTTGCGTGGGCACGCAAGTATTGGTCACGCAGGTATACCTGCGCGACACATGGTATACTTGCGCGATTTTAAACCCGCATTTAAATACTTGAGAGACTCTTTATTAAACCCTTTAGAATCCTCTTGAGGTTCTTCCAGAAAAGGGACGCGAAAATTCTATTGAAGGAATAAGGCGGCGCGCAAGTATGATCAGTTCCCTTAAGAGCTGGCCATTCGGGCGCGCAAGTGTTGATGAGTTTCAACACTTAAGCCTTCCTCCCTCTCTTTAGATCTTCCGTTCTAGGTAATAAATTACCTTAGAAGTGTTCCGTAAGCTTTGAGAGAGACTTGGGCGTCAGGAGCTTCAATCCGAGTTTCTGGAAAAAGATCCTCCCGAATGGGGGGCCCACAGGGTCTATTTATAGGCAGGAGAAGACCCCGGGCGGTTACCGGGCGGTTACCGGGCGGTTACCACTTAGGTCACGCAAGTGACTTGCGCGACCAAGGGCGTCGTGCAAGTGTACTTGCGTGATAGTGAGATAACTTGCGCGGTGCAGTTGCTTTTGATCCTGTGTTCCTGCCTTTGTCGATTTTTGATGTTTTCTTCAAAGGATGAATCACTTTGAGCTCAGATATTCCCCTTTTCCGATCTTTAGATTCTGTGACGAAAGGAGCGTGAACAAAAGTCCCCCCTCAGAGTTGGATCCGGAGAGAAATGAGGATTTGACTCTGAGGAAATCGAATCCATCCAAAGGAAAAGGGGGGCGCATATGTCTTCAGTGCACAGAGGGTGGCGCACAAGTTTGCATCGCGCAGGCCTTAAGCGCTCTGGATACGGCGCGCAGATAGGCCTCCTGGCCTATAAATACATGGCCTCACATCCGTACAAGTATCTGGATTTCCGAACTTCATACCTTCGATCTCTCGCCGCGCAGGTCACCTTAGCCGCGCAGGTTGCTCTGTTTTCTAGTGTTTTCCTTGATGTCGCGCTACTGTAAAGTTATCTGTACTTGCGCGGTTTATACTTGCGCGTCAAAAACTACCGCGGCACATGAATACTTGCGCGTCATTGTTTAGACTTGCGCGACTTAATTCCTTAGCCATTTTTCAAATTTCTTTCACAAATTTTATGAAAAATAAACCTATTTAAGAGTTAGTTTATTCATCTTTTGTGCAGATTCAGTGGTTCCCAAGGGAATTGGAACGACTGATGAACTGGCTAGCAAGCAGATTGATGACATGATGAACATCATTGGCCATGATTACTATGATATCTGCGACATCACTCTCCCAGATTTGGATAAGTACTTGAAGAAATATCATCTTAATTTCCCACAGAGCATCTACCTATCTCTATGTGGTCATGGTGACTTTCAAGGAGTCAATGTTCCAAATGCAAACAACTATACACCTGAAATGTAGCTGCGCTGCTACTCCTTCATTTCGGTTATGCTGTGCATTAAGAGCAACAACAATGGTGTGAACTTTCAAATTCTCCTTCCATGCCATTTCCTTGAAGATATGAAAATGGAAAACCCATGGGCTGAAATGTTTTCCACTACGGGTTGGTGGAGAGAAGACAAACATGGTATTAGAGAAATATCTGAAAAGAGTACTCTCTCCAAATGGCTCTTTACTTCCAATGCTCCATTCTCAAATCCATGTATCCATCTTCCAAGTAATTGTTCCAAGAAGTTCTGGTATCACTGCATCTCTTTTTGTATCCAGTTGAATGAATGAATTCCAGGTGGTTGTTGATGAAGCTCGGGATGCCGTAAATCAAATGAAGTGTTATGTTGAAAGCCTCTTGTAATTATTGAAAAAGAGAAGAGACTCCAGTCTGTGGATGTCCTTCTAACTCTTGTGTATCAATGAAAAACACTTTTATCTTCAATCATTTGTACCTACATTCTTTCATTACCTACTTCAATTTTACATAAGCCAATGGGCCTAGTAAGCATAGTTTGATTTTTACTAGGATTATTACAAATAATACTACAAACTTTGAACCTTTTAATTGCTCAATATTACCTAAATCATACAAAAATGTATATTTAGTGAGCTGGAACTTGACTTTTATTCAGTGTTCTTTTGTCTTTTGTGGGCAGTTTAAAGTCATGCATGCCGGACATAAAGGGGCTAATGTTTAAGGTCGAAAATAGCTTTGACCTAAATGTACTAAAATTGATTCAATTCCTTGATAATTTATCTGAAAACATATTACCATACTCGAGTATGAGGGAAAAAATGTAAACTATTGCTTAAGAATATTTGAATCTGAGGAATGATATGAAAAAGAGCTAAAAGGCATTTGAAGAAGTAGTTTCCACGAATGAAGTTACTATTATTTAACAAAACCCGTTAGGGGGTTGAAATTTGCAGGGCCACCTATGGGCATTGGCTGCATGGTCAAATAAATAGTATCTTTCGGCTGACAAGTCTGTTATGTGGACTGTTTATGCAAGGCCACCTATGGGAACGTGCTACATAGTCAGGCAAAAGAACTCTCAGAAATTTACTTTCCTAGTGCACAAAAGCCAGTGAAAGTTTATGGAGATTCAAATTTTCTAAAGTATAGAGTTTGTTGTATGGAAAGAGGTACTTGAATATGGAGAAGATATTTCCGAACAAGAATATCGAAGAACTGGATGAATATCACTCCTACGAAGGTCTAACCCAAACGTAGGGAAGAAGAATAAACCATAGACTTGAATACTTTCAGATCATGAAAAAGTATTTGGGAAAAATATGTTAAGGATGGATATTTTTTGCGGATCCCTACATACTGTCGTTTAAGACAAATAAGGACAAAAGAGGCATTCTTCCCAAGAATGAAGTTACTATTATTTAACAAAACCCATTAGGGGGTTGAAATATGCAGGGCCACCTAAGGGAATTGGATGCATGGTCAAATAAATAGCATCTTTCGGCTGACAAGTCTGTTATGTGGACTGTTTATGCAAGGCCACCTATGGGCACGTGCTGCATAGTCAGGCAAAAGAATTCTCAGAAGTTTGACATTTTTGTGATTAGAAGTCATGAAAAGGGTTATGAAGATCTGAAAATATTTAAGGTTAGTATTATAACACATAAAGATGGGTATTGTCCAATGTATATAGAGATACATAGGTCAATGGAAACCATAATCATGTTGTGGATGGGTCCTGAATCGAAACTTGGACTTCACTACGTATCTCATAAGAATGAGAATCAAGCCATACGTAGTTCTTGAAATGCAGTTTAACGTCGTGCAGGACGAAAGTATGAGTGATCTTAGTTTAGGGTCACAGAAATCAGACCATAATAATGAATACACAATGTGTGTTTTCATGACGACTTTTCAGCCAAGGGACTGAAAGTGAAATTTGGGGTTAGGCCCAAAAGACTTGGGACTGGATTCGAGGGATACTCGAATGTTCCTACGTATCCCATAGGGATGGGAATCAAGTCCACGTAGTTCTAGAAATTCCCTTTGTACAAATTTGGTTTGTACATGTTAAGGGTGAAAGGAGACTTTAGTGCAATGATGGTTTAACCTGAGATAAAAAATTTAGGCATTACCATGTATGCACGTAGTTTTTTTGAAATGAAACATGATTGAAAAATCAATGTCAATAATAGTTCTCTCTCAAGTGAGGAGATCAAAGAATATTGTAGTTTATTGTCGTACCAGACAAAAGTGTTGTATAGTTTAACGTCGTATAACAAGGACTAAAGTGAATCAATGTAAAAAAAAATATTGATTCTAGGGGTGGTTTCACAAATCAACATCATATGAGATGGTGGTGAACCAATGTGAAGAGATTATTTTTGGGCTTGAACCTTGGGAGGCTGCCTACATACCCAGCCTGGAGGGCAAGGATCAAAGTCCGTGTAGTTCAATTAAAGAATGAATTAATGATCAAGTTGTTCTTGGGAACAACGATCTAATTAAAATGTTGTTGGGACTTACACATGGTTAGTGGCCCAAAGGGAGTGTTATGGTTGATGTTCGCTCTAAGATCACGTGAGTCATACTCGGTGTGAGAAACAAGAGGTAATAAAAACCTTAACGATGCACAGTTTAATGTCATGTAGGACATATTCAGGGACTATGCAGTTTAAAGTCTTGCAGTTAGGACTATTGGTGCTGCACAGTTTAGTGTCATGTAGCAGGGACAAAATAACACACCATTTATGTCATGTTGGACGAAAGCGCGAATAGTTTAAGGTCATATGAATGGACCGTGGATGGTGCAGTTTAATGTCATACTGGACCTTTGATGATTATATAGTTTAACATCTTTCCGGACGTGAGGGACTTTTATACAGTTTAGCGTCATGTAGTTAGGACGTCACAGTTTAACGTCTTGCTGGACATAAGGGATTTGCGAATTGTTTATGGTCATATACATGGACTAGGGATGATGCAGTTTAAGGTCATGCTGGACGGTTTAGGGAACTTTTTCACAGTTTAATGTCGTATGGGACGAAGTTGTAGTTTAAAGTCATACTGGACCATTGCTGTATAGTTTAACGTCATATAACAAGGATGAACTGGAAACTTTTTAACAGTTTAATGTCATGTAGGACAATTCAAGTAACTATTACAGTTTAATGTCATGTTGGACAATAGAACATTTATACAGGTTAACGTCATGTTGGACGATAGAAAATTTATACAGTTTAATGTCATATTGGACGATAGAACATTGCTGTACAGTTTAAAGTAATGTAGCTAGGACTAAGGTGAACCAATATGAGGATATCAGTTCTAGGGGACTTTTTACAGTTTATCATCATGCTGGACGCTGGAAGTACCACACAGTTTAATTTCATGTTTCTAGGACATAATATAGTTTAACACAATACAGTTTAGTGTCATGTAGGACATAATAGTAACCAATGCGACAGTTTAACGTCATGTTGGATGATAAGGGAACTGACACAGTTTAACGTCATGCTGGACGATGAAAGTGCCACACAGTTTAATGTCATGTTGCTAGGACAAAATATAGTTTAATTAAATCTCAGACACAATATAGTTTAATGTCATCTCGGACACAATATAGTTTAATGTCATCTCGGACACAATATAGTTTAATGTCATCTCGGACACAATAAGGAAATTCTGTACAGTTTAACGTCATGTAGATAGGACATAATACAGTTTAGTGTCATGTAGGACATAATATGAACCAATGTGACTGTTTTGGATCTGGGAACAATATTTTGTGTTTATACAAAATACTTCTTCAGAAATCTGGCATTAGTTGGAGTCGTGATGTGTTCTCCATCCATTGAGATTAGAGAATACGCTCCATTGGAGTAGACCTTATGTATTGAATAAGGTCCTTCCCATTTTGGTTCAATCTTGGGAGGATTCTTTCCTGGTATCATTGGTGCTCTGAGAACCAATACCAATTCTCCCTGAATGAATGAACGAAGACGAACTTTTTTGTTAAAAGCTCGTGCTATTCGATTCTGATAGATTTCCAAGTGGTGCAAAGTGCACAATCTTTTCTCATCTAACTGTTCCAATTCATTCAACCGCTTTTGGGATTGCTCATATGTAGATAATTGATCACAAATGGCTATTCTGAGTGAGGGAAATTGAACTTCAATTGGCAAGACTGCTTTTGTTCCATATACCAATGAATATGGAGTTGACCGCGTTGCATTGCGAGTGGTAGTCCGATAATCCCATAAAGAATGAAAGAGTTTATCAGGCCATGACCTCTTCTCTTTATCCACCATCTTTTGCAGTATATTTGAAAGAGTCTTGTTGAAGGTTTCTATTTGGCCATTAGCCGCCGCATGATATCGAGATGAATGGTTGGACTTAATGTTGTATTATTGATACAATTTCTTTACCTCAGAAGAACAGAAGTTGGTGCCGTTGTCCGTCAATATGGTATGAGGGACACCAAATCTAGTAATGATGTTAGACTTGATGAAGCTAACAATGCATTTAGAACTGACTTCTTTGAGAGGTACTGCCTCTGCCCATTTGGAAAAGAAATTAGTAGCAGTAAGAATGTACTTAAACTGCTTGGCCGTAGCTGAAGGGTAAGGTCCCACCACATCCATTCCCCATGTGGAAAATGGCCATGAGTATTTAGCTGTATGAAGAAACTCTGGAGGCTTATGAATGAAGTTGGCATATACTTGGCATGAATGACACTTCTTTGTGAAATTAACACAATCTTGTATCATTGAAGTCCAAAATTATCCAAGCCTTCGAATTTGATCAGACAGTCTATGTCCAGACTGGTGGGCACCACAGACTCCTGCATGCACTTCTTTTATGACAACCATTGTCTCTTCACCATCAATACATCTGAAGAGAACTCCATCAAAACCACGTTTGTAGAGAATTTTCTCGAGGTGTTTTGGGCTATCATAAAGAGTAAAATTGACCACACGTCGCCGGATTTGTTCTTTCTCGGCTCTATCAGGTGGAAGTGTTCCATTTTGAAGGTATTCCCTAATAGGTGACATCCATCCTGTAGTATGACCATACGGTTCAGGAATGGGACTAATTTCATTAATTTCCTCTGTTCTGACTTGAACATAAGGTGAAATTGCACGACGGTGGGCAATACAGATGGTTGTCTCGTCCCGATTTGGATATGCTAAAGTTGTGGCTATATTAGCCAGTGCATCAGCTTGAGCATTTTGTGATCTTGGGACATAAGAAAATGTTGGTTCTGAAGGGAATTCCGACATTAACTCTCTGATGTAATCATACAAAGGGATTAATTCTTCTTTTCTGATGGCATAATACTCATTGACTTGTTTGATTACCAGGTCTGAATCACCTTTCACCTTTAAGTGATTCACTTGTGCTTGAAGCGCTAACTCCAAGCTTGTAATGAGATATTGGTATTCAGCTTCATTATTGGTACCACCTTCCCACAAAAAAAAGGAATAAGGTAACACTGCCTTATCTGGAGAAACGAGCACAATTCCTAAACCAACTTTGTTGAATTTAGGATTTTCCATTTTCTTCCCTGTTGGACTTCTAGAAGCACCATCAAAATACATTTCCCATGTTTGAGGACTCTCTTGAATAGAGAAAACTTCCTCATCAGGGAGTTCGATATCTGAATACGTGTCTTCCACTGAAGGATGTTCAGCCAGGAAATCAGCCAGAGCTTGGCCCTTAATTGCCTTTTGAGACACATACTGAATGTCGAACTGCTGTAGAATAACCGCCCACCTTGCCAGACGTCCTGTAAGCATTGGACGACTAAGGATGAATTTGAGCGGATTATTACGAGATACCAATTGGACCTCGTGATGTTGCAGGTAGTGCCTCAGTTTCTGAACTGCAAAGATTAATGCTAGGGAGCACTTTTCAATACTTGAATACCGGGTTTCTGCTTCAAGCATAGTTCTACTGAGATAGTAGAGACTATTTTCATTCCCAGTATCATTCTTTTGAGTGAGAAAGGAACCCAATGATGGATCTAAAGCTGTCACATAGAGGATAAGCGGTCTACCCTCAACAGGTGGCATGAGTACTGGTGGACTCAAGAGGTATTTCATGAGAACATCAAATGCTTCTTGACATTCTTTAGTCCACTGGTAAGTGATTCTTTTCTTCAATAATTTGGTAAAGGGTAAACTTTTGCCTTCCAATATTGGCGATGAAACGCCGAATATAGGCTAAGTGCCCTTGAAGTCCTCTTAATTCTTTCAAATTCTGAGGAGGTGACATACCAAGGATTGATTTGGTCTTCTCAGGATCAACTTCAATACCATGATGGCGTACAACAAAGCCGAGGAATTTTCCTGAGGTTACCCCAAAAGCACATTTTAAGGGGTTCATCTTCAAATTATGTTGTCGAAGCTTGTGGAATATGACTTCCAAATCAGCCAAGTGATTAGAACGTTGTTTGGATTTAACTACCAAATCATCTACATAACATTCAACAAACTTCCCTAAAAGAGGTTTGAAGATACGATGCATGGCGCGTTGATATGTTGCACCTGCATTCTTTAAACCAAAGGGCATCATCCGGTAACAAAACACACCTTGAGGAGCTCTGAAGTCTGTATATTCCTCATCTTCTGGGGCCATTCGGATCTGATTATATCCAGAATATCCATCCATGAAAGAAAGTACTTCATAGCTAGCCGTCGCATCAATTAAGAGTTCTGTAATCGGAACTGGGAAATCATCTTTAGGACAATACCGATTAAGATCTCTGAAATCGATGAAAACCCTAATTTGTCCATTCTTCTTCTTTACAGGGACAATATTAGCCAACCACTTGGGATATTTAACTTCTCTGACAAAGTTGGCTTTGATCAGCTTATCCACTTCAGCTTCAATTTTGGAAGCATAGGTTGGGTGTGTTCTTCTCGCGGCTTGCTTAAAACCTCGATGTTCTTTTGGTAAACCCAAATGATGAGTAGCAACATCAGGATCAATCCCAGGCATTTCTGTATAATTCCAAGAAAAAACATCTTTATTTTTCTTTAGAAAATAAATATACATCTCTTTCTCTTCAAGGGTCATGGCCACACTAATTAAAGTGGGACGTGGATCTTTCTCTGTACCCAGATTTACTTCTCTGAGTTCATCCACAGTGGTAGAGATATCCTCTTCAAATGATGGAGGAGCATCTCTATGATCTTCCTCTTCCTCTTCATCATGTGTTATTTCTTCCGTTTCTACTTGCAAAGTAGATGAAAAAACGAAATTCTCATGATCATAAGAGATGTGAAATTTTTTACATTTTGAAGAAGAAGCTTCCATTTCCGACCCTATTGATGATAAAGGGTCTTCTTTGGGAAATAAAGAGGAGATGATGGATTGATAATAAACATCATTATTCACCTCTGGTGTTGCTATAACTTCTTATGGCCTGATTAGCGAAGTATAGACTTGTTGGACTTCAGCAGATGAAATGAAAACATCACCACTTATGCTTTCATCACTGCTTGGTAGGTTACCAATTTCTCCCATGTTGTCTGGCTCGATCGCCGCAATTGACATTATGGATCTTTCCATAAGAGTATTTTGATTTGGGCCTATTTTGTCAATTTGACTGATAGGTAACACATAATCTGTACTCACATGTGAAAATGGATTTATTGGAATTTTCTCCAAACCATATGGAGCATTAACTTTGGTAATTTCCTTCATTGTAGATTTTTCTATTCCCTTCATGTGATAAAATTCCGCCTCAATGTATTGAGACTCACATGTATTGAACGAGGCTTTATCACCATACAATGTTCCAACTTGACCATCGAAATAGTATTTGAGACATTGATGGTATGATGAAGGAATAGCTGCATGCTGATGTATCCAGGGTCTTCCAAGCAAGATATTGAAAGCTGAGTCTTGATCAACAATCATGAAATCCAAATTGGATACAAGATCTCCAAACTGAGTTCTGAGTGTAACTTCTCCCAGTGGTTCTTGTTCATTTTTATCATATCCTTGTAACATCATGGTAGAAGGAGATAAATCAGATTCCGTGAGGCCCAATCGACGAAGTGTACGAATGGGCATGAGGTTGACTCCTGAACCATTGTCAATGAAAGCTCTTCGAACATCTACACCATTGAATTTTCCAGATAAGTACAAAGGTTTTATGTGCCCATGCACAGAATCATATTCATCTTTATCAGTAAAAGATATCAATGCATGGCATTCTATAGTATTATTCTCTATGTGATAGATTTCAGCTACAGCAATTTCAGCTTCAAACTCCTGAGGACTTGACAAAGCTTCGATGAGTGCTTCCCGAAGATATTTTGACAGATTCAAAGCATCCAAAATTGATAACTTGGCTGGTACTTGGGCCAAGTGTTTCAATATATCATACTTTTGATCTAGAGGTCTGCGTTTCCCAATAGTAACATGCGGTTTAGCAAGTACCTTGGAAGCAGATGCTTTGGAAGATGATGCATCTTGTATTGAAGTTGAAAACATCCTTGGTTTTGGAAGATTAGACTGATTAGATCCATTTACTTGCTGAGATAAAGAATATGGAACCTTTAATCAGTCTTCCAAAATAACTGTGCCAAAACTGAGTTGGCCATTGGCAGAAGAACTTTCTTGTTCTTTTTGAGCTCGCTGAAGGGCTCTACCACGAGTTTCTGCTGCATATACAGTGCTAGCAGGGGTAAAATTAGAGTAGTGGCTTCGGAAAGATCCACGTCTTCCCCTGTATCCTAAACCTCTAAAACTTCCTCGGATTCCCTTATTTGATACAGGGAATTCAGGCTCATCAAGACTGGAATATGGATCTGTTAATTGAATCATATTAACAGAACCAAAGATTAACTCTTCGTCTGATAAAGACTCTGCCTGGTTAGCCTGTTTAGGTTGTGCCGTTTGGTGGGACGGTGCCCGTGGCTTTGAAGTAGATGGCATGAAATCTGCCAGAGTCAAAGACAATTTAGGCTTTGATACATACTCATCTTCTTCTGATTCCTCTTTCTTCTTTGAATTGCGCTGCCCTTTTGAGGATTTGTCTTTTGATGGAGGCTTTACTGCAGCTTTTGTAGGAGACACAATTGGCTTCTTTAATTGTGTTCGCAAAATGGAATGGGTCCGATTGATTGTCTTTCTGACCATCCAATCACCATATTTTTTCGCAGTTTTGCTTTTGACTTCCTGCCACTCGCCTCCTTCCTCTGGATCTGTAGCGGTAATACACGCTACATGAGCTGAAGAACCCTTCAATTTGACTTGTCCAAAGTCGACCATCATTTTCAGGAGGTCTTTAAAGACAAAACACTCCTGGATGGGATTCCCCAACATTTGATGAAAGGGACAATAATTGGGACGGTCTTCATCTCCTTCCTTGTTTGGCCTCTTGGGCACTGGTAATTGAACCAAATTATTTTCCAGAGCTGAAATGAAGTAACCAGGAACTTGCTCACTTCGGAAAGAGTATGTTTTACTCTTCAAATCCTCAAATTGTTTTCGTAGTTGATCTCTTTGATCATTTGGACAAAACAGCCATTGTTGTTGGCGTTCAGGAGGTGGAGCCCTTCGAGAAGATGAAGGTTTTGAAGTAGAAATAAGTACAGGTGCTTGTTTAAGCATAACTGTAGCAGTTTCCGCTTTACCCATTCTCCTTCCTGGAGCTGATGGAATTATACGAGATTTAACCTTAGCCTGTATAAGGGAATCTTCAATCTGTTGAGCGATTGAAGTAAGGACTCGAAACCCTCCTGTGTATTTCACAGGGATCAATGGTGTGCGTAATTCGTCACGCAAATTTGCCACACAGATTGGCAACAATTCCTCCTGAGGGAGTGCTAAACTCAGGGAATACATTAATCCATTCCAACGAGCAATGAAATCAGAGACTCTTTCATTCTCCCTTTGCTTGCAGTTTGTAAGATCGAAAACTGTCGTTTTTGGAAAAGTTGAGCTAAACTGAAGAAGGAATTTTTGACAAAGATCCTCCCATCCGATGACTGACCGGGATTGCAAGCTTGTATACCAGACAAAAGCTGTTCCTTGCAAGGTTTGCACGAAGCATTTGAGTTTCACTGCTTCTTACTGCTCTGGAGTTCCCATCATAGGATCACAACAAGACACGTAATGCGTCAAATGTTGTTCAGGGTCGCCTGATCCATTGAAAGTAGGGAAAACATGGTTTCCAAAACTGGATGGAGGAGAAATTGAATCTACCCATTCAGGGTAAACTTTTTTTTCAGGTTGAACTTGCGCCTGTTTCCCTTCCATAGTTTCTAACCGAGCTGTTAATGACTCAATAGTAGTTATTAACTTTTGAGAAACATCAGGTTGAACTTGGTTTTGGGTAGGTGCAATGAATGGAGCTTGGACAGACGAGGTGGTTGGTGCTGCAACTAATGGTATTGCTGCCAACCGTTGTTGCGTTTGACCCGTAGGATTAGACCTCTGAGGGTGTACTGATAAAGGAGGATATTCCTGATCCATCTTAGTAGTTACAACAAATTCCTTCGGCTGTCGGAATTCAGCATTCTTAAGAAGAAGACTACTCTGAAGTAGTTCTGCATTCAACTTTCTTAATTCTTTCTTTTCTTCCTCCTGTTGTGCAAACCTTTGCTCTAATGAGAGCGATTTACCTCCTTCAGAGGAAGGGTGATAAGTAAACTGATTATTTCCTTTCCCCTTATTGGATCCTTTTCGGAGAGGGGGAAGTGGTTTACTTGAAGGAATACCCAGATTTTGGGTAAGCCTTTGATTACGTGTGCGCACACCTTCTTCATTTAGGTCTGTGTCCGCAACTTCTTGAGCATGAACCTCTTCGTCTGATCCCTCAGATTGAGCCTCATCTGGTGAATCAGAAGCAACGACATTGATGACATTAATGGATGAATATTGCATGGAATCCTTTCTATCAGCATTTCTGTGATATTGTCTTCTTCCATGTCCATGATGAGACATGGAATTCTGTTGACTTGATCCCTCAGGAACTTCTTGGAGAACCGTCACTTGGAGAGAATCTCCTGATAACTTGGCTCTCCGTTCCTCTTGAGGCTTATTCCCTAATCGAGAGAATACTGACTTTCTCTGAGGGAGGGATTGAGGATTTGAAAAAGTCCCCAGTCCAGTGGACTGGGGATGTTCCTGATGCTTCCGCTCAACTCCTCGAATCCCATTTGTTGACTCTGAGGGTTGGGTTAGAGAAGTCCCCAGTCTGACAAGCTGGGGTGTCTCTTGACATGCTATGTCTGAGATATTCTTAAAATCTCTCTTGATCTTGCGAATCTTAGTTCGAAAATTTGCTGGATGCATTAACCTGTATCCAGTTTTATCACCTGGTTTAACAGACTGTTGGATGATTTCCGAAACATCTGTCATTTGATGACGTGTTTTCTCCAGACGAGAGGCTTGTGCAATATTCTCTCCTGCTTGATGTAGGAGCAATTCAATAACTTGTTCTCTATATACTTGATTTTGAGAGGAACTAGTTGAAGCCTGTTCTTGAGAAAGCTTTTGATTATGAACAAATCCCATTGACTGTGGCCGGCCATGGGCAATAACATTGCATGAGATCATTTTCGGCGGGCTTTGCTGACTGGAAAGAACTGTGAAATGTAGTGCTCTGCGAACACCCCATCCTCTGATATGAACATCATATGGAGCATTGACAATTAACTGGCGCAATTTTCTTAGTGCACCAAGGCATGAAAGTTGAAGGGTTCTCTATTGCTTTTCAGCCTTCGGATACCGAGAGACTGATAGAGATGCCAAATCAATCTGACGTTGTATCCCTTCTATTATCATAAGATGATTTTCATATTCATCATAAGATAACACCTTCTTCTTCAATTGACAAAGAGTCTTCCATATGTTGAGACGAATATCATGGATTCCATCATCCGTCAACATCATTGGAATGTCGTACTGGGAGTCAGCCAAAGGCCAAAACATGACTGGTACTTCACCTTTTGCCAGTTTTTTCCTCATGTTCAGCATTTCCTCTTTATCATTAAATGAAGATTCTTCTACCTGTTTTGACCAGAGTTGGTGTTTCCTTGTTGCTTCATCGGATTCAACAAGACTGGTAGAGAGATCATTAATCAAACTAGAAGATTCATGACTTAGGGGTGGTTCGGAGAATTACCTACACCCTGGGCTATCTTCTGATTGAGAAAGTATTTCACTTGATAGCGATAAAGCATCAGACATGACTGGTTTCGCATTTTCAAGTGCCTCAAGATAAGAGGGCTTTCTCGGCACTACATTATCCACTGGAGTATTTTCCATGCAATGTGAATCACTACTGCGGAGAGGAATTTCGTAGAAAAGTTCATCATCATGGGGAGGACCACCATAATGGGTTACAACAAAAGATGAAATCTCTTGCTCCTTGGTGTTCTGACCACACAGAGGGTTCCTGTGGCTCTCATCTAAAGAAGAAACTTCAAGATTGACCGAACTTTCATGAAGCAAGACTTCATGAGGAAGTGTCTGTTGAAGACCTTCAAAATTAATGTTCCCGTTATTGGGAACTGAGGGAGTAGAATCTTGAATTCCGACAGATAAATGTCGGAGGGCTTCAAGAACTCCAGCATCGAGCAAGGCCTTGTTGCAGATTGGCCTTTGATCTCCTGACTGTGCTGGGCGGATCTTTTTCTTAGATGCCTTCTTACTCACTTTAGAAACCACTTGTTGACGAAAGTGGTTACTCTGGGCAGGTGTATGTGCCTGATCAGGAAAGATGGTCAGGTTAGGCTGACGATCTCCACTCAAATAAGGTGTATGTTCCTGACTTGGTTGTCCGTATGATATGGGGGAGTATGCCCCATAACCCTCTTGGACTGGAATAGATGTGTGTGTCTGTTCCGGAGTGAATCGTTGATGTGTCTCTCCATTGCTAGGGATAGATTTATGTGTCTGTCCCTGAGATGATGCTGAAGCTGTTATGATATCCTGGCAAGCATCCAGAATATGAGCAGGAATTTGCTTCTGCTCTTTCACCATTGACAAAATATGTTTGGTGACTTCAGCCACCGGAACGGGGATATACGTCCATTCCGGGCTTGGAGTAGGTGTATGTGCCTGATCCTGTCCTCCTTTTCCTGTTAGTGAATCCTAACAGTACTCAAGTGTGGAGGCAGAGAGTTGAGTCTGCCTCCTGTTTGTCGTCGGGGCTTTCCGACTGACTTCTCCGTGCGCTACCAAGCGAGACTGTTGGTAGGCTTGATTAGTATTAACAGGTGTATGTGCCTGCTGATTACACTTCGCCAAACGCGGTTGACAAGATCTATCATATGTAGTCAGACGAGCCTGCTGACTAACTGGTGATGTATAAGAAGGTGCATGTTCCTACCTATGGTACTCCGCCAGAATTGCCTGGCGGGATTGGCGTGATGCAGCCAGACAAGTCTGCTGGACAACGGAATTAAAACAGACAGGTGATTGTGCCTGCTCGTTATTTTCCACCAATTTAGGTTTGTGGACTTCTCCGGAGATGGCAGGGATGACAACCTGCCCATTGTTAACCGGATTCCGTCTCTGGCGGTTCATCTTGCCTGCTCGGGTTCAAGGAACCTGAGCTGAATGCCTGGAGTCGGTACCCTCATCATGTTGAGGGAGCACTACCGCACGAGTCTGGCAGCGATTGTTGATGGTAGACCTCGAGAAGGACTCCTGTCTTTTTGAATTAAGGCCCCGCGGGACCTGCTCATTCACTTCCTCAGAGTAAGGGAGTGAATGGAAATTGCGTTCCGGGGATAATGACCCGAAACGGTTAGAGACGGTAGTCAGCACCGCCTGCTTCTTGATCGCTGGCCGCCGTTGTCCGGACGACCAGGTAGAGTTGTTAACTTGGAGGGCTTGACGAGCGGCCTCCAGAGTTGGGATAGTACCGTTGCGACGGTACTCTTTAGCCAGTGCATTAGAAACCCAGCGTTGAAGACGCTGAGTTGGTGATGTCATCCTTAGAGCGGACGACGTTCCAGCAGGAGTAGCAGCATTGGTTTTCACAGCAGCAGACCTCACAGTAGAGGTGTTCACAGCAGAAGTATTCACAGGGGTGAATTTAAGAAGAGCCATTTTGCAGAAGATCTTGAGAAAAGAGTGCATGTTCCATATAACAGACATAATCAAGATGAATCTAGCCACTGCATCTTTTGGATGAGCACATGTCAATGATTGATTTGTTGGCCCAAGGGGCCTAACAAATAAGAAGAACATCACTTTAACTTGGTTAAGGATTCACGTCGGGTTCACCATGTTTTGTTTCGCACGGATTCCGGGGATGACCTCCTGGACGGGAGATTCAAACGTTCCGATCGATTTCTAGCGGGTTTGTTCATTGAACCGGAAACATCCAATGATTCCACATCTGTTTGGACCTACTTTCCAAATGTAGGTGCTCATTAGTTTGTGGACTAATGAGGCTTAGGAATTTGCATTGGTCGAGAGGATGGGAGGTCGGACTCATCACACCTTTTTGAGGGGAATTATTGTCTACTCCGGGACTCTCTTTATAGATTTAAGTTATGTTCGTGAATCCTTATTATATTACCAAGTATAAAATGAGATTTCCTTTAGTTTTAACAATCAATGATTAAATATGCATGAAATTTAGAGAATCTTTATATGTATTCGAGGTTCTTCATCAATAGAGAATCATCTATATCTGTTTAGAGATTCTTGGTCAATGGTATCCTTCAAAACATTGATATAAAAACTCTCTTGGTCATTATGATGAACAGGCTGGTTTTAAAGCCACTAAGTGGGGCACTTGAAGTTTATCGTCATTCAGAAGGACATGGATTATTTCCAAGTTGGGATCGAACCCATAAATGGGCTACCTACGTATCCTTTGTTTTGGAAAAGGAATCAGAACCCACGTAGTTCGAGTTATGAAGTATGATGTTTATGATTGATTGTTCAAAGAAGAATGTCATAATTACTTTTACACTCTAAGCTCACGTGAGTCATGCTCGGTGTGAGAAACAAGAGGTATTGGTAAAAATTAGACAATTGTTCCATGAAAGATACAATCCTAAGAAATTGTTTGGGGCTTATGTATGTATGACTGCCCAAATAGATGAAGGTTTAGGATTTACTTTTAGGGAGAAAATCCATGAACAGGGTCCATAAAGGTATATGTGCTTCATGGAGATTTGAATACTCTAATCTTGGGGCTTACTCCTAAGTAGGATTCCCAAATTAGGAGGGGACTTATTATTGGGTTTTATTCCTAAGAAGGATGGACAAAATTATGACTGGGACTTATTCCTGAAAAGGAGGCCCAGGTTAGGGGATTTGGGGCTTACTCCTGAAAGGATGACCAAGATTATGACTGAGTCTTATTCCTGAAAAAGAGACCTAGGTTAGGGATTAAGGTTTGGGGCTTACTCCTGAGAAGGATGCCCACATTTGAGATTGGGGCTTACTTTTGAAAAGGATGCCCAAGTATTTGAGATTGGGGCTTACTCCTGAAGAGGATGCCCAAGTTTGGGAACTTTAAGAATTTGGGGCTTACTCCTGAGGAAGATGCCCAGATTAAAGGATTTATAACTGGGGATTATTCCTGAAAAGGAGACCCAGGTTAAAGATTTTCCCATCTTAAAGGACGAACTCTCAATCTTTGGTGACATAAAGATGTATAAATCACTAAGTTTTGAGAGATATTCCACCGAATTCCTTTCAGATAAGGAAGTCAAATCAAGAAATCACACCATAAATGGATTTGAAGAGTATCTTGAAGACTGAATCTTGAATAGGAAAGGTGAAATGGCTTAAGAGGGGTAAAATGGGAAAGATGGGCACCCAAAAAAGGTAGGGGCACGCAAGTCTTGAAAGGCGCACAAGTCTTGTGTGGGCGCGCAAGTATTGGTCGCGCAGGTATACCTGCGCGACACATGGTATACTTGCGCGATTTTCAACCAGCATTGAAATTCTTGAGCGACTCTTTATTAAACCCTTTAGAATCCTCTTGAGGTTCTTCCAGAAAAGGGACGCGCAAATTCTATTGAAGGAATAAGGTGGCGCGCATGTATGATCAGTTCCCTTAAGGGCTGGCCATTCAGGCGCGCAAGTGTTGATGAGTTTCAACACTTAATCCTTCCTCCCTCTCTTTTGATCTTCCGTTCTAGGTAAGAAATTAGCTTAGAAGTGTTCCGGAAGCTTTGAGAAGAGACTTGGGCATCGGGATCTTCAATCCGAGTTTCTGGAAAAAGATCTTCCCGAATGGGGGGCCCCACAGGGTCTATTTATAGGCAGGAGAAGACCTCGGGCGGTTACCGGGCGGTTACCACTTAGGTCACGCAAGTGACTTGCGCGACCAAGGGCGTCGCGCAAGTGTACTTTCGCGATAGTGAGATAACTTGCGTGGTGCAGTTTCTTTTGATCTTGTGTTCCTGCCTTCGTCGATTTTTGATGTTTTCTTCAAAGGATGAATCACTTTGAGCTCAGATATTCCCCTTTTCCGATCTTTAGATTCTGTGGTGAAAGGAGCATCAACAATAATATATTCAAAATCACGATAATGTTTTTTAGTTTTATTTTTACTTTTATTTGAATAATTATAATTTTGTGTACAATTACATAATCGATTGATTTTAAATCGGATGTTTTGACCATATTCAGCTTTTGTGTAAAAAATAAATATGGTAGGTTGAATATAGTCATATTTTTCATTATTGAAAATATATAGAATATTAATCATGAAGTAATTATCATATTTATAAATAAATTACACATTCAAAACAAATTTAGAAATGTGGTTATGAAAATTGAACAACTGTTGCGATCATGGAGACAGTAGGTCAAACGTACACATGAGTAACGATTCCATTTATCAATTATCATTATTTAAAAAAGGTAATAAATATATTAAAATTAAATAATGATAATAATATAATAAATACCATATAATTTATTATATATTCTTTCATATAAAACTATTTTTACATGGTGATGAATAAAAATAATCACATCGCATTGTGGAGGTGGTTGTCCACACGTCTATGAACCACATTTTGATTTTTCAATGAAAGAAAGAATATAATATAAAATCATTTATGAATGATGAATTTTTTATTAATATTATATTTATTTCATTTATATAAACATATTTATAACATTTTACATTATTAATTTCTAATTAATGTGTCACTGAAAAAATAATCACATCACTTGACAAGGCAGTAGTCTACTATACACTCTGGTGAAGTTATCATATCCCTCACTAAATGGAAAGTAAATATTTTTAAATATATATGATATAATGACTAAATGGTCATAATAATATTATAAAAATAATATAAATACGTTATATTTGTCATCATAACCAAACATGATTGGTTCCAGTTTAGAAAAAGAATGATAGTGGTTAACGAGATTGTAGTCTTACGTACACACGAATGATGGTTTCAAAAACCATTTGATTGATGTACATATTGTTGAAGGATATTAACTTAAAATAAAATATATATAAGTATATGGAATATATTTATGATATTATACAGTCGTGTTACAATATTAATTTAAGGATGTGAAAGAAGAAATAAAATAGAAACTCTCGCTGTAGAACATGACATCTTCTTCATGAATCCTCCTTTGGTTTCCACAAAAGGCTTATTAGGATGTATTTATGACCAAAATGTGTCTTCATAGAAGAGATGAGGGAATTTAGTAATTTTTTTGGTAGTTATTTTCTAATACATGTTTAATTATGGTATATGGATGAGTGGAGAGGTGATGTCCTTTTATAAGTGAGGTGAGTAGCATACTTCTAATTTTTGAAAACATTAAATAATTTCTACGTTTTTATATTGTCCCAATAATCCAAAATGATCCATTATCAGTAATATAAAATTATTGATTGAAAAATGTCCTGGAAATGGATAATGATGAATTGGTTTAGTCATTTTAACCCTTATAAAATTATTTTAATCCTCGATAAATCATGTTTTACCTTAACCATGGAAAATAATTTTTACTATTTCAACTATTCATTTAAGTAAAAAGTTATTATCTTCCATATTATTTAATATAAATACCAATTCATAACAAAATTGAATCCCTTTTTCCTGTTTATATTCATATATTTAGTAATGTTGAATTTAAAATGATCCCTGCATATTCCATGAGAAAGCCTGTTTTCAATGAGAAAATGATCAAAATTTTACAATGTTTTATATAATCATTCATGATGAAAATTATTCCAATGACCTAAATTATATTAATACATAAATAATTAAACTGATTTTACTTTATAATCTATTAAAAATATAATTTATAATTATAATATATTATAAAAATAGTTTGTTTTCTAATAAAATTCAATTTTTTTCAGAAATCATCAAAAATGACTCTTTTTAGAAAAACCCAAAAATAATCCCAAGGATAATTTTGATATTATAATTTTACCAATTAATTTAATTTTTTTTAAAAAAATTCTGAAATTAGAAACAATAAATTTTAAATTTTGTACACAAAGAAAAATTAACCCTTTAATTACAAAAAAAATTTAGAAAACATGTATTTTTCATTAAATTTGTATTGATTTAATCATTATTAATTAAATAATAAATGAACATCTTTAAACTATATATTTTCATAATTTATTTTATCATACTAATTACCACTATTTTAATTAAGATTTGATAATTGTCACATTGACCAATTTTTTTTTAATAATTTGTAACTTTTTGTTTAATCATGGAGTTACTTGTAACACTTGTTAAACTAATTGTCGCATCATGTCCATGGTTTTGAGGATAATTAATTTATTTTAAAAATTTGTATGATAAGATATCAGTGTGATATATTTTTTCTGTTATTGATGTTTGTGGTACATATTCTATCGTACATAATTTTTTGATTAAAAATAATTGTGTGTTACGAGTTTCTATGATAATAATTTTATAAGATTTATAATGTATGATTATGGTTTTACCATCATCCCTGAAGGAAAAACTGATTGATTAATGTTTTTCATAAAAACTAGTCTACAATGTGAATTAGTTATAATATACTTTATCAGCTATGAAGAATCATTCGATGTGAACTAGAGGTAGAAATGGAAATTAGACATTCCCTCCAATACTAAGGATTCAATAATAAAAATTAATGATTGAGACTCGTTAAAAAAAATGGTGGAATGAAATTCCATTCTTAAATATGATATAAATTTTGGAGTAAAAGTCATGAAAAAAAATTTGTCACGATGTTCTTTAAATTTAGACGTAATAAAGCCAATAAGGGATAAAATGTCATTAGTGAACCCGTTAAAGCATTGGAGGAGAATAGTATTCCAACTAATATACAAGCCACACTCCAATTTTTCATATGAAAAGATTTTGGTTTTAATGATATTTAATGCCCAAATACAAATTATAATGTGGTTGGTAATAAAAAAACCAAATAATGAAAATTTAAAATGGGAATGATTATAAAATCACAAAGGATGATATTGATCATGATAATTAAACTAAAATTATCCAATCACCAATGGTTGTGAATGTAATTATACTTTTTTATTGAATGATCACTATGAAGATCTTATTTATCATTATTTATTGAAAATTCATTTTATTATCTCTTTGAAAATGTATATTAGAATAATAAAATCACATTTTGTATTCAATAATTACAAGGATGAACTGATGATTCCAATTATTATATTTTGTATAAGATTAGATCTTATTTAATGGATATAAGGAAAACTATATTTTTTAAATATACATGTCTCTATATATCATTCTCTTAAGATTTATGGATACCATTATTGGTTAATGAGGTTATGGTTAAACATGTTTCCATTATTATTAACACCAATTATGAGGATCAATATGATTGTATTTTATATTGATTAAGGATTTTTAACAATATTTTTATTGAATACAACAGTTTGGTTTTGAATATGTTTTAATGGAAGAGTTATTTTTGGATGAATGTCATTAAACACTGTGGAATTGATATTACAGTTACTAGTAAACATTAGGGTCCATATTTAATTTATATTGAGGTAATTAAGGGTTATATGTGATGGTCTTATAAATTCATCACAGTTTATTGCAATTAGTGAATATTTTACTTTGGAATTTCTTACTATATTATAAAGAATTTAATTGTTAAGGTTTCATGGGGAAACAAATTCAATTTTAACAGATCAGAATATGATGTTTACCTTGATTTCATAGAATATTATTCACAAATATCTTGATATGGTGTTCATTTTTAGCACTACCTATCACCATCAAAGAGATTATCAATCTGAGAGAAAAATTCAAACTCTACATCATATGTTATGATCTTTATTTATGGATTTGAAAGGTTGATTGGATCAAAACCATATAGTATTTGAGTTTTCATACAATAATTTATTTCATATAAACAATCAGATTGATTTTTAATGAATTTATTTATTAATATAAGAGTATTAATCCAACATTCTATAGTGATGTCACATAATGAAAACTATTGAGATATGAGGAATCTAATGATTCCGAAGATAAGGTTAGATCATTTAAAAACATGTTATGAAATAAATTATATAATTTTTTTACTTATAACCTTGTACAAGATTTAGAATTTGATGTTGTTGATAAGTTATTTCTATGAATTTATTTTTAGATGAATGAAAAAAAACAAAGACCTTGGTATATCGGTCCCTTCAAAAAATGTAATCATATAAGAGAATTGTCATATCACTTGGAACATCCACTAAACATATTTTAGGTTCATGACTTCTTCCATTTATCACTCTTGATCATGTACATACCAGATCCATGGCATGTATTAAACTCATAGGCCATACAACTGGAGCATGATATTTCTTATCAGGATCAACCGTAGTGATTCTAGATCGAATAGATAATGTTCTATTAAATAAGACCACACAAATTGAATGTATTTTGTGTTGAAACAAACAACATGATGAATTAATGTGGAAACTTTATAATGTAATTAAGTAAATGTATCATTTGATTTGGTTAATCACATGATGAATTTAGACAGATAAATTTATTTTATGGTGGGTGAAATATAAAACTCATAAATTCTATGAAATATTATTCTTAAATAAATTCAATAATTAAAACAATTAGTGCACAAAATATTGATTTTTTTCTGAGATACACACATAACTCTATGTTTTGATTTTGTCACATCTAACAATGGGTTTAGAATGTATTTCGCATGACACCATGTTTATATATTGTTATACACAACACCAAGTATTAAGAAACCATGATAAATAATCTAAATTATTATATAAAAAATAATTTTATCACCAAGCCATTAAATTGGAGGTTTAAATTGGAATAATGTAAATTTAAATATTATGTAATATATTGTTATATAAATAAAACAAATTGGTAAGAGGTAATTAATTTGTCAACAATTTATTTATTTATTTCGAAAATACTATTTTCTGAAAAATAGATCTATTTATTTATTTTTGTGAATTATAAAAAAATTTATTATTGAAACTTTTAGTAAATTAATTTAAAAAAATAAATAGCATATATAAAATTTTAATATCAAAATTTTTATGGAATTATTATTTTTATATGTTTCTGAATGTATCATTTTTTACGAATAGTAAAAAAATTTACAATTGCAACTAAGAACTTCCATTTCATTAAATTTATTTATAAAGTTAAATTATATATTAGAATAGTATTAATGTAAAATTTGATTTATTATACACCCATTAATCCAATTTAAGTAATTCAAATAATGTTTGTATTAAATTTATATATGAAAACGTTCTAAACTTATACACATTTTTCTTTTAAAATCTTCATTTTCATCACATATATGAGATTAATTTTATATTACATTTTTTCAATAACTTTTTATTAATTAAGAATATTTTATACCATTTATTCCATATTTATAATTAATATTATCTAATAACTTCAATATAATTTTTGAACTAAATGAATAGTGAAAATGATAAAAAAATTATTTATCTCTATTTTGGGAAAATTGGGTATTATTAGGGCTTAACTAATTACATAATTGTGAGAATGACCCAATGATTTTACAACAAAAATTTGATGGTCATATTTCATATTTTTTCATTATATATTAAAAATAATCGATTTTTAGCCTTTTTTGTAAAGAACCGGATTTTTCATGTAATTTTTTTTTAAATATATACGAATTTTATGAGTCCGCGAAATCTGACGGCGCACGATTATGAGGCCCGGTGTGCCTCGAATAATCCGTCGATGTTTTGTTAAGATTATGTTAATGCTTGTAAGCAGTTTTCCTGAGAAAGTGGAATAAATCTTAAACAGTAAATTCAATCAGAAATCTAATGGCACCGTTGCGCTTAGGATGGAAGGTTTACCATAGGAGCGACTTAAGATTTGTCGGCACGGGCCTCATGTGAGAAAACCAAAAAATGGAATAATCATAAATAAATTAAATAAATAAATTATTTTATTTTTCAAATTTTTATAACTCACATATGGTAACTCGGATTATATTTCAGAGATACCTTCTGTACTTGTGAAGTCATGATTTATTTATGAACATACTAACTTTGGACGGTGCATGCCACTAGATATAGTTATATTTTTGCCACAAATAAAATAATTACGTGACAATTATTTTATAGTAAAATTCATATCATCTAAAAAGTAACTCAGATAAAACATACGAGAGTTCCGTTGTGTTCGTTGGGGTGTGTTTTACCTAGGCAGAGCCTAACCTCGACCTACGCGTGTCGTGGGTGACTGAAAGAAATTTTATGAAATTTTTTCGGGTACGTTTTGTAAACGCATGACCGACGTTCTGTAACCTTGGAACCGGTGTTCTGAATTGAAATTTGAAGGCACCATTGAATTCACAACGCTAGTATTCACTTAAGGAGACCTTCACTTCGATGGCAGTGAGTCCTGAATAAAATAATGTTTATGGGGTTTTTAGAGTTTGAATTAAATAAAAATAAAGTGTGTGGCTTTATTTTTATTTAACGGTCAAAATCTCCTCGTGGAAGTTGGAGCTGGGACCACCAGACCTTAACCTCCCATGAGAGGTTATATTAGTGGGGCCCACCCGAACCTAACCACTTGAAAGGGGTTATGATGTGAGGACACAATGGGGCTAAACTCCCCTATTAATGGGAGGATAGGAAAACCTCTCAAGTCACCCCCATTAATGAGGGAGAGCCTCTTCACCTCCCCTAATTAATTACTTGTGCTAACCCCTTGAATTAATTAAGGGGAGACTACCTAATTAATTATACCAATTTGAATATTATGCCAACAAATTAATAGGATATTACAATCTATTATTTTGTTTTCATATTCATTTTGGTGGCAGCATTGGGTGGAGGATTTTGGAAAAAGCTCACAACAAAGAAACTCGTCTCCCAACGAAGAACGAAGAACGAAGAATGCCGACCTTCATAGACTTCTTCCTCAAAGCATTAATTGTCGTGAGATGTCTTGGATGACTGACTAATTCATCATCATCAATGAGCCGGCACAACTCGGGATTGTAAGTGCATGGGAGACAAGAAGAATGTAGAACTCTTTCTTCTTCTTCAGGTGACTTCAACGTTGACGACCGAAAACCAAATGTAGAGTGTTTTATTTTTGAATTAATCCTCTTCTTTTCTCATCTTCGATTGGAAAGGATCCAATGCGGAGATGGTAAAATAATTGTTGTTTATCATAATTCATTGATGATCCAAATAATACCACCCTAAATGCGGAGTGTTCGGGCCAAACCAACATGTACTGATACCTCCACTGATGTTGCTTATGATGAATATCGACATAGCTATGAGGTGACAGAACAACGAAGGCAGCGATGACAAAGGTTATGTTATCAGTGGCCTCCGCGAACCGCGCCACCCCAATGGTGCTCTGGTACTCCCGACCAAACACTATCATCCCACGCCGGCTCGAGCCGCGCCGAACCAGCCATCCCGGCTGCCTTCAGGTCGCCGACCCTCCTCGTCGTGCCCTGCCTAGCCGAACTCTGGCGGCCCGCCTTCCTGCCTCCATGCGCGCCCCCGTGTACATTATTGAATTAGCATGCCTTCCAGCCTCCACGCGGCCTATGCGCCTCCCCGTGCGGTCCCCATCGCGGCCTCACGGTCGAGCCGGCATCCCGGCCCCCTCGCAGCCTTCCGGCTAAGCCAGCGTCCCGGCTCCCTCATGTCCACCCGGCCAAGCCGGTTTCCCGGCCTCTCCTTGCGGCCTCCTGGCTGAGTTGGCGTCCTCATTTCCTCGTGGCCTCCTAGCCGTGATAGTGTCCCGGACGATCTGGGGTCCCATCCCACTCATGGAGCCCTGGCCGAACCAGCCCAGCCGCGCACTCGGGATGCTCCGGGCCGAATCAGCCTCGAGCCCGGGCCAAACCGCCCATGTGGCCCACTGGGATGGGTCCAACGGGCCTGGTCGAACCCGAAAAGCTGGAAAACTCAATGGGTTGGGCCAGACCTAATAGGTCTGACCGGGTCGACCCAGACCGGGTCAGCCTAGACTGGGTTGGGCGAGGTCTGTCCGACCGGGTCAGACCGGACCCAGGCCCACCACGACCCTTAACATTCTTTTGGCCATATCCTTGGAACCGAACGTCCGTTTGAAGAAATGTCAATGACCATGGTATTCATGGAGCACAACTATCCCTTTGAGAATACCCCACTAGTGATGGGGTAAAGTTGAGATATGGTCTTGTTGGATCGTGCACGAATCCAACCGGGCCCCCGTGACAAAAATGATAATAACTCACAGACCGGGAGTCTGATTGATGCACCGTCTGTTGCGTTGAGACCCTTATGATGAGGGGGACCATTGAGATACTTCTACATGGGACTTGATGGTAGTTGGAGTATCTACCTGAATCTTTTTGAGAGGATCCTCCTAGAGATGAGCGAGCATAATACATAGTTATCAGACCAGTTACTGGTTTACCCTCTTGCTCGGTTGGGAAGTGGGTTACCTATTGACCTTAAGGTTTACCATCCAGTGGGGCAGGGCAGTGGGTTAACCAAAGCCCTTTAAGGGTTTACCCTTCAAATGGTCTAGGAAGTGGGTTACCCATTGACCTTAGGGTTTACCTTCCAACTGTGATGGGTAGTAGGTTACCCGACGAACTCTTAGGGTTTACCCTCTGGCTGGGCTTGGAAGTGGGTTATCCATTGATATTATCGTTTACACTATAGCTGGACTGGGCAGTGGGTTACCCGACATCCTCTTAGGTTTTACCCTCCAGTTGGGCTGGGAAGTGGGTTACCCAACAACTTTTTTAGAATCAGCCCTTTCTATGTGGCTAGTGAGTGAATTTTCTCCATAAATACCGAAACGGGACCCTTGGTTGTACGGTAGGCCCATGGTACTTAATAGAGGAGGTGTTATCTAGAAGCCCATGTTTCGACAATGTGATGAGGGGTGTTATTTCATATTATACATATAATAAAATCCTCTTCAAGTTGAGTCAGAAAATTTTTCTATTTACCTCATGATTGAGATAGATTATGTGATAACTTAGGTATATGAATGGGCTTATACCTTAGTGGTGTTTTCTGTTGATTTCATACTATGTGGTTTATCCTTGTTATATTTATTGAGACATTTAGGGTCTTGAGGTCCCTAATAATTATCGTTATACTCATCCCTTCACGGAATTTTCCCGCAACTCATTGTGTTTGTTGCAGACAACGGAAAATGATGGATGAGGCTTAGAGTACCCGGACTGGATGGTACCTGGTGGGGGACCATACGACGGGTCGGTACATGGAGAAGACCGACGAACGTGGAGTGCTGAGGAGGCTATCTGTACCTACCCTTCAGGTAGGATATTTGGATGACAGTCCAGGAGCTTCTCGTCACCTTTCAGTAGTTTTTTCCTTTTCAGTTGTACTTGTTTCCATTTGTACTTGTAATTTTCCATTGGTCTTGTATTTCGGACCTTCTAGTTTCAGAACTCTTTGTATACTTTATTACTTAGTGTTTTGCTTCCAACTCATACTATGTTGTGTGCGTCTTCAAGTTTAAAAGGAAATGCCTTCCCAGTTTAAATATTTATTCCGTTGGTGCTAGTATCCATCCCCTAGCCTATGGAAGGCAGGCAGGGGTAGTCACGACATGGGCCCCGAGGGACTATTCGGGACATATTTCATGATAAAAACATGGGTACATAATTTTATTTTTAAAACATTATAGGTATATCCCTTAACTCACTTATAAATGGACACCTATTCTCCTCTTTAAATCAAACCATAAAACCCTTTTGGTTCAGCCAATAAAAAAACAAATATCTTCCAATATTCGATCATATAATCATATAATCATTTTTTTTCATAATTCCAATCTATCAAGGATTTCGGTTGAGACCTGAAGAGGATACCTGAAGAATTGGAAACATTAATCAATAAGAATATTTGTTTCATTTCATCCTTCAACTACTTAAATTCATAATATACCATTATGATATAATAATTTAATAGTAATATTTATTCTATGATGTTTTTATGTCAATTTAATGACCTAAAACCATCTCCACATCCATCAAATCGGTTAGGTAATCATTTTTCTTGTGTAAAGTGGATTACAACCTAACAAACAAATGTCATTCATTTTTCTATTACCACCTATAAATGATGTTAATTATAATGGATTCATTATTTTCATATGATAATTATTATATAATTATAATTATTTAATTATTATATCTCACATACCTTCTTTCTGTCTATTTTGTGGCAATATGATAACGTCGCTCATCTGTACGGATGATAACTGCCTCAAAAAATGATGTGATTCAATCACATATTACAAGGACGATATTAAGGTTGTTGTTAACGACCATAAGTGATATATATGACATAAAAGTTGTTTTTGACGATAATATATCATTTTCATATCATTATATCAATACTTCGAGTAAATGGAAATATTGTTCATGTGTACGTACTGCTTACCATCTCCATCAATGATGTATTCCATTTTATATCTCTATCTATTATAGATTACTATGAATATATATATATATATAATATAATATTTATATATTTATAACATTATTTATATTATTTATTTATGAAAAAATTAATTTTACCATAAATAACCAATAAAAACATACATGAAAAACAAACATTTATTTCCAAAAAAATGAAATTAACATTGAATTGGTAATAAACGGTTAATAAATGGTTTGATGTAAATAATATATGGTATCATAGTTATATGTTTTTATAGTTATATAATATATGTATTGAAAACTAATATTTATTATAAGGGTGGTTTTGAAAAAGTATGAAGGATATGAGGACTTACGATGTGGGATTTTCATCTAACATTTTACATACACGAGACACAGGAAATATTCAAAACCTATTTATGTAACATAGTTTATATACATACCATGAATGTATGTTATTTTTATTCTCTTGAAATTAATTTTATTATTCTTTTGAAACCTTCATGGGGTATATGGTTTAAAAGTTAAAAAAACAGCAATGGATTTCAGAATGAATTTTCTTTCATTGAGACAAATGTTATGTTCTGAACTCATAATCCTTTATAGTGTCTATAATCATCCTATTTGAAATTATATATCATGTATTTATTTATACTCATGATATTTTATGTTTCATTTAATAATATATCTTTATGGTTCTTATGTTTTAATTTTTTAATGTGGTATGTATTTTATGTTACAATCTCATCGTGTATCCTTATTTTTTAGGATTTTATTTTTTTATGATAAAATATTATGATTCATATCTCAATAAATTCATGAATTTTATTATCTTAATATTATTAATGATATTAAAAATATAATTTTAAACTCTTTTTCAGATAAAATAATCGAGAAAATGTTATTTAAAAAATTTAACTTTATTTATATCTTAGGTTGGAAATCTATTTTCATCCAAAACCATGTTTTCTAAAAAACAAAAATATTATTTTATAATTATTAAAATTATTTTTAAACAAATTCATACCCATGAATCAATTTAAAAAGATATAAACTAATCTTCATTTCATTTATTAAGCAATCCATGTTCAGCTTTTACTGAATGTTTAAAAGGGATATTTGTTTTTAAATATAAAACCTTAGAAAACATCATTTCATCATGTACAATATTTTCTTTGAATATTCCACTATAAGTTATCAAAGTAATTTTATAATAACATAATTTTCAAAATGATTTATATTTTAAAAAGTTTTTTTCCAAATAAGAATGGATATTTTCATGAACAAATATTTTATGTGATTTTTAAACCCTACAATTAATGTTTTCAAATATATTTTCAAAGAAAATATTTAAAAAAATATATTATGAATTTTTTGAAAAAGTGATTTTCAATGATAAATTGTTTCCTCAATAAAGGTTCCACATTATTTATCTTTAATAAAAATTATCCATCTATTATGACATTCATTAATATAAGTAATTATTTTTTGAGGATATGATCCATTAATTCCATTATTATTCTTTCGTGGAATTGTTTTTATTTATTTTGGAATGATTTTTATAAAACCTTTTTCTCTTCCATGGGATATATAATGATAAAAATATTATAAAAAAATAATATTTTTAAATGGTTTATTTTATTGTGAAATGATAAAATTATAAGAAAACCTTTCCCATTTCATAAGCATATGTTAAGATGAAATGTTTATAAAACCCATTTCATTTCATGGGTTATGATATGTTGAATTTTTTAATGATCTAGTGGAAAAAATGATCATAATTTTTTTCATGTGATGGGTGGGTCATACATATCACTAAAATCCATTGTGTAATGAGAAATGGTTTATGTTCTTTGAGGGTTCCTGGGTTTTTTGACCGAGCCCAAAAATGAGGGTACATTACTGGTTATCCCATACCCAAGGAAAATGGTATACATGTGGTTATCCCAAGATCTAATTAGGTATATAGTTCGATAAAACATTTATAATAGGTTATAAATGTATTTTTTGGTATCCATGACAATATATTTTCTATGAATATGTATGCTCAACACTTTGTTTGAATTATACCAATGTTATTCTCTCATGGCTCATGTTCTTTGATTCCATTTTGATTCATGGCATATTAACATCCATTATTCATTCTATAAATCAATATTATTCCTAATGGTGTTAAGGATATGATTTTCAAATGTTTTTCTCATGTTCTCATACCCTTATATTCAGGTTGTGCTTATGTATCACCTATTTTACCCTATCTGAGTATCTATGCTCACCCTTTTTTATGTTCCCTTTCCCTAGGTTGTGAATAATGATATTCAAGTAAGAGTAATAAATGGGAATATATTTATGAGATACGTTGAATATATTTTATCTATTAAGATTATTATGTTCCATTTTCCCAAATGAACTATACTATTATAATCCTTGAGAATTTGATTATGTAATTTAATGAATATTCATCTAAAATTATATAATATACAGGCATGAAAAGGCATGGTACCTATAGTAACTATTTTATAATATATATATTTTTAATATAAAACTATTAAAAAACATTAATACTATATTTCATCAAATATATTACTTACTTATATTCTTTTCTGACCCATTTATTATTAATTCAATGTTTAAATAACAATTTCGGCTGGTAATTGGTTTGTTTTTCATATAAGTTTGTTCCATTAATTTTGTTCAAATTAAATTTAATTTTTTTAATAATATACATAACTTCATATGTGATTTATATATTATATATAGTCATTATATATAATTCTTTAATAATCCATAAATGTTTGATATTTGAAAATGAGTTACCTTATTCATAGATGAAAGAGATGACATACATTTAAATGAATGTTGATTCTATTTTTCCAACAGATAAAACCTATGATTCCTAAATAATGAATAAAATTTATTGAATACTTATTTTATTTAATATTTCATTTATATTCATTAATTATATCCTTACTGCCATCCATGTCAAAATAAAATGAAAAACATTTCATATTTCTTTGTTGAGGTGGTTGTCCACACGTACACATGGAATACATTCTTTCTTTCTAGTGGATTATAATATAAGATTTTATATGTGATATTATTATTAAAAAATTATATTAATATCATAAATATAAAATTAATATTTGAAATCAATCATTATATCTAAATGTAATATGTGGTGATAGAAAAAAATATACATTGTTTCGCGATCCCACCCTCTATTGTACACACGATTGATGTTTTTTCCCATTAGATAGAATACGATATAGATATAGTTTACTATGAAAAAATAATAAAATAACAGTATAAAGAATAAAAATTTGATATAATTCTCTCAAATTAAGAGAATATTACTGATTTAGATGGTGAATTAAAATTAAAATGAATGGGTAAGAACATTGCCTCTTATTTGAAGAACATATTTCATTTTCAACATAAAACCATCCTATATTGGAAATATATTAAAATAAAGGACTATAGTTTTTTGGGGTTTTAAAGAAAATAATTTTTTATTAAATGGTAGAAAAAATCATTTTGAGTTTAATGTAGAGATAATAAGGGGTGACCTTTTATAAGTGGGCGAGAGGACAGACTTTGAGTGTTTGAATATAAAAAGTGATCTCTACTTTTTTCAGATTCCCAAATCCTTGAAAATGGATGATAATAGAATAATAAAAGTAATAAAGTATATATATTTAAATTAAATATGAATTTAAAAAATTTATAGTGAAATTTAACCCCTTAAATTATAGTTAAACCATTGGTAATCCCTTTTTAACCTTATCTACTTTAATTTTTTTATTCAGTATAACCAAAAAGTAATATGAAATTATTACATAATATTATTTATTATAATTGAAATTAAATAATAAGTCTTTTCATTTTAATTTCTCATAGTTTGAGAACTTAATTTGAAATTAATCACGCTGATTTGATGAAAAACAGGTTTTCCAAAGAAATGTTCTTCATATGTATAAAGCATTTTAATATAAAATTTAAAACCGAAATGTATTCCAATGAAATTTATTGTATTTATTTTCATTTAACAAAATTTATTTTTCATTAAGACAATTTCTTCATGGTGTTAATATTTGTAATTCATTAAACTGAAATGATTTTATTTAATAAAAACCATTATTTTCACTGTTCATCGACAAATTATTTTTTTTATAAAATTTAAAAAATAAATAGAAGATATTTTTTAAAATATAAAAAAAATTATTTTATTCACTTAAATTTTCAAAAAATTTAATATATAATTTTGGTTTTGGTAGAAAAACATGATGATATGGTTTTCTAGAATAAAACCCATTTTTATAAAAAAATATTTTCATTATTTCAAATTACTCTTGTTTTATTAAATTTAAATTTATTACCATTGAATTTTTTTTACCGGTGAAAAAATAATAATATTCATTATTTAGTTTTTAATATGAATACATAATAATTTAATATCTCGGATTTAAATTTATACTCTATTAGAGTTCATTTGTACTCGGGAATGTGTGTATCACGTGCAATCAGAACGATTAAATTTAATTAGAAATATTTCATGAATTTTTTAGGCTAAATATTTTTTTCATTATTTGAAATAAGAAAAATATTCATTAAAAATATCAGGGTGTTACACTCTCCTCACATTCAATATACTTTTTCCATGAAATTTTAACTAGCGTAAGAATGTCATGGTATTTCTATTTGAAAATTAAAATCTAAAAAACCCATCACATAAAAAGAATTAACTAAATACATTACTAAATCATTAATATTTAATAAATTAGATCATATAAAATAATATATAACAATGATTCCATGTAGGAAAAATTATGGGACATTAATATATAGACTTGGATGAAAAATGTAGTTCTTAAATAATGATGGAGGGTGATTGATATCACTGATCAAAATATAATGAATGATCATAATAAAAATATAAATTCCAAGAAACCATAAAATTTTAAATCATAAAAACATAATTGTTTCATTGAATACAATGGGAATAGGATAATATTCTTTTCAGGATATTTTTCATAAAGTTGACTTATTCTTTTACTATCACAATAGAGAGCAGTAGAACATTTACTTACTCTTTCATACTTAGGATGAGATTCCATAAATTTCTATATAAATTCTTACTCTATGAAATGAATATCTAACCTAAAATATTATATAAGAATCACAATAATTGATATTTAATTAATTTTATGATTCATAAGTGAGTTAGAAATATTTCTGCATGTCTCAAAATAATTATCAAAAACAAAATTTTGTTAATGAGTTATCCAAAATATTACAATAATATCTAAACCTAAATAGTAACCCACAATTTTTATCATAATTCATTTATGAATTAATTACCACTAGAATATGTTATTTAATAAAATTAATATTTACCAGTACAATCAAGGCCATTGGTAGTCAATACAACCTTCTAACCAATTAGTAGTGGATCAGTCCTCGCGGCCATGCTGGATGTGATGGGTTTACCCTGAACATAAGGATTTTACATTTTATAAAAAATTATTAATACAATTACTATATCTTTGAAAAAATTCAATAACCCTAAATTACCTCAACTTCATAAATAATATAAAGCATAAAGTTTATCAATTCTTATAATCATATGTCAATAAAATATAAAACAATTATTCCTCTAATAACCTTTTTATTAAATCACCAGCAATAAATATGGGTTTTATTATGATAAATGGGTCCCAAAAATACCATAATTTAGATATAACTATATCCCATAGAACCTAAAAAATGTTTGTTTATAACATTGAATAGATGATCCATCGCAATATCATAAACCTAATATTATATCTATAAATCTTATTTTAATATTGACATTCAGGATTCCAAAATTAAAATCGTCCTTATATGACTCAAGATTATTATAACCAATTTTTTTTAAAATACATCTACAACATATTTCCTATATCCAAATACATGAGAAAATTAATCATTCCACATTGGATATATTAATAGTAAAAAAGTGTCTTTGATATGAAATCAAATTTGAAGGTACCTTCCCTTCAATCATTGGATATATGATGGAAAAGATCCCCATCTCCTAATAATTTAAATGATGAAAATTAATTGATTCCTTCAAACCCATTCATTCACACACCAGAATTCTATTTTATCCATAAAAAATAGAAACTTTCGTTCTCTTTAAAAAAATAAAAGGGTGTTTATTTACCCAATTATCACATGTGAGAAAATATTTCTCTCCCTTCACCCCTTATCTTTTTCTCTCTACCATAATATTATTCTAAAACATCCCTTCGAAGGAACATGATTTGGAGAGTTTATTCACAGTCATTATAATACATGATATTATGTCTTTTTGTAATGGGATATTTTGGGGAACTATTTATCTTTGAAGGATTACCATAAAACCATTAATAAAATGTTCAATATTTATTTTCTTATTATATATGTAGTACAATGGATTCGTTTATATCTATGTAATGTTGGATTCATACATATTAGCATTTTTCTATTCATTTGGCCTTTATATTTTTAATGATCTCTTTATATCTAGTCATTTATAATGAGTAAAATATTATTCCAGTAAAAGTATCTCAAAATATATACATTCAATTTTTTCATTCCCTCCTCATCCTAATTTTTTTTTATAAATGACCACGGTTGTTATTCATATCATGATAGATTATATTCCTCCATTAAAACCATCTCACATTCATTACATCCTAGTGCGAGAAATATCATCTCTAAAGATATAATCCATTTTTCGACTACAAATGTATTCATAGTCCAATTTAATTATGGATGTTTTTGACGAATAAATCATTATAGCATTGTTACAATGAATGGTAGATTGAAATGCTTCTCTATATGGGAATGGTTATTATTCATTAACAAATTTATCTATCAAAATATGATTATAATTAGATCAGTTCCATTTGAATATATATCTCAAACTATATTACCATATCACTATGGGAAATCAAAACATGATATATGTGCATTGATACAATTCCCATTTCATTAATAAGGCTGTATTTATAAACAATGACATGGAAAATATAATATCATAACATTTCAAATCATAATGGATTTCCCCAGAATAGGTGAAATACTTATCATAGATTACTGAATTTATGCATATCTAATCTCATACTCATTAACATGGTTTCTTTGGTAATGTTTTCAATTCATAAAAATATTTTATAATATTTTATAATAGTGTATAATGAAAATTTTAATTATACTATTCATATTCCCTAAGAATGTCAAACCCGGTGCACAGTAAGGCATGATGTTGTACACAGGTCCATAAATGATTCCAATCACAATGATCCCTTTTGGAGTCATTACCCTTAGGTACATATTTTCAAGAACCGCATCCACTTTTAGTATCCATATAGAGATGTTTTTATTGGAAAAACCACATAACATCAATTTTACAGAAACATTAGCTTGTTTTCCTACACATAGACTTATCCTAAAATTCATTCATCAAATTTTTTCTATATTGTATTTTCCCCTAAATCTAATTTCCAAGATTTCTACTAAAATTTATCATGTAACAGTAGTATGTTCTCTAACCCTAGTATCCAATAGTCAGTGGTTCCATTATAACTTTATCACTAGATAAAAGATATCACATTCCATTGGAATGAATAGTTTAATAGTCTGGGTAAACTATAAACATACATGAATCTCATGTACACCTAAAAACATTAATTATAACATTAAAATTCCCTTAAGAACACAATTATTCACCTAATCATATTCAAGCATGTTAATCTGAAAAAACATCCTACAATCATAGGTAAATAAAGCGTAAGAAAGGGGTGAGATATAATGCACATTAATGGTATGTCTACAATATAATATATCATGAATAATCAAGGAAATATAATTTTGGAATGGTAAATAGAAAACACATTACATAAAATCAAACACATAATAATAATAATTATGGAATAAATAATGATAAAAAATACATATAAATAATAAGATGTTTTAGAAACCTAGCCATCGATATTTTAAATAATCTAGAAATCACAAAAAATATCAACAAATATTCTTATAAAGTGGGAATACATATATTTAAAAAATAATAACCACAACATCAAGGCCAGATACCAAGACATCTTATATAAATGGGTGAGGCTATGAATGCATTCCCAATATTATTTTAATCATGAGATCTAGTTATGCATCATGCAGAAATAGAAAGCCCCGCCCATCTCATACTTCATCTAATACTTTCTTCATTTGTAACGAGAGTAACCTAATCAATGTAAACAGTCATATTAAAAAACTATCATATGATATGTTAATAAACTTTTCCCAACTAATAAAAATTATCATAATCCATCTAATGTATTATGGATAATGGTATCAAAATACTTTTTCCCCTATCAAACTGGTCAGAAATGAAAATGATAAATAAAATGTATTGTATCACTACAAGATATCCCAAGCATAGAATATATATATCAATTGTGGTTTATGTCGATGAATATAAATTCCAATAATATATCACTAAAATAATTTCTGTGGAAAATAAAATTTATAACTTGAAAAATATCATTTTAAATATAAATTTTCAAAAAAAATATTATATTAAAATTCCCTATAAATATAGTTTGAGAAATACGAAAATAATTTTTAAATTATTGAGTTGTATTGACTGTTAAAATTTTTATTCTGGTTCTAAAGGTTAAACCAAATATTCCTTTCAAATGTTTGTAATATAAGTCAAAATTTACATTGTCTATAAAATCATAATCTGTGTTTTTTTAAATCATTTTATAAAAATACAATCATGGAAAAATAATTATTTAAGAAAAAAATTTGGGATTTTGTTCAAAAGGTTATTTTATAAGAAATGTATTTTTATGGAAAGTTATTTTCTACCATAGAGATAAATATGTATTAATTTCTTAAAAAGGTCCAACTTATTTAGTACTGAAGATTTAATAATGGAAAAATAATATAAAAAAATGAATAACCATAATAGGAAAAAATCATTAGATTAAAGAGAAATATACAGTAAAATAACCTATTTAGAAACATAATCATGAATAATTATGGAAAATAACTACATTGTAACATAAACCATTACTACTTTGGTATCCTCTGAATCATAACCCAATCAAAGAATAATATCAAATGAATCACTAAATTCAATGCAATAAAAGGGATTCATTATAAAAATATCAAAATTAATGTATATACCACACACAAGTGAACTAATAAGTTAACATGAAATATTTCTCATGTGTGTAAGAATATGATGAAAATACCTTATTACTATAGGAATTATTTGAATCGTATGACGTACAGAAGAATAAAAAAATGGTAAATATAATATGATTAATGATATTCATGATATTAAAAGTCAATGGTGTAATATATATACACAAACAAATAGTGTTGGATTTTGAAAATTTCAAGAGAATTTGATAATTTATTTGGTGGATTGGAAAATTTTAAATATGATATTTTGAATAAAATTCAAAGAGTAGTAACAACTAAATATGTTTTTACTTGGTTTAGGTCTCAATAGCTCTCTCGATACTTCATAGGAATTTTGAGGGATTTAAAAGAAAAAATTCTATTTCTAGATAAAAAATCTAGTAACATGGTTGGCGTGTGGTTAGTAATATTAGTGAACCAAAAACATTTGGAATGTTTTCAATGGGAATTAATTTTAAAATTTTTAGGCCCTTCACGAGTAACCATGTAGTCTGTTGAAGGGGTATGGATGGTCTCACATGGTTTGGGAAACTATTCCACTAAGGCTACATTATTGTGGAGCTTGCCTATATCAAATTCCAGAGTACACAAGTTTCACAATGTTTGGAAGAAGTTCAACCTACATTGATTTTTTAGTGCCACATAGGATTTAAAATTGCTTTGTTGGTGCAATGTCATCCAAACCAAGGGACCAAATCATGAATTTCATTAAAAGAAAAAATTTACATTCCCTCCTCATCCCAGAATGGGTTTTTATCCCATTTCATCCAAAATATCACACATCTGCACGTTTTCCCTCAATATTTCATTCACATATGTGTACATATATTATATTAGTGGTCCAATTTCATCATTTTATTATGTTTTGAAAGCCACATTGTATGTATAATTCCTCATTTCTTCCTTTTTAGTTTATCCCACCATACTAATTGTTCTTTTGGTCTGCAAATTGTTTCCCTATTTTCTTGGAATTTGTAAAAAGATTTAATTTATACAATTTCAGCTCGAATCAAACCTTGATAATGGATGTGTAATTATTCTTAAAAACAAGGTAGTTTGTCCATTCCTTTTCGGTATCCTTCTATAAAGATTATACCCATAGGATACGTGATTCATGTATCCCTCGGGTAATATAGATAGACTATATAGAAGAGTACCTGGCTATATTATACCGAGGGTTTCACTGGAGTGGAAATGGGGAGCTCAGGTTGGTGTCTCAAGGAAAGGAGCCGATGTTGATCTATTGGGCCAATAGTGCCTCGTGCCTGCTATTGATATTATACCGAGTAATTTGTTGGCGTTGGTGGTGTCAATTCAGTATAATATAGGTAGTAGAGTTTGACCCCTGACCCCACACCTATATAGCCAGTGGTGCGTATCATTCTAGACTAGCAACAGCCTTTACCTAAGTTCAAATATGCTGCTCGGTACTCGAGTCGAACCAGTAGCTCCAATCGATGATTAGCCCATGGCCCCAGTCAATATATATCAGTACCGTCTCATCAGGAGATGCTATACCCCCAACCCAATGCCTCTAAATGGAAAACCCATCTCTTGTCACACTATTAGAGTAGACTATATAGAATAAAGTACTGAACTTGACTCTATATAGTTCAATGAAGCCGCACTCGAGTGAACCCATGTACTCTACTCTATATAGTACGGTCGTCCAGCCCTCTTTTCGAACCACCTCATCGCGTACGAGCAGCATAGTAGGCCAGATCTGAGCCCCAAGACCTCATAGTAAACCTATCGCTTTTCTTTTTGCGCTTTTCGTACCATTTCAACCGAGTGTTTCCGAGCGTACCACTACTATTAGAGTAGAGTAGTTACTCGGGTGGATGGAAAAAAAGAGATGGCCATAGTCAATATATATCAGTACCGTCTCATCAGGAGTATTGGTATTGAGATGGTGAGGTGCATTGGATCAATCGTTGCCCCATTGGCCAGCAGTGCTCGCGGGCTCACTTCCATTCCATCTTGGTATCATCTCTATCGGTCTTTCTACTCTTTGTATACAATGGAAAGTCTACTAACTATATTATACCGAATGCTCATTTCAGGTTGATAAGTTGAGCCTAGTGTCCATCGACTATATATCATATATGACACAGTCCACCCTGACCGAAATAGTTTTCCTACATCTACCAAAACCACCAAGACCCGCTTGCTCCCATTGGCACGACTGCTAGAACACCACTGATGAACGAATACTGGAATGAACACCTGATGTGCGATAGGAAACCTGTGACCATCTCTTCGACCACCATTTCTTGGTACTTATATATATTTAGGTAGAAGAAAATTACCCTCGAGTTCAGTTTTTGCTGCTTCCCGTGTTGCAGTGTGAGATGAGTTGTTCCCTCTCTCGTGACAATCATTTTCCAGCTGCCTTGTTCGAGTTGAAATAGTCTTGATGGTCTTGTTCATTCCCCTGACTCAGTGTGGTGTTATTTGTCTTGCTCCCGTAGTACCATCTGCAAAAAGAGCCGTCCTGGTGGAACCTGGTCTAGTTGATAACCTAGCGGCACTATTAGAGTAGAGTACTAGCAGCTTTCTATTGGAATCATTACAGTATGGCATACCGAGTAGCCACACACGCACGACATTCCCTTGGCGCAAGGTGGAAAATAGAAGGAAAGGGCCTTTCTGAGAGCATCCACGAGTACCTATCGGCCACCTTGTGCTATAGGGGCCATTGGATCAGCTCATCTCCCGAACCAATGACAATGCTACGCTGTGGGAATTCAATACCACCAATCACACTCGATTCATGCATGATGTCGTAATAGTACTAGTAGGTGCAGACCGGATACCGATGGCGTGACCTGCTACCTTGCTTCAGTACTATATAGACAGAGTACCCGAATCTACTCTAATAGTGCCCCACATTCGATATCAAACCTCGTGACCTTCGGCGGGTTTATGGGCCAATAGTCCACTATCTATATTATACCGATGGTTCTGGGCATTGGGTTCAGTCATGCAGCTGGTACCTTGCTCCAGTTGATCAGTACTCTACTCTAATAGTACTATATAGACAGAGTACCTGACTCTACTCTAATATTCGTTTCTTCCATGTATGCGGTGGTTGATGGCATCTGTGCTCCACCATGCAATCGTATTGGCTAGCTCCCCGGGCTCCTACCTCGTTTCATAGGAATACAGTTTCAATGCATTGTTCCACACTAGATAGCTACGGGCATCCCATATATCATGAATGTGGTGGTGACAGAAGCAATTGAATAGGCCATTGGGTTTTCCAAGTGCTACTAGCACTCGGCTATCTTGAGCCACCGTGGTATGTTCAGTACTATTACGGTACTCTTATATATACTTGAAAGGCTATATATGGATGATACCAATCTTCTGCGGTGGTGTTTGATGGCCGACCCCCTTCGTCCTACCCGCTGGTCGAGCTACGACTATATAGTGACTGGGTGAGCACTGGGAAGTCAACGATCGAAATGGAAGAGGTACCTGTGGTGAAACGCGGAACCAATCAACGTCAAATCATGCCCGCTCGCTCCCCATTCACTTGCCTTTGGTTCAGGGAATGCACTGGGACCCTGCCTGTAAGCCCGAAAACCGCTCGTAGCAAATCAGTACTCTACTCTATATAGTGTGGTGGCCATCTCAAGCACTCGAATGCCATCATCCACCAAGAAGATCCATGGTGTGGTGTGGGATATGAGATGACATTCCATCCACGATACTCCTATGGGGACTACCGAGCCGCCAGGTACTCTTCTATAACTATATATATATAGTACATGTTATATTATACCGAACCACTCAAGCGTACTAGTGCACAGGAAGGAGGGAATGGCCCCTATCTGCAAAAGACACTCATCGAATGGGGGTTGGGTATAGCAGGAGTTGAAACTGCGACAATCGGGTTAAAAGACCAATGCTCTACCGGCTGAGCAATACACCCACCTCACCTTGGGGAACTGGGTGTCTAGGTAGGATGGCTCAGGTCTACTACGTATATTATACTGAGGAACACCTATTATTATTCTACGGTACTCTTAGATATGGTTATAGAAGAGTACCTGATCCCATACGGACCCTTGGGAGTGTAGTGGCATATATGGGAAGACCTCGACTCATTGAGTAGATTACTGATGGCACCACTCAGACCGTTTCCAGTTCAAAACCGCTTGTTGTATCGATCACTTGTATCAATCTTTGTTGATCGACAGTACGAAAACAGGACGATTCCGCTGGCGATTCGGTATTCCTAGATGGCAGCCATGGTCCCTTCAAACATAGTTGCCTTTTTTACTAGCCCAATAGACCTCTTTCCGAACCACCTTGATCATCAGTACTCTACTCTACGGTACTCTTATATATAGTCCCCTTCATCAATGATTGCTATGTGGTATGATGATTCGGATTCCCCATTCCCATAGCTGCAGCTCACCGACCCCAGGTCTCAATGCCATCATTTCCATTGTGTGGGCTAGATCCAATCGATCAGACTCCAGCCCAGCCACTCCACACATATTGCAATGCCCCCATAGGACAGTAGAAGTTGAAATGGAAGTATCTCGTACGACAACAACCATCGCTCGGAGCCCCATCTTTTTCTTCATTGATACGGGAGAAAAGTCGAGCCACTTGTTCGTTCCAGTCGCCCAATCAGAGCAGTCAACGGTTCGGAAACATCTCAGTACTCTACTCTAATAGTATACACTAGATGGTCCAACTATTAGAATAATAATAGTCCCGAGTGCACTACCGAAGAAACCACCATCAGTGCCATAGGGAAGAGGCGCCCTCCGATACCATTGATGTCCAATCGCTTTGATCGTCAGGATCGGATTGACGATCTCGTCCAATGAGTATAATAGAGAAAAGGAAGGGATAACAATGAACATCGGTATGATACTAGGCAAGATGGTCTGAAGCAGCTCGAGAGTAGTGCCATGAACGATCCATTTGTTCGTTAGTCCCCTGGTAAAGGGGAACAACCATAACGCTCGAACCAGCATCTGTGAAACGAACCCCAAGATCAGAAATAGGAAGTGACAGATATCGTTATGTAACTCAATGAACCCCTACATGATCGATGTGGCTCCCTCTTGAGATCATAATTTCCATGGCTGAGCTGCATCACAAAAAATATCTAGTTTGGTGACATCGATGTTCATTTCTTTTTTTTATAGTGTAAATAGAGAAAGGGTTCCTATGACTGCTGGCTCATTGCACCTAGACACCTCAAATCGTACTATTCCGCCGCCAGTATTTGGGTTGATATTACCTCGGTTATTGTATCCCAAACACTAGTCCATCTTTATTTCCGGAAGTTGCAGTTCTTGTAATATCTGGGAGGTCCACTATAATAGGAAGTCAGATTCGATAGCACATCCTTCCATTTTGTCGCTCGATCCTACTTTAGAATCAGTCAGTTTTTCTGTAAAGACCCGGAAATTTCAAGGAAATTTTTTTCTTATTTTTCATTGGAATTTTACAACAACGCGATTTCTGACGGCACTTGATTCTGAGGCCTGGAGTGCCCGGAATCAACTTCCGAAGTTTGGTTCGGGTACGTTCAGTGAACGAGCGAGCGGGAATTTCTATCTTTTGAACCGGTTCTCAGAATTGAAATCCGATGGCACCGATAAACTCGCAACACCGGTAATTGTTTAAGGGGACCTTTACCACAGTTGCGTTTTAAGCGGGTTGAGATTTTGTTTTTGGGGTTTTAGTTTAAAATAAATAAAATTGTGTGAACAATTTTATTTTATGTCTTTGGGAGTTATTCTCTCCCATGGGAAGTTGTAGGTGGAGCCCATGACCAACCAACTTCCGATGAGTGGATACTTGAATGGTGGGGCCCACACGAGCCCCATCCTTTCACATTCCTATAACTCTCTTTTAACCCCCCATTTAATCTCCCTTTCATTAACTTTTAACTTCTCCCCCTCTTAAGTGCATGCCAACACTTTTTAATTAATGAGTTCATCTTCTTAAATTAATTATGTTTTTTGAATTTTGGAATTTGAAAAGCTTGGAATGTGTTAATAAAATAATGGAAGACCATATTTTATTAGGTTTCTTGGTTAAGTGAGGATTTTGAGAGAGGAAGCTCTTAGTTTTGAAGAACTCCATCACCATCGTTGAAGAACGTCGAGACTTCGACGAAGAATGTGATGAACACCGACCCTCCGATGGAGAACGCAAAGGCACCAACGACGTGTCTTCTCTTCTTCTTTCTCCGCGTCAAGGGAGGAGGCATCACCGCGGGGAATGTCTCCATCGACGACGGCGCTCACTCCGACGATGACGGAATTGATATCGTTCTACAACGACACTACCATCCCGTGACTTTGTCAACAAACGAAGGACGACACGAAGTAGGGGATTATTGTTATTTTATTTACTTATTTCCATTAATAATTGTAGTTATCTATTGTCGTGGATTTTTTTTCCGACTAGATGACATCGATTAACGAGAGGGGGTCCGGACAGCACAAACACGGCCGAACCCCCCTCCTACATTCATGTTTGTTTCCTTGCGGATGGAACGGGATGGCGTGATGTCGTCGCACCACGCGGGAATCACACGGCAAGTATTGCGCGGCGCCGTCGCGCCGCGCCATGGAAAGAAATTCAAGAACGCGACGCAGACGTGCCACATAGAAGAAAACCGAAGACTCCGCGGCCGGAGCGGGGCCGCGGCGGAGGGTCGCGACCGATTCCGGGCCGCGGCGGAGCAAGGTGACCGGCAGCCGGACCGGGCCGCCTGCGTCGGAGCCGGAAGGGGACCGGCCATTGCCGGTCCCGTTGAGCAGGAACCGGCCGGCCAGGTCGGGCCGGCCGAAAGGGGAGAAACCGGGGGAATTAAATTCTCCTGGCTGGATTCAAGCGGCCCCAATTAAAGGGGCCGCCATTTTCCATAATAGTGCGGAAAAGCCCCTCCCTTGGCTCGCGCACGACACAAAGGTCGCGCTGGCCGCGCAGGCCGCGCCGCCGTACCGCCGTGCCGCCGACCGCACCGGGCCGGGTTGTCGGGTCAGGTCACCGACCGGGCCTGGTCGACCCGGTTCGGCCGACCCTGGGGGGGGGGGGGGGGGTCGGCCCGGGCCCCGACCCCCGTTTTCGGACCAATTTCGGTCAAAAGCCCGTAACTTGAGCTACGAACCTCCAAATGACTCGCCGTCAGCGGAAACACGATCCTTGGATCGAGACAGTCGTTTCGGTATATCACACTCAAGGTTTCAGATTACTTTGGGTTCGGCCGGGTTGGTTCGGATACGAAACCAACCGGGCCCTCGGAGCGGAAACGCTTATATCTTAAGCTCCAGACGTCTGATTGACGTGCTGTCGACTTTGTTGGATTCCTCTAACTGAAAAAGATCTTTTGGGTTACTCCGCTCGAGGTTTGGATACCGTCGGAGTGCGGTCGGTTTGGTTCGCTCACGAAACCAACCGGGCCCCTGGAAAGAAAAAGCCAATAACTTCCAGACCGGGCGTCTGATTGACGCGCCGTCTGTTGTGTTGCATTCCTGTTGACGATACGGAACTTTTGGCATCCTCCGCCGGAGTTTTGGATGCAGTTGGGTTATAGCCGGGTTGGATTGTTCCCGAAATCCAACCGGGCCCCTGGAACGGAAAAAGATGATATCTTTCAGACAGGACGTCCGTTTGACGAACCGTCAGCGGCGTTGTTGATCTCATCGAGAAACGGTCCCTAGGAGTATACCCTATGAGAGTTCGGGGTACAGTTGATATACGGCCGGGTTGGTTCGCTTACGAAACCAACCGGGCCCCTGGGACGAAAAGGCTAATAACTCACAGACCGGGCGTCCGATTGACGCGCCGTCTGTTGCGTTGAGACCCCTATGACGAGGCAGTCCTTTGATATACTTCTTCGTGGGACTTTGAGATACTTGGAGTATCAACTTGTAGCTCGTGGAGAGGACCCTCCCAGAGACGAGCGTACGGAGCACGGAGACCGTGTAGCTGGCAGAGACCTGAAGACTGCTTGTCAGATTCGATTCGGAGTGACTTACATAGCCTAGTGGGGAGAACTACTTTGTGAGGTGGCAGACCCATAGCGGAGGAGCACTACTATGTGAGGTGGAAGACCCACAATACTCGACAGGAGGAGTACCTCTGTAGGCTATGAGGGGGGAGCACTACTGTGTTTGGGTTGCAGACCCCGGAGGGAAGCACTACTGTGTGAGGTGGCAGGCCTGCGGTACTCGACAGGAGGAGTACCTCAGCAGTCTTAGGTTAGTGAGCAGTACCTCGGAGTCGTGAGAGGACCAATGTACACTCCAGAGACAGAGCTCTTCAGCAGTTACGGTTTTGATATTGGAAATCCCGGTTGAGCTGAGACTTTTGACCTTTGTGTTTACCTCATGATTGAGATGGGTCACTGGATAACTTAGGTATATGTATGGGCATATACTTGGGTAGTGGTTATACGTTGATTTCACGATGATTATGTTTCCTCATGATTGAGATGGGTTACTTGATAACTTAGGTATATGTATGGGCATATATCTAAGTAGAGGTTATCTGTTGAGATCTTCTTGTGGTTATCCTTGTTGGTTTAGTGAGACCTTGAGTGTCCCAGGGTCCCTACTGAGTATCGTTATACTCACCCCTACAGGGGCTATTCCCGCACCTCGTTGTGTTGGATGCAGACGACGGGCAGTGCTGACGGAGGCCGAGTGTTCGAGGACTGGTCGGTACCCGAAGGTGGACTACACGACGAGTCAGTACCCGGAGGTGGACTACATGACGTGACGACTCACAGAGGAGGTTGGCGGACGAGAGTGTGGAGGAGGCCATCTGTACCTACCCTTCAGGTAGGATCCGTGGTGGATGACCAGGAGCGCCGCTATCTGTACCTACCCTTCAGGTAGGATACGAGGAGGACGACCCAGGAGCTGCTTCCTTCTTCCAGCTGTTGTCTTTTTGATGTTGTACCTTGTTCAGTTGTAGTCGTACTTTATTTTGGGTTTGTATTCTGGCCCTTTTACTTTTCATCATTTCTTTTGTACTTAGTGTTTTTCTTCCGCTTTTACTCTGTGGGGCTTGTTTTCTTTTATAAAGGCAATTCCTTCCCAGTTATCAGGATTTTTATGCATTTGGTGCTAGTCACCAGCCCCTGGCCTATGGAAGGCGGGCTTGGGGTAGTCACGGTACGGGCCCCGAGGACGGGTCGTGACAAATTGGTATCAGAGGAGTTCAGTTCTACCGCAAAACTCAGGACTCTGATATTTCTCTATGTGAAGCAATAGTGTTAAGGGTACCGAGTGTGGTCTTCAGTTCAGGGAGTCCAGTGTTGGTGTGGTGGCCGACGTATCCGTACACCAGGACCCTGACTACGGATTTCTGACTTTGTACACGAAAACAATGATTGCATGTGTGTTTCCAAATTATTAAAGTCAGCTCAAACCAGGTCAGCTCACAAGGTATAAACGTTGACCGTGGCGCATCTGTTCAGGATGTCTCCACACAGATAGTCAGTTGGAGTTTCGAGAGAGTACTCGATGACGGCTCACCGAGCGACGAGGCTCTGGTGTAGGGCCATTTTAACTATGTTGGCACACTCGGGTGGTGTACCAGCTGCACCACCACCTATTGGTCAGCAGATGCCAACATCTATACTAGAAAACCGTGCAAGCTGGAAGATCACGTTGCACGAGTTCCAGCAGCAGCGGCCTCCGAGGTTACGAGGCGAGATAGATTCCCAGACAGCAGAGCAGTGGCTGGAGGCGATTGCTTGGTTTTTCCACCTAGCTAAGACATCAGTAGAGTGGATGGTGGACTTGGCCACTAGTGTTTTCCAGTGAATGACCAAGAGGATGGTCCGCATAGTGATGAGGCTTCGGTACGTGGACCGATGCCTGAGATAATACCTTTGGGTAGTGTGTCAGCTATACATCACTACATGTTGGTCAGCAGTTTCAACCAGCGGTACTGGTAGGTGAAACATGTAAGCTTACTGCATTACATGTGTTCTAACATTAGATACCCTCAAGTTCCGAGGCGAACCTGACTCATAGGTGGTTGAGGACTGGCTTGAGGGGGTGGCAGAGAGTTTTCTAGAGCTAATACAGTTTCGGCGGGATGACGTGTTGATAGCTGAGAATTCATCAAGGCATAGCGAACATACCAGGTACTCGATGGATGCATTTCGATCAGTGCAATAGAGGTCAGACCTCTGAGCATGGTATGTTTAAGGGCTTCCGATCCCGCCCCTTTTCCCTATGCATTCCTACTTAGGCTAGGGTGATAGAAGGAACCTTTGTGGTTGAGAATTCTTTGCTGAACAAATACAGCCAGAGAATGATAGAAGTTTGGAAAGCAGGAAACCGGCGCCATTCTCGGGGAATTGGGCATGTAAAATGTTTCAAGAAGAGGAAATGTAAAGGATAGATGAATCTGCAGAGTAGCAGACATGGAGGCAGAGCTAGGAGAGCATCTTGTGGTGGTGTACATATCAACATGTTACCATCACCCGCCATTGTAGTCCCCACTAGACTCAGGGAGCTGGAGAGCAGGGGAAGAGATTAGCTGCTTGCGGTCATGGAGTTCGACCAATAAGGACTCTATGGATGATTCGAAGTGCAGACTTTGTATTCTACTAGCTGTCGTAGCCACAGACATCGATACAAATCATCCCTTCCTTCCATGAATCTAGTCCCAGACCTAGAGTTTCCGGTTAAGCCGTTGACTTGACCCTCACGTCTGGAGATACCTTTGGTAGGAGACTCGATAGTCACACTTACGCCGACGGTGTGATCTGACCCTTGAGGCGAGAGACTCGGTTGGGACCTCTTGGTGGCAGCGTCGAGGCCTTACGGCGTTAGTTTGAGTATTGATTTGGCAATCACTGTTCATACTCAAATAGACGGTATTAGGCAAACGTCGGGATGGGTTTTCCTTGGTCGGTGAAAAGGAAACCCTGGGCAGCACAAGTTAAACTCATGCACGGGAGGGTGCGACCGATCACTCTTGAGTCGGCCAACCTTACCCTCGTGGCAGTAGTCGTTTGAGTTCCAGTTCTAACAGGAATTGGAAACCTCTGGAGTTCGAGGATGACGATCACGTCCTTATACAGGTCTCACCTCGATGAGGTTTACAGATATGTGGCCAAGGCTGAAAGTTATCTCCGATGTTCAACGAACCTTTCTAGGTCCTCGGCTGGGTAGGTGAGGTGGTTTACCGCTTGATCCATCCACCTCAGTTGCACCGGGTGCATGACGTCTTCCACGTATCTCAGCTAAGGAGATACGTGCATGACCCGAAGCACATCATTGACCATGGGGAGCTTGACGTCGATGATAGGGAGACATGCACGGAGGTCCAGTGGGGATCGAGGATCGACAGGAGCAGATCCTAGGAGGACGATCGATTCCTCGAGTGAAATTTCTTTGACAGTACGAGAACCTCCAGGTGAGCACATGGGAGTAGAAGGCCCAGATGCGTGCTCTGTACCGCTTTTGTGACCCTAGTTTGTGTTGAAGCTTTATGGGGACGTAAAGCCCTGTGGTGGGAGTAATTTAAAGACCTGGAAATTTAAAGAAATTTTTTTTCTTAATTTTCTTTGGAATTTTACAAGAACGCGGTTTCTGGCGGCACTTGATTACGAGGCCCGGAGTGCCCGGAATCAACTTCCGAAGTTTGGTTCGGGTACGTTCAGTGAACGAGAGAGCGAGAATTTCTATCTTTTGAACCGGTGCTCGGAATTGAAATCCGATGGCCCCGATAAACTCTCAACGCCGGTAATTGCTTAAGGGGACCTTTACCATAGTTGCGTTTTAAGCGGGTTGTGATTTTGTTTTTGGGGTTTTAGTTTAAAATAAATAAAATTGTGTGAACAATTTTATTTTATGTCTTTGGGAGTTATTCTCTCCCATGGGAAGTTGTTGGTGGAGCCCTTGACCAACCAACATCCCATGAGTGGATACATGAACGGTGGGGCCCACACGAGCCCCAGCCTTTCACATTCCTATAACTCCCTTTTAACCCCCCATTTAATCTCCCTTTCTTTAACTCTTGAACTTCTCCCCCTCTTAAGTGCATGCCAACACTTTTTAATTAATGAGTTCAACATCTTAAATTAATTAAGTTAATTGAATTTTGTAATTTGAAAAGCTTGGCATGTGTTAATAAAATAATGGGAGACCTTATTTTATTAGGTTGCTTGGTTAAGTGAGGATTTTGAGAGAGGAAGCTCTTAGTTTTGAAGAACTCCATCACCATCGCTGAAGAACGTCGAGACTTCGACGAAGAATGTGATGAACACCGACCCTCTGACGGAGAACGCGAAGGCACCAACAACGTGCCTTCTCTTCTTCTTTCTCCGTGTCAAGGGAGGAGGCATCACTGCAGGGAACTTCGCCATCGACGACGGCGCTCACTCCGACGACGACGGAATTGATACCGTTCTACATCGACACTACCATCCCACGACTTTGTCAACAAACGAAGGACGACACGAAGTAGGGGATTATTGTTATTTTATTTACTTATTTCCATTCATAATTGTAGTTATCGATTGTCGTGGATTTTTTTCCCAACTAGATGACATCGATTAACGAGAGGGGGGCCGGACCGCACAAACACGGCCGAACCCCCCTCCTATGTTCATGTTAGTTTCCTTGCGGATGGAACGGGATGGCGTGGTGTCGCCGCACCATGCATGAATCACACGGCAAGTATTTCGGGGCGCCGTCGTGCCGCGCTGTGGAAAGAAATTCAAGAACGCGACGCCGACGCGACGCCGACGCGCCGCATCGAAGAAAACCGAAGACGCCGCGGCCGGAGCGGCGCCGCAGCGGAGGGGCGCGGTGCCGTCGCACCGCACCGGACGACAAGGGTCGCGGCCGGTTCCGGGCCGCGGCGGAGCAAGGTGACCGGCGGCCAGATCGGGCCGCCGACGTCGGAGCTGGATGGGGACCAGCCATTGCTGGTCCCGTTGAGCAGGAACCAGCCGGTCAAGTCGGGCCAGCCGGAAGGGGAGGAACCGGGGGAATTAAATTCCCCCGGCTGGATTCAAGTGGCCCCAATTAAAGGGGCCACCGTTTTCCATAATGGAGGGGCAAAGCCCCTCCCTTGGCTCGCGCGCGGCACAAAGGCCGCGCAGGCTGGCCACCGCGAGGGCCGCGCTGCCGGCCGGGCCGGGGCTCTGAGCCGGGCCGGGTTTTCGGTCCGGGTCACCGACCGGGCCGGGTCGACCCGGTTCGGCCGACCCAGGGAGTGTGGGGTCGGGCCTGGTCATCCCGGGCCGAGACCCCCGTTTTCGGACCACATTCGGTCAAAAGCCCGTAACTTGAGCAACGAGCCTCCAAACGACTCGCCGTTAGCAGCAACGCGATCCTTGGATCGAGACGGTCTATTCAGTATATCGCACTCAAGGTTTCAGATTACTTGGGTTCGGCCAGGTTGGTTCGGATACAAAACCAACCGGGCCCTCGGAGCGGACACGCTTATATCTTAAGCTCCCGACGTCCGATTGACGTGTCTTCGACTTTGTTGGATTCCTCTAAGTGAGACGGATCTTTTGACTTACTCCGCTCGAGGTTTGGATGCCGTCGGAGTGCGGTTGGGTTGGTTCACTCATGAAACCAACCGGGCCCCTGGAACGAAAAAGTCAATAACTTACAGACCGGGCGTCCGATTGACGCTCCGTCTGTTGTGTTGCATTCTTGTTGACGATACAGAACTTTTGGAATCCTCCGCCCGAGTTTTGGATTCAGTTGGGTTATAGCTGGGTTGGATTGTGCCCGAAATCCAACCGGGCCCCTGGAACGGAAAAAAATGATATCTTTCAGACCAGACGTTCGTTTGACAAACCGTCAGCGGTGTTGTTGATCTCGTCATGAAACGGTCCCTATGAGTATACCCTATGAGAGTTCGGGGTACAATTGATATACGTCCGGGTTGGTTCGTTTACGAAACCAACCGGGCCCCTGGGACGAAAAGGCTAATAACTCACAGACCGGGCGTCCGATTGAAGCGTCGTCTGTTGCATTGAGACCCCTATGACGAGGCGGTACTTTGAGATACTTATTCATGGGACTTTGAGATACTTGGTGTATAGACTTGTAGCTCGTGGAGCAGACCCTCCCAGAGACGAGCGTACGGAGTACGGTGACCGTGTAGCCGGCAGAGACCTGAAGACTGCTTGTCTGATTCGATTCGGAGTGACTTACGTAGCCTAGTGGGGAGCACTACTTTGTGAGGTGGAAGAACCATAGCGGAGGAGCACTACTATGTGAGGTGGAAGACCCGCGGTACTCGATAGGAGGAGTACCTCTGTAGGCTATGAGGGGGGAGCACTACTGTGTTTGGGTGGTAGACCCCGGCGGGAAGCACTACTGTGTGAGGTGGCAGGCCCGCGGTACTCGACAGGAGGAGTACCTCAGTAGTATTAGGCTAGTGAGAAGTACCTCGGAGTCGTGACAGGACCACTGTACACTCCAGAGACGGAGCTCTTCAACAGTTACGGTTTCGATATTGGAAATCCTGGTTGAGCTGAGAGTTATGACTTTTGTGTTTACCTCATGATTTAGATGGGTCACTTGATAACTTAGGTATATGTATGGGAATATACATGGGTAGTGGTTATCTGTTGATTTCACAATCCTTGTTTTTCCTCATGATTGAGATGGGTTACTTGATAACTTAGGTATATGTATGGGCATATATCTAAGTAGAGGATATCTATTGAGATCTTCTTGTGGTTATCCTTGTTGGTTTAGTGAGACCTTGAGGGTCTCGGATTCCCTACTGAGTATCGTTATACTCACCCCTGCACGGGATATGCCCGCACCTCGTTGTGTTGGTTGTAGACGACGGGCAGTGCTGACGGAGGCCGAGTGTTCGAGGACTGGTCGGTACCCGGAGGTGGACTACACGATGAGTCAGTACCCGGAGGTGGACTACATGACGTGACGAGTCACAGAGGAGGTTGACGGACGAGAGAGTGGAGGAGGATATCTATACCTACCCTTCAGGTAGGATCCATGGTGGAAGACCAGGAGCTGTGCTATTTGTACCTACCCTTCAGGTAGGATACGAGGAGGACGACCCAGGAGCTGCTTCCTTCTTCCAGCTGTTGTCTTTTTGCTGTTGTACCTTGTTCAGTTTTAGTCATAATTTCTTTTGGGTTTGTATTCTTGCCCATTTACTTTTCAGCATTTATTTTGTACTTAGTGTTTTGCTTCTGCTTGTACTCTGTGGTGCTTGTTTTCTTTTATAAAGGAAATGCCTTCCCAGTTATCGGGATTTTTATGCCTTTGGTGCTAGTTGCCAGCCCTTGGCCTATAGAAGGCAGGCTTGGGGTAGTCACGACACGGGCCCCGAGGATGGGTTGTGACATTTTCTTCTTTCTTCTCAACCACAGATAGATTCATCAACACTGTTAGAAGAGTACTGACGATGTGACACAATACAACGACAAGCTCTCATATCACGGGTAGGTACTTAGCTGGATGCTAGCCTATTTCGTTGGAAAATTCTACCGAAGCATATGTATGTGTAGGATAGAGTCATTTCGCCGTCATAAGCGACTTGAGTTTTCTACCCTAAAGATCATCACCACCTTGCAATTGAGCCACCGATTCTAGTACCTCTTAGCGCTTTTCTCATCGCTGATTCCCTCCACTTGTTGATTTCTAGGTCTCTGAAAGCTTCCCTCTTGGAGCTAAATGAAGGTAATTGGAGACGCTTGAGGAATTTCACATACTCGGTGACCTGCTGATTGTTTCAAAGTCTCCGGAAGAATATGATAGGAACATATCTGAGTAGGATCTTCAGTATCCTACTGCGTGTGTGGTACAGGAAGGGACCTAGCACTGACCTTCCTTATGGTATGAGCTCATCTACCGGATAGGATTCCAGTCGACCAAGTGGCCAAAGCTATTGCTTGAGCAAGCACATGATAGTCTTCTAGCTATATTATACCGAGATAGTCTACTACCTATATTATACCGATTCGCATCCTCCCTCAAAGTCGGTACTCTACTCTAATAGAACACTATAGGTAAAGAACCGCACTGGAAAAGGCACTCAATGGACATCATACCAAAGTCAAAGCGCTTCGCCTCAACTCTCTACCAGTATGAGCATCACTAACAATACCTCTATCTATCATTTTCTACTCTCAAGTCAATTCGTCAAAGGTTCCTATTGATGGAATACAAAATGGCTGGATTGTGGAGCAAAATAGCCTATTGAGCAGTTGATGAACATATGTGTTTATACACCCTCTATCCATTTCTCAGGAACCGTTCCTTCATCCTCAAGTACTCTACTCTAATAGTACTATATAGACAGAGTACCCGACCCATTTCCCAATGCTCTGCACTCGGGGATGCCTGGCCGGAACGTGATGCATCATATACCATCAAAGAGGAAATGCCCATATTGTGCCTTGTCGCTCTCTTTAATCCAACCAAAACCTCTCTCGGTGTAATATAAGTAGTTCATTATACCCACTCAAATGGAATTCAACGGGTGAACTATATAGGGTCAACTACCGTAGATCTGACCCTTTCTAACCCTTAAATATCTAGTAGCCTGGAAAAGGAACCATCTTTCTTCCATCCCGGGCGCCCAGAGGTGTGGTTTTGGTTATTTAGAAAAGCATACGCGACCTACACCTTTCCCTACTACCGAGAGAATTTTTCTCTAAACTTTTCTCTGATCTCCAAACCCCTATTTTCTCTCTAAAGATTTTTGCTGAAGCCGATAATCCCCTCATCAGGTTTCTCGGAGGCTTCTACCCCGCCCTCCTGAAATCACTCCACTTCCATCTCCGAGAAGTGTATATTCTATGAATTTCACCTTATATTGATAAACCCATAAAAATAATGTTTAAATTAAGATTTAAATATTTTATTTTGACTATAAGAATCGATGAAAGTAATTAAACTAAATACAGACCACCCTAGATGTGGGTTAATTTTATTTATCATGTTTAAACCACACATGGGTTCAGATAAGCTCACCATTTATAAAAGTGATGTGTATTTACCTTAAAATAATTATTAATGGTTGAGTAACTATTTTAGAAACATTTAATATAAAAAATAAATAAGTTATGATATATAATAAATGAATTTTGTGAAATGAAATTGAAAATCTCTTTGATTATGTCTAATTATGTTATTTATTAATGATTTCGTATAGACAATAATATGGACCTACCCCTTATTACATTAATGTGAATTGATTAATGAATTGAATATGATAAATTAAATTGAAAAAGGTAATAAAATATACCATGTACCATCAATAATAACATATATTGTGTTTATAATAGGTTATAGGGTCAGCAAATGATGACCCACTTACATATTATATGTTCGATTCCATATATTGTTTTCGTGAATATGAAATGCTGAGACAACATTAAAAATGTTCCTTTGGAACCTTTCAAGACTATACTAATTTTTCTATGAATGAGATTCATTTAGTTTAATTATAATCCCAAACCATGTACCATGGGTTTCTATTCAATGAAGGTATACCTTATTCCACATTTTCTATAGTGGTTTTCCAATGACTCAAAGAGTTCGACTTGGTCAATGGCCCTTGGTCCTAGACCATGAGGGTCCAAAACATTATTATCCAACATATTATATAGTTTTAAAACACATGATGTAAAAGAATATTCCATAGATGATTATTTTCTATATTTTATAGTTTTTAAATGTATGGTACCACTATATTACATCATATTATACTAAAATGAGTTGTATTTCATTATCATTGCATTGTTTGTTCCATTCATACCAGCACATTTAGTCTTATTTTACATGGACACTATTAAAATATATATTCATTGACAAAATTTGTAATAGAAGAAATTTGTGGTGACCTGTGGATTATATATCACAACCTATTCGGGAAACAAATTGGTACACTGATATTCCATATAGTTATTGGATCAAGATCGTAGATTTTGTTTTATGTCGTTTCACTTTTATAGGGGATCATAAGAGAAAAAGGCTAACCAAGTAATCAGGATTCTCATGAAAATAACCCCATGGATTTATTAATTTCATTATGCGAATATTTTATATCTACATCCTAGTACATTATATCATGTTCATGAAGGGTTTTTTATTTTTATTGGATATGTTATTGATCATTTTGACATTTATTATTTAAGGTCATCTGTCATTATTTATTCTGCCCATTCTTTTATTTTATGCTTCTGTTGTATTTTGTACTTATGAATAGTGTATTGTATCCCCAATATTCTACCTTTATAACCTCACTACTAGTTATTTGGCTCTGATGAACACATAGGTTCTCTTAAGACCATGTATACCACCGACTTGCGACATTTTTTAGTACCTCTCAACATAGGATGATTCAAATTGGTATTATTTCCATAATTTGTTTTATCATACTATTTAGGGATTTTATATTAGAGGATATGAATCTTTTAGTAGTTGGTTAATATCTTGTGTCTGGGTCTGCACAAAAAAATGAGGGAAATATCAAGTTCATTGTAATTGGATTTTTTTCATGATAATATATTATAATAGTTTATTATTTATTATCCTTGGGTGGATTTTGTACATCCACTGGTTATTGATTCATTTATTTATGGTATTTTTACCCATAGACCTATATGGATATGTAGTAGTTTTAAATTATTATTTTTAGGCATATAGATATTCACATGAAATTCTTTGGACATTCATTGTAGATTACATAGTTAGACCAATTGATTCTCTTCCATTTTTTTCAGTATACCCTATTTAGTTAAATATTCTCCCTACTTCTATCAATATTTCCATGTTTAATAGTATTATTTATCTATGAAGTAATTTATTTTATACATATGTTATATATATATATATAATTGGTTGTTTATGTTTTTTCATCAAGCTAAACAATGTTTTTCAATATAACAATATGGTGGCACCTTTGCTAACCAATTTTGATATGTTTGACCCATGAACCATTAGATTCAGGGAATGAAACATTAATTATTGTGATTAATTGGTTTCCAGTAATAATTTATAATGTTTTTGGTAATTTATCAATTTAGAAATAGAACCCATATAATCAAATCATAAAATATTGTTTTCTTATATTTTTATATCAAAGCTAAAAGCTTTATCATAGAAATATGAATGGATATTTTAAATTATAATGGAATGAAACATTATAAAATTGAATAGTAATTCATCTTACTAAACCATGGAATATGTTAAATTAAAATTCTTATTTAAAATGGATTCCTTTATTAGGATATAACCTCAATTTTTTATCATTATGACTCGTATGACCAAATCCATAAATCCACAGCCAAAACCAAGTAGGAATTTTGGTTTATGATGCATATAGATAATCTTATTAATGGTTTTTTGAGTTTTTAAGGTTAACTTAATATGGGATGTACAAAACTGGACCCAGATTAATCGATGAGCCCCCATTAGTTTTACATTATATTTTATTACATAGGTGTTGACCCCATGGGGTTATGTTTTTATTTTTGGGAAAGTTATTTAACATGAAATATTCCACATATATATTAATAAATATAAATTTATGGTGATATATTACTTAACTATCACCCAACAAAAGATATCATAACCATTATCTATATTTGAATATTATTATTACAAAACTCATGTTAATTTAATTTCCAATAATAATATAATGGGTATTTTAATAAATACTATGTAATTAAAATGATTTTCAAAAAACAATATTGTAATAATTTCATTGATAAATACATTGATTTTAAGTGATTATGTGTAAATTATAATATAGTTTATCTATTATGCCTTATAAAGTCATCTAGATATAGTGATTATTACATTTTAATGTTAAGCTTGAACAATATTCCTCTTATATGGGAGAGTCAAAAATATTTGTAACAAATATGAAGTAGTAAAATTAATTAAAATTAAAAATTTATAATTTTATAATTTGAAACCTTTCCTAATGATAAGATTAGATTACTGTGGGAGATTCCTTTAATGGGTGTCGAAAATTTCATGTAAATACATAATTGGCATCCTTTCTAATTTTTCTTTAATCTATTTGTTATTTATTTAATCGAAATGAATAATTTATACATTAAACATTTTTTAGATGATTATTCCTTGTGTAAAATTGGGGTTACCCCGTCGATTTATCACTATTTGGAATTATAAAACACTATATTTTTGAGCTAATATCTATTTACAAAATGTATTTTCCTTCTAATTATTCTGTATGGTACGACTCACATTCGATTGAAGATTACACTTTCAGTATGGAAGGGATGTTTTTTGGTTATGTAAAATTCTATTTGGTTTTCCTCGTAAGTAAATATTGGGTGATTTTAAGCTCATTTTTCTTAATGTTAACATTATAACCTATTTGAAGAACTCCCCTATTTAAATTCATGGAAGAGATCAAGACCTAGTTGACTGATACAAGGAAGTTGATTTCATATGATATATTAATAGGTTTGACCCATGTTGGTCTACTAATAATTACATTCTTTTTTTTACCTCTTTCACAGTGAGATATAATGTGTGGTAGATGTTGTGTGTTAGAGGCCCTTAAATGGTTTATGGTTCTCATGTGATAGAACATATGAAAATGTAGATAGAATTGGAGGCCCTGTTTGAAGACATGATCTATAGAGATATGTTAAAGAAAATGTTCCCCTTTATATTTTATTATAACCTATTATTTCATCATTAGAATTTTATATATGGAAATTATTTATACTACTTTCATAGAGGTTTATATTTCCTATAAAGGCAATGATCTTAGTTTTACGTGCTTCTTGAATCTAATGAATAAAATGTGCTCTGTTTTTTCATCATAAGAATGATGATTTATGTGTTCTAATGGGATCTCCTAGGGTGCTTGGATATCTATACTATATCTAATAGGTAGAACTATTTATGTTCTTGTCCAAGGTGACTCGTTTTTTGAAGCATTGAATCTCTAGATTATGGACATGATACCTTTAGGAAGGTTTTAATATGATAAATGAAATCATAGGTAAGAGAATTATATTAAATAATTTTTTAGGTGATCTCCATTCATTCTGGAAAATTACATTCTATAAATAACAATAATCATTACCTTGTTGACATAAAACACATAAATTCATTATTGGGGTCTAGAATTGGAGTATATTACACTTATTTTTAAGAAAATATTTGTTTCTTTTGATAATAGGTAGTAGCTGTTTGAATTTGAAAACCATAAAATGCATTTTTGTGATCCTGTGAATAATGGTTGAAAGAAGGTTACCAATATGGTCATGTTGACCAAGAAAATTACGTTAAACTAAATTAATCACCTTGCGAGAATGTTTCATTCAGAAATAACTGTGATTCATTAGATGGTTAATTGTGCTTGATCATGGAAATTCGTTGTCGTGTAATGTGGTGTGATGACATGGTAAAGGAAAATATGGAAAATTTTGATTGTATCTTGGATCAGATAGATCTATAATCTCATATAAATAAAATATAAATGTATTTCAAGATTATATGTGATCATTCCACTTATCATGACATCATCATAGGTATATTGAGAGACAATTAACTATACACAAATATAACTAGACAAATTACTTTTATAGGTTAATTGATTTACACATTAATATTTTTTCCTAAGGAGTGATTTAGAATAATCCACATGGTAATAGTACACCATTAGAGATTTTATGATAGTGACTCATTTCATGATTTTTATTTTGGATATCACCATAGTAATTTTTCTTTGGGAGTGGGAAAAATTGATGACTGAAATATACATTGGAAATTCGGATAATAGGGTTCGTAAATTATTCATTCCTGTCATTATATATAAGAATTATAATTGTTAATTATATTTTTTCATCAATGATATAATAGGGATTCTCCTAGAATGGAGATCGAGAAATCGAAACCCAGTTGTTGACCCTCATGTGAGAAGGGTCACAAGATCTTGAGGCCAATTATTAGATTGTTATTTTTTAACAAATATACTATTTAATTAAGAATGTATTGTATATCCAAGATCCTCAGTTAATTACATGAATTTGTTTAATTATGTATTTGGTTGAAATCAAGATGTGTAAAATTGTATTGATGTACCTTATTACAAACCATCAATTCTAAATATGAATAATTTTCATGCTGGTGTTGTAGAAATATAATAGTTTTTAGAGAAGGATTTTCTAGGATATGTAATTAGAAGTCAAGTTCATGATTTAGTGAGCGTTCTCAAAAAAATATTGAATACCATGGGAAAAATCATTAGAATATGGTTTTGGTGACCCATAAACCATTAAATAAGGGACTTTTCAAAATAGTCAGCTCAATAGAGTTAAACTTTAGTTTTTTAGTACAATTGTAGGTTGTTGGTAAGGAATCATATTTAGAAATACATTGGGACAATATGGGTTTATCTTAAAGTGTCAACATAACCTTTTTAAAGGAGTGGTTAGTGTGACCAGTCTGTGTTGGGAGGACTATAATTCAATAACTCTTTTAATAGGATATCCAAGCCTATATAAACAATCAGTTCAAAAATAAGAACATCCCAATAAGTAATAATAATAATGAAAAATGATACAAATGTTTTTTGGGAAAACATATTTCCAATAAATATTAATAATATATCAATATAATTCAGGAGGAAAAAAATAAAAATATAGAATGAGGAAGGATGTCATAGAGGATGATAAACCACAATACTAAATAGTCTAAAAAATCAGGATAGAAACCCGAGAATCACCAAATCATTCTCAAGAGGCCACCACAACCAACATAACCCACTTTTTAGAAGAGCTATGTAGAAAATAATGTATAATACATAGAAAAATAATCATTACACAGTATAAAGACTTCATTCCCACCAATGTGAGTATGCTTATTGTGAGATAATGGTTGGTAGGATAATATCATAATACCATCATATTCCATTAATGAAGATAACCATGTCTCTACTTTAAATGTATTAATAATTTTGTTCTATATTACATTATGCATAATAAAAATAAATCTTCATACCCGATATCAAATAATAAAACAAATTATTTATAAGTCAGACCTCAGTGGAGATAAGTGATAAAAACTGCAAATGAATTTATGATAATTTACAAAGAACTAGAATTTAAAATTACATATTTAATTTAATTTAAACTATAATTCAATTTCATACATAATGAAATATCTTTTTTATTAGTATTTTATGTAGATAACTACTAAATATTAAATAAAAAACCCATATATATATATATTTATAAAGTGGAAACTTATTATCAAAATATTATTTTATCCTAATGTAAAACTTTTGAAATTAAACAAGTTTTCTTCTCATGAATCATCTTCATGACTTTCAACTTGACTTCTTCTTCTAACATTCCAATCTTTATGCCATAGGAAAACAGTACAAAACACGTGATTTAAAAAAATCCCATCAGAACGGATAAAAAATGAATAAAGACAATAGATCATCCATGAATGCATATAAATTATTCCCTTTTTCAAAATAAATTGTCGGATCAAAATTAGTATTTTCCTAATAACGGAATCACTTTCACTACCTTAGTCATTTATTAATAAATTTCATAAAAATTAAAAAATATAAGTTTTTTAGAATTATAAAAAACTCATAAAAACAATTTTTTTTGAAATAGTGCATAAAAATAACATTTCCGTTGATCATTAAAAGTTTTAAGAAATTATTAATTTTTTGATGAATAATGAATATACATGGTTTTGTAAAAAACAACATTTTTATTTGATGAATTTTAATATTCATTTATTATTTAAAATTTATTTAAAAATAAAAATACATCAACTATATTATTATAATTACTATTTAGGTCAGTGTAATAAATTCCATAATGAAATGTTGAAGTAAAAACATTTATATTTATGATAATTACATTATTTGAAAACTACTTTTCCATATCATATGTGGGTTGAATTTAAAATTACATTTATCCACTTCAAGGAATTGAATTTTGAAAAATTGATTCCATATTTACAATTATAAAATATAATATTTTATAAAAAGGTGAACATAGTTTTTTTTCTTAATTAATAATACAAATAATAAAAATTATTTACTATAGTTAAGGATAAAACGAGTTTATCGTTGAGATAAACTAAAACAATATGAGATAAAATTATAAAATACACAAGTAATAAATATTGTATTTCAATATATCTATAATTTTCAAAGAATCCATAAAATTATATATATTTTGGACACATGTACATGAAAGTGACAAATATAATAATTTATGTAATCAAAAAGACAAAATTTTACCCTCTTGATTTTATATTATAATTATGAGTTCAAATAGTTACAAAAGAATGATGTGAATGAATATTTATGTTCTATTTGAGAATAATTGAGTTAATTTTATAATGGAAAATTATTCTAAAATTTAATTAATTATATAATTACCTAAAATTATAAAGAAATGAAAATGGAGTAATTATTAAATTAAAATAGAAAGAAAATACACAACCATAAAATTTTAAAAATTGATAAAAATTGATTTAAATATTTTCTTCCATTAAATGTTTGAAAAAATAAATCATTTTAATGTGTTTTAAATGAATATATTATTGTTTCATAATTATATTGATAATTTTAATGTTATATTAAATGAATTGGGTAAAAATGGACATCAACGTTATTTTAAAGTAAATAATATTGTATTTAATGATTTAAAATTCAAAAATACCATACACTGCACAATGTGATATTTAAATGAATAAAAATATCAACTGTGGTGAATTCAGGTATCATTTTTTCTTTTTATATTATTTTTAAGGACCCCTAAGGGGTTAAAATTTTTGTAACTATCGTTATAGTTAAAATAATATTTTTTCACATTACTTGGCCTTTTGTGAAAATTGATTTCCAAGCATTGGATTTTTATTTGATATATTGGGTTTTATATTTAGAATTATTTGTTGAAAATTATCTAATAAGACTAATTTTATATATACCCATATATGATAAATTACCATGGTGGAAAAACTAACGACCATATTGATACTAAAATGGAAAAAATTAAGTAAATTAAATGACTACATAATAAATTTCTTAAAATACAATTCTACTTATTATTTATCTATTTATAAAAACGCCATAATTTTTATTGTATCAATTTTTATAAAACATGTGGTGGCCGTGACTTTCCATTACTGAAATGTTTTTGGTATTTACCAAAATGATACTATTGTGAATTTATAAACGGGAATTCCTTCCTATAAATAATTTACTCTTATCAGGACACATTTATCATAAAAACTACTATAATCTCTTCAAATACTTCCTTTCCAAATTAATGATATTTTTGAATTCCAAAAATATGACTCCTAGTGTATTTAAGAGGACATTCCAAGTGGGTTTCTCATATATAAGGTAATTATCTAAACAGTGTTGTTTCTTTATCATTATTCTTCTAAAACAATTAAATATGTACTAAAAATTGAAATAAAAAAATATTATCTATGTTATACATAGATGTTATTATGTCAATTAAATAACCTATATATATCTCTTATTTAATTAAATGGGAAAAAAAAATTTCAATCAACTGTACGATGGACAACCACCTCGCAGACCATTGTATCTCATTTTACATAAACACCCCTCACAGTAGAATCTTATAATGGATTTAATGTATATATATATTATAAGCATTATAATATTACATATGGATTGAAATGCGACATATAACTTCTTACTTTCTATTTAATAAAAAATAAAATAATGTTACTTGTGTTCACTATGGACCACAACCTCTCGAAGTGATGTGATTTGTTTTTCAATTATGAATTAATTAAAATTTAATGAGGATAAATTTAATGAATTTTAGTGATATATATAAGAAAATATTTATTCTATAAAATATATAAAGAAAACTCTTATTTACCCTTTCTCCTATTAGGGAAATTATAATGTTGCTTCTGCGTACGTATTACCTACCATCTTGATGATAAATCTTGCACCACTAATGGAAATCCGGACGTAAGGGGTTTCTTCTAAATTTCCATTTCATTGAGACATATATTTCAATATGATTCTATTATCTAATAAATTGTTTATATTTTCTCACATTTTATGTATTTAACATGAATAATTTATTATTATAAATTATTAATTTTTTAATTCATCCATATTCTATCAAATGGTTACAATTTAAATAATATCGATGTGGTCTGAATATTTTTTATACACACTCATTCCTTTACGATTTCTAGGACATTTGTTGAATGAATCATTCTATTTATCCATTATAATCTCCTATAATTTAACTATCCTTATAATTTTTATCATTGATAATATATTTCTAAATTTTACTCTAATTATACATATATTATTTTATTTTATAATAAATATGATTGATTGGGGAAATTATTGTTAGTATTTATTCACTAATAGATAAAGAATTTTTTTTCTCTAAAGAATATTGATCTTGAATTAAATCAATTATTCAATATTTGAAGAATTATTTGGAAATATACATATGGGTGGGACCGAGTTATAGATATCCTCTCAATGCATTATTAGTTCCATGAGATAAATCAGTTGGGTAAACTTATTTAAATGGGTTCTTCATCTATACATAACCATCATCTAAACAATCCTAGCATGAAATCCTGAAAAAATTATATCATGATATAAGAGATCATATTTCCAAAATTTTAATAAATTTATCTATTGATAAATCTTTTTATATTATTAAAAATGATATTTTGGATTTTATATTATCTCTATATGCTTTTCATTCTTAGTTTATAGATTTAAGGGAATGGGAGTTTAGTTTTTCACCTTTCATTAATTATTATTCTTAATCTTGTCAGGATTTTAATGATTTAAATTAAATTTTTTGTGTTTGTACATAATTTCTACAACCGCCATGAATCTGGTATCATAGAACAAGTGCCTTTTTTATTATATTCAAATAGATAAAAGGGGTGAAATCTCAAATGACTGATTAGTTTAGTAGTTATAGAGAACTAGATATGTAAAAGATACACATTTTACATAGGTAAATAAAATAAAAATAAAAATAATAGAAATAATTATTTATCCTTCAACTTTTTCCATGATTTGTTAACTTATCATGGGAATGGAAAAAAAGTTGACCTAAAATTCAAAGTAAGTGTTATATACGGTAGAAAATATCAATAATGAATAAAGAATAATCAATATTTAATATTAAATAAAAGAAAAAGAATCCAGTTTAATCAATAATGTAACTATCATAATTGTATATGTAATAATCAATTAGGATTAGTAAATAATTGAACACCGATTCCACAGAATTAATAAAATGGGAATGAAATGAATCCAGAGAGAATATCATTGTGAAGATATTATGAATAATAGTGATAACTAAATTATAAATGAATGATATTAATAATTATTTGAAATCATTATCTCTTGAAACCTCAATACCTACACTCTAATAGTCATTCACAATATATTTTGAAACTACTAGGAAAAAACCCAAAAGATTTGGCCAACTGATTTGTCTTATGAGGTGTGTGATGCATCAATGCGATATCTATTACCAAAAACAACCCTCAATTCTTCACCATATAATTCCTCATATATGGAATAATTTAATAAATTCATGAATTAATGTTATTTGTTATCAAATATCTCTATTGAGTAAATAATATGCGTTTGACCGTATTTCCATATTTAATCAAATTACATTCTATGTAATCACAATATGAAAAAAATATACCGTGTTTAACTAGTAATCACATACTTGATACAATACATATATATATTTAAGATAAATTTAATTTCAAATGAAAACTGATCTCAAGAAAGAGATTCTTAAGCACGAATGTAATTAATAACAAATGAAATTGAGATTTTCAAATAGTTTTTTTTTGAATTATTTGGTAGCATTAAAAAAACCTAGAATAATAAACCTAAAAATAAATATTAATCATCATTAATAAATAGGTGATTATGTTAAATTAATCAATGGTTTGGTATATACACTATATAAAAGTTAATAGGTGAATACTAACAAATATGACTGAATAAAATGGATATTGACAAGAAATATCATTCAACATGGTAATGTTCATCTAAAATACTCTACTATGAAATAACTAAAATTGAAACATAATATTACATTATATATTAATCATTCATGATATGTAATGAGAAAAGGTATGTATTTACTCCATATAAAATAAATTATGGGAACAATAATAAAATTATAATAAGTGAAGTGAAATTGAGTTAATGTCCATGACCAAACACTTTCTTTTGGTTAACCATGATTTAAAATCATGTAAAAAATATTTAACCATGTTATTAATTTATTCCAAAACAATATAAATATTTTTAATTTCATATATGGTCACCTTATTACATTCCAATTCATTTTTTTAAATGATACATCAATATTTTCAGGGTTTCATGTGTTAATTTCCTTTTTTATCATGCATATTTTCCATGAATGTTCCAGTTCATAAACATAATATTTTGTCACGTAATATACTTAATGATATTATTGTTTTAAATATAACATTTACTCATTATATATATTTTTATAATCAATCATTAAGGTTGGTAATTGAAAACATGTTAGATCACTTCATGGAGATAGTACGTCACACATATACATGGGTGCAGATATCACTCCCTTAATGTAAAAAAGCTCAGGGAGAATATGAAAATAATAATTTTCTATAATTTATAACATTTAATTTATATAAAATATATATTTTTAGGTATTATTATAAGATTCAATGTAAATCATAAGTGAAAATCGAATCACATAGCTTTGGGAGGTTATAGTCTGTCGTACACACGAGCAACAATATCATAAAATTTAAAGAATGCAACGTAAGAAGTTATCTTTGATATCAGAGATAAAAGAGTATAATTATATCATAAATATTTTATATAACCATTTAATCCATTATTATATACAAATATGAGATATTATGATATATAATTATTTATGTTGGTTTGTAAGGCGGTAGTTCTCCTTAAACACAAGCGACAATTTCATTTTCCATTTGATGGAATTAGAGACAGATATTGGTTACTCCATTTACATAAAAAAAATAATTTTTTTTAGTAAATACTAGTTTTTTTATATTATCATAATTTAGTATGATTTTAAAGTGCTAAAAGAACAAATAATATGAAAACACTCATTTATGTATGTTACAAATTCTTTAGGGAACATTTATTGGTTTTTAACAAAGTATTAATAGGATGAATTTATGATAAAAAGTTAACTGGTATACTGGGATAGGTGTAAGATTCTTATTTGGGATGATATAAATTGAACCAAGTGGCATTGGATGTGTTATGTGGGGAGGATAAGGGGTGACCTTTTAATAGTTGGGAGAAGACAAACATGGAATGTTTTAAAAAATTTTGTTACACCCACATTTTTATCATGAAACCAACATCCAAAATTAATCAATATAGAAATTTAGATAGTATAGGATCTAAAAATGTATATAAATTTTTATTGAAAAATATTTAGGCAATTCTGACCCATATCTTTTTAGTTTAACCCCCTCTAAATAAATTTTTACCTTAACTGTGGTAATTATTTTTTACTTCATTAACTCTTCATCGGGGTCAAAAAAATAAGTTAAACTTATCTTATATTATAAATTTTTTTGATTCAAAATTTTTAATCCATTTTTCAATATTCAATTCATAGAATTGGTATAATCCAATATAAAATTATGCACCCAGTCGTGTAGAAAGATGGTTTTTGAAGTGAAAATTCCAACAAGTATATAATGTTTTAATATCAAAATTTGATATGGAATTGATCACAATTACAAAAATTTTATTTAATTACAAATAACTTATCAAATTTTATTTCAGAATAAATATAAGATTAAATTTACCATTCTAAATTATTTAAATAAAAACACATTTTTCAATAAAAATATTATGTTCCAATATTCACTAAAAAAATGAAACTTTTCATAAAAATCACAAATATTAATCAAATGATAATTTTAATAATTAGATTTAAAAAATGATGTTTAATTTGAAAAATTATTTATCTATAATATTCATAAATAAATTTTATCATTATTTCATAGGAAACGATGTAACTTTTTGATATAAAAAAATATGGTTCTTCAAAAAACATTTTCGTTACATTAAAATGATTCTTATTTTTATTTTTAATAAATTGATATCTAATGAGTGAGTGTAAAAAATATATTTTTCATAATTTATTTAGTACTATTTTTATCACTAATTTAATGGTTTTTTATAGAGTTCATGTTTATATAATATTTTAATAAATTATCATGTTTCATTTAATCTCGTCATTTTTTCATCATATGTAATCAAAAAAGTTTAATTTATTTTAAATGAAATAAAAACTAATGTATCAATTTTTCAAATTTACCATTCTATATTGATATTTCCATATTTATTATTATTTATTAACTAATTATAGTTTCCATTTTACATAACTCTTACCGATTATTCATGGTCAATGTTATACATGTAAAATGAATTGATAACCGACATATATAATTATTATTTTGATTATTTACCAAAATTTTATTCTACATAAATTATTATTAGATGGGATTGAATATAAATATTATATTTATTATTTATCATGAATTGAGATTTTAAATATTTTAATGTGGTATAAAATAAATTTTTGACATCAGATGGCTTAAATATTATACCACAAGGATTTTCATATAGTTTGTCATTGGTATAATAGTGGTGCCTATTTCCTATTTGGATTTCCAAAATACATTAAAATTGTGAGATACATAGCCTTTGAAAATTTATACCTTGATTCCATTCTTATAATTCTTTTGTATAAGGTAGTCATATGTGTTTGGGTATAGGAATGATAACGTGGTAAGTTGGAACTTATACTAGATTAGATATGATTAATCATATGATGAGTGTATCATCAACCCCCTCTAATGATATAGGCAAAGGAGTTTTTCTTCTATTCCATGAACACAAATATGATCAGAATATCTTTCATATAAGGATCATTTCATGTGATGATATTTAAATGTTAATGAACTTTGAAATATTAATTGACATGGTACATATATACAAAGGTAATCAATAACATATGAGATTTTCATAGTTATTGAAATACTCTATTTTCACTTTTTTCATGATGCATTAGAGAACTTAATAATATGAAATAGCATGATTATATATCATATTATATGTTACATAGGTATATTGATATAATTTTATGATGCAGATCACGTCATATCCCTTTTTATAAGATAATGAAATTTGATTTTAGTGTATTTATCTCATTAATTTTGATCAACATTAGTTGGGATCCTTATTTTTTTATGTTGGTTTCCATTAGAATAATTTGACATCACTATGCGATAGAGACATCGGAACTAGGGTATACATTAGGGAAAATTTTTCATTATATTTGAGTTGTACCCAAAATGTAGTATAACGGTGCGAATACCTAAAACTTGTGGAATAAAAAAACCATGAACCTAAAAATGAGGAGTTACCACCCCCTCAATTCATTTTCACTAATGATAAACTGAACGATCTGGAAACATCACACTCTTAACAAAGAGGTCCTCCATTCATTACTATGTAATATAAAGAGATAATGTATGAGAATAAGATATTTAATCTCAAAATGATCAACAAAGGGTTACTCAGAGGAAATATTCTCACTAGGTGTGACCTTCTATAATAAGTGAAGTCATTTCCTCACACTTATTAGAATGGGGATAACCCTATTGATATAGTTTAATTTAATTATAAATTAGGCTCAATACCCAAATACCTGGTATATTTGAACTAATGAATTTAGTTAGATAATGATTTCCCTCTATTATAGCTGCAACTACCCTCCAATCGAGACATACACAAAAGTCCATTTGGAACTATTTGTTAGTAGTAGGCTGATTCAATATGAATGTGTCTGGATTAATCTATTAATATATATCAGTTATGAATCAAATAAGGCTTCCCCTTGAATTTCTCATTCTCATTGAGTCATTATTCCATCAAATATAAGACATAATGGGGTTTCATTTCCATGTAGAGTCCAAAAATGAATCTATAACATGAATGGGTGGATATCACACCACCTATGACCAATATCTAGAGTCATATATTTTAATAATTCAATGAATGGAATGATCTAAGGAAGAATATGTAATTTTTTATTACCTAATTGTTTCCCCATTAGGGGCCCATGGGTCCAGCTAGAGGTTGAAAAACATAGGTTCATTCTACAGACTCTAGTAGGGAAATCAATAATTCGGTATAGTACCATCAAAACATGATGAATCAAAATATGGGTATATCAAATGATTACTTATTGAAAACATATGTACATAATTTATTACCTGAATTTTACTTGATAACCACTTGAGGGTCTTTTTAATTTAAAGTTTTATAGAATTATGTAAAATATTACATAACAGAGGGAACATCTCAATGTTGTATTCACTTTCTCAAAAAACAAGTTGATTAAAAAGACACAATTTCATCATTCATTGTATCACCCAATCACATAAATTTTAATTTTTAAAACTTTCTACTCATTCTTATTGGCCTAATAAAAATAATTTAATGAGGTGGCAAGATGAAAAACCTACCTCAGTATGGGACAAAAATGAAAAGAAATATTATAGTATATTATTTATAAAAAAATTAAAAAATAATTATTTTCTTTTAAAAATAAAAATTTAATCATAAATATTCATTTACATTACATTGAAAATAAATTAATTTTTTATTATTTTTCATGTAACACCCTCATATTTTTAAAAATAAAACTATGTTTAATAGTTTATATGAAACATAAAATTGAGTTTAAATAAACAGTTGTTATTTAAATTGGAACACTATAAACTACCCATTAATTTGATTATTTTTTCTAAAAATAAATATTTTATAAAATAAATATTAGGGTCGTAATATTATAAATTATATTCATAAAAAAAAGGAAATATGAACAAATTTTTTTAATAAAGTAATTCTATTCTTCAAAAAATATATTTTATTAAAAAAGATTTTTATTATTATTTTGATAGAATATTATAATTAATTATGAGAACATGTAGAAAATTTATTAAATAAAAATAAAATTATTTTTATCCACTAATATTAACATTTACATAGTGTGAAATTTTGGTATTTTTTGGAGATTATTGATTTTCAGTAAATTATAAAAATTACTAATTTTTCAATACCTTTCATTTATATTAAATAAATAAAATAATTTACACTTACTATTATAATTTATAGTTTATTTCAATGTAAAATATCAATGTATTTATTTGAATTTATTTTATTAATTTCATTTGGATATGTAGTTTTCATTTCATTGGTATATGTTTATTATAATTCTATAAAATGGGAATTAATGAAAACTATTTTAATGTTCAAAAAGTTTTTCCATTTTTCATAATGAAAATAACCCCCAAAAAATATTTTTTTAATGAAAATAAAATAAAATATTTCTATTTATGTTAATTTCACTTCAATTAATGATGATTTATTTGTCACAATCCATCCCGCTGTGCCCATCCCGTGACAAACCTCAAGACTGCCTCTCAAAGGGAAGGGGTTGGCTAACAGCACTGAGGGCATCAACTAACAAGTGGGAGGAATTTTCTTGAGTACATGTATACACATAAACACGACCTACCATGTCTAAAAAACTAAAATGGAGAAAAAGTATACTAAAACTAGTGTTGAGTACATGTACTACTTAAACATGTGCGCTAGAATACAAAGCCAACAAAAAGATCTGATAACAAAAAAGTACAAAAAGACCTGGGTAGCCATCTACTGGAAACCCCACCTGATTGTAAGAGTAGTGTATCTACAAGAAACTAAAGTAGTGCGTCTTGTAAAACTGGTCCTACTAGGCCTCTCCTACTACTAGGCCACCATGTCCTCCGTCGAAACATGTGTCATCTGCACAAAACACCTCACCTGTAGGCGAAGCCCATGCAAGGGTGAGTAACACATCACTCAGTAAGGGACCCTAGTCTACTAAGGAGAAATAAAACAAAGTAAAGCCACAATTAAAATCCAAAAATTAAAACTTCTTAGCAAGGACATCTCACACCTGATATATTCTCGATTAGGATAGGATCATCTGTTACAGTGAATAACGTTTTGTACTTTTGAGGGACTCATCCTTGATGAATCTATGATCGTTTGTCGGACCACTAAGGATGAACACGACATCTTTTCATCTACTCGGAAAATAAAGTTCAACATTGCTGCAACTCATTTTTCCGGACACTATGGATCCACACGGTTGTTGTTCGACTTCTAGGCCACTAAGGAACCACACAACTGAAACTCTTATACCTGGCCACTAAGGATCCCCATGGCTGCATCATGAGCAATTGGTCTTACCTAAATCATCTAGAATTATCACATAAAAATAACCCAAATTACTATCTCATTGTGAGGGATACAATGATACATACTTCACGTCATATAGATGACCAGTATGTAATATTCGAACATTTTAGTAAACAGGGGTAGGTTGCATTTGGTCCCAAACCAACTCGGTCGGACCGACCCGACCAATCCCATTCTGGGGTCCCGCATGACCCATTTGTCTGCTTGGCTCATTAAGCCTCCCTGGTCTCAGATCATGTTCACCATGGGTCCAAACCACCAGGTCACCCAGTGACTTGGTTTTATCTGGGTCGTCCCACTTGGGCGAACCGATCTCTTTTTCCCTCTTGGGCGGCATATCATCCTATACAATCCGACATTAACTCACAACACCATTATTCTATAATGGATAGGATCAAGGAACCAACTAGGTCACTTGGTCGGCCCGATCCAACTGGCTCTCCACAACTGGTCTGGTACAACCTAGACTGGTTTGGTTCAGGGCACGCATGAGCTGTCAACCCGACCACCCCTTTGTTCAATGCGGCTCACTAATGTGGGGCGCTCTTTCATGAGGTTCATGGTGGCTATGATTTCCATATTAAGGATGCAGCTGATGGGTCGTGGCCTACTACTATTAAGCTATGGTGTTCCACTCTTGTAGGTCACTGGTGCATGTCAGCGGCCCCTTTGAAACACCAATATGGCATGCCCCCACGTACCGCCTGAGTTGCTTCGGTGGTCTGTTTTTCAAACTGTATGTGCCTACAGAACCGTAGGGCTTCCGCCTTCAATGTGATGTTTTTGAACATGCCATTCCTCCATTAAATGAATTTTTCCATCATGAATGCACAAGGAGGAGTTTGGTTGGTCCATGTTTGTTTTACCCCATGCCCTCCGTGTTAGAGGTTTAAAGCAGGGGAGGCCCATTATTATAATTATATCAACAAGGAAATTAAAAAAAATAGGAAACCCTAAAATAACACCCTCTAATTAAAACAAATGATCCACAAATTAACTTGTTCTTGGGTTAATCCACATTCTTTGTTTAGAATAAGGAACGTGAAAAACATTAAATAATTAAAACCCCTACCATGTTGACCTTCATTGTTTCAGAGTTCCGTCCTTGAGTTTCCTAGATGTCAACATTTTTCATCATTTTTCAAAGTATATCAAATTCAATGATGTCATTCCAGAATTATTTGTTCTCTATTGGGGGGGAAATATGTTATAGGTTCGTCAGAGAGTCCACACATGTTAATCTACTCTTTCAACTAATGCATGAACTATTAAAAAAAACATGTCGTAGTGTTTTTAGTACACTGCAATGTCGCGTCATTAATGGGTAAATAATTTGTGTGTTAACGAGTCATTAATTACTTCCATTATTGTGCCTCATCACAACCCCGTCATTGCACAGTAGTGTCTTCGTGTTTTCTATCTACGGTGAGAAAATATATAAAACAACTTCTTAAGTAATTTTATTATTTTTCTAAAAAGTATTGAAAATTAAAGTTTTCTCTTGGCCCATGTCAGATGAGGTTAGGTCTTATCTAGGAAAATCATGGACTTCTATGTTCAATGGTTCCCTCATATTTTTTATCTGATCACATTTTCAAATATTAGAAAAACCCACTCACAAATTTACTAAATTCCCTCTAAAAATATTAAAATTCCATCCCAAGCTCACCAAGATTTAGAATCATTTGTTTCCAGAGTGTGTGGTCTCAAAATAATTCTATATAATTTAAAATAATACATAGATATTTCGTGAAATTACATTATCTCCACCATAGATCATTCCATCCCTGAAATCCAAAACAAGGGCTAAACCAAAAGTGGGTTACTGAGCATGAATATGTGCCTCCCACTCCCATGTTCTCTCCTAGATGATCATGTGTAACCACAAAACGCAGACCAAATGAATCGACCGACCATGTAGGGCCTTATCTTGTCGATACTCTATCTCTACCGAGAGATCCTCAAATGCCCCCATCGTTAATGTATAGATCACCCCATCTGATGACGTGTGATGGATCATTAATGTACGTACTCATCTGCGACTTGTGGAAAACATCATGCACCTAATGCGTCAGTGGGGGAAGAGATATATTTCACACCACCTCACTATCTTTTCTTAGGATCAGAAAAGGTATGATGAACCTTACAAATTTATTGTCTCCCTTTCCAAATATTCACAATCCTATTTGGGGTGAGACATGAAATAACACATGGTATACCTCCTGAAACAATAAGGGTATCTTTATCCTATCTTCAAAATAATTATTCCTTCCCTACATTGTTCTCATCAGATCCTAGATGATATTCAACTTCTCGGTGGTAGCCCATACAATGTCTTAACCATTAGTGTCGACTCCCCTAGGTTTTTCCAGCATAGTGGTTGTCTGAAAGTCCGACCGTTGAAGGCCTCGAACGATGCCATGGTAATTGTGGATTAATAGCTTTGGTTACCTGAAAACTCTACTAGTGGTAGGTGTCCCTCTCAACTATGACCAAAATTCTGAAAGTAAGAAAAAATCAAGTCCTCCACGGTCTGTATGGTCCACTCTGTCTGACCGTCTGTCTTGGGATAAAAAGTTGTGCTCAAGAACAAATTATCCTCAAACGCATCCTGTAATCCCTTAAATAACTAGGATGTAATGATTTAATCTTTGTCTAAGATGATAGTTGATCTAACTCTATGGATATGCACTATATACTAGACGTAGAGGCATCCAATTCCATCTACCTATCCCTACTCCCTGATGGGTAGGAAGTGATCTTACTGGGTATGTTTGTCAATGACCCCCTAGATAGAATCATGTCCTCTGGAGGTACGTCGTAATCCCATAATGAAGTTCTCGAGGTTCCATAAAATTTACACTCTAGAACCTTAATTAGATGTTCCAATACTGCTGGAACCTGATTCTTGTCCTTCCCTTGCAAATAGGTGAGGAATTTTGAGATTAACTCAGCCACTTCTGTTTTCATTCTCGGCCACCAGTAAGGATGTCAGAGGTCCTCGTACATCATCTTCACTCCAGGATGTACCTCCAAAGGGGATGTATGGAACACCCTATATACCTCCTCCCGCAATTACATTGGTACTATTGTGCACCCTATGAAAATAATCAAGTGCTCCCCACCTATCAAAAATCTATCAAGAGCATTTCCTAAGGATAACTGAGCGCATTGGGCCTCATAGATAACATCCACCAGGGGTGCCACCACAAATCTCTATAAGAGTGGTGGAGTAAAAGACATTGACTAATGGTATGATGTTCCATCTTAATCCATGAATGATATATGCATCAAGACAAGTTGCTTCGTCTCCTCACTCATCAACTTTAAAATGGGCCTCCTGCTGAGCATGTCTGCCACCACATTCCTCTTCAATAGAGTATAGACTATCTCAAAATAATATTTCTGGATTAAAATCATCCATCGATGAGGTATAATGTTTAGGTCGTTCTAGGGGAAGATATACCTAAAAATCTTCTGGTTGGAGTAAACAATAAAGCGTACACCTGTTAAGTAGTTCTGACATATCTTCATGAAAATGACCACTACTACTAACTCCAGTTCATGGGTTGTATAGTTATGCTTATTCTACCTCAACTTTCATAAGAAATAGTCGATCACTGATTGATCCTTCATTAGTGAATAACCCAGTCTAATCCCCCACACATCCGAGATGACTACATACCCAACCATCTCTTCTGTTAGTCTTAAGATTATGGAACTAATCAGTCACCATCTCAGCTCCTTGAAACTCTGTTGGAACTTCTCTATCCACATGATGGCATGTCCCTTTCATGTCAAGAATGATAAAGGTGATTCAACTTTGGAAAATCCATGGAAAATCCTCCGGTAAAATCCATCCAACCTTAAGAAGCTATGCACCTCAATCACACTTCTCAGTGGATCCCATTAGTCCAATGAACATGATTGGGGCATTGGTCATGCCGAAAGGCACCACCACGAACACGTAGTGGCCATTACAACACATGAATACTATCTTCAATATTTCCTCATCTTGAACCCGAAGATCGTGATAGCCTGACATGAGTTTGATCATTGAGAACAACCTCACACACTTTAGTTGATTGAAGTGGTCATATATCCACAATAGTGGATACTTTTTTTCCATAGTTAGCTAGTTCAGGCACCGGATGTCTATGGCTTACATCAAGCTCACGTCTTTCTTCATGGAAAATAAAACCATGTCTGACCGTGGGGAAATAATGTGCCTTACAATACCCTTATCCTCTATGTACTCTAGCTATTAACTTAGCTTACAAATATCCACGGGAGCCATCCAATATTACTATGTGGATGTCAGTGTCATCTAGGGGTATAGGTCGATGAAAAAGTCTAACTCTCTGTGAGGATGTCGTCCCAGAAAATCATTAGGAAAAATATCCTCGTACTCATCCACCACTAAAGGAATTCTTGGAATCATGTCTTCAACCAGACCTAGGGTGAGGCCATCTAATTGATTAGAGATCAGTTGCACCATCATCTAATAAATTAAATCATATGTTGTAGTGGTTTCTTTATCACTAGTGAATTATAACCTAGCCCCATCTCTATAGACAGACTACACTGTATGCCTAAAATAGTCAATCTGAGCATGGACTGTGGATAAACCATACATACACAATATGACATCGTAAGGCCTCAACACTTCTTCTAGGAGATAATACTTGAAGTTCGCACCTCCTAGAGTAACCTCACACTGCCAGATCTAGTGTGAAATCTTCGAGTCCCCTCTTGTATGAGTCTTTAGTTGTATGGATTGAGCCAATGGCTCCAATGGAATCCTTGAGCTCTGAACGAGAGTAGTGGAATAGAAAGAGTGACTGAAACCTATTTCTATTAAAATTGATATTAGTGTGGAGAGGACACATATCATACCTCAAATAAACACTAAACCACCATTTTCATAAGCATATTCTGCCTAATGCTGAGCTCACCCATGTTCACCTCCTCCCTGAGGTCGGGGTGGTCCACCCGGAGGTGGTGGAGGTAGTACCTTGAATCGTTGCTCACTACATGCTGCTTTGCCGACTCCCATGTCACATCCTCCACCCTGCAGCCCTCCTTGCTTGAACATATTCCTCTATATCTATGGTCCCTTGACTATCTGATGATTTCCCATATGGTGGTTGAGGAAGTCACGAGCTATGTTTCCATACCCGATGCATGAGTATCACACCCTACTCCTCAACTGTCTCCCGCTGTCCTGGCATCTTCATGCCACTGATCCCAAGTCATGGTGTCATCCACTAGATGATATATCCTATTAGGATCCCTTCACCATTAGTCAAATACTTGAGAGGGATGAATCAGCTACCTATATCCCAGTACTGGAACCAACTATCAGTGCCTTCTCAACAAAGAATCTCTCCACAAGAAAGGATGCCTCCAGCACCTGGTCCTAGGTAGGGTTATGGAGAGCCACCATCGATGCCCTGATCTACCTATTGAGTGCATGATAAAATGCCTGAGATATGATGAAATGGTCTTTAACTATGTATGTTGAGTAGTGAGAGAGGACTCTATACCTCAAAGAGTACTGAACCACTGACAAGACTCCCTACTAAAGGTGAAGAAGCCCCTGAATACACACAGAGCACCCAATCACGGTGAAACAATTCTCTCAAAAAATATGCTTGAAGTCATCCCAAGAGACAGTCGCCTCATGATGTCTCCAAATCGTCAGGCTCCATTATCTCCCTACCAATACATGAAGAAGACTCACACCTAAGATATCCAGTTGGTTGAGTGGTGTTCTCACAAATTGAAAGACCCACGTCACCACCTCTAGCAAATTCATAGTGATCTGGGGATTCGTCTCTCCCCTAATCTTGGGAGGACTCTATAGAAAAAATTATGTAGGGAACTATGTCAATGTACATCCTCTACTAGTACTGCTGGTAGTAGATGATGAACCATGGGTGGTGGTATTACTGGTTCACTATCTAGTGGTTCCATCTCGAGAACTGGTCCCTGAATGAATTCCTCATCACTAGGTGGGTAATCCTCTCAACCACATATCGGATTCACGGTAGGTCATCCTCATGGTGGAATCCAAAAATAGATCATGATGGGACACTATAAAATTATTATACCTATTTATCCAACTATTATACAAAACAACATAGATAAAAACATTTTTAACCCGTTTTTCATGCATTGAGCCAAAAAACATAAATGGCGGTCTTGGTGCATTGATAAGTCAGCGACCACACCAATACAAGACTCCCTTAATCTGAAGGTCAGACTCGCATTATTTAAAATAGTTTCCAAAAAAAAAACAACAGTCTATAGGTCTTTGAAGTAGGAATGAAAACCTTTGAAACCACTTTTTCATAACCCGTCCCCTCGAGGCATGTGTCGTGACATTCCCCAAGACCACCTCCTAAACGTCAGGGGATGTCGACTAACGCCGAAGGAGTCAAACTTCATGTGAGATGAATTTTCTAGAGTACCTATATGTAGACACATGGAAAACCACACCCCACTAACTAAAATAGGAAAACAATTATACTGAAACAAGTGATAATTACAATAACAACAAAAACAAGTAGACCAAAATTCAAACCCATCAAAAATATCAGGAAATAGTAAAGTACAAAGGGACTTGGATAGACATCTACTGGAAACACCAACTGATGGTAAGAGTATTTTAGCTATTAGAAGCTGAAGTAGTAAGCCCTATACACCTACTCCTATGGGGCCATACCAACATGTTGGACACCATGTCCTCCATCAAAAAATTCATCATCTGCACAAGACACATCACGTGCGGGGAAAGCCCGTACTAGTGTGAGTAATGCAGTACATAGTAGGGGACCCCAAACCACTAAAGATAAATATCACAATGAAAATGTAAAATGAAAACCTAAAAAATAAAACCTCAATGCAAGGACCTATCACACCAGGTATATACTATAGTTAGAAAGGTTCATTGGTTATAGTGAATAATGTTTCTTACTATTGAGAGACTCATCCCTAATGAATCATTGCTCGTCTATCAGGCCACAAAGGATCCACATGCCAGATGATCCTTTTTCGGCCACTAAATTTACAAATAGATATTAATTGTCCGCTAGGCCACTATGGATCCACAAGACTGTTTCTCTACTGTCAGTCCAGCAAGGATCCACATGCCTACAACTCGAATGTCCGACCACTAAGGATCCACGCTACTGTAGCTCATTTTCCAGGCCACTAAGGTTCAACATGGTTAATACATGAGCCATTATTTGTAACTCAAATAGAATTAAGTACCTCATAGAAATAACCCAAAGGAATTCCTTATCGTAAGGGATCCAAAAAAATAGAAGTTGCATCCAACAGAGGTCCAGTCTATAAGATAAAGACGATTTAGTAAACATGGGTATGTTGCATTTGGGCCCGGTCTGACATCGTTGGACCGACCCGACCAATCCCAGCCTTAGGTCCAGAATGACCCATCATCTTGCCCGGACAATTAAGACTCACTAGGCCCAACTCATGTTGGCTGTGGGGCCAAATCACTATGTCACCCAGTGACCCGGTTTTACATGCCTGACCCACTTAGGAAGGATGATCTATTTTTCCCGCCTGGGCAGCATAGAGTCCGATAAGGCCAAGAATTAACTCTGTGTCTCAGTCCACTAAAAAATACTATCTAATGGAACTAAATGGGCTTCCTGGGTAGTTCGGTCCAACTGGCTTGACATGGCCCTTGTTTTTGGCTAGTTTGACCTAGCCCAAAGGGACAACTTAGTTCAGCCAGTCCAGTACAGCCCGAACCGGCTTGGCCTGTCCGAGTCGGGGAGTACATAACCTTTCAATGCTGCCGAAACATTTGTTCATTGTGGTCCATGGATTCGGGGGACTCCCCATGCGGTGACCCATTACCCCACGTTCCATCTCAATACCACGGTTGACAGGCCACATCCTCATACTGTTCCCCCCCGGTACGCACATGGCGTGCCACTCCCACCCACCGCTATCGCAAGCCAGTGGTCCCTTTGCCACACCACTACGGCCAGACATTGGAATGGTCTATCGCTGGTACCGGTGCACTGTCAGTTCCTTCAATGGGACACCATAGATTCTTTGATGGTCTGTTTTTCAAACCGTCTATGCCTACAGGGCAGTAGGGTTGCCGATGATACTGTGATGGCCATTAACATTCCATTATTCCGTTAAAATAATATTTACACCAAGAATGAACAAGGAAGAGAGGGGTAGTTCCTTATATGGGTTTGGCCACACCCTTCTATTTAGAAGGTTTAAAGATGAAGTAGCATGAGATTACAATTCTATCAAAAATGAAATTTATATGAATAGAAAACCCAAGAACAATTCTCTCCAGTTGGAATTCATGGTCTACGGATTAAACAGTTCGTGGGTTTATCCATGTTCATTGATTATAATAATGAAGTGGAGAAAATTTTAAATAATTCAAACCCCTAGCTCATTGATTTTTGTGGCCACAATGTTTCATATTTGAGGGTCCGAGAGGCCGATGACATACGTCATTCAACGAAGTAGATTGATATCGATGATGTATTGGTAGAATTATCCATTCTTCATTAGGGAGTAAATTTTTAGGAGGTTCATTAGAGTGTCATAATAGCTTAATCCTCCTTTTCACTAACGCATTAACTATTAAAAGAAAACACAACGAAATGTTTCTATTATGATGTGACAACACATATTAAATGTGTTATTACATTTGGTGTTAACATGTCATTAATGTGTTCCATTAATGGGCCTCGTTTCACCCTCTTCATTGCAAAACAACATCGCTACTCATTAGTGAGAAACAAAATAAAATAACTTTTCAAGTCATTTTATTATTTTTCTCGAAAATTATGAAAATTAACTTTTTTGTTCGGCCCTTGTCTGCCGAAGTAAAGACTTTTTTATGAGAATCCCAAAATTCTTTGTTTAATGGTGCCCTCATATTATTGATCTATGCACCGGTTGAAATGTTAGAAAACCCCACTAACAGGTTAACTTAATACGCCTTAAAAAATACAAAATTCTACCTTGGGATCGTTGTGCCTTGAAGCACATGTCGTCCAATCATGTGGTCTCAAAATAATTCCCTCTTTTTTTTCAAAAAAATTACATGAAAATTTCGATACATTAAATTATTGACATTGAGTTAGTTGAAGACCATCTATTGCTTGAATAATGTATTTTCCTTTAAATTGTGTTTCATTTTGTTTAAAATATTAATTTTAAAATAAAATTTTATTTTTTTTGTGAAATAATTGTTAACAAACATATCTCATATTTTAAATCATGAAAAATATTATTAGGATGTTTTTTAACATAATTTTTGTTAACAATGAATTGAAAAAACCATAATAATTTAGTACTATATGTGAGATTGAAAATGTTTTCCCATGGGTAAAAATAAATATATAATGGGTAAAATAAAAAAAAACCTTCTAAGTTTTTCTTTATGGGAATATTTTTAATAATTATAATATAAATTTTGAAGTGGAAATTTTTTTATAATTTTTTTTGAATAATAAATTAATATATTTTATTCGTTTCAAATTTCCATGTGGCCACTAATTAAATAAATCCTCTTATCTTATAATTTCTACTAAGAAATATTTGGATCAACCATGAACATAAAAAACTCCATCCTTACAAACCTAACCATTTCCTAGAGGATTTGGTGTTAATATAAAACCCACATAATAAGGCTTTTGATGATATCTTAAAGAGGTTTTCCAAACAAGATGTGCTATTTTTGTCCTAGAATTATTGATTTGTTTCTTCTACCACCTTCCTCTAATAAAATTAATATATTATTATATAAAAATATCTATTTTATGCTTATATATCATTTTGTTAATGGAATAACCAATATACATCTCCTCTTTTACCAAATTGGAATCAAATTCATCTGTATGATAGAATACATCTTCACGAACCAATTAAATTTGTCTTTCATCATTCCATATCGTGGTTCCTTATGATTATATATTTAACGTATCTATATGAAATTCATGTCATATTTATCATTATTTTAAATTACTATATCATATATTTTCATCCTATTACATTCATTAAACTATGATAACATCCTTCATATAGATATATTTTATAACCCTTCCATGAAGTGATGAGATTTGATTCCACTAACGTGTAACAATGATATAATATATGAAGAAATTTAGAAAAATAATATGATATTTATGATATAATTACCATTATGTAATTATAATCAAATTATACACTTATTTCCATCATGAACATTGAAAAATTGAAACGTTACTCATTCGTACATAGAGCCTACCATATCCTTGAATGTAACATAGTTTTTTTTCATTAACATATATAATTTATGGTTTATAAAGGGTAGTTGATGTATAAAAAATGTTAAATATGTAATGTTAATTATTTTAGATATGATTAAATATTATTCTCTATGATGTTAGCCTACTTAACAAAGTGATTTTCGAATAGGAGCTAAATATCGTCAAAATTTCTATAATTAACCTATTTGATTATATAATTGAATATAAAATAAATAAAAAATACTAAATATGTTCATAGTAAATTAATTATTACCAAAATTTTATTATTCAAGAATAAAAATAAATAATGCAATAATCTGACTCAAGGAATATGATCCCTCAAAACCACACTTTTCTTTAGGTTATAACCATTCTCTACATGTTTCTCATTATCACTATGTTTGATATTACATAATGATTATATATTATGTATAAATGTATGTATCATATATAAATATCTTATTTTACCTTCCATTTATGTGGTAATATAATTCATGTGATCGTTTCCCAAAGGAAACTTATTTATTTCCCTGGATTTTTATTTATTTATTTTATGATTGATTTCCTTTTGTGGAACAATAAGCATGTATATGTTAGGATTGGTTTTCCATGATAGTTCTATAATGAATTGGGTAAATATTTTTTCTCATGATCTTTTTTTATGATATTATGAGGTAACAATATTACATTATGGAACTCTTTTCACAATGTAATATTATCTAGGAAGTTAGTCTTGACTCATGTTTACATTGACATTGTATGTTTTAGAAAATATTTAGTGGTTTCTTTGATCTAATGATACCATGTTATTTAGGTTATTATTATATGTTATTAATCAATAGTAATATATTTAAAAATATTATGTAATAACTTTGACTCTCACATTATATTTCCTTATCATGTTTATTCCCTTGTTAAGGTTCATAACCCACTCATTTCTTTTATGTATCCCCAAAACTATTTTATACCAATTTATGTCTTCAAATGGATTTTGGAACTCATTATGGAAAATAAATTAATTACTTAATGTTTTATTTTCCATTATTTGAATTATTACTTTATCATTACAAAATAAACTATGCCACATGACTTTTTATTGGACATATTGGATATTTCTGTATAAAAAACATGTAAAAATACATGCAAGATGCTTGGAATATAATAATGGGTATTATAATAGGATATAATAATTTTAAGGGATTTAATTAGAATACATTAGTGAGAACACTAGGTGTAAAAATATGTATAGTGTAATTTCCTAGAATTTTGGGGAAGTATGGAGTGAGTGGTTTGTGATAAATTATAACCTTATTTGGACACAAAAATTACATGTGGCTCTAAAATAGTGTTTCCATTGTGTAATACATTTGAGAATGGAAAATTGGGATAATAGTGGGTCATCAACTAGTACATGAAAAAAAGATATGGTCGCACACCTAGTTTGAAGCTTCTATGGGTTATGATATGGAAATTCCCACAGATTAAATGAACCATTTAGAAGTACATGAAATATTTGTTATGATAGTTATCCTAATAGGAATCATTGAAATAGATAAACCAATATATAATCCTAGATACTCTTATGTTAGTATATTTATCCCATTTATACATTATTCATTATATGTTTATGTGATTTCATTTTTCATGTTTATTAGTTAATGTTTTTTGGTATTGTTTTTTTAATAATGTTGTTAATAGTTGAAAATAGGAAAGAACATTCCAGTAACCAATGTGGTAGGGAATTTTATGATTTCCTTAATTATGTGCTTATACTTATGGGAGAGGAATTCAAGAGTCTCATTGTAGTATTGGATCATCTCTATGAAGTTATGAATAAAAAATAATCATTAATAATACCATATTTCATATAAGAAAGATGAATATGTCTAGTAAATTTTAGGTGATAAAGGCAATTTACCTTTTTAGAGGCAATAAACCCCTTATCCTAGAGAAGCGTCTTAACTCCATTGAGAATATATTTTTAGGCTCAAATACATATAAAAAAATGATGTTGTTATTTCAATTTATAACAAGTATGGGGTATCCGATCATTATTGGATGTTTATCAACAACTTGAATTCCCTGGAGGAAATTAATTCCATAAAGTGGGAATAAATAAATAAAATATTATTGAACAAATATTTTCTCCAAAAATTCCATTTCAATATAGTTATGGTGTTTCTTAGACTAATTCCAAAATAAGTTGAGTATATTAGGATGTATGAGGCAAACAAAAAAAGGATTTCACAATAAATTTATAGCTTCATCCACATCACCAAAATTAGGATGGACCACATATTTAGTTGCATAACTCCAGACCATTTAAATTATTCAATGATTCTAGATATTTATAATTATGATGATATAGTTCATTATTCCCTCGAGGTCATGTTTGGGATTTAAGAATCTTATATTCCTTATAGTATTGTAGATTACTTATGTGAAATGATGTTTTTAGTGGGAGGTTCAGTGGACAAATAAAATTAGTGAAAGAAAACACTACATCTGATATACCAATTGTGTTTGATGAATAAACTTGGAAATTATCACAAGTGAACTTGAAGACACCTCAAATGTGTAAAAGAGAGGCATCAGGGAAATAAGTGGTTAAGGGTAATGAATAATCACAGTAAGATAGAAGATTATAAATATGTCCAGACCTAAACTCATCCTATAAAATGATCAAAAAAATATAAGGAATATAGACATTATACAATAAAATTATCTATGCCATGGGGGTTCAATGAAAATTTATGAAAAGAACCTACAAGTCCTAAAGAGGAATGAAGGGAATATTCTATCACTATTTCTTAGGCGGATCCTCAAAATTAGTTGGTGACAAGTATTTTATTGAATCATTTAACAATTCTAAACATACTTTTTGACCCCTATTAATGAATTATTACATATTCTGTAACTTTTTCAGAACTATTCAAACATCACCTCAAATCATGGGGTTGAGTGATTTATGAGAAATGAAAATGGGGAATGTTTTTGTTCCCATATATATAAATTTACCCCAATAAATGTTTGTGGAATTAAATTTCCAAAACATATCATCATAAAACCTTGAGTAGAGTTTTATTCTCTATTGTTTGAGGATTTTATATCCATATATATGTCCACTATCAGTAGTAGATGGAGGGAGACTACTCTTCATATCCCCAGTCATCATCTGATTACATACAACTGTATGTTCCAAAATTAATATTACCTGGAATATTCTACATAACCCCAGATATTATTTCATTATAAGAAATAATATATATCCCAAATTACTGATACAAATGGTGGAGTCGTCCTTGAAGACATTCCATTTTGACAAATAATTCTTATGTATTCCCCAAAGAGTTGTTTGGTATTCCACCTAAACAAGAGTATTAGTTCTCAATAATACTTATACATAAATCTCTACCCATATTGATGAATCTATAGTTAGTGGACCTTATTGAGTTGTATGATTAGAAAAATTAGCTACTAACGAATCTAGAAAAGGGTTTTATACATCTGAGTTCATTACAATGGGGTGTCTTAGTCCTCTCCATAGGGAATAAAGGTGGGTAAATTCACCTATATATGGATTATTATGAACATAAAAAATTCATGATAAATAACTAGTATCCCATTTCCTTGATAAAAGCCTTATTTTTATCAACTTTAGGGGACCATATTTTATTTATGTTCTAACAACTCTTAGGATATCACCAAATAAAGGTGAAGAATAATTATATTAACAAAATTACCATTTGAAGAGCATATGTAAATTATGAATTCTTAATGATTCTGTTCAGACTCACTAATTTGTTTCAATATTTATGGACATAATTAATAGATTCAACATAGATAACTTTAAAAAAATATACATATGTAGAAATGATATTCTGATATACTCTAAATGTATAGAGGTGCATAAGATGAGTTTGAATACCAAGATAAAATACTTTCAAAAAGAAAAGCTATATGAAATGTTTATTAAATATGATTTTTGAATAAAGGGAGTATAATTTAGGGATAATGTCCTCACTTATAAAGGTATATATATGATCCATTTTATGAAAATGGAAATTAAGGAGTGTCTCATAACAAAATCTGTAATTTAGATTTGTAGTTCCCAAAGAATAGATGGATATTACTAATGTTTTATGATATATCTCTCACAATTATGAAACCCACTATCATATATAACTCATAAGGGGGTAAATTTTATATGAACAATGAATCTGAAGTGATTTTTTAGGATTTTAAAAATATGCTTATCACTGCACCATTCCTCACACAGTCCTCTAGTGGAGAACTATTTGTTCTATAACACGATGTTTTGAATAATTTCTTGAGATATTTAATGATGTAGAATAATAAGTTGATATAATATTCCTCAATAATGATGAATACTAATTAATAATGTATACAACATAAGATTTGTTGTTGTATATAGTGATCCTTGCATTGAATTTTTGGTTCCATTATCAATATGGGGAGAATTGTGAAGCCCATCATTATCATAAGAGCCTAATATATGTATTCCTATAAAAGGATATTTTTATATGACTATAGTGGTGGTTAGATATAATCAAGGACTATAATTTATCAAAATAATACTATCCTCATAATGAAAATAAATTGGTAAATGATCTATGTAGAAAGGATCTAGAAATAAGAATAGTATTGATAATTGGCAAGGATACAATATTCATATAGTTGATAAGAATGGACATAGAAATGATATAAATATTTCTCAGTACAAAGAAATTATATATGAATTATAAATCAATAAAAATGTAGGTATGTACATTAAATAGGTGGTGAGTATGTATGGTGGACATAATTAATTTGATCTAATTGACATGAAAGATTTGACTCCATTTTCTAGAAGAGCATACAACATGATCTAAATATTATGTTAAAATTTAATACATATTTTCCACCCCAATAAGATCTCCAGTCTATGGGAAAAATTCAAACACTTGAAAACATTTTTAGTGCATGGTCAATAAACATTAATATAGGATGGGATCAACATATTCAACTTGTTGAGTTCTCAAACTATAGTAGCTTTCACCCATGTATTCATATATCATCATGTGAATCTATTTATGGTATGAGATGTAGAACCCCTATGTGTTTGTTTGATGTTGGTGAAGATGATCTTCTGAGACTTAAATTGGTTGAGGAAATTTTAGAAAATGTCAAGACTATTCAAAAACACATCTAGACTACTCTCAGTTGATATAAGATCTATGATAACCATTATAAATGATTCCTAGAGTCTGATGAAAAGAATAGAGTGTTTCCATACATATCTATATTGGATATATTCATGTTATTTTGGAAAGGAGATAAATCCATTCAAAATTTACAGTGTCTCATTTTACTTTCATAATTTTTTTATAACTGTTTCTTGTCAACTATGAATCTCACCATCCAATTATCAAGTGCACATTGCATTCCATGTACCCGTTATGAGGAATTAAATTACATATCGATGAAATTTACAAAATATTTTGGTTGTACCTTTGGAAAATTACATCTCATATAAATAGAAACTATTTATGTTCTCAGAATCTTAAGATAATGTTGTACCCAATGAGAAAACTCTACTAGTGAAAGAATTATGACATAAAAAATGAAGGGGAATCCTCAAAACCAGAGGAAGAAATGATGAAAATGTACTATAATAAATTTTCAAAATATTTTATAATGTTAAATTTCATTGTTAAAATTCCATACGGGTGGGATAGAATATAGCACCTTGTGTTTTACGAAATTAATACTAATTTCGATAGAGTATATGACACACAAAACCTAGCCTAAACGAACCACGATTTATTAAATATGAAAAATATATCATAGCTCTTAAATTAGAGGTTTCAAAAAGTATTAAATAAATTATAAAATATTTAAAAGTATCCAACTCTATATAAATTAATTAATATATTATTATAAAATAATAATTTATATTTTTTAATTGTGACATTTTATTCCTTAAAAAATTAATCCTTCTTAAAAAAATTTATTTAAATTTGTGAGAAAAATTAATTATAAATTTATAGGAACTGTTAAAATATTTTTCTAAATTAAATAAATATTTTAAAATAGAATATTAAAATAATCATGTGGTGAAATTTTTGGATTTGTTTGAAATGATTATTTTTTCAGTGAATGGTAAAAATATATGATTTCTAAATTAATATCATTTCCTTTCGTTAAATAACTATAAAAGTAAAACTATTTTTTAGAATTCGTATATAAGTGAAAAATTAAATATTTGATTTATAATAATATTAGTTGTTTCATTTTAGTCACCAATATTAATTATTTTTATATTTTTTATGTTTTTCATTAAGTCATATTTTTCTGAAAACAAATCATATATTGGTAATGTTGTTCAATTTTAATTAATTAAAATAATATGTAATAAGTAAATTTATAAATTAAATTTATAATATATATATATATATTAATTTAAATTTAAATAATTGTGATTTCAGTCTATATATTTAATAAATCTTCACATATTTCTTGAAAAATCTATTTTATTGGAAAAATGATAATCGTTAATTTTTATAATTTAAATTTAAATTAAATTTTTTTAAATAATTGTATTGAACTTTATACAATGGATTCCATATTTATAATCATATTGTATAATATTAGCTAATAAGGTTAACATAATTTTTTTCATGATAAAAAATAAGAACAACAAATATTTATTACCATTATTAAGGTTAACACATGTCTTTCGGGGATTAAACAGATGACATAAGGGTTAAAATGACCAAATTAATTCTCTAATTTACATCATATAGATATAATTCAACCCTATATCATTTTATTTTTGGTAATGGTCCATTTTTTAACCATTTTGTGAATAATAAATTTAACTATTTTTTCATTTAAAAAATATCAAGTAGTCCTCTCCCCCACTAATGAAAGGAAAAAAGAATCTCCTCCCTAATCCATAAATCAATATATTTTAGGTTCAGTAGATACCTAAAATATAAAATAAATAATTATCTTACAATGACCTATAATTATTGTTTGATGAGAAATACCTCCCATGATAAATTTCTGTTCATTTCTAAAGTTGTTTTCTGAATAAGATGTATCATTCATAACAATGTGATTTTTTTAATTCATCAACATCCTCCAAAAAATTCTATTCATACATGAGGATATAAAATAATAATTTAATTTCATATACTAATATGTTGTTATTATAAGTTAATTACCAATTTTGATCATCTCTTCCTTCAAATGGGAAATGAAGTCGTCGTTTTTCTATATAGTAGTATACCACCTCACAAATAGATGTAATTTCATCAGCACAATTTCCTGACAGGTCTATTTATGATGTTTAAATTAATATATATATGATATTAATTAAATATTTATCATTATGAGAAATAAAATATTATATTTTTTTCTTAACATTTCATTTAATAAATGGGGAAAACATCAATAGTTTACATCTGTGGATTGCCTCTTACACAAAGTGTTGTGATTCATTTCTAATTACTAAATCATATTGATCGTTTATAAAAGTGTATTTAATTAAATAATATAATATTAATTATATAAATATATTTCTATAAATATAAAATAACACTTAACATCATTCCATAAGTATTTTTTATAAATGGAAATGTTAATCATTCATATGTACTGCATAACATCTCCATGATTTTAATATAATTAATTTTTCATAAAGTTATTTATTGTTTCTTTTAAATGAATAATTTAACTATAAAAAATAAAATTATTCTAGGATTATTATTTTTGGTATGATTAAATAGTATTCTATTTCACATTATTATATAAACTAATGTGATTTTCACAAATGAGTTGAATATAGTCAACACATATGACATGATCCAAAATAATTATTTAATTGAATCTCACATGAATTATAAAATTTAAAAATTTTCAGAATAAATTAAAAAAATATATACTTTTATTATTTTTTTGAAAATTAACCTATGTGAATAGTATTTTTCAAGGTTTCAGATATCGTTATTATACCCTTTTGATTTGGATATTACCATTCTCCTTATAAATAAATTTCTCTCAATCTCACTAATGTTATGAAATTCTTGTAAATTATGCATATATGTCTCTAAAATAAACTTCCTGATTATTATACCATCCATATATGGGTTAATAAATTCCATTTATTATTTTATCCAATGAATCCAATTTCATTCCATGGGTAATTTTTATGTGTACATCTTATGGATGATTTCTTTTTGTGGCACAAAAAAAATTTAAATGTTACAAAGGGTTCACCCAGACAGCACGCCAATGAATTGGGAAAAATTTTGTCTCATGATACGTTATGTATTCAATTATGTAGTAAACCAAATACATTATGTAACTTTTTACAAAATAAGTTATTGATTATATAGTTAGATATGACTAAGGTTTATATCATTTCATATATAGCTTCAAAGTTTCCATTATTTCTGTGATCTTATGATAATATTTTAATCATGTTACAATTATATTTGGTTACTCTTGGGACTCATACTTTATTATTTCTTTTCATACCTTTGACTCACATGTTTGGTTTCCTTTTCATTATTATTTCATTAGTGGGATTTTTATCTCACTCATTTCAATTATATATTCCTGAAGTTATATAATTAATTTTATGGAGATGAAATGGATTTAAGTGATAAGTATGGAGAATAATATATGGATGAAATTTTTTAAATTCCATTATATATATTATGAACCGATTCTTCCCAATATATTATGCCGCAGGTTATTTAGGTTGTACTTATTAGATATTTTTGAGTAAAAATAATATAATAGTATGTTTAAAAGACATAAATCATTAAATTATATATTTAATTACATGTGAAATTATAAAATAAAAATTATATTTGAAGGATTTCTAGGTAATACATATATTACATTAATTACATTCTAAGAAAGTCTATAATTTAAAAATTATTTATAAAAAATTAAAAAACATTTCATAAAAACATATTTTCATTTTAAAATATTTTGAAATAAAAAGATTTCATTTAAAAAAAAATCAATCATATCATCCAGGTTTCATGATATATTATACTTAAATTCACCCATAATATATCTCCTAAAATATAATCTCAAAACTAGATAATTATCATATCTATTAGGAGTAACCTCTAACTTGTGATCTCTTTCACTTTACCCAATGTATTTGAGATATACATAGGGCTCATCCATTATTATATCTATATCAGGAAAAAAAATTATTAATATATAATTTCAAAAAAATAGTATAAAACCTCAATATATATTTTAATTTATCCTTTTTACAAATTTGAAATTGAAATAATTAAAATAGTTAACAACTATTACTCTTTTCTAATAAATATTATAAAAAGATTCATTGTTCTTATAATATAATATGAAAACAAAAAATTTATTGAATATTGGGAGTGTTTTTATCAATGAATATATAAAAACAAATATTTTAATTGAATCATGAGAATGAATAATTGATATGATTGATGGACTCTTGTTTTTATTTTAATCTATTAAAAAATCCTCCATTTTTATGTTTTGAAAAAATATATAAATTATCCCATTTAAAAAAATGATCCCTTTAAATCATATATAAAGAAACTAAAATTGAGTTGGAAATGAAATTTACCAAACATTAATGCATTAATAAGGATTTCATTGAAAAAAAATTAAGTGAACATGTACATTAAAAGAAATGTGTTTATAATATTACAAAATATTTTAAATGAAACCTTCTTACCTCATCTATCAACATCTCATCTTTATTCTTTTAATTGTGTATTGAATTTATATAAAATATGTAAATTAACAATAACATTTTTAGGATTTTCCCCACATAATGGTCTATTTTATTTCATTTTTCACTACATATTAGACAATTACCATATTGATTTAGATCATATCCTATGCTTTGAGACTGTCTGGTTCTTAATCCACAAAACACCTTCGGTAGGCTGACCAAGGTCAAATGGGTCACTCTCCCATAACCCCTTGAATATTAACCAGTAATTAATTACCTTATTTATATATTTAAATTCTATTTTATAATCTACCTATAATGGAATATGTGAGATATGAATCACATCATTTCTTGGAGGTGGTATTCAATAAACATTCTCGTGTAATATTATCATTTTTTTAATATGTGGAAGGGTATGATGGTGAGTAAAAACTTATATTTATTGAATATTAATTATATTATGGATACCATACATATTTTTATCAGATACATCCTAATGAATATTCTTTGGAGGTGGGGAGGAAAAATAAAATAGATCGCTTCATGGAGGTTGTCGACCACAGTAATGCATAAATGATGTTTTCATTCAAAATTATATAGAAAAGATAGTGAATAAGTGTAGTACCATTATAATAATAAAAATAATGTAATGTGGAAATATTTATGTCCTTATATTAACATGTTTGAATAATATGTGTAGGAGTAAGAAAAACTTTAAACACAAGACACACTATAATGAATTATACATCTCTATTGAAAAAACTATATTGGAATACTTAAAAGCTTACATAAGTTGGACTATTTGTTATACTTGATCATATAATAATTGTTTATTGATGTATGATATTTGTTTTTCATGCATATATTTTCAAGTGTTTTAATGTATATTTTTATTTAAAGGAATAATAGTTCCAATTCGGGAATGATTTGGGTTGTTTTATTTTTTATGTGAGGAAATGATGAATTAATGGAAAAGGAAAGAAAAGATGAGAGAATTGGAAACAAAATACACATCAAACTATGGGCAAAGTGAATGATGTGAAACTAGAATATTGATATTTAAAATGAGCTCGAAAATATAGAAACACGATTTCAGGTTGTGAAACATTAATACATGATGTGACTTCATCAATGGTTTTAGTGTCGCACATGAGAAGTCTTGTGATAAAAACACACCATGAATGAAATGTAGACATTGTGAATTACCATTACATGACATACCATATTTTGGGACATCATTTTTTAGAATATTTTGGTGAGATTTGTGATAACAGAAAACCGAGCACTTACACGTCGTTAGTTTCTAGTACATGATGTTACATTAGTCAAAAATCAAATTAATGAATGTGATAGGCATAAAATTCATGCGGATGTGGAGGGAACACGAACTAGGGCTACACAACATGTAATCCCATCACACGTCATGTAGTTCCTCGAGAAGGCCCACCAAATCACATATAAAAGGATCCCCTTTCCACACCATTTTCAAAACTTCTAGATAGAGGACCATTGAAATATTCCTATGGAACATAGGCACACCTACTACCACAACTTTCTTCGGGATTTTCATTTCTTTATATTGTACACTTGCTCGTCGATATCTTGAGTAGTTGATTTATTTTTGTCGGTGTGTGCGTGATGAAGAAAAATTGAATGTCTGAGGTATTTTATATTTAAATGAAATTCATGTTTTGATTTCATATATGCTTATTAATTCTATCTATTTTCTAATTTCATCTTGCAAGATCATTGTGAAAGGGGTAAGGGATTGTGTCTAATTTCTTTCTTTCTTTGAGCACGAATTTTTTTTCAATAGATTGAATTTATTTAATTAATATATGACCATGGTTCTAAATTTTCACCATGACAATTGGGATTATCTCTTCCTTAGAATTAAATAAGGTTGTTGGTTACCCATTCATTTCAATCTGAGGTGCATGACCATGAGAAAAGTGATGATTGGGATAATGTTCATTTAGCCTGACCATGGATGTCGCTAAGACCTGATTCAGATGACATTATTATTATTAATTTGACATATTATACCTTATCATCTCATGAAACTGGAATCATTACTACCAGACACATATTTTAAATTTTCCCTCCCCAATTCTTCAAAAAATCAAATTAACAGAAGTTTAGATTTTTTTATTCAAATATTATTTCATTTGTGCCTCTATTATTTAATTTAAAAAATTATCCATTCCTGTCTCTGTGGGTTCGACCTCAGGCTTGTATTTCATATACTACAATTCTATAGACCTGAAATTTCAATGTTATATTCTTAAATATATTGGAATTTTAAATGTCTGTGAAAATTCATGACACATGATTACGAGGCCTGGAGTTCCCATAATGAATTTTTGATCTTTTGTTCAGGTATGTTCAGTAAATGTGTGATCCATTTTATTTATCTTTTGAACCAGTGCTTGGAATTTAAATCATAGGTCACCGTTGAACTTGCAGCACCGATATTTGCTTAAATAGATATTCACATCGAACCGCCCCACAACCTCTTTCCCTTGAGGCACCCTCCGTGGCCTGAAGGCCATCCGCGACCTATCGGGCCAGACCCAGTGGGTCCGGCCGAGTTTTCCCAGGCAGGGTCGGGCAGAGTCAGTTCGACCGGGTCGGATCAGACCTTGGCCCACTACGACCCAATTACAAACTTTTGTCCATAACTTTGGTAACGGACGTCCGTTTGATGAATAGTCAACAGTGCTGTAAATCTTGGAGCGAGAAAGTCCCATTCAGTATACCCCACTATTGTTTAGATTATGATGGGGAATGGTTAGGTTGGATTGAGCATGAATCTAACCGGGGCCCCTGGACTAAGAGGCTAATAACATATAGAGCATGTGTCTGATAGACGTGACGTCTATTGCGTTGAGACCCCTATGACATGGAAGACCTTGGAGATACATCTTCATGGGAATTTGTGTCAGTTGGAGTATCAAACAGTAGCATGTTGAGTGGATCCTCTATTAGATGAGCGGGAAAAGTGCAAGAACCCAGTAATTGGCTGAGACATGATGACTTCAGACCATTTTGACTTGGAGTGACTTGACAGGCCCAATGGGGAGCACCTCTGTGTGACGTGGTAGACCCACGGTGGGGAGAATCTATGTGTGACACAGTAGACTCACAATACTCAACAGGATGAGTACCTCAGCAGTCTTCGAGGGGGATCAACTCTATGTGATGCCGAAGACCCATGATACTTGATAGGAGAAGTACCTCAGTAGTCTCAAGGGGGACCGCCTATGTGTGATGGGGCAGACCCACGGTAGGGAGTGCCTCTGTGTGATGTGGCAGACCCATGCTACATGACAGGAGGAGTACCTCAGCAGTCGAAGGTTAGTTTGAAGCACCTTTGGGTGACGTGACAGGCCCACTGTACTCGACAGTGGAGGAGTTCTCCAATAGATGAGGTGTTTGAAATGTTACATGATACTACCCCTAGAATAAATTCTGGTGTGAGCTGAGTCAGTACCTCAATGTTTTCTTAATGATTGAGATAGTTTAGTTGATAACTTATGTATATGTAGGGGCATATACCTAAGTAGGGTTATTTTTTGATTTCATAATTTTTGGATTATCCTTGGTGGATTTTTTGAGACCTTGAGAGTCTAGGCGTCCCTATTGTGTATCATTATAGTCACCCATGCATGGGATATGCCCACACCTTGTTGTGTTGGATGCAGAAGGCAGACAACTCTGATTGAGACGTAGAGTACCTGAACTGAACGGTACCTGGAGGTGGGCCATACAGCCTGTCAGTACGTAGAAGAGACCGGTGGACATGGAGTGATGAGGAGGTAATCTATACCTACCCTTCAAGTAGGAACCTTGGAGGATGATCCATTAGAATTTTTTTTTATTTCTTCAGTTCTATTGTATTTCATTAGTACATGTACCTTTACTGTTGGGCTTGTATTCGAGCCCTTTTTACATTTAGCACACTTTTGGTTATACATTTTTTTTGTATTTGTATCTTTCTGGGTTCTTGGTTACGTGATTTTGCAGGTTATAATGGAAATGCCTTCCTAGTTTTAGGGAAAACACCTTTCGGTGCTAGTCACTAGCCCTTGGCCTATGGAAGGCGGTCTCGGGGTAGTCACGATATAGGCCCCGGGGGCGGGTTATGACAATTTGGTATCAGAGGAGTTGGTTCTACTACAAAACATAGGACTCTTATCTTTATTTTAACGGCAATAGTTTTAAGTGTAATGAGTGTGGATTTCAGTTCGGGAGTCTAGTGTTGGTGCGGCGGCCAACGTATCCATACACCCGGACTATGACATCTGATTTTTGACTTAGTGCATGAAAACATTTATTGTATGTGTGTTTCAATGATTTTTCTTTGTTATTTCTTGAATCATCTCACTAAGTATAAACTTATTAACCGTGACACACATGTTTCATTTTCATATGCCTCCACGTAGACAACCGAATAGGGTTCGGAGAGTTGTATGCACTGATATCCCACCGAGTGATGAGGCCTTGGTGTAGGTTCCTCTTCCAGTAGAGGAACCAACGGAGGCTCTATTGGTACCATTCCCCGTTGGGCCACTAATTCCACCAGCCCCAATAGCAGACGGTGCACGCCGCATGAGCGCATTGCCCGAGTTCCAGTGCCAGAGGCCACCCTGGTTCAGGAGAGGGATGAACCCACATGCGTTAGAGGATTGGTTGGAGGCTGTTGTGAGAGTCTTTTGACTGGTAGTGACACCAGCTGATCTCGTTGTGATGTTTGTCACCAGCCATCTACAAGAACATCGGCCAGATGGTGGAGATTTATTTTCAAGGTTCATGATGAGGTGATGCTACTCTGGGAAGACTTCGACAGCCTGTTTTAAGCATAGTTTGATCCAATAACACTTTGTGTAGTGCACATACATGAGATTCTTCTTCTGCAATAGGGTAGCGTGACTGTAGATTAGTAATCAGTGAGGTGAATTGACCTCTCATGCTACTCCACAGATATGGTGTGGGGCACATTTTTCAGGGCCCAGACCTTCATGAAGGGGTTCTGGAAGGGGATTAGGGCTTCCATGACCTCACTAAGCACCCTAATGCATGTGGGGGTGTTAGAGAGAGCCCTCTTAGTAGAGAGTTTCCTTCTCGGGAAGTCACCAACAGAAAGTCCCACCACCAGTCACCACATAGAGGAGTCTTCTATAGCTAGAAGCCGACAGACTTCATAGAGGTCCAAGAGGACTAGACCTACAAGTGGTCGACTTCATGATTCTATGTCGGTTTTGCGGAGCACCCAAGGTGGAACCAGTCAGGAAACTATCATGCAGTTTTACTCATGCAGTGGTTAGGGTCACATGGCTCATGACTGTCCGACCCCCCAAACGGATGATCCGTAGATTGTGGAACGACCTCCCAGGCCGAGGCAGAGGTTTGACCACGGAGGTTCACAGGAAGCATGAAGATGTGGTAGATGAGTTGGTTGTGTAGCTGGTTGTGGGAGACGATTTGAGATGTTACCGCCACCACCACCAGGAGGCCCACCCCCACCGCAGGGAGCAGGTGGATAGGAGATAACTCAACTCGAGGAAGCTGAGGCTTATTATCATGGTGCTCCAGAGATGATATGAGGTACGATATGAGTCTACTCCACCATAGCTGCAGTACATATAGAAATAGGTGTCAGTCAGTATTTTATTTCTACTGCCCTCATTCAGAGCTCGGATATTCTGACGGAGCAGTTGGCTCAATCCTTACAGCTAGAGAATCCAAGAGGGAGTGGATATGATGACTACGCACTGGTTCCGGTAGTGTGAAGTTACTATAGTAGACGAGAGATTCAGTTGGTATCTCCTAGTAGTGGCGTCGAGGCCTTAAGAAATCATCTTGGTATGGACTAGTTATCTATATTCCATGATAAGATTGACTATATTAGGTGCGAAGTGTAGTCTGTCCACATGGATGGGACCAAGTATACCTTCACCAGTGAGAAGGCAGACTATGCAGCACATGATGGACATACCTAGGGGAGGGTGCATCTAATTACACATCAGTGGGCTAGCCTTACCTTCAGAGCTGTAGATGTGGAGAGTCCAAGATATCCTCTAGTGGTGGACCAGTATGTGGATGTCTTCCATGATGATGTCACAGGTCTACCTCCTCATAGAGAGTTGTACTTTTACATTGACTTGTTCCCTGAGAGGGAACCGATATCTACACATTCTTATCAGATGGCTCTAGCAGAGCTTCGCGAGCAGTGGTTACAACTATAGGTCCTGCAGGGGAAGGGATTCTTCCAGCCCAGGGTTTCACCTTGGGCAGACCTGATTCCGTTTTCCAAGAAGGCGGATGGGAGCTTGAGACATTGTGTCAACTACCGTCTCCTGAACCAGTTGACAGTGAAGAACAAATACACAATCTCGAGGATTGATGACCTCTTCGATCAGCTAAAGGGAACACGGTGGTTCTCAAAGATAGACCTCGGATCGGGATATCACCAGCTCAGAGTGTGAGATGATGATGTATAGATGGAGACCTTCAGATGTCAGAATGGCCATTATGGGTTCTTGGTTAAGCCATTCGGTGTAACCAATGCTCCAACAGTGTTCATGGGACTGATGAACAAGATCTTTTATCCGTATGTTGATCATATAATATTATTCTACCTCAACGACATTCTGATATACTCTACTTCTGAGGAGGATCATGCCTATCATTTTCAGGTAGTACTAGACACACTCTGAGAGAACTAGATTTATAGTAATCTCTCGAAGTTCCAGTTTTGGATCCGAGAGGCTCAATTTTTAGGACATGTCATATAGGAGGTTAGAGTTGTAGTGGATCCATAAAATATTGAGGTTGTAATTTCGTGGGATCCATCAAGGAGTGCGATGGAGGTACGAAGTTTCATGGGTTTGGCTGGATATTACTGGAGGTTTGTGCTATATTTTTCCAGAATTGCATCACCACTATTATCCTTGACGAAGAAGGGGAAACCCTTCATTTGGTCAGGGAAATTCCAGCGGTGTTTTTAGGAGATGAGGTATAGGCTGACTAGTGCCCACATCTTGATGCTTCTAGAGGAGGTTGTAATGTACGTAGTTTACTATGACACATTATGGAATGGAATCATATTTTTCCTGATGTAGGATCATGCAGTGATCTCATATGGGAGAATGTTTTATAGTGTGCTATGATCAAAAGAGTCTCAAGTATATCTTACCTTAGAAGGTCCTAAACCTGATATATCGACGTTGTCTTGAGTTCCTCTAGGAATATGACTTTGAGATAGTCTATAATCCTGGGAAGGAGAACATTGTTGCAGGTGCACTCAGTAGGATATCTGGTATACCACTTCTAGGTGAGGAGAGAGAGCAGCTGGCCACATTGTAGATATCTTTGTAGATATAGATGAAGCTTTTTTTCTTCAGTCTCATAGAGTCACTCCCCCAGGTATTCATCGAGTCAGGGAGGAACAATGTGGGGATGCTGATTACGAGAAATGATGTGCTCAGATATACACAAAACATTCACCATATTGATTTTCTAAAGTGGGAACACATCATCCTATTCAGAGGATATACCATGGTACTAGTGTCACTTCAAGAGAAAGTGTTGAGGGAGTTTCACACATCCCATCTTTTGGTACATCATGGAGTGGCAATGATGTTCCTGGATCTTCGAAGATAACACTAGTAGCTAGGAATGAGGAAAGAAGTAGCAAAGTTATTTTCACGATGCCTCACTTGTAAGCAAGTGAATGCGGAGCATCAGGTACCAGTAGGATTGGCTCACCCTTTAGAGGTCCTAGAGTGGAAGTGAGATTTGATATCCATAGACTTCATGATAGTAATTCCAAGTACATACAAAGGTCATGACTCTATATAGCAGATCGTCGACCGACCCACCAAGTCAGCCCACTTCTTACCGATTAGAGAGAAGGGTTCAGTAGAGAGCTTGTGATGCCTCTATGTGTTGTAGATAGTATGGATACATGGAGTACCTTTGACAATTGTCTCCAATAGTGAAACATGTTTTATTTCCTGTCTATGGATGGGGATATAGGAGGCTTCCGGGGAAAAGCATCATTTGATCATCGCCTTCCATCCTCAGAAAGATTGCCAGACTGAGCGGATCATTCAGAATCTCGAGGATATGTTGTGTTCTTGTGTCCTCAACTTCAGTCACAGCTAGGAGGATCACTTACCTTTAGTGGAGTTTTCATACAATAATATCTATCACTCAACCATTGGGATTCCACCTTTTGAGGCATTGTACGGGCGACCTTTCATATCACCCTTGTGCTTGACAGACCTAGGGATGTCTGCACTAGTGGGACCAGAATTGGTATGAGCTACCATAGAAGAGTGCAAATAATCTAGGAGTAGATGAAGACTGTAAAGAATGGGCATAAGTCTTATGACGACAGGATACAAAGACATCTAGAGTTCGAGGATGCTGACCACGTCTTTCTACGGGTCTCACCTCGATAGGGATTATAAATATTTGGCTGAGGAGGCAAGTTATCTCCAAGGTTCATCTGACCTTTTCAGGTCCTCATTAGAGTTGGCGAGGTGGATTACTGCTTAGATATTCCAACTCAGTTGCACCAAGTGCATGATGTCTTCCACGTATCTCAACTGAGGAGATAAGTGCATGCCCCCTCTCACACCATTAACCATGGAAAGCTGAACGTCGACGATGGGGTGACTTTTACATAGGTTCTAGTAGAGATTGAGGATCAATAAGAGTAGGTCCTTAATTAATAGTCGATACCTCTAGTGCGCATTCACCAGCAACACGAGGAACTCCATGAGAGAATATTGGAGAGACAGGCTTAGATGCAGGCTTAGAACCCCCACTGGTTCATTTAGTTTGAATTGTGGCTTATGGGGGCGCAAAGATTTGAGGTGGTGAGAATGTAAAGACCTAGATTTTCCCTGTAATTGTTTTTAAATATATTGGAATTTTACGAGTGCACAAAAATTAACGTCACATGATTCCGAGGCCCAGAATTTTGGGAATGTATTTCCAAACTTTTTTTCAGGAACGTTCAATAAACGTGCGAGCGGGTTTTTCTAACTTTTGAACTGGTGCTCGAAATTGAAATCTGAGGGCACCGTTGAAATCGTAGCGCCAGTATTTGCATAAAGAGACATTTTCATCGACAGTAATTGGTTGAGGGTGGAAGTCAGTTTTTGGGTTTTTTATGAAAGAATAAAATAAAAATAAAAAATGTGTAGCTTTTATTATTATTTGTTAAAACTGCCATGTGTTAGTTGAGAAGTGGGGACCACCAGGCTTTAACCTCCCATGAGAAGTTATGGTGGTGAGGACCACCCCAGCGAAACCTCCCATGAGAGGTTATGGCGGTTGGGACCCCCTAGAGCCTGAACCTCTCAACTCCATAATTAAATGTGGGAGAGCCTCTTCAACTCCTCCAATATTAATTATGCCGACCCTCCTCCATAATAATTAATCCAATGCCCGGTTTAATTGTGCCAACCTATGATATTAATTAACCTAATTTTAATTATATCCCAATAAACATAATAGATCACATAATCTATTATTTTGGGGTACCATTTCATTTCGGTGGAATTGGGAGAAGAAATTATTTGTGAGAAAATATCTCCAATGAATAACGCCAACAGAGAATGCATCTCCTTCGACGATTTCTTCTCCAAAATATGTCGAAGGATCTCCAACAACGCACGAACTAACAATCGAGGAAAATGAAGAAATCACCAACGTCCATCTTTTCCCAATGATTCGTCTCCTTCATCGCGACCTCATTGAATTCATCAAGCCAACTAGGTAGGGGTTTATTTCATTTTGTTTATCACTTCCCATGTACAACCCTTATATTTCTTTTGCGGGTTGGGAAGAATCATTGCGGGAGGATAGGATTTGATGTTCAAGTTCTTGTTCTTGATGAGCCATATGCTACCACCCTAATGTGGAGGGTTCGGGCCAAACAAACATGACCTGACCCTTCCACAAATCTTATGGTGTTCTTCCCAACGGAGGATGAAGGAAACTATCCATGGTTGGTGCATCAGAATAGAAACTGACACCACCGCAGGTTGCAATGAAGGAAATGATGCAACATCGCCGCCCCATGACCGGACCGCCACCCTGCAGCCGGACCCCCATCCCCGACCGAGCCCCACCCCCCCCCCGCCCTCATTCCCTCACGACACCCTCTACGGCCTTGCGGACACCTACAGCCCTCTGCGGCCCCTCGTGGCCTCTCAGGCCGAACATAGCAGGCTGGGCTTCCTAGTGGGACAAGCTAAACCCAATGGGCCAAGCCGGACCCAGTGGGTCTGGCCGGGTCGACCCGAACCAGGCCGACAGAGGCCGTGATAGGCATACTGGGGATGACCCGGACCCGGGCCCACTATGACCCAATTACATCCTTCTGGCCATAACATTGTCATCGTACGCCCATTTGACAAACCGTCAGTGGTGCTGGAAATATTAGAGAAAGATGTTCCCTTTGAGTATAACCCACTATAGTTTGGATTAAGATGAGGAATGGTCAGGTTGGACTAAGCACAAATCCAATCGGGCCCCCAAGATGAAAAGGATAATAACTCAAAGATCGTGCATCCGATTAATGAAATGTCTGTTGCGCTAAGATACATATGACATGGAATACGTTTGGGATACTTCTTAATGGGACTTAATGGGACTTGGATTATAGAATAGAAGCTTATGGAGTGGATCCTCCTAGAGGCAAGAGAGCATATTGCAGGTACCAAGTAGCTGGATGAGACTTTATGACTGCAGACCGTTTCGACTCGGAGTGACTTGATAGGTCCATTGGGGAGCACCACTTGGTGATGAGGAAGACCCACGGTGGGGAGAGCCTCTATGTGACATGGTAGACCCATTGTACTTGATAGGAAGAGTAACTCAGTAGTCACGAGGGGGGAACCTATATGTGATGCGACAAACCCATGATGCGGAGCACCACTGTGTGAGGCGGAATACCCACAGTACTAGATAGGAGTACCTCATCAGTCCAAGGTTAGAGGGAAGCATCTACGTGTGACGCGGCAGATGCATTGTACTCTATAGAGGAGGAGTTCATCCGCAGCCTAGGTGTTGAAAATGTTATTTGTTACTACCCCTAGAATAAATCCTCGTGTGAGCTGAGTCGGTACCTCTATGTTTTCCTCATGATTGAGATGGATTACTAGATAACTTAGGTATATGTATAGTAATATACCTAAGTAGGGTTATCTGTTGATTTCATACTTTTTGGTTTATCTTTGGGGGATTTTGTGAGACCCTGAGGGTCTTAGGGTCCCTATTGAGTATTTTTATACTCACCCATGCACGGGTTATGCTTGCATCTTGTTGTGTTGGATGCTGATGATAGAAATCGCTCACTGAGACTAAGAGTACCAAGACTGGACAGTACCTAGAGGTGGACCGTACGATATGTTGGTACGTAGAAGAGACGGGTGGATGTGGTGTGCTGAGGAGGTAATATGTACCTACCCTTCTTATAGGAGCCTCAGAGGATGATCTAATAGCTGTCATTTCTCTTTATTTAGTTGTATTGTATATTAGTTTTACTTTTTCCTTTACTGTTAGGCTTGTATTCTGGCTCCTTTTACTTTCAGTACTCTTTTGGTTATATAGTTTGCTTTTTTCTGTATCTTGTTGCGTGCTGGGTTATGTGAGTTTGTACAATATAAAGGCCATTCCTTCCCAGTTTTAGGGGATATTCCATTCAGTGCTAGTCCCAAGCCCCTGGAATTGGAAGGCAGCCTTGGGGTAGTCATAGAATGGGATCTGGGGGACGGGTCATGAAAACACTTTAGTTTTGTGGTCTGTTTATTATGTATTATGAATTTCAAAATTCAGTAATCTGATGAGAATTAACAATGCTGATAGGGCTACCAATTTTGGTGATATATTCGGTCTTGTACTGGAAATGACTGAGTTCTAATATGGTGTGAGAAATAGTAGATTGAAGATTCACTTTTATAAGTTAGGATAAGACACATGGAATTATTTAAAATATTTAAATATATTTAATTACATCCTCATGTAAAATTCATCATAATTGAAATAGATTCAAAAAATAATAGTATAATGATGAAATTTCATTAGGAATTAATATTTACATATGTTTTTGTATAATTTTAATCCTTATATCATGTATTAATCCCAACATTAATGCTTTTTATCTGTCACCATGGTAACATATTATTTATCATTTATGGGTCGTAAATATTCTTCAATGTTCAATATTGTCCTATAGATAGTCAACATATGACATTTTACACCATTTCCCACACCAATTTTTTTATTTAATATATTTATTCATTTTTAATAATATAATAATTTATATTTTATCATAAAATATCATTTATGATATTTTAAATAATATTCATTTAATTTGACATGTAATTCAACAATATTATAATAGATATCAAGTGTAAGCTATTTTATATTTAATATTATGGAATTATAAATAATATAATTATAAGACACCATCATACATCAAATATATTGTTACTTGAAGATTTTTAAAATAATTCACTAGATTTTTCCAGCTGTTTTCCCAAGCACTAATTGAGCAATGTCTAGGAATATGAAGCTATTCTTCCACAATAAAAAATATAAAATAAATTAAATTCAAAAAATAATAATTTGTGATTATATAAAGCATTTAAATTAATTTATAGAATCATTTTAACCCTATGAAAACAGTTAATTTTTTTAAAAATCAAGATAGTAATGTTACATATTTATCATTTTCATAAAATAATTCAATTATTATAAAAAACATAAAGTGGAATGAAATTACCATATTTTCATATAGATAATTTATCTTGTCGACCAACACTCATAAAATATGATATATGTTAATTTTTACTGATATTTCTTGGCACTATAACAGAATTTGAACCATATTTTACTTATTTTACCCTTGCCAATGTGACATGACCTTCCCACAACCACTATTCATAATGAAAAAATGGGACTATTTATCTCAATTTAGCTCCTTGATTTGAAATATGTAATCCATTTATCTATATTAAATCTCCAAAATTTACATAAATAAATATTAATATAATGCATAAAATGAACAGATTATCGTTTTTAGGACCAATATTTTTTATCCAAAAATGAACATACAAAAAATAAATTATGATGTTAATTAGTTTGTATGTAAAAATATTTTTCGTAATTTATTAGGAATTAAATTTCTATGAAATAAAATAAAAAACATAATTTTATTTTGAAATTACTATATTTAATTTTATGTGGTGATTGTTTAAAAAAATTAAATATTACATTTTTCACTCAAAAATAAATCATTTTAGTTTAATCCCAAATATTAATCTGAAGCCTAATAATACATATTTATATAAATGATTATTAAGATTTTGTAGGAGTACTATTTCCATAATATTAAAAATATAATTATAATATTTAAACCAAAAATGAAACAAAATCCATTTTGCTATAAAATGTATCTTGGAAGAATAAAATTACATTATCCTAATTCCAAAAAAAATTATAAAAATTAAATGAATATTAATTTATTAAATTTGATATATAATCATATTTTCTAATTTTAATTGGTTTAAAATTTTCATAAATTTAATTTATTAATATTAATTACATTGTGTACATGAACGTAATTTAAGAAAAACATCCCTCTTACCTTCAAAAGATTTAATATTTATTTACAACAAAAATATCATCAATACATTATTTATTATTAATATTATTAATTAAAAATAAATATATATCTAAATTATATGTTTATTTCTTTTCAAGCATTTGATAATAGCATCTACGATATATTGGTCATATTTAAATAATAATATGTGTATAGTACATAATCATTCTATGATGTTTATTATTTTGTATAGCTCATCCAATCAAATTTAGTATTATTAAAAGAAAATAAATTCTAAAACCATTGAGGTCTAAATTATAAGAACCTTAAGTTAATTTTTTCACTAAATTTTATCCTCTGATGGAGTAAAATAGGGTAAAAAATTGGAAATAATTCAATGGGGTGGAAGAAAATATATAATCACAAAAGGAGTATCCATATAAATATTTACAAATAACATATCACAAAAACCCACTTAATATAATGTGATAATGAAATATAATTTGGAATATGGATAAGAGAAATATGAATTTAAAGTGTAATATCAATAAACCAGGATCCTAAATAAAAAGAAAATCTATTGAAAGTGATAATATATACAAGGAATTAAAAAATAGCATCACTGGAATAATAGAATGTGATAGAAAAATTGAGCTTGATAATGTTCATTATAATAGATCCATAAATCATTAATGGTTAATGAAGACCATAAATTCATATCCAATGAATGTAAAAAAGATAATATTGTTTGTTAAAGATCATTTTCCAAGATATGAGGTAATATTTTACAATCATGATTGTGATCATGATAAAATATACTTGCATTCTTTTATTGCCTTTCATAGAAACAATATAATCATTTTTTAAATATTAAATCAATTTAGACTTATATCTCTTATCTTACTATATGGAAAGAATAATCATGATGGACCTTATAAGCCTAAAGAACTAAAATAATTTTTCAATGGACTAGAAGATCTAAAAAATGATAAAAAGTTTTTACATCTCTTTCCCTCGATTAATAAAAACCAAAAAATGTAGTAACATGATTCGATAATATAAAATATGAATAAAACATAACTTTAATAAATCGTACATTACTCTCTAAATCATGGACATTAAAATCCATTGTTAGTATTTAGACATTCTATAAATTACTAACATTAAAACACTTAAATATAAGTCCAACAAAGACCAAATTTTTTTTTTGAGAGACTTGATCACATATTCTTCCATGTTAAAAAATCATTTATTTATAAATAATATGAATTATTCCTAATAATGAAATCCATAAATTTATATTTCGTAATCATTTAATCTCTAAAATATTAAAATCTATTTGAAAAATTTTCTGAATCATTATGAACCACAATAAAATAATAGAAAATTTATCCTTTATAATTCAAATATTCTCAAACAATATCAAAAAATATATTTTATTTTACATTAATATTTTAATATTCCCAATATAATGATCTTCTACTCACATAATAGTAATCACTTAGTTAGTAAATTAATTTTCAATCCCATGGTTATCTATACAACAAATCATATATCCCTCAAAATATAATAACTCTTCAATATATATTTATAATAAGAATTATTATATCATATAATCTTACCCTTAATGATTATCATTACCTTTTAATGTATTCCTTAAATATATAAAATCATTCCAAATCAAATTAACGTTTTACTAAAACAGATAATAATCCAAACTTTATTATTTCCATAAAATCTCCAAAGACACCGCTAATCATCTTAAACACTCATGACATTAATAAAAAAAAGGTATGTTTTCATATCAATTATGGTTATACATAGACTTATTAATTCATTATGAAATATAAAATTATTTGATTATTATAAAATGAATAATCTAAACCTCTAAAGATCTTTAAATATTTGTTATGATAAAATAACAATGAACCAAATCTTATTTAACCCTTTATTTAAAAAATTATAATAATGGTTTCATATTTTTGCATTTTAAGGATATTTTCAGTTTAGTTTTTTATATAATTAGGTAAATAGTTAAAAAACATAGTGGAGATCTCTAATATTTAACCCTTTTCCCACATAAAATGTTCATTGCAAAAACACTTTCCCTTTTTAAGATAACTCCCACATCTTGAATTTTAAAATTATTAATGTTTTTACTTGTTATAAATCCATATGAAAATCAAATGAAAATGTGGGATGATGATAAAAAATGATACTAGCCTACATAAAACAAGATAATCTCACCATTCCATTTTTAGAGATGAAAATCCATATGAATGTATTCCTTTATTACAACAAACATTTGATCTCAAAAGACAATTTTTATACCTTAAAACAATACACTTGTTTAATATCTCCCATAAAAATTCAAATGGAATCCTAAAAGAGAAAATAATTACTATAATGGATTATTTTAAGTAAAAAATAAACCTAAATAATACTCTATGAAAAAAATATTTTACAATTTTTTTAAAATTAATAAACATTCTTTTAAAAAATAACTTCATTTTCCTACAATTTATAGTATAACAATTTCTTTACAAACCATTTCATAAAAATAATGTAATTATCAAGGTAAATTACAGTTAAATTAACTTTATTATAACCCTTGAAATGGAATAACATAAAAACATAATTCATATATCAATTGGAAGTATCCTATCAATTATAAACTCTATCATGTTACCCAATGCACTGGAGAGATATATCTGGCTCACATGTCATCATGATATATTGGTCTCACCTATAATTCATCAAAAAATTACATGATATAAAGAATGAATAGATATAATATATATTTCACATTATTAATAAAATCCGTTTTAAAGTTCATTCAATCCATTAATAAAAAAAATTATTATCTCTTCAAGATGATAAAAATTTTCTATTTCTATAGAAAAAAATTAAAAATATGAAATTGGAAGAATCATTTGAGAGAAAATTACATTGAAATTAACCAAGGAAACATGTAATAGAATAATTATAGGAATAATGACTATGATGGAGAGAAAAGGATAACAAGTAACATACATTAAAAAATTACTATCCCTTTTGAAGAAATATCAAAATTAATCCATATAGAAAAAATTAAAACAAGACCATTTTAAAAATTGATAACAAATTTTAATATAGTATAAAACTATCATTATGATGGATATAATCATAAATTATAATATTATAAAAATAATACCAAAGAATATATATGTTTAATAAAAATAGTTTACAAAATTTAGAATTGTGCCTTGAAAAAAATACATTAGGTTATCTCAAAATTTATCATGTATTCTCTTTAGCTCTAATAATTAACATATATTATTTTTCATTATTCAGAAAAGAATCTAATTATTTTTATATTATACTATTATATTTTTTATATATATTCATGTATAATATAGTTATTAAATTTATTAAATTCATGATGGGTATTTTGAGTATGTTTTCGTAATAATCCCCAAGACACAATCAGTAGGATTTCAAAGGTCAAATGGTACATTCTCCCAAAATATCATGAATATTAAATAGGAAATTATTATCAATTTTATTAATTAGATACAATTTAGTAATCATACTTGAATACATAATATGAAAAATGAAACACATCACTTCGTTAGGTGGTATTCCACACGTACGCACAAGTGAAATTATCATTTTAATAGTGGTAAAGGGTAAGAAGTTAAGACATATGTTTTATTAAAAAAATATAAATATTAAATTAATATAATATATATATTTAATAAATTAACTATAATAACCTGCTTTTAAGGTGCTGATGAAAATGGAATCAGAAAACATTATGGAGTTGGTAATCCATACATACCACGAACGATATTTGAATTCCCCATGTGATGGAAAAAAATCAATAGGGATTTTACCATAATCATTATAACATTTTAGTATTTTTTTTGTACCTAATATATATTATCATATGTCCTTATTAATATTTAAATAATTTATAAGATGAAATAAATAGGAAACACCTATTAATGAATTATAACAGTTTATTGAAATCACTTACATTGGTTTATATTAAACCATCTAACATGAAATTTTTGAGAGGCTAAAAACTATATAAAATGGTAAGGGATTTTGTGGATATATTTAGTCATATAACACATATGATATAGATATAGAAATTTAAATGTAATAAATGATAGTATATTCCCTTTTATGAATGACAAGAGGAATCCCTTGGATTTATATATAATATTTAAATATAATTAATGTCTTTAAAAATAAATATTCATCTAAATATTGTTTAATTTTAAAATAATGTTTATATGATTAATATATAATTTAAAAATAATATTTAGATAGTTTTTAGAGTCATTTTAATCGTTATCATTTTGCTTCACCATTCTTTTAACCATATTTAACATTAATTATGGTAACACATTTTATTACTCATTAAGGATAATACAAATATAATAAGATTAAAATGGGATAAAAATGGTCCATTGATGATATTTTTGACCAATTACATTCCATATTTTCCTTATTCAGGATTTTTTATTTTTAAATCTTCTGATAATATTGTTTTTAACAACATATTTTATAAAACTAGTTTTTTAGGGACAAATCAATTAATTTTATTTTAAATTCATTCCTTTAATAATATAATTACAATATAAAATATTTTTAAAAATAATAATATATAATTATTGAGAATAATTATATAGTAACATCGTCAAACCCCAACCATGGAATTTAAAATATTTTATTTATATATATTTCAACCTGTCTTTTGAGTTTTTGTGGGCGATGGTTTGTTTTTAAATTTTTTTGAAGCAGTTGTTGTTATTTCATTATTATCCTACATGGTTAGTTGTAACTATGTGGTGCTCGTGCAGCTTCCCATGTGAGTCAGTAATGTGGTGTCAGTAATGTGTTGAACATTTTGTGCATTTTCTATTAAACCATTCGACAAGAGTGTGGTTGGGATCTATATGTTAACAGTGCAATGTTGCATGGTTTGATCAAAATTTACTCAACCATGTTCCTTCCCTGAGGTAACTAGGAGATGAGTTCCTAGCCATGGAAGTGTCTAGGGATGGTTAGGTTTAATGATTTGTAATTTGTGTGGAAACCTGACGAGTTTTCTAAAATTTATAAAATTATGTATTTATTTTAGTTTTCTTATTTTTTCCTTTATTTCTTCTATTTTTTCACCACATCTTCTCCCAAGTGTTTCATGCAAGACTATAAAACCCTCCATCCGTGGATATCACCTACCCTCCCTCCCAATATTCTATTTCAATTGAAATCTCCATCAGTTTCTTCATAAATTACGCTTAGTCATTCAGGGTAAGACCTTCTGCCCTCATATCCTTCGAAGGATGATTTTTTCCCCTTACCTATAACGCTACCTAGATCGGCCAAACCTAATGGATTTTGGTGAGCTGATTAGTGATGTTCCAATTGTTTCTATGTTGTATGATAAGTCTTTCGACATTCCTCCTGTCATTTTTTGGTTTTTTTCATTGAAGGAGAAGAATTTCAGACCGTTTATGTCCACTATCCAGTAATTTTGGTAATATTATTAAACTACTTTTCATTTATTTAATTTAAAATGAAAAGTTATGTGGTTTTTCGGAATGTTAGGAAATTTGTATAGAGACAGTTGGGTTTATTTGGTGTGGTTTCAGGCACCTGGAGTAGAGAGTTCTTACATGTACCATCATAGGTAAGGCATATGTGTGCGTTTGTGACCTCATTATTCATATTAACTAATGACATTTTGAATGTGTGAAATTTATCTAATGGTGTGTGTGTGTGTGTATATATATTAATAAATGCATGTGAGTAAATGTGAAATGGGTCTGTTCGAGTGGACTTTATTAATAAGTGGAATGTTTGAGGTAGGTACCCTATGCCTAGAACTATAATTTAAATTACATGATTGCTAGATTGTTTTTTATATTTGATTACCATTTTTCTATAAAATGCATATGTTGTATATATATATATATTTATAATTGTTCATGGTTCTTTGAAAAATGGATTCACACATGGTATCTATACCTTATCTTAAACTTTTAAAATGGATTGTTTGAATTAATCATGTATCCTGAATTATTTTAATTGGTGGTGCTTTTGTTGTTCAATTATACTTTTAAATGTTTTTTTAAAATAATTATGAGTCTTAATGGTGGTGATATGATTCGTGTATGTGGTTTGTAATGTTATTTTGAATGTTTTTATGATTTGTATGGCTTGAAAGTGGATTTTCCTATAAAAATATGTTGTTTCATGTGAATTACTTTGTTATGATTTTACATTTTTTTATAAATTTGTAAAGTGGTTCAATAAATTATGCACATGGATCAAAACCTCTTTTAATGTGGATTTTTTCTATGATTAAACTTAGAAGAGGGCTCTCTGATGAGAAATGGTGATTTTATTTGCCTGTTCACATTACTAATATGTGGATGTGAAGGTGGTGATACAAATGTGACAAGAGAAAAAATAATTGATCAAAATTGGAATCCATGGGTATCTGTGTGGGCTAACCAGAACTAGTAAAGTTGTTTAATTAGAAGTGGCTTGGCCCAGATTCATCTTGTAGGATTGATGATATTAACATTGACTAAGTAATGGTTTTTATTGGAGACCACTAGGCCCTTGGTGTAACTTCCCAAGATTTTAATATGAAACACTATTTTCTTAGAAAAACTAATAAGTACTATTTGAAATTTACAACCATTATTTTAAACTTATGTTAGTCACTTCAGTGTTTTGAATTTTCAAAATATGACATAAATTGTTGTGATGAGTATTTTTTTTGGTGTCTGATAAAAGAAACATAATTTTTGGTGAATAGTAACCAGCCCTTATGAACAGTATCAAACCCTTTGGAATATTGATATAAACTAATGAATAGTAACCTTACCTATGATAGTATATAAATAAGATTAAACTAAAATTATTATATACATATATCTTGGAATACGAAATTTGTTTTTTAAAATTATTGTTTTCTGAGTAAATTATGAATTTTATTAAATACTAAATTATTCCTATTTAAAAATTTATTTTCAAAAAATGTACTTCCTTTTTGAATTATACAAGTCGAAAAATGGTTAGGGTGAATTTTTGACATTTTTCTGGAATACATGAATTTTTTATGAAAAGTGAAATACCATAATTTAATAAATAAGCTAAAAAACTAACTATAGAGACATGTATGATTTTTTGCGGATGTAAGCCCAATTGGTTCGGATTAAAATGTCAATATTACTGTATTTAGTCATCGAAGACTCACTATTCCTTATCTTGTAGAGAAAAACCAAATTAATGAATTTTTTATACAAAAATCTTTTCTCCCCTCCTCTATAAATGCTACCTTTCACACACTCATTTCCTCACAATTTTCAATATTATATCTTTGTCTAAAATTTTCCAAAGGATATTCTCCAGCCAATCCTCCACGTCCAAGAGTTTCTTTTCACATGAGAAGACCAATCCAAGGTTCCTTGAGGAGGATCTCAAGAGGATAACTCAATAGGTAATTCTTCAATAAAATTTAATTTAATTACCTTTGAATTTATAGTTCATTTCTTATTCTCTCCCCGCTTATCATCATAAAAATTGTATGTTTCCTAAAGAATCATACATATAATATAATATTATGATAATAATGAGATGTTATATCATCCAACCCCTTTATCCACTTATTTTTATTTTTAAATGGAAAACGCTGTTTGTGAGGTGTTAATTTATCACCTTCAAGAACAACATGTTTTATTTTTTTCACTTCTTCCTTCTGATCTGGACATGAATCCATTTCTATTGTTTAAATGGAATATTTTATATGTATTATATCCTATTTAATGTTCAGGAACTAAATTATGTACATATTACTAAATGATTAATCAAAACAAGTTTGTTGTGGTCGAAAAACTGCGAAAATTAACCAAAAGAATCATCATTTAATTATTCATCCACATGGTATATAATATAATTAATTATAATATCATTTAAACATCCATAATATCATTAGTTACATGAATTATTCGTTCTGGATGTTTATCCAAGTTCTATATGAACTTTCATTCATGAATACATGTGAACCATTCATAAATACTAAAAAAATTAACCCTCCTAAACAATGAATCAAAGCACTCTAACTCATCCAAAAGACCATAAAATAACTAAATTAACCCATAGTGAATCGTATTCATCTACAACAGGTTTAGGAGTTTTTTTATGCATATAATGTTGTTATACAAGACATTAAATTGATGAAATAATTCAGATACAAGGTAAGGGGAAATCTGGAACAGAACTTGCATTCTTTGGGTTCTCCCTCTTTAACATCATCTTTTGTATTGTAACACCATAAAAATCCTTTTTTCATAATTATCTTACCCATTAGAGGATATAAATGTTCTCTACGGGATTTTATGTCAAACAAAAATGTTTTCTGAAGTAACAATTCTTTCAAAAACACACCATTTACTTCTCACTCATGGTTGATGTTTATCGTATCAAGTATATTAGTCCCTCTTCCTTTTGGGGATCCAATGATTATGAATGATTTCTGATGTGATGAAACCCATTACATTACACAGGGTTTTTATGTTCATTTTTTATATATGTTCTATATTGAATGCATGATAATGAGAATTTTATGATGTGATGAGTGCACCATAATTATACAGTGCTCCAATGCATTGGGTAAAGTGATGAATCTCATGAGTAAAAGTGAAATGATGTGTGAATATAATGCATGATTTGTTCAAAAATTTGTTTGGTAGTTAACCACTATGACATGATGTTTCATTTTATATGCATTTCCACATTTTAAGTCTTTTATTAATGCTTCTTATATAATTCATGATACCTTCCCTATGTACTGATTGTGATCACCCATTATTGTATTGTTCTTAACTATCCTCTTACAGGGGTTTTATCTCACCCCTTTTTGATGTATATCTTCATGTGATTTTGTGTTTAAAGAGTTTTCAAGGGACAATAAGAAGCTATAGAAGAAGGCATTAAATAAATGTAAATGTTTTGTGTTTTAAATGTTTAGGTATGGTTTGTCTAATCCTCTAAACCTAGGTTGGAAAAGGTCCTAAAATATATACTGTACTGTGTATTTTTATGTTATCATTTATACAAAAAAATACATAGCATGTTTTAGTACTGAATCTGAATGTTTTGGTTCAGGACATTACAATTAGTATTAGAGGAACGATGCAGACATATTTGGAGATTAGTCATTGTTATTTTAAAATTAAATTTTAAACATGTGGTTTAATAGTTACACATAATAAATTAGTTATTCTTAATTTTCAATATATAAATTCAAAAATATATTTACAATGAACGAATTATGGGAGTGAAATTCATTTAAGGTAGAAGAATGTGACATCCCATGATGTTAATATAAAATATTGTGTGCTTTGATAAACTACCGCGTACTCTTTGATATTGATAACCATGATGCTCAAATTATGTTGTCACTTTTGTGTTTTGAATTTCAAAAATCTGATATACAAGGTTGCGATCAGTGTGTTTTTTTGGAGTCTAATAAGAAAAACGTCATTTTTTGGTGAATATTAACCTACCCTAATGAATAGTAAAAAACCATTATGAATATTTATATACCCTATTGAATAGTATCCTTACCTATTATAGTATATAAATAAAAATCATGTAAAAGTATGATGTACACGTATATTGGAAGAAGTAAATAAGTGGTTTAAAATTGTCGTTTTTCAAATAAATTATTATTTTAATTACCTATAATATTAATCATATTTATAAAATTATTTTTTTAAATGGATATCATTTTTGTATTTGACACATCGAGAATTGTTTATGGTGAATTTTTGGAATTTTTCTGAAATACTAGAATTTTAATGAATAGTGAAATACCATACTTTAAAAAATAAGCTAAAAACACTAATTATAGAGTCATGTATGATTTTCTACTGATGTAGAACCAATTTGATTGGATTTACATGGCACGATTACTATATTTAGTCATGGATGCCTTATTATTCCTAGTCTGGATGAGAAATAATAAAGTAATGATTTTTTTTGATAAATCTCCTCTCCCCTCCACTATAAATAACCGACATTCACACCCTCATTTCCTCACATGTCACAAACATCAATACTTGAAAATATATTTCCCAAGGTTCTTCCCTAGACCATTCCCCACATCCAGGATATTTTTCTCTATTCAAAAGTCCTATCCAAGGTTCCCTGATGGGGATCATAAGAGGATATCTAAAGAAGAAATCCCCATCTCTCTTTTCCTTTAATTTTATTCAATTTCATGTTCGCTTTTTATTCACTCCCCGCATATCTTCATCAAAATGGTATGGTTACTAAATTATCATAAATATACTAGAATTTTATGATAATAATGATATATTATATCATCTAACCCTATTCTCCTCCTCTTCTCATTTTAGAAGGGAAACGTTGTTCATGGGGAGTTAATTAATCACCTTCAAGAACGACTGGTTGTCATTTTTCCATTTCTACCCTATCATCTAGTCATGAAACCATTGTTATAGTTGAAATAGAATATTTTATATTTATTATATCCTATTTAATGTTCTATAACTATCTTGTGTACATATTAATGATTTTATAAACAAAACAAGTTCATTGTGGTCGAAATACAACCCATATTAACCTAAACAATCATCAGTTAATGATTCATCAACATGGTATATAATATAATTAATTATCAGATCATTTAAACATCTGTAATATCATCAATAACTTGAAATATTAGTTTGGGTTATTTATCCATGTTCTACACAGACTTCCATTCATGAATACAAGTGAACCATTCATAAAATCTATGAAAATTAACACCCATGAACAACCAATCTAAGATCTATAACTCAAACAAAGGCCCAGAAAATAACCTAATAAAATCATAATGAACAATATTCCTGTACAGAAGGTTTTTGATTAGTTAATTAATGAATATAATTTGGTTATATAGGAATTTAATGTGATTAAATCATTCAGATACTAGGTAAGGGGAAAATCTCGAACCCAACATTCATTCTTCAGGTTCTCCCTCTTTCACTCAATATTTTGTATGGTCACTCTTTAATAATCGTTTCATTCCTCATTTTCTTACACATTATGGGATATACTTATTCTCCACATGATTTTATGTCAATCAAAATGTTTTTCTAAGGATCTATTCCTTAAAAAACACAGTGTTTACTTCTCAGTCACGGTTGATGGTTATCATATCAAGTATTTTATTCACTCATCCTTTTTGGGATCCAATGTTTATGAATGATTTCCTATGTGATGAAACCCATTCCTTTCCATGGGTTATTTATATTCATATTTGATATATGTTCTATGTGGAATGAATGATAATGAGAATGTTATAACGTGATGGGGTGTTCCCAGAATTATACAGCACTCTAATGCATTAGGTAAAGTGTTGAATCTTATGAGTAAAAGGGAGATGATATGTGAACAAGATGCTAGAATTGTTCAAAAATATGCGTGGTAGTTAACCACTATGACATGATGTTTCATTTTTTATGAATTTCCACATTTTATTTCATGTATTAATGCTTCCTCTCTTGTTGAGGATCCTTTCCCTATGTTATGATTACGACCACCCATTATAATATTATTCTTATCTATCCTTTTGGGGGGATTTTAGCTGAACCTGTTTTGATTTATATCCATAGGTGATTTCGTATACAATAAGGTTTTCAAGGGACAATAATATACTAGGGAAGAATGAATTAAATAAATGTAAATGTTTTTTTGGTTTTAAATGTTTATGAATGATTTGTCTAATCCTCTGTAACCTACATAATAAAAGGTCATCAACTCTATAATGTACTACGTATTTTTCGGTTATGCTTTATACAAAAAAATAAAAACCAAGTTTTATTACTGTATCCGAATGTTTGGCTTCGAAAATTTACAATTGGTATAAAAGTAACTGTGTAGGAAATTTTGTGGATTATACGTTTCCATTTTAAAATTAACTTTTAAACTTATAGTTTATTAGGTACAAATAAAGAATATACTTTTTCATAATTATCTATATATAAATTCAGAAATATGTATACAATTAATGAATTGCGAGTGCACCATTCATTTAAGAGGGGAAGAGTGTAGCGTCCCATGATTTTAATAGAAAACACTATGTATTTAGATGAACTAATTAGTACTATGTGAAATTTATAACCAAGTTGTTAAACTTATGTTTGTCACTTATGTGTTTTGAATTTTGAAAATCTGACGGACACAATTTTGATCAATATGTTTTTTGGATTTTGATATGAAAAACATCGTTTTTGGTGAATCCTATCGTACCATTATGAATACTAACATTCCCTTATAAATAGTTATGTACCCTAATATATTTTAACATTAACTATCATTGTATATAAGTAATATTCATGTAAAAGTACGATAAACATATATCTTGAAATAAGAGAATATGTTTTTTGAAATTATTGTTTTTGAGTAAATTATAATTATAATTAAATATTAAATTAATCATAATTATATAATTATTTTTGAAAAATGGACTTCATATTTGGATTATAATCTTTAATAAATTGATAGGGGGAATTTTTTTGATTTTTCGGAAATACATAAATTTTTTATGAATAGTTAAATACCGTAATTTAAAAAATAAGCTAAATGCACTAATTATAGAGTCATGTATAATGTTCTACTGATGTAATCCCAATTGGTTTGGATTAACATGAAACATTTGATTTATATAGTCATTAAAGACTATATATTCCTTATCTTGTGAAGAAATAATAAATTAATGAATTTTAGATTGAAAAATGTTGTCTCCCCTCTACTATAAATACTACCCATCACACCCTAATTTCCTCACACATATCAAGCTTCAATACTTGTCTAAATGTTTCCCAGGATCTTCCCTATCCCCTCCCCCATGTCTGGGAGAATCATGACTCATCAGAAGATCAATAAAAGGTGCATTTAATATGATCTCAATAGGATAACAAAAGATGTAATTCCCCTATATCTTTTATAATAATTTCCTTTCAATTTCTAGTTATTTTCTTATTCTCTCCCCACCAATATTCATCCCAATGGTATAGTTACTATAGTATCATACATATACTAGAATTTTTTTATACTAATGATATTTATATCATCCAACCCCCTTCTCAGCATATTTTTATTTTGGAAGGGAAAACGTAGTCGATGAGGTGTTAATTTATCACCTTCAAGAACGACATGTTTTCTTTTTTCCATTTATACCTTTAGATATGATCATGAAACAATATTTATGGTTGAAACATAATATTTTTTATTTATTATATCCTTTTAAATGTTCTGGAACTGTCTTGTGTACATATTAGTAAATGATTAAACAAAGGAATTACATTGTGGTAGAAAACCACCAAAATTAACCCAAACAATCATCATTTATTGATTTACCCACATTATATATAATATTATTAATTATAATATCATAAAAAAATAATTTCATTAATAACATGAATTCTTAGTTATGGATGTTTTTTTATGTTATACATGATCTTTCATTCATGAATACAGGTGAACCGTTCCTTAATTCTATGAAAATTAATACTCCCAAACAATGAATATAAGATCTATAACTCATACAGAGGCCCATAAAATAACCTAATCAAACCATAATTAACCATATTCATACACACATGGTTTTGGTTTTATTAATTAATGAATTTAATTTGGGTATACAGGACGTTATAGTGAAGAGAGTATTCAGATACAAGGTAAGTATAAATTCTCGAACCAAATATTCTTTTTTATGGTTCTCCCTCTTTCGATCCATTTTTTTTATAATCACTCCTTAAAAATCATTTCTCATTATTATATTATAACTTATGGGATATACATGTTCTCTATTTAATTTTATGTCAAACACAATGTTTTCCGAATTAAATATTCTTTCAAAAACAAACATTTTCTTTTCACTCGAGGTTAATTGTTATCATATCAAGTATGTTATTCACTCATACTTTTGGGGATCCAATTTTTATGAATTATTTCTTATTTGATGAAACCCATTCCATTACATGGGTTATTTATGCTCATTTTTATATATGTTATATGTGGCATGCATGATAATGATAATGTTATGATGTGATGGATGTAACCAGAATTATAAAGCGCTCAAATTCATTTGGTAAAGTGATTAATCTCATGAGTAAAAGGGAAATAAGGGTTGAACATGATTCTAGCATTGTTCAAAAATACGTGTGGTAGTTAACCACAAAGACCAGATGGTTTATTTTTTATGCATTTCCACATTTAAAGTTTGTTATTAATGCATCCTCTGATGTTCATGATCATTTCTCTAGGTTATGATTTCCACCACCCATTGATATATTGTTCTTATATATCCTTTTACTAGGATTTTACCTCCCATACTATTAATGTATATCATCCGGTAATTTTGTGTGAAAAAAAAATTTCAAGGGAAAATAAGCTGATATAGAAAAAGTTATTAAATAAATGTAAATGTTTTGTATTGTAAATGTATATGTATGGTTTATCTAATCCTCCAGATCCTAGACTAGAAAAGTTCCCCAACTATATAACGTACACTGTATTTTTCTGTTATCCTTTTTACAAAAAAAAATACATAGCATGTTTTAGTACTAAATTTGAATGTGTGGGTTCATGGAATTATAGTTGGTATGTTTTCTCCTACTGATTCATGCTTGAGAAATCTATTAATTATTATGTGTATACCATGTATCACTGTTATATTAGGATTATACGATACCATTTTTTAAGATCACTATATGTATTACCCATAGTGCATGCTTGTGGGATGATACTTATTTTTTGAGGCATATGTGATGTGTTTCTGAAAATCAATATACGGTAAAACATGTGTGCATTTTTGTTAGAAAGAAATTTTCTTTGAAATTTTTTCCCTTAAAACCTTTTTATTAAAAATAAATTTCATGGGATGTTCATTGAAAGTAGATATTTTATATTATTATTAAAATATTTGTTGTTCTCGTAATGATTTTTCCATTTCAGTTGATTTTTGTGTGTTACCTCTATAAAAAATATGTTTTAATCTAAATAGATTTCCATAATTTTTAACATTTAATTATGTCATGGAATATTTATTTAAAATTAAGTTAAAAAGAAACGATTTTCTAAGATATAAAATCATATTACATGAAGTTGTAATGAAAGAAAAACATTTTTTAAATTATGAATTATTTTGAAAATGTAATGTATTGGTTTTTTAAGGTAAGGTATAGGTAATAGATTATTTGACAATGACTATGGGGTTTTATTATTCACCCCTGTAGAATTATTTTTATTACATCTTATCAGGCTGCTTCCCTCTTGGTTTTTCTCCTGGACTGAGGGTGATCTTATAGTTTGAATTGACCTATGAGGTCACATGGAGATACATGTGTAGGTTTTCTTCTTTCCATTTATATAATTTAGTTTTATTGTTACATTTATAATTTATATTTAATTTTCAATTTTTTTGTAGCCAAATCATTCAAAACCACTTTAGTTTCAGGCCTAGAAGTTGTTGTCAGCCCATAAGGTTTGGGAATGCAATTCAGGCCTTGTCATGGGCCGACTCAGGTGACTTGTTAGGGTTAACCAATGTGGGTTTCTGAAAAGATTTTATTATAATGGGATCTTATTACATGGTGTGACTGGTAGCATGCATATTAGGATTGTTGGAACTCAAGAGTTAAGTGCGGGATTGACCTCCTGAACCCACTCTCATCCTATGCCTCGAGTTACCAGGGGTGGTATATGATTTCTGTTTTTTTTATTTGTTCTATTTAGATAAGGGATGAAAACGGGAGTGATCCAATGTTAGATTATGATAATTAATTGATTAGTTTTCAATGTTTATCCTGAGTGCATGGTTCATGATATTTTATGTTATTGTTTCTCTCTCAGAGCATGGTCTATTGAGCAATGTTATTGGGCCAAGAATGGCCACTAGTTTTTTATTCTCGGTCGTTTTGATGTATGTTATGATTGGGATTAATTTGGTTTAGAATGAGTGTATTTCAAAAATGAAAATGGTTTTTATAAAAGTTGTTTTTAAATGGTAAAATGGTTCTTGGAGTGAAAAATGGTTTTTGAAATGGAAATGATTTCTGGAAATGATTTTTTTTAATGGAATATGTGGTTTCAAAAGGAAAAATTGAAGGTGTTTAGGAAATTGTATTAGGATTTTAGGTACAAATTTTTTAATGTGAAATAAAATTTTCTAGGGAATTTAGAAATGTTTTTTTTTCAATAATAAGTGGAATCTTAAAATGGTTTAGGAATTTGGGATTTTGGTGTAATAACAATTTCAGAAATGAGAAATGTTTTGAATTTACCCTTGGAATTTCTCTTATTTAACACATATATGGATGTAAACATGTGTAATTTTGATAATTGGTGGTATTTATGGATGGTTTTTTGATCTATCATTAGGAAATATATATGTGAGACCTCATGGAATACCAATGGAGGGTATTTAAGTTGTTTTTCTTATTGAAAAATGGTATTTGAAAATGGTGATTTCAAAATTTAGAAAAGTGAATGTGAACTTTTTTAGTTTTTTATTTTATAGTTTTATATCCTTTTCATGGGGATCATGCTTTGGAAAAGCTGAATTGTGGTTGGAATAATTATTTCTTTTTGGGTTTTAGATTTTTTGTTGTGTTTAATTTTGTTTTGGAATTCATTTAGTTAATCTTTCTATTTTTTGTTTTACGTATGCATCCAAGAAATGTACTGAAGGTTTATAATGAGTCTTTTTTAGTTATTGGATCTACACAGTCTCCAAGAAAACTTGTTGGATTGAGTTATTCATTGTTGGTTTACATATTCTATGGTGATCAAGATCTACTAGAGGTAGATGGCTGGCATAATGATGTTGTTGTTGTTTTTAGGTTGTTTGGAACTCCCAAAGATGATAGTGCTTTTAATGACTTAGAATTATTTAATGGTTATACATTGGATTGATGGAAGGTGATAATCTTAAAGTCGTTATATGATTATATATTGTGGTAGGTGTTAAAGACCACTTTAGTATGATGGTTTATACGTGATGAGGTGATGTAAAAGCATGAGGAAGAGCATGTGAGTGTTCTGTAAGGTGAATGATTAGTGAAGGCTTACATTGATCATTTGAAGGTGTTAGTTCCTTTTTCTATTGATGTAGCATCATAAAGTCATCATAATGTTACTATTTTGTGGGTCCTCCATCTAGTGATTATGGACTAATTACTTTTTTGTGTTTGGGATGGTTCCCCATCTGGTAAAAAGAGTTAACTGGTGGAACCTATTTTTATAAAGTATTCTTATCAGTTCAACAATATTATTAGTTAGACCACTCTAATTTTTACTTACATTATGGTAAATTTGGGACATTTAATTCATCTTTTCATCATCATCCAATAGTTTTTCATCGGTTTTATTATTTTGGTCAGATGGAGAAATTCTAAAATGATGTTTTCAGAAGGAGTATTAGTCCTAGGATGTCATCATTTAACTATGTGGTATTGGAGGCTTCTGATAGCAGGGTTTCATCTATAGGACTTGGATTAAATCTTGGGAACAATCATGAATTCCCAGGGGTGTGGGGAACTATAAAGAATTAGCAGTTTGAGTTTATCTTTTTTGGATTCATTTATTGTTGTATACTTTTCCTTGTTGTGAATATATTTTGGACATGTTCCCTAGGAGTTTTAGTGGTTGTTCTCCTTTAGGAATGTGAGTCCTTGATTAGTGGTTATTTATAGCGTGATCTTGGATTTGAGGGATCTATTTTGGATTTGAGTTATGTGTTGTTATTTCCTTGGGAAATCTTGGGTTCAAGGGATATAATGAGTCTTGGTTTGATCTTCTATTTTGATTCAGTTTCTCCATGGATGTACCATATGTTGAGGATTTTGGTTTGGTGATATTCTTTTGGGACGAAAGAGTTCATGGTGTGGATAATTACCACACCCTTATCATTGAATTGATATTTTTTTAATAATTTATTTATTTTTCAACATTGATTATGCGTTTCTCTGGTTTATGATTCAAATTATAAATTTTTTGATGTTTATTAGTTATTGAACAGTTAGACCGAATGGTTAGTAGTATCCCTGTAGTGCCCATGAAGGATCCCAGGAATGTCATTGGAGTGGTGCACGACTTGAACATGGTCTGTTAAACTGGGTGGTAAGAGTGAAATTGTGATCTAAAAGTTATCAGTGTCAAGTTGCACAATTTAAAAAAGGGTTAATTAGTTATACACCAACATATAGGGAATTGTGCAAGGGGTTTCTGGCCTTGTATGTGGCATGTGCACAGTTAGTGAATAGTTTGGTAAAACATACACAATCCTTGTGAGTTTCCCAGAATTTTAATAATTGTATTTTTATTTTACTTTTCATTTATTTTTACTATTATTTCATAACCCTTTTCACCATATTCTTCCTCACTATTCATCATGTGAGGTGATCCTCCCCTCCCTCCAATGTGCCTTCCTCCCCTCCCATCCAGTCCTCTCTTTCTCAATTATTCTCCACTGGCTTCATCAAGAGTCTCTCTTGGTCTATAGAGGTAAGGCATTTTTATACTATCTTCTACCATGGTTGGTCATTTTTCCTCTTCGTGATCACCCTACATAGAACTACCAAACCATAAGGTTTCTGGTTAGCCAATTTATGATGTTGCACTTGTTTTGAAGTTGTGTATTGTGCCTTGAAAGACTCCTTCAGTAGTGGTTCGCTATCTTCCACTAAATGAGAATCATATTAGTCCATTTTAGTTCATGTGCCCTAAATTTTAGTATGTGTTTTCAAATTTTTCAGGTTTTTGAGAAGAGGTAATCGAGATAGCATACATGTAAATGTATAAGTGAGGAATATATATATATATATATTCTATCTTTGTACATGTTCCCTCAAGGATGTGTGAATATGTGCAATGCGGCTAAGTATATTTATGAATATATATATATATATATATACATGCTTGTGCATGTAACTGAGAAGGCTTAGTTCGAGTGTTCATTATCAAAAAGTGTCATGTTTAAGGTTGGAACCCTATTCATAAGCCTTTAATCTAAATTACGTGATTTCTTCACTATTTTTAAATTTTGTTTTAAAATTTTATATGAAATTAATATGTAGTATATATATTGTATAATTTGTCCTGATAAATGAAAAATGACTTCTCACACGGTTTCTAGACCTTCAATTTAAAATGGACTATTTAAATTACTCATGGTTTCATGATTTTGTTTATATCTATATTGATTTGGTTGTTCAATTATCCATTTAAATTATTTTAAAAATTATATCGATAACTTATAAAGGTGGTTATATGCTTCATGTGTGAGGGTGAAATGTGTTTTTGAATTATTTTAAGATTCATATGTCTTGAATGGGTGGTTTGAAAGGGAAATTATTTTTCTTATATTGAATTCCTTAGTTTTTCTTTATGAAGGATGTTTTATAAATTTTGACCATGGATTAACAAATTATTCATTTACTGAGAATCATTTTTTAAAGTGGATTTACTGTTCGGGTAAATTTAAAAGTGGTTTTTCTTATGAGAAATGGTGATTTTATTTTTATGTTAACATTACTAGCATGTTTATGTAAATGTGGTGATACATATATGACAAGAGAAATGTGAATTGAGGAAAAAGTGTAAACCTGGGTATCTAGGGGATAACATTAACTAGAATGATAGTTGACTCAAAATTGGAAGGACTCATATTTATCTAGTAGGATTGACAATTACTACACTAACTAAATCATGATTATGAATATAGATCACTAGGCCCTGGGTATGTTCACTCCTAGTGGATCGTGCATGATAAATTTATGGGTTATGGTTTTTATAGCATGTGTAATTGAGATATCAGATTTTTAGTGTCTCATTATTCTAGTAGCCAACATGGATTTTCCATGGTTCTCTCTTGTGACATGATTCTGATATTATATATTTTATGGGATGTGGTCCAAATCATTGGTATATAGTGAAACATGGGTGCATTGTGGTTTCAAAGAATGTTTATTTGAGAATTGTTTTTTCACATAAAATTATTTTCTTAAAAATGTTCCCCCATTAGTTTTCATTCAAAATGTTTTCAAATATTTTTATGAAAATGTGTATGGTGCTTGTGATGAGATTTCCATTTCAATTTATAATATATCTTTACCTCCATTATCAAAACTACTCTTTAATCTAAATTTATTTCATTTATTTTTTAAATGTTAATTCATAATTTAAATCAATAATGAAAATATTGTGGAAAGGAAATTATTTTCATGAAAATGGAAGCATCTTTATTGAAGTTTGAATGAATTGGAAACATTATTTTCATTATGCATTATTTTCATCATAGAATGCCTTGGTTTTCTTTTTAATAGTAAGTAATATGGAATTGTTTATTTTCATAATAGAATGCTCGTCAAGATTCTTGATATGAGAGAACAAGTGCTCAAAAATCTGACGACGCATCTGGTAAAAGTTTTGTGAAAAAACCATAAGATGGAAGAGGAAACATGGGAACCCGAGGAACTTATGATGAAGAACCACCTGAGTCATTTCATGCTGTATTATTCTATAAATTTTGAAGATGAAATTATTTGAAGGAGGGGAGAATGTAACAACCCAAGCTTCTACGGTACGCTTCTCTTTGAATAATGTGATAGCATGTGTTGTACGCAACATCGAGTTCTAACACACCATAACCAATCAAACTAGCCATTATGAATAGTAATACCTACTTTTTGAAATTATATAAATTTTATATTTCAAAATGGACTTCTTTTTTGGTTTAGGAATATCGAAATTATCCTAAGTTGAATTTTTGGTATTTTTCTGAGAACTTCCAATTTTTTTGAATAGTGAAAAATACATAAAAAAAAACTTTATTAATCAAAATAATTTATAGTGATAAATTATACTATTTATTGGTTTTAAATTATAATTAGAATATATTTTTACCATTTTATCCAATGGTGTTCATTAGAATTAATTTCAATTTGAAATTGGACAAAAACAATTGTCAATCTTTTGATATATATTGTTTCTTAAAAACACGCTATTTATTGTGACAGCGGGAATTAATAAAAAAATTAATTAATTCAACTTATATGTTTGGAATTTTTTAAAATAGACATCATTTTTGAATTTGGAATATCAATTATAGCTTAGGGTGAAATTTTGGCATTGTTTTGAAAAACATCAATTTTTGATGAATAGTGAAACCACTAAGTGGTAGTTAAAAAACTAAATTTTTCATAAAATGTAATTTTACCACTTCTGTGAATGGAATTTCAAAAATCCGAGAGACACGGTTAATATCAAGTAGTAAATTGTTGTTCAATGAGATGAAAATAATTTTTGGTGAATAGTAACTTTTTACTTTTATTTACCACGGTTAAAAGTAAATAGGGTAATTAAGGGTAAAAATGATATTAATATTACCTTAACACATGTCATAATTCTATTGGACAAGTTTATCTCGACCCAAAACAACCTTAGTAATAAAATATTATCATTTAGGTCCACTTGGATTAGATTAGGATATTTATTATTATTTAATTCAAAGAAGAGTTAAAATAGTTAAAATCAAAGTTTATTTGCTAAAACATTTTTAATATAGTTTAATACCTACAATAAATTAGATTGTAAATTTTCATTATAAATATAAAAAAATTTACTACATAATGATATTTTATTTATAATTTTTAAAAATTTAATATTTTAATTTATTTACGACACAATGATGATGCAGTAATTACCTTATTAATGAAAAATTACAATAATTGATATCATAAAAACCAAAATAAATAGAATTTGAGACTTTTTATGAATTACACTAATTTTATAGGTTAATATGACATTTTAGGATTTAATTAATTTACTTTCTTCGAAGTAATCATTCTGTTAATATTTTTAAAAAAATCAATTATTGAATACTGTCAAAATTGACATAAAAAAGTTTTTAAAAAAAATATAATATTATTAATTGATATTAAATTCCTAAAAATATACGGTTCAGCCAAGAGACTTATATCATGATATGTGTATCATTAGTGGACCACTTATGGGTCTCTTGGAGGTATATAGAATGTTTATTAACCATATAATATAAAAATACAAAGAGACATTGTAAAATTGAAACTAATTAACTAAGAGTTAATACTTAAAGATAAGGTTAATATAATGACCCAAACCTGTCTAAATTCTATTGGTTGAGTGTTTTTCGACCCATCCCCACCTTAACCTTTAAATAATCCTCTTTGGAGCCATTATAATCCGAATATGTATTTATTATAAAATAATATTTCTATCTTTTCCAAAGGTGCCCCTCATCCCTCTTATAAAAGGGCACTCCCCCTTCTCATTAACTCACACATTCAGAGCCTTTTGGTTCGGCCAACCTCTACCCAAATATTCTCTCAACTTCCCCCAATTCATCTTATAGGCCTTAATTTAGTCAGAAAGCCTACATAAGGACCCCTTTTGATCAAATCAAAAGGAAGAACCCGAAGAAGAGGTAATGATTTCACCACCCTTTTTCAAGTTCCTTTCTTCTTCCACTTCTTCTTTCTTTCTTATTACCATCCTAAAATAATAACTCAATTATATTATATATACATTAATGTTATTGTAAAAATTTTACAACCATATTTTAGTATTCTATCCATCCTTTGAATAACATGTCACCATACGTGCGTACGTACGGCTTACCGTCTCCACGTCGTGGTGTAATTGTTATTCAATAAATTATTATTTGGATGGGTATAATAATGATTTGTAATTAATGTAAATAATAAATATAACATGATAATTATTCTGTATATATATGATATACCATCCAATTATATATTATTTTAATATCAAAATAATGATATTGTCGCTTGTGTGTACGTACGGACTACCGTCTCCACGAACGCGATGAGATTCATTCTCCATCGTATCCATTCAAGTATAATTATCATTTGTTGATTAATAATAGTATATATGGACTTGATATCATTCTAGATATGATTAATATACAACCTATCCATGACAAACATGACTTACGTTACAAAACATATAAAAGAAAATTAGTAAGTTGACAACCGAAACAACGATAATACTAAGATATTATTAACAAAACAATGTTAAAAGATCATATATGATATCATATTAATGTATATGATTATTTTATAATTTAATAACAATTATTTTACCATTATACATAAGGTTAACCTACCCCCAACTGAGGAAAAGTACAAGGTAATGGTTTATTTCACAATCTCTTCATTATCCGAAGTTGTTTATATGTAATAATCTACTAGGACTTCATTATCATCCACATCCATGTTTCTTAAAAATGTATTTCAAAACATTTTTACTTTTTAATAGATAATGGCTTAAGTTCATTTATAACCTTATTTTACGTTATACATTTTTCAAAGGAATCTTTCCGTCATTTTCCAAACAAGTTACTTTTTGACCTTTTTGAGAAAAAAACTAAGGTAAGAATGTTTTTTTAACTTATACGGCAGGTGCAGCTATTTTACACCATTATAAAATCATAGAAGCTTCCCTTACAAGATTATAAGGATATTTTCAAAATAAATGTTTTCTTTTATAATTATGTGATTTTTAAATGATTTCAAAAAAAGAGATATTTCTCTCAAATATATGAAAATCTAGTGTAAATTTATACGTACTTAACGCAAGATTAAAAATGTTTTCAGAAAAACTGACTCTCAAGTGTGGTAGACAGGAAGTGATTGGGCATGGACCCATCATGTCCTGTAATTAGTCAATCAGTCTCAGAATTAGTTATTTTTTTTCAGAAGCTTTCATAATATTTCAGAAAATCACTGGAGTATATTTTAGCAATTTTAAACGTAAGTATCTTCTAAAAAAATTGCATCGGTAGGTCTCATAAGACAAACTAGTGTCTTGGCACAAGGCCTTGACAAAATCTCATTGGTAGTCTTGGAACGAGGCCTTGGCTATGTGGTTATGATAGTCTGGCATTATGCATTATATCATTATGAAAGTTTTTATTGATATTGCATGTGATTATTCGATTAGTAGAATATCCATGTGAATAAGTAAATGGCATTATTTCATTTTATTTTTGTCATACTATGTTGAAGTTCATGTTTTAAAGGCTTTTGTTTTAGTTATACATTGCCCTAAATGTTTATTCTTATTTATGAAAGTTTCCGCTCTACTTTTATCCTTACTGGGCATTTGAGCTCACCCCTTTCAATGTTTTATTTTTCCCAAGATGTGAAGAAGTAATTTATGAATGACCTCCAGGGATAATATGAGGGGATAAGAATGGTGAATATGGAGACTATATAATTTTTGTTTTCATTTTATGATTTAATCTAAACATTATTAATATATCTATTGTTACCAAGGCTACTAAACCAATCGGCCTTTTGAGATTTGATCTTCTTTGTGATCATGCCAATGTTATGTAATAATGCACCGGCTCTGGGTAAATGGGGTCGGGGCATTACAATGACCACTGACCTGGTTAAATTTTTGTGCTCAAAAAACCATTTTTAAGAAGGTATATGAAAACATGAACATATGATGTGGTTAATAAATACTCAATTTTTTATCAGGATGGATAATTTTGTGGTTGAAATTTAGTTTAAGGGGGTAGATTGTGAGACACTATTTTTTATGAAATATTATTTTTGGATAATTAAAGGTTATTTGTTGGATTTCATTACAGGAAACACCATGTCCATCTTCTTTTAAAATATTTATGTGACTATATTTCTCTACACATAACTCTCATTTTTCTTTTGTGGAACATGACACTACATTTTAACAAACAAATGACATATTACTAATATTGTCATCTAAAATTAACCATTATAACATTTCTATTAGAAACAAAAAAAGGAATAAAAATACCTAATTTTTAAACAATAAGGGTAAAGGATTTATACAAAGAATAAATATTGATAAAAAATACATAATTTATGCTGAAGTATCTATAATTTTGAAAATACAATATCTTCAGAGAAATGATGATTTATTTTTTAAAAATAAGAAAATTATATTTTGACACTTTTAAAAAAAATAACGATATATATTATTTTATAATTTATAAGTTCAAAATTATCATTGGGTAAGGTTTCATGTATTTTCTGTAATGATTCATTTTTTGATGAGTATTGAAAAATACTATGTAATAATTGAAAAATGCCTTTTATTTAATTTATTTATAATGTTAAAATATAATTTAATTTTTAATTAAAGTGTAGTTAATTAAATTATTAATCAATAAATCCAATTATTTTCATTAGAATAAATTTTATTTATAAATTTGATATGAAAACATTTTAAACTATTGATCATTTTTGCATAAAAAATGGGATTTCTCATCACATTTGTTGGATTAATTTAAAATTAATTTTTTTTCACCATTTTAATTGGAATTTGAACAAATGGATTCAATATTTGGAATTATAAAAACACATAATATATAATAATTCCAACATTATTTTGGGCCAAAATGAATAACGAATGTAGTAAAAATTAATTACCATGTTTATGGAAAAAATGTGGTTTCCAGGTGTGTTAATATGAAAATATTAATTTTAAATTAACCTATAATATTGTGTTAAACCCATTTTAGGGAAATATTTCTACACTGAAGCCAATTTTGGTTAATAATGGTCCAATTTTTACCCCTTTTTGACATTAAAAAAGTGTGGAATTATCTATTGAAAAATGTTACAATATTGCCACTCACCTCACTTAAAAAAGGAAACCCCATGTCTTCTCCTTCTAACATATTCACACCTATGTTTTTGACTATACCTGACCAAATCTCTTCCCAAATCCCCTCCCCTTATCCTATAATCATTATACTCTATATATATCCAACCATGTAATTCTTTTATTGGAAACCTATAGAGGATTTCCGAAGAAGAGCTAGAGTTAATCAATGTACAATTTTGTTTTATTTATCCCTCAAACCCCTAAATTTTTTTTTATATCATGTTTATATAATAATATAAATATCTTACATATACTGATATGTTTTTATGTTGTTATTATGAAATAAAACGCACAAACTTTCATAAAATGTGTTACAAAATAATTGTAACAATGTATGGAGGACTACCACCACACAAACCGTTGCCGTTCATTTTTTCATTACCACCAGTCAAGGATACGAATAATGATTTGAATAATATTTATATATGAAATGTATTATAATAATGATATTATTATTCTTATGAAATTATTATATCACACATAACTTTATTCATTACATTTTGTGGGAATATGATAACATCGTTCATGTGTATATTAGACTCCTACCCAACAAAGTGATTTTATTCCTTCATGCTTTGTATGGAATGTATAATGATTGGGTTTGATAAAAAAATGTGATATATAAAAAATAAAAAATATTCTATATTGATAATAATTATTTAATTTTCATTCCATCAATCGGATAATAATATGAAAAATAGTTTTCATCCAAGCGTACGTTCTACCGTCTCCATGAATGGTTCATTTAATTTCCCATTAGTAAATTTTATGGATTACATTAAATAAAAATATTATGAATATATAAGATATTTATATCATTATTAAAAAAAAATATTATTATATCAAGATCAATGTATGATGAAAAAATAACATGTCAAAAAATAAATTGAATACAAAGCGTTTATCTCCCAAAACATAACAATCACAAGTAATTGTTTATAAAAGGATAATATAAATTCATAAGTAAATCATATAAGTTAATATATATATTAAAATATAAATATTTCAGGATTTATAGTAAAGATATATATATTATATAGGATGTTTTAGCTAGTATGAAAGAATTCAATACATAAGGTGAGTGGATCACTAGTCTCACATTTATTTATGAGACTTATTTTAAATTCACTAATTATTTGTTTTCTGTTGTGTATATACTACCATATGACTAGATATATGAGGAATACACCTCATATCATGATAGATAATATTTCTTTTTTATGTTATTAATTCATGGGGATTATGAATCATGAGTTACTTAGGTAGTAAGGGGTTTTTGTCTAAATTCATCTTCTTTGAGATGTATGTCATGTTATGCACCTCTATTAATTCCCTTAGTGTATAAGTTTCCCTATTTAGATCGAATATCATTAATTGTATCACAAAACTGATATTTTATATTATTTCTTTATGGGGATTATTATTTAGGCTTACCAATGTCTTAATGATTTTATGACATAGTCTCATCATTTATCAGGATTGATTATAATCAAATCACCAATATTGAAATATAATTATCTATTTCTCTAGAATTAGGATTAATTTTCTTATCATATGGTTATTAATGATATATTCAAGTATTTGTACGATTCTTACACTCTATGGTATATTGGATAATTAAGAAAAATGTTTTAAAAAATCAAATTTTATTAAACTAAAAATATGTTTTCAATCATGACCATGTTTTCTAAAAACGTTTTAAAAAATGTTTCACAATATATTATGAATGTTATAATAAATTTTTACTTATTTTTTACTTTTTTTTAAAAAATGATCTTCTTGCCATTTTCCAAAACAATTCCATTCAGATTTTACCAACAATATAAAGAGACTATTTTTTTATGTGTGATACCTGAATTGAGTTTTCTGATGTCACGACCAATCTATACATAGATTCATCGTTCACTACTATTCAAAGCTATTTTCAAAGAGAAAATTTTAAAATAATTTTTGTATAAAATCAATTTTCAAGGAAGATAAGATATTTTTTAGAATAAATGTGTTAATTGATCATTCCAAATTATTTTACATATAAGTTGATAATGATGGTTGTTAAATATGCCTTACTGGTTATATGATATGAAGATACCATTAATATACTTTTCATTAATGGTTTATGTTTTTATTACATGACTTTTATGATAACTGCTTATATTTAAACATATTTACCATGGAAAATATATTTCTCAATCACCCTTCGTTTAATGGGTTATACTATGATGACATTATTATAAAAAATGTCCCTATCCCAGAAGTTATGATATGATGAAATGTTTATGATGTCCATTTAATTTCATGGGATATCATCTGATAAATGTTAATGATCATGTGGTACAGATAAATACGATCATTATTATATTAATGATGGTGCAAGTATCCCCCTCCAATGAATTGGGTAAGGATTTATGTATCTCACGATATAGACATTATAAGAACGAATAGGGAACTAGGTACAATAATACATGGTTGGAACATAGAGTGATCTCAGTTAAGTAAGGTAATTATGGAAGGAATATTAGACATGGAACAGTAATATCCATTTTCCTCCTTGAATGCGTTAGTAGTGATCCATGCCCAATAATGAAATGATTTACTATTCGTATGTGTATACCAAAAATACATTTCTTATGCCAATGTTATGCTCACATGGATCTTGTATTATAATTTCCTTTTGATTCATGTATTCTAAACACCCAAATCATTGTACCATGATTCAACATTATGATCATTTGTTATACATTATATTCTTTTCAAATGTTTTGTTTAATCTTTTAAACCATTATGAACATGTTATTCTTAAGTGTATTTATTTTACAACCATACTGAGAATCTAAGCTCACACATTGTTATGTTTATTTTCCCATAGATATGAAAAATATTATTATGTATGAAATGTCTAATAAGGGTTCTTGTTTTGAATAATGTAGTTGGATTTGTAGTATCTCACGTATGAACTACTCTATGTCATTCCAAGATTCCAAAGATACTGACTTATTATGGTCCTTGGATACATGTTTGTGTAATTTATGGAATATTCATATAAATTATGTAATTTCTACATATGTTAAGACATGGTAACTAAAATGATTATCATTAGAAAATGAAAATTCTGAAAATTCATCTCACCGCCCAACATCAACCCGTCAAACAAACACCATATGAAACCACCTGAATGAATTCTCACAACATCAAGACTTCCACTCCTCTTTTTATTTTTTTCCATATCATTTTACCATATTCAAAATTCAATGAGTTTTATAAAAACATTCTCCACCATTGTAAATAAAACGAATAAGGATAGGTGGTGGATATTTATCATCACATTTTTATTCGTAAAACATGATCACCATTTTCATACAAAAATTCAAGGTTAAATTTTATTAGAGGAATGATCTAAAATGGTTTCCTTAGAAATGAACTATAAATTAATAAAATATAATTCTATAAAGATTAACCTAGTAATAAAAATGGTATAGATATGAATAGTGATGTATATATTGTCAATAAAATACCATGTATGTTTAATCATGATAAAAAAATTCCTATTTTAATGCAAAGAGTTTTAAATAATATGATTTATCAATGAAATGATAAATCATTTACAAATATCAACAAACATATAATAATATTCTAGTGAAAATGATATAGATCATCATTTTTATTGATATTTAATAAAAAAAATTAGTCCCCCTTAATTGAAAATACAATACAATTAGTAATACGAAATTATAATGGGATTGGCATACCTTGACCAATAATTTTCAAAATTTCCCAAATGTTTTCATATTTTTTTGCATTGGTACTCCCTATAAAAGATGCACAATTTTCTTCCATTTAATGGATTTTTTTAGAATACCTGATGTATTGTCACAATATTATAACTAGAAGTGATGTCTTTAAATAGATCCATTAATTACATCCACTGTTATTTGAAAACATATAAAGTACCAAAGAATAAGGAGTGAAATCTTGGAATATCAGAAATAAAATTATAAATGATATCTTCCTCGAAAGTTGAGAATTTTTTTCCTACAATATCATCCTATAAATATTTATTAGGTTTATTCATTTTGTTAGTCTAATTGATTTTACATTCAACGTTATTATATTCTTCTACTTTTTGTTGAATAAAATATTCAACCTCAGTCTTTTGGATCTTAACATTTTAACCAAAATATAACACCTCTTCAACTTCATCCTCATTTTTTGGGACAAATTATAATAATTTATATTTATAAATATTCAAGACTCCATTAATTATTTAGTTCGCTTCAACTGATGTGTCCAAAAAATATGAAGTCTTTGTAGACATTCTCAATTTTCTCAAAATCATAACATTACTTGTCACATGTTTTAATTTGGAACATATCACATTTCATAGTATAAAGTACCTATCCTACCATCCTTTTTGTGCATATCATTTTCATGTGACCTTTGAAACATCATCTCACAGAATATTATTATATAATATTAAATTTGTTTTGTGTAGAGAACTATGGTTCAGATAAATTCACAAGGTGTTTTCTATGAGAATTAATCCATACGTACTCATTTAAATACCCATTGATTATTTTCTCAATACTAGTAAAAAAATATTATTCTATAAATATTAGTCTTTCTTACCATGCTTACAATATCAACAACATAATCCATTAATATTTAAACTTCCATATTGATTCAAGAGGAATTTATATTTGTGTTTTTGTTTTCTTTTTTACATACCAAAACTCCCTTTTCATTCTGGGTTGTGAAATTCCTTTCATAATCATCACCTTCCATGAGGTGTAATATTGAATCTCATTCTTATAGTCCCACATATACTTAGATTTTTTTTAAATAACTATCTGAAATAAAAAATTTCTCTAAATGATTGGATGATCATTTACCTTCCTTATCTCTCACATGTGATGAATATATAAAGACCTCAATATATTTATTAGAATATTATATAGATTTATTCAACTCATATTGAACCATGAAACATATGGATTGTATCTCCAATAATAATACATCTCTGGATATCAAATTTCTTTGTAATGTCTCAAATTTCACCGTATTTTATTTTAATATTATATGGGAATTTTTTCGAGACCAGGCTCTAAGACACCGTACAGTTATGAGGCCCGGTGAGCCCAAAACAAATGTTTTAATTTAACTAAATAATTAAATTACGTGGGCGTGTGGTTTTCTTGAAAAATTATAATAACTCATGAATGGGTGCTAAGATTGGAAATATGAGGCCACCGTTGCTTCTAGAATAGCGGTTTTACCATAGGAGAGAACTAACATCGGCTGGCGTAGGTTGGTGGTGAAATTTAGTTTTTGGATATAACTGTACTAAAATATTTAATAAAAATATTTTATTAAATCTTTTTGCAACAAGATCTTTTATCCTTTTAAATAATAGTTTGTGTAGGGGTCCAGGGTTACAGACCTCATAACCCTGAAACCCTTGGATGGCCCTGGAAGCTCCAGAGGAAACCCCAGCGAGGAGACGACATTCTTGACGGGTTTCGCTGGTGATGATGACGCGGCCACTGGATCTTCTCCAATGAATGTGGCTGATCCAGTTAGGATGCTTGATTTTGGTTTCCATTCCCTATTCTTGTTTCCTATGACGAATGCAGACTAATACACAAACAAATTTTTCTGCGGATTGATCGTGTTTGCAGGATGGGTTTTTGTGGATATTTTTGGGGATTTGATTCTTAAAGGTCATTTTTTTGGTTTCGTTTGTCCTTGTAATGATGACAAACCAAGATCGACACGAACATCGATCGAGGTTCGGTGCTCTCGATTAGTTGTGCCTTTCACCCCTGATTTCTCACGTTATTCGTGTGCGGTCTATGATTTCTTCATGGAGATATGAATGACGGATCTTTGTGCATATGATGTGCGACACAACGATCCCAAATTTAAGATCTTGCATTGGTACAACCCCATGGAGGTGCGATTGTGATGGAGATGGACGGATCGAAGCAGATCTGAAGATATCGTTCTTTGAACGATTCTTGAACGGGTGACCAGAATCAAAATTCAGTGCCGATTGAAGGTCCTAAACCCATGGATTTGGAATCACAACGACGATGCGATCCATGATATTGAGTTTCGTAGCAAAAATAAAAGAGAAATACAAACTGGAAGATCAGCCGTGGCACGGAGGAAGAAGACGGTTCTGGAAATTTACTGACTACACGACCAATAGTATGCGCTACACGACATGTGTTCGTCAGTGGACTGACTAGCGTACACCCATGGAGTACAAAAAAACAGGTTGGGTACACTGCCAAGGACATGGAATGTATACCCTTCCCTGACCTGACTAGGCCAGATACACGAGATACCCCGTGTACTGGTACACGGGAAGGGGACACAGACAGATACTGTGTACGGGCACATGGCCAACGTACATAGAGCGATCCCAAGTGTTCGAACACGGTGTGTAATCCTACTACACTCAGTGTAGTTACATTTTATATGACAATCATAGATACACGAGCCATTTACACGGGCAGTACCCGGAGTCATGTTACACGGCGTGTGATCCTTTTATATGTGGTGTTGTGAGTTTTACATAGCTTGGACGGATGAAACGAGCCATTTACATGGGCAGTACCTGGGGTTAAGGAATACGGCGTGTAACCATAAAACATGCCGTGTAACCTGTTTTACATGGCATGAGCCATTTGTATTCTGTGTCGTGGACTAGATTTCTTAGGGTTTGTTCCTGTGGGCTATCCCCTTAAGGTTTTTGGTATCAATTCCTATGTAAAGGAGTATGATCCCTTCAGTAGGAAATCCTGAATAGAGTTGTTGGAATCCCCTCTGTGAGACCAGAATCCAAATATCCTATTCTTTCCTAGTACCCTAGGTAGTGTTTTTGGTATCGACGTGAGAAAATATACAAGGGCGCCGATCCTCTGGTTAACGGATTAGTTCAGACTGAGTTGTTGGAATCACCCCATAACTATTCGTTGTGATCCTCATCTGAACATTTTATTCTTAAGCACGTCTGTAGTGTTTTCTCCTGGAATGATTGCATCATATCTCCCTCTTTATACATAGGAGTATGTTCTCCTTGTTACTTGCTTAGTGGAATCTTCGAGATGGACTTTAGTGGTGGTTTCAAGATAGTCGGTCGTGTATGAGTAAATATGGATATTCATGTTATACGTTCTATAAACATATACTATGTAGAGCTGAATGTATCTTTCCATTTTTCCATATTTCTTTGTTGTATTCCTATGTTGTTTCGGGGTGTCCTACTGGGTATTGTTATACACACCCTTGCATGTGCTTTGGCGGCACATGTCATGTCTTGTGCAGATGAGCAAGCCGTTGACATGATTCAAGGTGGAACACGACCGAACGGTTCTCAGTGAGATCAAGTTGGCCGAGGTGTGTTCCTATGGCTACAGATTATAGTCCCAGTACCTTTCATTCCAGGTTGGACTTTGATACAGACTCTCTTTTAGTAGTCTTGTAATTTTGGCCCAGGGTTTTACACTTACTGTACTTTACTTTCAAATCGTACTCTGTTGGTTGGTATTTTAGTGTATGCATGCATTTCCTTTTTTAGTAGCATTTACATTTTTATCTATACGGGCATGGAGATGTGTGTGCGTGTGTATAGGTTTATAGGTAATTCCTCCTATGTTAGTAACATTCCTAATCGGTGCTAGTCACCTACCCCTAGCCTATTGGAGGTGGGCTTGGGGAGTTGTGGCTTGGGCCCCAGTAGGACGGGTCGTGACCGGGTGTAGAATGATTAGAGGTACAATATGTGTCTTTTTTACTTTGGCTTCCATACTTATAAACATAGGTGCTAGTCATTCGTTTCTGTCTTCTTATCTAGTTCGCGACCTTGAGATTCCAGTTGAGCCGTTGGCTCGACCCATATGCATAGAAACACCGACTGGAGAAGATTCAGAGATCAGACTCCTTTTCCGAAAGTGTGACCGGACCCTTGGAGGGGAGAGTTTCGGTTAGAACCTCTTGGTTGTAGCATCGAGGCCTTACGATTTCATTCTTTGTATGGATTGGCTATCCATAGTACATGCCCAGATTGACTGTTTTATGTGAAGGGTGTGGTGTGTCCGCAGTGATGGAATGAGGTTCTCCTTCGTCGGTGAAAAAGAGACCCAGGAAGCGCATGATGGACTCGTGCATAGGAAGGTACAACCGATTTCACATTAGTTGTCTAGCCTAACCCTTGTCATAGTTGATGTTATGAGTATCCAGTTTCCAGCAGTAGTGGCTGAGTATGAGGACAACATTCCAGAGGATGTCCCCAGACTACCTCCCCGTCGGGAGATAGATTTCTGCATTGAGTAGCAACCCGGGATGACACTAATATCAGCATCATCATATCGGATGGCTCCTGGAGCGCATCGTGAGATGAGAATGCAGATGGAAGACATGTAGAGGAAGGGCGTCGTGAGACCCAGTGTTTCACCCTGGGCAGCCCCTGTGTTGTTTTCCAAGAAGAAAGGCGGGAGCTTGAGGCTATGTGTGGATTACCGGTGCATGAATCAGGTGACCATTATGGACTAGTATACACTACCGAGGATTTATGACCTATTTGACCAGTTGAGAGAGGAATGATGGTTCTTGAAGGTTGATCTATGAGGCTATCACCAGTTGCGAGTACGAGATGAGAATATACCGAAGATGGATTTCAGATGTTTCTACGGTCACTATAAGTACTTGTTGATGCCCTTCAGCGTGATGAACTCCACGACAGTGTTTATGGGACTCATGAACTAAATTTTTCATCCCTATCTAGATCTGTTCATAGTGTTCATCATTGATGATATATTTGTGTACTCTGCGTCTTAGGAGGAGCACGCGAGGCACCTAAGGATGGCTCTGGACACACTTCGAGAGCACCAGTTGTACGGGAAACCCTCGAAGTGTCAATTCTGGATACAGGAGGTCCACTTTTTAGGACACGTTATCTCAGAAGATGGTGTAGCAATGGACCCAGCCAAGGTAGAGGCGGTGCTAGCATGGGAGCCACCCTAGAGTGTGACGGAGGTGCGGAGATTCCTTGGGTTGGCAGGCTACAATTAGAGATTCATTCTTGATTTCTCTAAAATATCAACACCCATGAAATCTTTGACCTAATAGGGACAACCTTTTGTGTGGACCAAGAGATTCCAGCAGGTTTCTCAGCAGTTGAGACATAGTCTAACAAGTGCCCCAATCTTGAGTCTACCAGTAGAGGTTGTTGAGTTTTTAGTGTTATGTGACGCATCAGGAACCAGGCTTGTTTGTGTCCTAATGATGAGGCAATCCATGATTTCATATGGCTCACATAAATTGAGGCCACATGAGCAGAACTATGTGACCCATGATCTTGAGTTGGCAGTGGTAGTCTTTGCATTGAAGATGTGGCGGCACTACCTGATGCGTGAGAAGTTTAACGTCTACTTTGATCACAAGAGTCTCAGATATGTCTTTTCTTAGAGGGATCTGAATTTGAGACAGATTTGGTTTCTTGAGTACCTCCAAAATTATGACTTTGAGATCTTTTATACTTCTAGGAAGGGGAAAATTGTGGAATATTCTCTCAACATTAATTCCAGTTCACAGTTGCTGGGTGAGACGATGAGGGAGTTGGCCTCTTTACGGTTATATTTCATGGATAGAGATGAGGGAGCTTAACTTCAGTCGATGGTTGTTACCCCTCCACTCTTACAGCAAGTCAGGGAAGCACAGCTCGCGGGTACTAGTAGTGAGACTTTACATTCTTAGGTATCCACAGGTGAAGCTGCTAATGGATATTCAAAAGGTGGGGAGCAGGTTGTTCTTTTCAGAGGTTGTGTAGTAGTACCTGTGACGCTGTGAGAGGAGGTTCTAAGGTATTTCCATACATCTCCTTTGGTGGTGAATCCATGCGTGGAAAAGATGTACCAGGACATCCGACGTCAGTTCTGGTGGCTAGAAATGAAGAAGAGTGTGGAAGAGTTTGTTTTTCACTACCTTACATGTCAGCAAGTAATGGCGTAGCACCAGGTGATAGCAGGTTTGACTCAGCCCCTTAAGGTGTGATAGTGGAAGTGGTATGGGATATCCATGGACTTTGTTAGGGGTTTACCACATACGTCTAGGGGACACGATTCTATCTTAGTGATCATTGACCGACTCACCAAGTCGGCCCACTACCTAGCCATACGGGAGCAGAGTTCAGTAGAGAGCATTGGATGCCTCTAGGTGAAGGAGATAGTTTGACTTCAAAGAGTACCATCAGCAATCGTCTCGGATCGTGATGCACGTTTCACACCTCGTTTTTGTTAGTGATTGCAGGAAGATTTTTGGATTCAGTTACTCTTGAGCACATCATTTTATCCATAGACGGATGGTCAGACAGAGTGGACCATCCATGTTATGGAGGATATTCTACAATCTTGCATACATGAATTCGGTCATACCTGGGAGGATCTCATACCACTTGTGTAATTTTCTTATAACAATAGTTATCATTCCACTATTGGTATGACACCATTAGAGGATGTGTACGAGAGACCTTGAGGTCACCACTTTGATGGACTGACCCAGGAGAGTCAGTAGTCATGGGCCCAGAGATGGTGCGAGATACTACAGAGAAGGTGCATGACTTCCGGGAGCAGATTAAGACTGCACAGAGTCGGAAGAAGTCTTATGCTGATAGGAGATGGACGCCCTTGGAGTTCGAGGAGGGAGGCCATGTGTTCCTTAGTGTCTCACCTCGACGGGGATTGTAGATATTTGGTCGAGGCGGCAAGCTATCTCCAAGTTTCATCGGCCCTTTTCTGATTTTGAGTAGAGTTGGCGAGGTGGCGTACCTCATGGCTCTATCTCCTCATATGGACAAGGTACACAATGTCATCCATGTGTCGCAGCTGTGGAGGTACGTGCATGATCCATCGCACGTTATCAACTTGGGAAAGCTGGAAATCGATGATAGAGCGACCTTTGTTGAGTATCCAGTGGAGATCAAGGATTGGAATGAGAAGATACTTAATTGTTGAGAAATTCCCTTGGTTCATGTCCAGGGACAACATGGGAATCTCCAGGAGAGAACATGGGAGCGGGAGGCTCAGATTAGTGTGTAGTACCCACATCTTTATGAGTATCCATTGTTTTGGATTTTGGGGATGTAAATCCCTTAGGTGAGAATGATGTAATGACTCTGATTTCTCTATATTTTATTTTAATATTATATGGGAATGATTTTGATACTAGGTTCTGAGACGGCCTGCAGTTCTGAGGTCTGGTGATCCTAGAAAATATGTTTGAATTTAATTAAATAATTAAATTACACGCCTGTGTGGTTTTCCTGAAAAGGTGGAATTAATATAGAACAGGTGCTCAGATCTGAAATTTGAGGGCACTGTTGCGTCCAGAACAGCGGGTTTACCCTTGGAGAGACTTAACATCGGCTGGCACAGGTCAGTTCCGAAATCTAGTTTTTGGACATAACCATAATAAAATATCTACTACAAATATTTTATTAAATCTTGTTGGAATAAGATATTTTATCATTTTAAATAAAGGTTTGAACAGGGGTCCAGGGTTACAGACTTCATAACCCTGAAACCCTTGGAGGCCTTGGAGGCTCTGGAGGAAACCCCAGTGAGGATACGGCGTTGTTGATGTGTTTCTCTGGTGATGATGACGCGAAGACTGGATCTTCGCCAATGCACACCGCTGATCCAGGTAGGATCTTTGATTTTGGTTTCCTTTCCCCGTTCATGTTTCTTACGATGAGCGCGGACTAATCCACCAACAAATTAGTCTGCAGATCGATCGTGTTTCCGGGATGGTATTTGTGGGGATTTTTGGGGATTTGACTCTTGAAGGTCGTTTGTTTGGTTTTTTTGGCCATATAATGGTGACGATCCAAGGCTGACACAAACATCGGTCGAGGTTTCTCCCTATCGATTTTTGTGCCTTTCTTCCCCGATTTCTCGCGTTCTTCTTGTGAATTCTACGCGTTAATCATGGAGATATGAACGATAGATCGTTGTGCATATGATGTGAGACACACCGATCCCAAATTGAAGATCTAACATCGGTACAACCCCACAGAGTTGCGAATGTGGTGGCGATGGACTGATCGAAGAGGATCGAAAGATATCGTTCTTTGAACGATTTCCGCATGGGTGACTAGAATCGGATTTAAGAGCTGATCGAAGGCCTGAAACCCACAGATTTTTCATCACGATGATGAGGCGACCCATGATCTTGAGTTTCATGGAAAACAGACAAGATAAACGGATACCGGAAGATCGGATGAGGTGCGGAGGAAGAAGATGGTTTTGGAAATTTCTCGACAACACGACGTGTAGTATGGGCTACACGGCGTGTGCTCATCGGCGGACTACCTTCCATGTACTCAGGGAGTACAAGGACATGGGTTGGGTACACAACCATGGACACGTCGTGTATACCCTTGCCCGACCAGACCCTGCCAGAGACACGGGATACCCCATGTAATGACACACGGGTAGGCAACACAGGTAGAGACCATGTACGGGCACATGGCCAGCGTACACGGAGCGAGCCCAAGTGTTCATACATGGCGTGTAATCCTACTAAACTCTGGGTTGTTACTTTTTATATGACAAGCCTAGAGACACATGCCATTTACATGAGAAGTACCCAGAGACTAGGAACACGACGTGTGATCCTTCTACAAGCCGTGTAGTGAGTTTTACATAGCTTGGACGGATGACACAAGCTGTTTACACGGGCAGTAGCTGGGGACAAAGAACACAGCGTTTAACCATACTACATGTTGTGAAACCTATTTTACATGGCTTGAGCCATTTTTATTTTTTGACTTAGACTAGCTTTCTTAGGGTTCATTCCCTTGTTCTCTCCCTTTAAGGTTTCAGGTATCAAATCCTATGTACAAGAGAATGATCCCTTCAGCAGGACATCATGAATAGAGTTTTGGAATCCCCTCTATGAGACCTAGAGGTGGATCCTCTATTCTTTAATGGTACCCTAGGTAGAGTTCTTGGTATCGATGTGACCAACTTTACCTGGGCACCAATCCTCTTCATAGAAGCTTATTTTATACTAAGTTGTTGGAATCACCCCATAACTATTGATTGTGATCCTCATCTGAACAACGTATTCTTAAGCACATATGGAGTGATTTCTCCTAGAATTATTTCATCATATCTCTCTCTTTATACTTAGGAGTATGTTCTCCTTGTTACATGCATAGTTGAATCATCGAGTTGGATATTAGTGGTGGTTTCCCGATAGTCGGTCGTGTATGAGTATATCTGTATATTCTTGTTATATGTTCTGTAAACATATACTATGTAGAGCTGACTATATATTTTCTTTGTGGAATTTTCCCTTGTTGTATTATTTTGTGGTTTCAGGGTGTCATATTGGGTACTGTTATACTCACCCCTACACGGGCTTTACCCACACGTGTCGTGTCTTATGTATACGAGGGAGACTTTGATAGGATTCTTCGTGGACCAGGACCAGACAGTGCTCAGTGAGATCAGACAGGCCGAGGTGTGTGACTAAGGCTACAGATTGTGGTCGCAGTACCATTATTTATAGGTTGGACTTTGTTATAGACTCTCTTTTTTGGGGCTTTTACTTTTTGCCCAGGGTTTTACACTTACTGTACATTACTCTCCTGTCGTACTCTGTTGGTTGGGATTTCAGTGTATGCATGCATTTCCTTTTTTAGTAGCTTTTACTTTTTCATCTTTGCGGGCTCGGAGTTGTGTGTGCGTGTGTAAAAGTTTATAGTTAATTCCTCCCATGTTAGTAACATGCCTACTCGGTGCTAGTCACCAGCCCCTATCCTGTTGGAGGTGGGCTTGGGGAGTTGTCGCTGGGGCCCCACTGGTATGGGTCATGACATCATTCAAGATAAATTATTATATAATACTGTTAATGAATTTCAAATTTGGGAATCATGATATATTTGACTAAATATACTTCTTTCTTGATCATTTCCACATTTTCTTCAATAATATAAACTATTTTTCCAAATTCTATTCAGTAGATAATTTATTATTTAAATTATCAATCTTTTTCACATGTTTATTTATATAATTTTTATATTTAATGAAAATGATAATTTTTTATTGTTACACTCATTTTTTGTTCATTCCTCTTCATCAACACGACTAATTTATGAATTTCTTATTCTCATTGCCTTGGAAAAGAAACTAAAATTAAATATTCTAGGAAAAAAATTGATGATTAATTTCTCTTATTCTTATTCATAAGATTCATCTTCTAGATATTGTATTTTTTATTATTTTTAATATCTTTTTCATCTTTATATGATATTTAATCATCTGATTCGGATTTTAATTCTAATTAGTCATACATATTCTTTGGAAAATTCTTGTATAAATGAATATAGGAACCACATTTCAAATTTTTTGGTGGATGCTTATTATAGCCTCCCAAATTTCCTTTCCCAATCCCTTTTAATATAAGGGGGGAAATGTGACTGAAGTCATGTACATCGTCATCACTATCTTAATCCTCAAATTATTCTTACACTTTTTCTCTAATGTTTCCATTTCCTATGGATTCAAAATAAATTTCAATCATTTCATTCTTTTTCGATGATGAAATTTTCTTTATCTCGTTATATATGAAAATTTAATATAAATCATCAAGAAAAAATCACTTAATTCTTCTTGGGATGAGTTCATTGAATTAAATGAATATAGAATATTCATTAAAACTTTTTGACAATAAAATTTTCATCCAACTACTCAACATGTCCTAGAATGTTACCGACTATCACAATCACTCTAATGAAATTTTCATCAATATTTTCAACATCATTAATTTTTATTTCCTAAAACTTACTCCTCAAAATATTTAGAATAGATTCATAAAATTTGAAATTCCATTTATACCTACATTTGCGTTTATCCTATATCTCATTAGTAGTCTAGATTTCCAGGAACATTGAGTAAAACTTTTCTCTTATGTCTATCAAGATAGACATTTGAGCCAATCTATATAACCCAATATTTCTCTTATCATCTTGTATCATGGATTCAACATAAAAAAATGTTGGAAAATGCACTGTTATAACATCTCTCACTTCGAGGATGAGTGGTATGTGATATTTTCGCATCATATTCCTCTACCTATTAAAATTATTCCTCTTGATTTATGGAACACATTTGATATTGATAAAATCAATATTATCCATTAATCAGAATGCTTCCAAGGTAATTATATAGAAACTATTATATGAAACCAATTTTATTTCCCCAAGATAGATATATCATTAATCACATATGGGTGAATTATTGGTTTATTTTGATGTATTACTTTTCATTATAATTCTACCTCTCAATCTCATTTTGGTTCTTAAACAAAAAAATATTATCTCTCAATATTACTAGATGTGCAATAATAATATAGGTGGGAGAGGAGAACACGCTATATAAAAGCTTTAGAAAAATTTTACTCCATGATACAATAGGTCATTTTCCCTATTATATATTTTTCACTATCAAAAAATTGATTAAAATTCTTAGGCTACAAATGAAAGACTATATTTGCCTCTGATTCCATCAAATTTTCTACAAATACTTTTAAATCTAACTAATAAGAATATACTCCAACTCTAGAAGAGATAATCCTTCTACTCCAATATCTAAACTGAATATGTTATCTTCTCTTGGAACTAATTGGTAGGATTTACCATTGATGAAGTCTTGATCCAATGTGAGATAATATTTAATCTTCCTCCCTGATCTTCTAAAATCATATATTACCATGTCAACTTCATGTATCATCAATATTCTCTAAAAACATATTTATCATTCTCAATGAATTCCGATCATCTATAAATAACTAATTCTATATGTGAGATAATGATTAGTCTATTATTTATTCACCTACAGATTTTATGGACTCACTATGATGTGTTCATGTGATGCACAAAATTTATCAATATATTTTTAATGAATAATAATTTCACAATATCAATCCACATTCAATTACACTTCATTATTGTTTAATGGGCTTGTCATGTTCATAAACCCTAGCACACAAATTATGTTCCATTACTATTTTATATACTTTATATTGTATATTTTTTTCAATTATCTCAAATGTTGACGACATGTACATGAATGAAACACACTTTTAACATTATTCTCCTTATAATAAAGGTTTTCTATTTCTAAAATAACATAGTATCCCAATGCATATAAGAATGAACAATATTATATTCATGAATCTAATGTATACCTCATTAACCCTCCACCTTCATGAAACTAATTATTCAAATCCACTGTCTGTTTGGAAAATTTTATCCCATGAATGCTTCATTAAAATTTGAGTGGGTAATACCGATCTTATTCTTCATAATGATACATAGAATAGCTCAAACACTATTATGGAATTCGCATTGTTCATGAAAATGGGAAACATGTGCGTAAATATATCATGAATGTTAAAATGGATTCATAAAACCAAGATCATTACAATGTCTTTTCATCTGTTCATACTTCTGTTGATGGATTCATGGGATACTTTTCTTCCCTTAAACAATAATTGTCTATCGGGAAGCCTCTATCTGAAAATTTGGCTTTATAGATCTCTATTTCTTCATAAATGAGTACCTGTAAATATTCTGACCTTCTTACTTATGGATTTTCCATCTCCTTATTTAGATGATTTCCATTGTAACATTTTCTTATTCCTGGTTGACTGGAATCATCTTCTATGGATAAAAAATCAATAAAAGAGAAACTAATTATTCCTCAAGAACTTTGTAATTTACCACAACCAAAATCTTTAGAAAATTATAATGTAATTTTATAAAATAATGATCCTTTTTATGAATAACAGAAACTTGACTTCACAAAATTCATAAAAAATAACCAATAATCAAATCAGATCATTCAATGAATACATATCTTTAACTGTTGTAAAAATATTATATCTTAAGATTGAAACCCAAAAATAAAAATATTTTCATCACATAGTCATTCAAAATAACTTTAATATTTATCACCAAAAAATTGAACTTCCAAAAAATATAATTTCCAAGATACACTAACCACTTCCATAAATTTCTCTAATCAATATAAATGCAATATAAATTCATATATTCATTCAAAATAAAATTTATCTTTAATTTATAAAATAATATTTTTACATTAATCATATAGAAATTTAAAAATATTGAGCATCTTACAAAATAACATAAATCACATATCACAAAATAAATTTCCAATCTCATGGTTATCTATATAATATCATTTAAATAATAGAAATTTATTTTATATAGAGAAGGAGATCAAGTTGGCCAGTGGTAGGTGATAATCACTTGTTTCCCCTCAGTTGTGAGTTTATAAACTCATATCGCTGCCTAATGCAACATGTTTTCACTTGGACTTTAGGTTAAAAATTTTCTAAAAAATTATTAATATAAAATATAAACAATTTCAAAAAATAAACATAATATATCCAACATTAATGAAATTATTAAACCAAAAAGTCTATCTCATACATTTCATTTTTTATTTCAATAAATATAATTACCATTAACCACCTAAAAATCCTAGATCATATAAACCATAATGGGTTTCCTTAAATTTAATCTTATTAACAAAAAAAATGCATTATTCCACAAATTAACCATTTTCACATGTTAAACTTTAGTGAAACATGTACCACAAACATTTATCCAAACTCAATAAATGACTCCCACAAATTATCAAATTTAAAATAAACAAAATTTTAATGGTATTGATTCCATCTAAAATATGTTTCCAAATTCTGAATTTCAAACATAGTATATAATATTATTTAACTATTTCATGATAATCTTTATATTTCCAATATATCATAATATTAATGATAAAAAATAGTTTACTCTATATCCCTCTTAAAAATTTAATAATTATTTATTATTTTATCCTTATATATATAAAATGTTTTAAATATATCATTCTAATTAATCTATATCAACCCCAAAAGTTTCATATTTATATCATAATAAATTTATTCATACCTCAAATCTGGACATAAGTATATTCTTATATGATATTGGAATCATCTTTATCTTCATTCACAAATTTTATACCTCTTGAAAAGAAATAGTCTTATCCTCAGTGGATTATCACTTATCAAATGAGATGGAGAAGTTCATATTTTTAAATAAAATTAAAGAGACCATATGATTCATTTAAACATTTGGGAATATAATTTTTTTGATAGGTCACGTAGTTTCATATAAGTGATTTGTATTTCAAAAAAACCTTTGGAATCATTTGAACTATATTGGTATATGATAGTGTCTATTAAATAATATGGTATGGATAAAAAGGTTGTGTGATATACTTTTCCATTATTGGGATTAATGATATTTAATTTGTAGAATAGATCATTAAAACATGAAATGAATTATTACATGTTAGAATGGAAATGATATATTAAAATATGATTCCCTTAGAAATTCTACAATACTTTTACCATAAAATATGTTATTTCTATGTTGATTACCATTATAAATCCAATATCCAAATTTATCATTAATGTACTCATAAGACATCACAGAAACCATAAAATCGGTGTCTACGACATTGAAATTATGGCCAATATTTTAATTATTAATTCATGATAGTAAATAAAAATCCTAAACAATCCTCATATAAATAAAAAAACATTAATTATTTCAGAATAATCTTAATGTAAATCATAGTGGTATGATCCTTAAACTATATTTTCCAAAATATAAATCAAAATACTACTATTAAGCATCTCTGATAGTAACTTTCACAACCCCAAATCCAAAATCCCAGAATCAGTGCTTATTTTATTAAATTAAAATAAGATACAATGAATCTAATCCATAATGAAAAAATAGTGTATTATTCATGGTATAAAAGACCCATACTAGAATCCCATATTACATATGAAAACACAAAAAAATTAATTTTTTCCCAATAATAATATTATTCCTATTATTACATCTATTCATAATAATCTTAGTATGCGTCATGGATTACTTGGGGGGAATAAGGGATACCTCATAATCTTTGTAAGGGTTATTTATAGTGATAAAACATCGATAAATAAGGCGTTAACACTATGGAAAGATAAATAACTAAAACCAATTCCATTTAAACAAAAAATGAGAAAAATATAGAACAAACAGAAGATGATAAAATAATTCTACATAAATAATCACTAGAGAATGACACATAACCATTGATATTTTACTAATCAAATATTCACATAGAATATTAATAACTATTATTATAATTATTTAATGCATAATATGGTGCATCATAACCATACTATCAAGGAATCTTCCAAGACACCCTACAAAAGTGGGTAAAGCCTTATCAAATGCATAAATTAGTTTGTCTCATGAGACCTATCTATTAATAGAGGGTATATAGAGGGCCTTTTAAATCCCATTATAAGTCATGTGAAGTCATAATATGAGGGGGAATAAACAAAAATAACATAATCATTAGTACTGGAAAACTATCATACAAAATGTGAATAATTTCCTTAATCAATAGACATATCCATAAACCATCAAGATTAATATGGATAATTGTATCAAAATAAAAAATCCATAGTAAAACAGATCATAATCTATACAATGATTTATTAAAGATTATAGAAATACAATGTATCCCCATTTTATTTAAATAGATATGAAATTTTAATGTCATTGATGAAATGCAATACCCTAAAAAGAACATTAAAATTTATTTTTTGGAAAACATCGATTGAATTTTTAAAATAATCATGTTTAAAAATTATCACAATTTTTTTTCAAAATATATTCAAATTAATATAGCATTAAAATAAGTGTTAAAATACTGAATGGTCATGATAGTAGAAAATTTCATTCATGTTGTACATTTTAAAATAATGATTCCAATAATATTTTTAGAAAAACCCAAATTGGAAATGTTTTGAGAATACATTAATATCGAATTCAAAAAATTTAAAAATTTTAAATGGTTTACAATGTGTTTTATAAATTATTTTTAAATTGTTTATATAATTAATAATTTTCTTTAAAACATTGTTTTTTATGAAAAGATATTTTCTCCAGAATATAAATGAAGTCATTATTTCATAAAATCATTCTTAAAAATATTTTTTTGTATGGAATTGAAAAATAGTAATATACATGAAAATTTAATTAATAGATATGGAAAATGAAATTAAATTGACTTTATCATATAAATATTATTTAATTCCTCCAACAGATATGTAGTCAAAATCAATCTCTAGTAATGATCAGAATGTGAAATAAAGTCTTCCAACATTTTTAACATCTGAATTGTAAGGACCATAATAATATTAATCATCAAATGGTACATTAAATACCATGAATATACATATATTAATTATAAGATAAAAAATTAGGAATTATATACACCGCATTAATTATTATATGTTTATATCCTCAAAATACGCCTCAATAAATGAAAATTGGGATGAATTCCCTTAGAAAGAACCAATCATTGAAGTGATAATTAATAAAATGAGTTGATTATGAGTATCAAATGTAAACCCATGTAAAACCATGTGTAAATACAACTTTAGGTTATCAGAATGAATTTCTAACATAAGTTTTTCATGATATAAAAAATGAATGAGATGTTTAATTCAATTAATGGAAATTGAGTTAAAAAATAACTTTCAATAGCTTTAAATCCTTCAAAAATATTCAATAATCAAATATAAATCTTTTAAAAAATAGTAATTTATTATAAAATAATTTTCATATTTATAAAATCTAATATTATCTTTTTATTATATCATTTGACCCTTTCATTAATAATTATTCATTATTATCACTGTTTAAGTCTTCAACTGATGTGTTTTCTCATGCATGTTTTGTCATGAATGTTCTTGTTATATTGCATTGAATATAAGATCCATCATCTTCAGAAATTATTTAAAATTATAAATATCTTTTTTAATTAGTAAATTAATTTTTAGAACCATTATTTAATGATGGATATGCAATAATGAGTATCATTTCATCGTGTGGATGGTAGGCTGTATGTATGCATGGGAGATGGTATCATTCCCATAATAGGAAATATGTAGGGAAATGGATATTTGATAATAAGATTTTTTGATGATTATAAAAGTGGTGTTGAATTTTAGTTTCAAATATTAAAATAATACAAAACATAAATCCTCTTAAGTCAATAATATTTTACACACAAATCATCCTTTGGTTAGAGTATGAAAATAAAATCCAATAATTGTCCAATATATCAGAGTTCATATTGGAATCATATTCACAGATATATAAAAGTTTCTAATAAAAATAGTAAGAACTAATTTTCGTACAATTACTGCATAGATGATTAAATTGACAATGATTAAATAAATATCTTTTAATATCAAGAATGACATATAATCATTATAAATCAATATACTCTTTACCCTTAAGAAAAATGAATGTCATAAATATTGACATTAGAAATACAATATTTTAATCCTACTATAATGTTATGGATTTTCTTACCAGGAAGTCCCTTGATAGGATGATTGGAATATATATTTCTTTAAATCCTTGGAATCCCCCAATATCATTATCTATTTTTTCTCCGTCTCACATAAGAAATAAATCCCTCGATATGATGGATCAGATTAAGAAGTCTCATTCATAAAAAATAAATCCCCCAATATTAATATTTCCATATCTTCATTAATATACATATAATACCTCTATCATATATATTATATTCAACTTTTTTTATACCGCATATCCCTTGATCTAACCATGATTAGTTATCTCAAATAAAAAATAAAATGTGAAAAGGATTTTACAATCCTCAAATAGATTCCATAGAACTAAAACTCTCTAAGATGGTAGAAAGAGCTTATAATGTAATGTTATATAGAGAAAAAAACACAGACAAAAAGAATTGTTAATGAATCTGATCCCATCTCTTAAAATGGAAGCCCACTTATATGCATCCCACCAATGATCATTTTTCTTGTGTTGGTTGTAATGATCTTAGACAAGTTTTACATTGACATCTTACAATTATATGGAACATGATTATTGATAACTAAGAATGAATTATATTTCATTATTCTAATGTTGTTTTAATAATTATTAAATATCTACTATATATTCCTTTATATATATATAATCGATCTTTTTAAAAACATTGGATATTCTGATCGACTTCACTATTGACATTCAATCCTATTAATTGAACATAGGTCATTTTAATGAATCGATACTAATGTACTTATTATGATCATGAAATTAGATATTAATATTGAGAATACATAATTCTAACCACTAGTCAAAATGATAGTTATTATGATGGACTGGACACACCATCATTACGATAGATATGACAGAATAACAAATATTTATATTAGTTTTAATTGGAATCCTTTTTATGATTATTACTAAAAGATTATTTATAGAATAAAATATTAAAACACTTTGGAAAAAAAATCATAAAATAATCATTTAGTAAAGGTTTTTCTATTTCATAAAATTTTGAAAGGAAATGTATAATGTAATACTCTCAACTCCACAATATCCCCCTTTTTAGAAGCAGTAAAACTTAGCACGTAAAAAGAAAAAAAAAATTGGAAATACTTACTAGCCTTTTTCTATTAATAACATCAAATATAATATTTATAGAAATGCTTTTATTATTATTTATTATCATCCCCCGAGTTTATGACTTCATTATGATCTTATAGAAAGTAAAAATAATTTTTATACTCTACCTATGAGACCAAAATTTGTTAGAAAAAATTCTCCCCTTTCTAAAAAAAATTCATCTAAAAAATTATCCCTTTTTTTGATAATAAGTCCCCCTTAAATAAATATTTTCAAAACATCCCTAGGAATCATCGATATGTTATCTCCCCAAGACATGACCCATAATGTTTCTTTAACTTTTTTATTTTTATAACATGTAGGGAATGTATGTAATCTCTTAAAATATTATAAAATGAAAATATAAAAAAATCATTATCGGAATTATCTAGTCATCTAGTATATTAAAGAATAAAAATAAATCCAGAATATATTGTGGTCAATTTCATTATATAATATATAGATAAATAGTAACTGACTTTTAATATTCATTCAAAATGTTTCAAAATATATTTAGAGTTTAGATAAATGAGTTCATTCATTCTTATAAATATTATTATTGATTTCCTATAGCTTATTTATTTTTTATGGTCATTCACAGCCATTAAAACTAAATCATCATGAATTATATTTTTTCTCCATAACTATTTTCTTCTAATCCACTATGATTAATGTTTTAAACTCCTCACTGGTCTATTTATTCTCTTCCTTTACTAGGATAAAATCATATTCATAAGATCAGTGCATGGAATTTTCTATTTCAAATATGTAAACCATTTATTTAATAAAATTCACATCATTTTATCAATTATCTATCAGGTTGTTGAACTCTTCCAAAATTATCACTCAGTCTAAAAAAACTATAGATAATTTATCAAAAGAGTCAGCACACTGAAGGGGTCATTTCATAACATCATCCAACTGATCATCATTATCCTTTAACACATATTTAAATTATCTTGACAATAAGACCATATGATTACAATACCCCTTGTGTGAATTTGATTAATCTTTGAATTTTTTTACTTATTACTAATTTTGGATGATTATCTTGATCAAAAATATCAATGATTCTTATTTTTTCATTATGAGTGTTTTGAACTTGTTGACACCTATTTTCACGGTTTGGTAAATAAATAACTGATTTAAAAAGAAATTTTGAAGTATATAAAATGTAATCAAAAGTATTATAAGCTACTATAAGAGCAATGTCTAGTGATTAGGATTGAACCTATGAAACATGTTGTTTGGAAGGATGCATATCTAACTTATTTTATTTATATTTAGTTCTATCATCTTTTGAAATATTCCTGATATCAATTTCTTAATTGGTTTCATATTTGTATGATACTATCATTTGAGAATATTTAATCTCTTTATCTATTATTGATGAGAATTTTAATTTTTCTTTTGATAATGAACAAGATTCCATAGGAACCTCTATTTCTTTAGTCTTTTTCGAGATAGATGATAATTATATAGACTTTGAGGATTTCTCTGATGATGTTTCATTCTTCTTTGAGTCTTCATAAATCTCAATTTCTTCTTTTTTCTTCTTTTTCTTATTCTTTGTATTTCACTAGTTATTTTTCAAACACCCACAAAGTTATTACCAAAAAATTTCCAATATTCTTAATTAATTTGGGGTTTTCCTACTCAACTTCCTTCTATAATTGTACTGTGGCCTATTTTGAAACAACTTCTACTATTGTTTTTACCTTTCCCATTATCACCTACTGTTGGATAATTTGAATTGAAAACCAGAATTTCTTAAAAAACCCAAACTAGAAATTATAAAAATTAGATAGTATAAGGAATTATTAAATTATTTTTAACTAAATGGCCCATAGTTAATGGAGATGTATATAGAACTAAATTTTTTGGAGATTTTTATGTAAATAATTAATATTTATCTCATTTCATCAACTAATAACCTATAATTTTGTTTCTTTATCTTTTCAATTCCTTTCAACTCATCCTCCATATGAATTTTTCTTTCTTTGGCTTCAGCATTATCTATATGAAAACTAGATAAACATGTTTTTTTATAGGCCTTTTGTTCTATGAACTCATTGAATCCTTGATCAATCATGGGTTTTTGTTTTTTTATAAATATTAATAGGTGAGGATAAAACTTTTATTTTTTAGTAACAACACTTTATCACTAGAATGTTCTATATTAGACACAATTATAGCCACTCTATCTATTTTTTCAATATTTAAATAGAAAACTAGATTCAACCATGCCTTAAATTTTCACCAATTATATAAATCATTTTCATCATTGGATATGTGTTATTCTCAATATAGAATTCATTCATAAAATTTTCCAAAAAAATGATTGGAAAATTAGGGAACATATTAATATTCTAATTCATTGATTCCATTTTGATGAGTTATATTGAAATAAATAAAAACATTTCAATTTTTATCTATATAAAATTCATCAAAAAACATAATAATAATATATTCAAAAAATCTAGGTATCCATATCACCCATTCTCGGAATTAATTTTCCATGAATACTCAAAGATACAAATCTTTAGTAAGGTGTTTCGTATTGAACATTTTATACTTTCTAAAATGATTTAAACAAATAACCATATTTCATTGACATTATGAAAATACCATGTTTTTAGGTTTTTTTAGAAGGGATGTATGCCTCACCCTCAAATTGTACTTACACTAACTCTGTGACTTGTTGATGTGATCGTTTATACATTTCATAAAACAATGTAAAATACACTTCATCTGTACCATATTCAAAAATAAAATAAACTAAAGCATAAAATTCTCTAACTATATCAGGATGATATAATTCAAAATAACTTCTGTAAACACTAATTATCTGTCCAATACTATAAATAGATATCTCTTTTCAATGAGTAATAAAATATCGCAAACCATGTTTTTTGGATGAGACTTTCATTAAAACTTCCAATTTAAAAAGTCATCATTGGGGTCCTTCATAATGAAGGTGATACCGAAGATACGACAAATTCCAAAATAATGGTTTATGTAACAAAATAGGTGTTGAGAGTCTGTTTTGAATATCTGAAAACTGATGTGGGAATATGAGTGACCCACTAATACATTGGCATGATAAGTAATGATTCAAACTCTAAAAAAAACAGTGGATAATATTGAAAATCATATTGTTATACAAAAATAATGATTTATTAAAAGAATGATTTTAAATATAAATATTAACTCTTAAATGTTTTTAGGAATTTATTTTTTCAGAGTGAGTAATATTCTGATTAGAAAAAAAATTTAACAATAAAATTTATAAAAATAAAAGAATATGGACAACAAAATTTATAAAAAAAATTATGAATAATTATAGAAAGTAAAATAAGAATAAATTTAAGAGTTTAAATGAACTATCAGTAATAGTAACATGTTATTCTCGTTTTTTTAAATTATATTGATTATAATACCATTCATAATAATAGTATTGTTTGTTAAATTTAATAAAAAAAATTGATTATAGAATTATATTGGATCTGAATAATATTTTAATAAAATAATTACACTACATATCTATTATGGAATCCTATTATGAATATTTATAAAAAAATTACATTTATGAAAAATTTAGTATTAATAAAAAAATATTTAAAAATATAGAAAGTAATTTTTATAAAAAAATAATAAATTATAAAGGTATGGAAAAATAATTACATATATACCCCACCCCATTTAAATGAATTTTTTATCTTTGGTGATTAGTAAAGGAGAAATATATATGAATAATCATTTGATATTGGTGATTCCTTGATTCTTTTTAATATATCCATATCTATCAGAATAAGGGTGTTTATTTAAAATATCATCATTTTGTTCTTCATTTTTGATGAATTGTAAATTGATATCCCCCTGTTGTTTGTGATCCTGACATAAGGTATGTTACAGGTTTTTAAATATGTATATTTCAGTTGTTTCATTATAGAATATTATAGTTCTAGAAAAACTTGAGACACAGTAAGTGAGTGTGTGTTGCATCAACAATACTTGAGCATTACATGCAACTAATATATATTTGACTTCATCAAAGGAAATTGAAACTGAGGGTTGTTTATTACATTAAAAAAAACTAAATCTTCTCCTAATAAATGAATTATTCTAGATTTACATTTCATATCCATTCTACATTTGACAATGTTAGCATCCTAAAAAAAATTCAACTCAGAATAATTCAATGATTTGTAAAACAAACATCAATCCATAGTTCTCATAATGTAATGAAATTTTTTATTAGAAATATATATAATGGTAATCTTATGTATTATACTGATATCGAGAAAATAAGAATGCTGAATATTAAATTTAGATAACTAGATATTTTTTAATATATTATTTCCATCATAGCTCTACAATTATTTTGATTAACTAGTTTCCCAGCTTCACCAAAAACTAATGTATTTGAGGTTTTATTATGAGTACTAATAATTTAACTATGGTCACACCCAAATTTACTATGAATGTATTATATATATTTATATATATATATGTGGAGAAATAAATGTTCCTTCTAGTTTTTGTGATATTTGAAAATGTAGAAAGCATGTTAACACACCCACAAAAATAGTTTGAAAATCAAATTTCATATGATCCACAAAAGAATCATTTAATCATTTTTGGGTTTCAAAAAAATATAATTTCATAAATATATATTTTTATATTCATAATAGTCTTATTATCTTATTTCTTAAAAAGGTTTGGATTTGAAACTTCTATAAGATTTTTTAAAAAAAATTCCAATAAACACATACTAATAAGCTACATGGGATTGTTTAAGTCCATAAAGTTAGTAATTTTAAAAACATGTCGTGGATATTTTGATTTTTTCAAACTAGGTTGTTTTTCTACCTAAATATCCTCAAAAAAATATTATATTGAAAGAACTCTTTACTTCCAATTCAAATAGTTTGAAAGTTATGAATGCTGTAGAAGATATAAGTATATGAATAACCCCAATACTAGCTACCATAACATAAGTTTATTCAAATTTTTTGCATTATTATTTTTTATATCTCTTAGCAACGCGATTAAATTTATTTATAACTATTATACCATTTTCGTAAAAAATTATTTTGAATGATCCATTTTTTTCCGATTTTAGATGTATATTTTGGTTATTAAACTAATGTCCAAACATGGTTCCTTTAAAACTCATTGATTTCATCTTTTATTTCTGTTGTCCAGTTCTCATTACCAATAGCCTCATGAGTATTCTTAGTTTCAAATTGTGATGACAATTTTTAATGTAAAATTTCATGTCTCAATGATCTTCTTGTTCTAACTAGTTGATCTAAATCATGAATTTTATTATCACTAAGATGATTCCAAAAAAAAAACAACTAAATTATTGGATTTGTAAGAATATATTCATCAACAACAGATTTAAAATATTAATGGGGAAAACCTATAGTGATAAGTTATTCTTTTTTAATGGGATGATCAAGTCAAAAATATATTAAAATCTATTATAAAAATGTCATAAGAATATGTAGGTTGGGGTCATTTGAAAAATATTATTTGTTTCATAAACGAAACATGTATTTTTTCTCCAACAGTACAAATGATTTTATTTAAAACTATTCAAACCATAATGGATGTGGAAGAAACTAAAAATATATCTTCATCTCATTCTGATCTAAATTTAGGTAAGTTATATTTTTTATTCAAGAAGAATATTTTAAATCCAAAAACGTTGAAGTAATAAATTTTTCAGATTTATTCCAGTCCAAAAGTCATAATGATTTATTCTAATAAAAGGTATAATTAAAATTCAATTTATTGTAAAAAATGGGTTACAAACTTCTACAATCCAAAAATGTTTAGCCACTGAGTATTCACTATGCATGGTTCTTACAATCTCTTAGAGAAATCTATTTCTTCTTTTGACTATATACTTTTTGTGGAGTTACATTTTACAAATAGTTATGTTTAATAAAAAATTTACTACAAATATTTTTGGATTCAAAATTTAAAAATTATCCACAATGATCATTATGAATATTGATTAAGGATTAGTTTTTCTCGTTATTAACTCTGGATAATTTTATCTAATACACAGAAAAGCTTTAGATTTGGTTTATTGTAAAAATAAATAAGTATTCATCAACTACAACATATATATAGTATAGGTCACTAATACATCAAGTTAGTTTATAACCAAAAAAGTACAGCTTCACTCACTGTAATGAACCATAAGTTGTGATTTTACTAATAGATTTAAATCATGACTTTTGTTTCATACTGGATTGACAAGGATTAAATACATTAGAAGTATAACAACTATTTTCATCTAGGTCCTTCACTACTATTTTCAAAGATAATATAGAAATAGTTCTATGATTATAGTTTATGAACCATCTATTAAATGACAATGATTGATCTTCTATACCACTGAGATAATGTAGATCTTGGACCATATTTTCTTATATATTTGAATTCTAAACATTCTCAAGACTATTAGAAAAAAATTAAATTAATCTCTTGATCTCTAAATAGGTGATTTTCCATTCGTGATGTTTTAAATGTAAACCTCATCAAATAATTGACTTATTATAATAAGGTTGTTCTTAAATACTATATGACTGTAAACATTTTATATTAATAAATATTCACCAAGAATAATATTTATTATACTCATTATATAACATTGATCATTATCTCCATATCCAATTTTTTCACATTTCATATTTATGATCATCTTAATGAAATATTTCCTCCTAAAAATATTTATAGAGAAAGAACTATCATTTAACCAATAAAATTGAATTTTCATTATTTTACATAAATTACTGATATTAGTATTTTTCAATGAAAAACTTCATGGGTTAGGTATTATTATAAAACATAACTTTATTGAAATTGGGAAAGAGGATACTGGTCTTTCCATGGTTGCTTCATGAATGTCATGAAATGGTCACTGATCATCTGTATTGATTCAGAACTGCCTACTATAACTTTTGGGATTCCTGGGATTCCCATTGAATTTTTTCAAGATGAAAGAGATCTTATCCATTTCTTTATTATTTGGTAATCCAATTAAACTCGAATATATCAATTCCAACCAATCCCACCCTTCTATAGCACATGTATGCACTGAAATAGACATTTCACAAGAGCTTCCCTCTCGATTAAGGATTCAAAACTGATCTAGTTTCTTTATACAATATGTTTTTTTAGAATGTGCCTACCTATTATAAATAATGCCCTCAAATTGGACCCCTTTTTGTAGATTGTGGGGATCAAAGTTCAATTTCATACCGTCCTCCACATTTTAAAACAGTTTCTGTTGAAAAGGAATACTCAGAAATTATTCAGTTTCAAAAATCCATAGATAAAATTGACTATATTAATCTTATAGGTTATTCCACCTCTCAACCTCCATCATATAGGGATGATCAAAATGAACGTAGTTATAATGAAGTTAACATATTGTCTCTTACAACTGAACATCCTTTTAAGTCCAAGAATAGTGATAATAGAGAGAAGAAGGATACCCAATTTGACTTCGAAGAGCCTAATCAAGTTGAACTGGACAAATCATGTCAACTTGAGGAAGAATGATTTAAATTAACAGATAGGAAAGGAATTAAAAAAGGTTAAATCTAATGGTTTTATTACTCCGAGTTCTAGAAAAACATTTAAAAGAAAAGAGTAGTCCAAAATTAAGGAAAAAATTGTAACAAGATACCTAAAATCCAATAAGAATGATGAAGTCATTATACCACTAAATCATATACCTACCGAAATGTTATACGAATCCTCTATTTTATATGACTCATCTGTATTAGAAACTTCATCTTGGGAGGATGATGAGAATGATCCTTCATATTGATATTATTTTAAAATAGATGTGAAATTGGAATTTTCAATAGAGTTCAATTCTAAGATTAATGTGATTTACAAGAATTCATTACGACATTACAAAAATGGTGAAATGACTGCTGATACTTATCTTAACCTAAAAAATAGAATGCTTATCAAGGTTTTAGAGGAGTTTAATAAATTAAGAAATTTCAATTTAAATGAGATTCATGGGATATGAGTTTGTTTTACTATTGACAAGACTGAAGAATAGTGGATATTTCTTTGTGTTGACTATGTTGTTTCTGTATAGTATCAAGCTTCATGAATTTTTTAGTGTTAATTACATGGTAACTCACCTTCTCAAAATATGGGAGATTTCACTATTTTGAAAAGTCTGATGTTAAGTTTGAGGTGCATTCTGGATTAGGGTGATGTAATTCTTTCATGAGGTCTCCACATGCATTTTGGATTACAATATTTCTTTACTACCTTTGATGTTTCTGGTTTGGATTGTCTGCAAACTCATCCTGGTTATCTCTAGTATCTTGTTTATAGTTTCTCATTTTCAATTATATGTCACGTTTATGGATTTGTGAGAGACAATGCATTCTCTCAAGTGGTTCTTTTTTCTTTGGGACTGCCTTTTTTTGTTATGCACTAGTGTAGAAAACGTTTTTTACGTCACCATTTTTTATGTCGGTTATATATAACCGACATAAAAATGCGGCGAGTAGATTTTTAACGTCGGTTATTTTAATAACTGTTGTTACAAATCGCGCCTATTGGGTTTTTACGTCGGTTATCTTATAACCGACGTAAAAAGCCAATGCGTGGGGGGTTTTTTTTACGTCGTTTATTTGGAAACCGACGTAAAAACCTGATATCGACGCATTTTTTACATCGGTTATCAAATAACCGATGTAAAAAATCAAAGTGCGGGGTTTTATATGTCGGTTATTTTATAACCGACGTAAACCCCCCCCCCAGACTTTGGTTTTTTACGTCGGTTATTTGATAACCGACGTAAAAAATGCGTAGATATCAAGTTTTTTACGTCGGTTTCCAAATAACCGACGTAAAAAACCCCCTGCGCATTGGTTTTTTATGTCGGTTATCTTATAACCGACGTAAAACATGCGTAGATATCGGGTTTTTTACGTCGGTTTTTAAATAACCGACGTAAAAAACCCCCCGCGCATTGGTTTTTTACGTCGGTTATCTTATAACCGACGTAAAAACAAGATATCTACGCATTTTTTACGTCGGTTATTTTATAACCGACGTAAAAAACCAAAGCCCGGGGGGTTTTTTACGTCGTTTATAAAATAACCGACGTAAAAAATCCGTAGATATCTCGTTTTTTACGTCGGTTATAAAATAACCGACGTAAAAAACCAAAGAGCGGGAGATTTTTTACGTCGGTTTTAAAATAACCGACATTATAAATTTAAAAAATAGTTTATAACGTCAGTTATTATATAACGGACATTATAAAACTTTTAAATAAATTAATGCCCGTGGACTGTCATTTACGATTTTTCGATTGACAGTCCGTCGGCTCGTCTCTCTCGCGCGGTAAACCCTCATCGGCTCGTCGATCGACCTGCGTTAAACTCATTTTGGATTCATTGTTTATCTTCTTCACTCCTCTCGGATCTATCATCTCAACTCGCAACATTCAAGTAACCCTTCCATGAATTTATTTTGTTCGTTTTTGTTTTGATTCTTGATGTAATTTGTCTGCATCAGATATGCTTTTCTATTTAATCATGTTGAGAATCTCGGGGAATTTTTTTTGTTGCAAATGGTTATTTGTATTTTGTTGATATAACAGACTATGTTTCATTTATGTAAATCGATGCTGATTGTTGGTGACATTATTTAATATTTCTCACTGTTATGGTTACTTTATGTGCTAGAACATGCTTATAGTTCTGGATATAAATGTTGCTTAATCTGGAAATTATTTCTTATGTTTTTTGGTTCTGTTTTGGTTGAATTAGTTTTTTACAGATTTTTGTTTTCTGTTTTTATGAGAATTAATATAAGAAGTTTTCATTTGAATAACTGTTTAGTATTATAATTTCCAGGCTGTTCACTATTGTTGTTGATATTTGTTAATTCCTGGTGTTTAAAATTTCTGAACATGTTTCCTGTAATTGGAATTCAGTTTTTGTCCATGGTTGTTTTGTTTTCATTTTTGGATTTTGAAAACCAAAAATAAACAGAGTTTTTAGTCGAGTTTTATTTTGATTGATAACCGTTAAAGCTGATGCCCAAGTACAAAATCAAATCCCCACAAGATATGTTACATGGGTTTAAAAATCAGAAATAAAGGATTAAACCGAATCAGTGGGACTATTGTTATTTTGAGAAGACCAGTGTTGGACACGCTGGGCGGCCCTCTCAGCCTGCCAATGAAATTAATGATCATCAGAAACAAGAATGAGTGAATTCCTAATAAAATAATAACATGTCGGTAGACCTATTTTTTCCAGTCACACCGAAGGGTGATGAAGACCAATATCAAGGCCTGCACGCCATTTAAAATATGTTGTTTATCTAATATATTAAAACATCAAAACCACAATCAATATTAAACTATGTAGGCGTCATCGTTTTCTTTGATTCAATTAAATTTAAAACTGTTATATCTAACTATATTTTGTTTTAAAAATAATATTCAATCATATTTTTTTTAAATACCTATAGATTTGTTTTATATTTTAAATTATTTTACATTCAAATTATGATTTTTTTTCATATAAACATATATTTGTCTTATATTAAAAATATATATTTTTTGTTGATATTTGTTATAGGTAATAATGAGTCGAAGTTGGATTACTGCACATCGAATGAGCAATGAATTTGAGGAAGGTGTTGATGCCTTTTTGGAATTTGCAAAACGAAATGTTCCAAGTAGTGACATTTTTTTCTGTCCATGCCTGAAATGTTTGAATATGAAGAAGTTGAAAAGTAGAGAGATAAAAGATCATCTGATTTGTCATGGTTTTAATCCGAGTTACAACCCTTGGATTTGGCATGGTGAAACTGGACAGAATGTCACTGATTATGATGATTCGCAAGATGGTAACTCCGATGGAATTGAAGAAATGATTCCCGATATTGTAACAGAACAAATTGAGATAGAACCGACAGTTGCGCGTCTATATGGTGATGCTGAAAAAACATTATATCCCAGTTGTAAAGATTTTACGGTTTTTTCGGCGGTGTTAAGATTTATTAACCTGAAGGAGAAGCATGGATGGAGTGATAGAAGTTTTACAGAGCTGCTACAATTGATGAAAGACATTCTTCCAAAAGATAACGATCTTCCAGATTCACATTACAAAGCCCAGAAAATATTATGCCCGAGGGGATTGGGATACAAAAAATACAAGCCTGTCCGAATGAATTCATTATATATAGGAAGGAATATGAATTTTTGTCAGAGTATCCTAAATGTGGGACATCACGGTATAAGGTGAAAGAAAAATCACAGGCTGATGTAGAGATTAAAATGCTCCCTTCAAAGTTATTTTGGTATCTTCCTATAATTAATCATTTCAAAAGTTTATTTGCTAATTCACATGATGCAAAAAGGTTAAGATGGCATGCTGAAGAGCGGGTATGTGAGGGAAGAATACGTCATCCAGCTGATTGTCCACAATAGAAGAAAATTGATGCGCAGTATTCTACATTTGGAAATGAAATTAGAAATCTCAGACTAGGGTTGTGCACAGATGGAATGAATCCATAACGAACACTTAGTAGCACACATAGTTCATGGCCTGTTTTATTGGTAATTTACAACCTCTCTACTAAAGTTTGTATGAAGCACAAATATGTCAGGTTGAGTACAATGATCTCTGGTCCAAAGCAACCCGGTAATGATATTGATGTTTACTTGTCACCATTGATTGATGATTTTAAACTGTTATGGGCTGATGGTATTAGGGTGTATGATTCTTATAAAATGGAATATTTTCAACTGCATGCAGTGCTTCTGTTCACTATAAATGACTTCCCATCGTATGGAAATTTGTCTGGATACAATGTTAAAGGGCATAAAGCATGTCCAATTTGCGAACAACAGACGTCCTATTGTCAATTGCATCATGGGAGGAAAACAGTGTACATGGGTCATCGAATGTTTTTGCCTATGGAACACCCTTATAGAAGACTAAAAAAGGCATTCAATGGCTCACAAGAATTTGATACTACTCCAAAACCTTTATCCCCTGATCTATATTTTGAGAGGGTGAAAAACCTTGATGTGACATTGGGAAAGACACAGAAATCTGGTAATGATAGACATATTTGGAAGAAAGGGTCAATTTTTTTTGAGCTACCATATTGGAGGTATCATGAAGATAAACATAATATTGATGTCATGCACGTGGAGAAGAATATATGTGATTCATTGATTGGAACATTGTTAGATATTAAAGGAAATACTAAAGATGGGTTGAATGCAAGATTAGACTTACTATCAATGGGAATACGTTTGGAGTTAGCTCCCACTCCTAATGGAAGATGGACATTTCTTCCCCTGGCTTTTCATACATTATCGAAGAGGGAGAAAATTAGCTTCTGTCAGTGTCTTCATGATACCAAAGTGCCTCAAGGTTATTCTTCTAATGTAAAAAATTTTGTCTCATTGAAGGACTTGAAGTTGATAGGTATGAAATCACATGATTGTCACGTCATGATGCAACAAATTCTACCAGTTGCATTGCGTGGAATATTTCCCATTCGTGTCAGAAAGACTATAATGAAGTTGTGTTATTTTTTCAAATCAATTTGTAACAAGGAAATTGATGTGAATTCTTTGAAAATTTTGGAAAAGGATGTAATTTTTATACATTGTCAATTGGAAATGTATTTTCCTCTAACTTTTTTTGATATAATGGTGCATTTAATGATTCTTCTGGTTCGAGAAATAAAGCATTGTGGACCTGTATATCTTCGTTGGATGTATCCTTTTGAAAGGTATATGAAAATATTCAATGGGTATGTTAAAAATCTATATCGACCTGAAGCCTCCATTATTGAAAAGTATATTTCTGAGGAGGTAGAAGAGTTTTGTACGAGCTACTTGGCTGCGGCGCAACACATAGGTTTTCCTCCATCTCTCCATGAATGAGTTAATAATGAGGGAAAGGGGATTCACGGCTTGAAATTCAAATCATTTTCCGATGAACAGATGAAGAATTTAGAATCATACATCTTGAATAACATAGCTGATACTCAAACGTATATCACATTGCTTATTAATGAGTTGAAACAATGTCATCCAAAGAAGAAAGAAATGTGGATTTTGAACGATCACAACAAATTTTTTTTGTCATGGATTAAAAAGACTTTGCTTGGTAGATCAGATATATCAGAGACATTAAAATGGATAGTGGGTGGTCCATGTTTAAATGTGATAGCATGGTCCGGTTATGACATTAATGGTTATACATTTCATACAAAATCTCAGGACAACAGAAGTGCAGTTCAGAATAGTGGTGTATTGGTGTTTGCAGAAGAAATGCATTTTTCGGGTGCTAAGGACAAAAACCCAATTTTTGCATCAAATGAATATTATGAAGTGATTGAAGACATATGGGAGGTTGATTACTTTAAAATTAAAGTTCCCATTTTTAACTGTAAATGGTTTAACGGTAACAACAGTGTCAGACACGATGAATTTGGAATGACACTTGTTAGTCTAAATAGATTGGAAGACACAACTGATTCTTTTATAATGGCAACACATGAAAAACAATTTTTTATGTTGTAGATCAATCAGATATGCAGTCGGCTGTTTTTTTACAAGGGAAAAAACAATATGTTGGTGAGGATGAACTTGATGAATATGCTGATTTATGTGAGATCCCTACATCCATGGAAATATTAACAGAACATAATGACGATCATGTTGAAGACATAGTTTGTTCCATAAGGAATGATCACGACGAAGGAAATTGGGAAAACAATCCATTTGTATATTCCTAAAATTACAAGTAACATATGTTTATTTCTTGTTTACATTTATTTTTTCCATAAATGTTAGATATTGTAAGTTTTTTATTTATTAAACCATGTTTTAAAATAAAATAACTATATATTTTTGTTTGTTTTAAGATTATTTAGTTTACATTATCATGTTTATAACAATTACATGAATTTTAAAATGCTTATTTTTGTTCACTGATAATTACTTTACCATGTTTACAATGTTTACCAGGTTTACCATTTTTACCATTTTTACCATATTGACCATCTTGACCGTATTTTCCATCTTTACCATTGTTTAACATGCTTACCATATTACCAATGTTTACTATTATGTAACTTAGTAAACCTTTCTATTTTCTGATTACAGTAGTATTAAAATATTTTAATTTGTAGATTTGTTCACTGACAATTACTTTACCATGTTTACAATGTTTACGAGGTTTACCATTTTTTCCATTTTTACCATCTTGACCATCTTGACCATCTTTTCCATCTTTACCATTGTTTAACATGCATACCATATTAACAATGTTTACTATTATGTAACTTAGTACACTTTTCTATTTTCTGATTATAGTAGTATTAAAATATTTGAATTTGTATATTTGTGAACACACGTTTGTTTTTTTGATTTGAAGGATAATGACAGATCATTCAGAAGATAAACCACATGATTCTAGAGAGGATCATATTGCTGGTCATACCTCTGGGGATGAACATTCACATGCTCCTATTACGACAAAGAGTTCAAAGGTTGGTAAAGGTGGGTCCACACGTTTACCAAAATTATCACTTACCCGTACGCATGATCAGAGGATAGTAGTCAAGTTTGATGATGATGATATTCCTAGAGGTCCGAATGCCAAATATTTTAAGAGTTTTGTTGGAACTCAGGCTAAGACCAAAGTAATAATTTTGTATGATGATTGGAGAGGTGTGGATAAAGCGATTATCTCTCAGTTGTGGGATATGATTTTGGTAAGATCTTTTGTCATTGTTTGACCATTTTTTAATGTTTCTAGTATATATAATATGTTTAACCTCTTCTTTATCAAATGGAATTTGATATTCCTGACACTGGAGGAGTCAGGAAGAAATGCTTATCATTGGCTACCAGGAGATGGAGGGATTTCAAATCAACCTTCTCATCTGATTTCATTTATGTTCATAGGAGTCATGACAATCCATGTCGTATATATCCTTTTATAGATGAAGACACATGGAGACAGTTTTTTGAAAGTAGAAAAAAGAGTCATTTCTGGTAAGGGAAATGTAAACTTTTATAATCTTTATTATATAAATGAATTTATTAATGTTTTTTTAATGATTTCTTATTCTTAAATTACACCAAACAAGGAAAGCTCATTAGGAGATCCAATCTAAAAATGTATACCCTCGTAGTTTATCTCGGGGAGGGTATACATTATTGGAAGAAAAAATGATGCCGGAAAAATTTCAACAACTAAGAGCTGAGTCTTCAAGCTCTGGAAAGGTGGCCCATCCATCCCCTCTATCTAGACATGAAAAATGGAAGAGAGCTCGGAAGGGAAAAAAGGGCAATATCATTCGAAAGAATCGAGAAACGTAGCTGAGAGGATTGTAAGATATCTATTTAATTTATTTAAGTTAACTTTTTTCTTCATATAAGTTTAAATCATTACAGAAATGTTCAATTAATTAATACAGGACTCTCCTGAGGAGCAGAGTTCAGAGGGGACATTTACAGCTACTGGGAGGGAAGATATTTTATTTGCAGCATTGGGAAGGCCCGAACATCTTGGTCGTGTAAGAGGATATCCGGCAGGTGTATCAGTAAGAAAAGTGTTTCCACATTCTTAAACTTCTAACGTTGAGGGGGTTTATAAAAAAAATAGAATCCTTGGAGGCTGAAGTTCAAAATATTAATGCAATGATGGAAGAGAAGATTAGAGAGTCGGTGCAGTATATGTTTGCAGAAATGCAAAGACAATTTCAAACTGCAGCTCCCACTCCTCCACCTCCCCCTGCAGACCCCATTATTTATCCTCCACCTCCGCCAGTAGATCCCACTCCCCCACCCCATCCTACGGACCCCATTTTTTATTCTACGCCTCCGCCGTAGCTTCCTACATATTGCGAGTTATATGTTGATGATTCTCAACATCATATAGTAGCATACAGGTTGGTATATTGTATAGGAGATACAATTCATCATCAACAATTAGAGGTACAGAATCAAAGCATCACTGTACATGATATTATAGATAGATCAGCTAGGGTACCAATACCTACAGATTAGGTGGCGACAGTTGGACAGAGTATTGGCCATTTTTTAGTTTGGTCATCCAGACTTCTTCGACTCATTACCATAGAGGTATGAATGTTATATCTTTTATTTTATTTTTTTATTAAAGTTGTTTTATCATTTGAAAACTACTATATTTCTCAAATTTTTTCATAGGAATACTTCAAAGGTAAAGAAATACTGTATAGACAACAACAAAGACAATAGTCTATGACATCAGATACAAATTCCAGTGGTCTTGACAGATTCTCAAGATATTCACATTTGTTGTTGGGTTTTTATGAGTTTCCAATGGAATATCATGTTTTTGGACGTGAAATAAGTGTGGGGATTACAAAATCTGATATCATAGAGATTGTTACTGGAGATAAGTTGGGCATCAACGTGGTGCAAATTTTTTCCATGTAAGTATTAACACCTTTTCCCTGCGTTATATTTATTAAAAATGTATACTTATGTATGTTTTGTATTAGGTATCTTTATAAAATTTGTGAGAGGAATGAACTGACAGATGTATATGGATTCATAGACCCGCAATTGATTTCCCCTGAAGCATGTGCATTGACTGAGGAACAAAGAATGGTTAATATTGCTGAAAGATTTGAAAAGAATATAATCAGACAATGTTGGATGATTCCATTTTGTGAGAGGTATGAAACACATTTCTCCCAAAGAGTTAATTATATTTTAACATAAAAAACCACTAACATTAAATTTCATTTTATCAGTGATCATTGGATGTTAGGGACTTTTTTCCCAAGGGAGAAGGCTCTTTATTGGATATGCTCTGTTCATGGTGATGTGCGGGAAAGTTTTAAGAATATATTGGAAAAGTAAGTTTCAATTTCTTAATAGTTTTATATATTATAATGAATTTTTAATTTACCCCATTCATATTATTTTCTAATAGTGCATGGGTCTACTTTTGAAAAAACTCAATGAAAAGAAATGCAAAGATCAAATATGTAAATGCGAAGGTAAATTTCCATTTATAATTTGTACTTTTTGATTTATTACATAAAAATAATATATTGAATTTACACTCATTCAAAACAGAATTGTCATGAACAACAAGGCCTCATCGAATGTGGATATTATATGTTAAGATTTATGTATGAAATAATAACAACTGGGACAGTTGTGAATTTTGACCTGGTACGATTTCCTCTTAAACTTTGCCATAATATTTCAATTTGATTTATTCATTATACACGTTAACTATATTCTTTTTCATTTGTAGATTTTTGATGACCCTCAACCCTATACTGCTGAAGACATCAAACACGTACAAGTGGAGTGGTCAAATTATTTTACAGGTTTGATTGAATTTTAGTTGTTTGTAATGTAAAATGTAATTTTGAATATTGTCATTTTAATTGTGTATTTGGCAGTTGTTTATGTTGGATTTAGTTTTTTTTGAATTTGACAGTGTAAGTTTTGAATGTTATATAACTGAATGTTTAATTTTTCTCTACTTCTTGTTTTGGTCTACTTTTGATGGTTTTTCTGGTGTGGATTTGGGTCTGTGGGGGAGGGGTTCCAAGGGTGTTGCGGTGTGTTCAGTGGGGTTGGGGGTGTCCAGCGGTCTGGGAGGGCTGTCCGGTGGGGTGGGGTGACAGTCCTGGGGGGTGGCACAGATGTCCAGGGGTTTGTGAAGCTGGTCCAGGGGTGTGGGAGTGTTGTCCAGGGGTGGGGGTTGTCCAGGGGTGTTTGGGGCTGTCCAGGGGTGTGGTGGGGGCTATCAAGTGTGGGGAGGGGGTGCTGTTCAGGTGGGTGGGGGGTTGTCGAGGGGTGGTTGGGGGTGTCTGGGGGTCGGGGGGGGGGGGGGGGGGGGGCAGTCCAAGAGTGTGGCGGGGGCTCCAATGGGGTGGGGGAGGGTTGTCCAAGGGGTATACATGAGGGTGGGAGCTCTAATGGGGTGGGGGAGGGCTGTCTAGGGGGTATACATGAGGGTGCGTGCTCCAAAGGGGTGGGGAAGGGCTATCCATGGGGTATAAATGAGGGTGGATGCTGTCTAGGGGGTATGTTTTATATGTTATCTATGTACATGCTTAATTTTGATGTACTTCTTTTTTGTGGTATGATTTCGTGATTTGTTTTCTGGTTGATTCTGGTGGAGAGAAGATGACTGCATTCTGTTTAATAAAAATTGGGTTTATCACGGCGGTTATTTAATAACTGACGTGATAAAATGCCTGGAAAATAGTTTATCACGTCGGTTATTTAATAAACGACGTGATAAAAGGCCTGCAGAATGGTTTATCACGTCGGTTATTTAATAACCGATGTGATAAAAGGCCTGGAGAATGGTTTATCATGTCGGTTATTGAATAAACGAGGTGATAAACGGCCTGGAAAATGGCTTATCACGTCGGTTATTGAATAACTGATGTGATAAACCGCCTCCCTCGGGTTTATCATGGCAGTTATATAATAACCGACGTGATAAACCCCCCTCCCCCGGTTTTTCACGTCGGTTTTATATGAACCGACGTGATAAACCACGCTCACCCCGGTTTATCACGTCAGTTCTTATAGAACCGACGTGATAAACTCCCCTCACCCCAGTTTATCACATCAGTTCTATATGAACCGACATGATAAACCCCATCGCCCCTGTTTATCACGTCGGTTGTTTAATAACCGACGTGATAAACCATTTTCCAGGACTTTTATCATGTCGGTTGTTAAATAACTGACATGATAAACCCTTCCCATTTTCTTTATCACGTCGGTTCTAAAATAACCGACGTGATAAACATCGCGATTTTATTTTTTTGACGTCGGTTTTTAAATAACCAATGTCAAAAACCTTATTTATAACGTCTCACGTATTAACGTCAGCTGGAAACCGACATAAAAAATTAAAAATAACCGACGTAAAAAACGTTTTCTGCACTAGTGATGGTTCCACATTGGTAGGCTGATCTCATGTTTTTCATTTGGAATCAAACGATGTTCTCATTACTTTTTTTCTATCATTATTTTCATGAATTTGGGTTTCTTCAAGGATGTGGGATATTTTTTCAGATAGGTTTGTTTGATTCTAATGGTTTTTTGTCCCTTATGTTTTCATTTTCTTCAATTAAATGATGGTCTGAGATTTTCATAGCTCACATGTGTACTGAGCAATTTTATTTTTAATAAATTTCGTTGGACATGAATTGGGTAACCATTTCACGTCTCAGTTTTATTAAAAATAACTAACATTTTCCAATATTACTATACTGATAAATTTTCATTTCATTCACAATATATGCTCCCTAGATATTGAAAAAATGATTTTTATTTAAAGAACAATTTTTCTTCATGTTTCAACCACTTTGTATTTTTTTGTAAAATAATGCAAGCGTAGGAATACCGTAATTATGGTAGAAAACTAGTTTTCTATTAGTAAAACCCATTCATGAAATGTGAATACAAAATAATATTTTTTTATATATTTTATCAATGTTTTCCATCCCAAAGGTAAACATAGACACATGTTTTTTCAAATTATAAATATTAGATTTCATTTTAGCAACTATCTTTTGACCCTCAGTAGTATATGTTTTCAGACAATGTTCTACAACATCAAATTTTAATGATTTTATCATAAATAAATTTATCAAGATATTTTAAAAACAATAATTTTTTCTTGATTTTTCATATAAATATATCAAGAAAAAAAATAATATTCCCAAGGTAATAGTAGTAAATCTGGAATTTTTCTAAATAGTTTTCTCTTTGTCATTATCATGTTTTTTAAAATATTTAAATTCTTCATTTTCAAGAAGTTTGGAAATCCAAGATAAATTTTAATTATTAGGTAATGTGTTACCCTATTAGAATGAGGAGTGTTATTAATTTGAAGATATAGAATTATTTTCGTCATTACAATCATTACAATATGCTTTTAACGTAATATTGGGAAGAGATTCAGTAATATATATCTTAGTCCTGAAGTATTTATTTACTTTTGGTATTTCCAAAAATAAGCCAATATTTCATTGTACATACATTTCATTATATAAAGAATAATCATAAGAATTTTCAACTCCACATACACTCCATGTGTATGAATCTTTCAAACTATTCTTGTTCTTTTGATTATAGTACTTCTTCACATTCATATCGGAATTCCTATATTTACTATCATTACTTTTAATCTTTGGAAAATCATGCCTACTATACCCTTCATTTTCATTCATCACAAATCGGTTCATTACAGTTTTCTTTATAACTCTTATCCTTATGAATTTTCTTATATATATATAGAAAATATTTCATACCATCAACATTATTCGTTCTTATCATAAGATTTTCTAATTAAATATCCTACTATTTGATAAACTCATATGTGATTCAATAATAACTTTCTATATCCTATAATATTTCACATCTTTCTCTCCTAATTATGATTTAATTGGAACATTATTATTTTTTTTAAAAGTACCCCTCCATTTTTCATTTTCAGCATTTCCGATTCTGTTACCGTTCTTCCTTTAAATTTCATGAGAGTACTAAAGATATCATCAAGTGTATGATTTTTAATCCTTCTTCTATCATCCAGGGATATTATTTTGGATTCCCAGTCATTAAGAATAATATATATATTATAATAAAAAAATATTACCATCAATTTATTTTTCATCAAGAGATAGTAAAATTTTTGTAATATTCATAAACCTCTATTGCATCATGGAAACTAACTCTCTGGGAAAAAAATTGAAGGCTTGGAAATTATCAGGAAACCTATATCTTCTTATTTTATTAACATCATATATTCTGAATTGTGTTACTTATAACAACTCCAAAATAAAATTATCATTTTAATATGAATATATTTGACTATATATATTTTAATTCTTAGAAAATAAAAGAGTGTTTAATACTCTATAATTCAGTTGAAAATCATTAATTTCGTGATTTTTAAATGATGAGACATCCTTATAAAGAATTATATAACTATAGGTAAGAATAAATAATTTTCCATAATGGTGTTAATAATACATGTCTTAATCAAATATCTCTAGTATTCATAATCAACACTAAAAAATAGGTGGTCATATTCGATTTAAATTTCATTGGCTTCCAAATATAAACCATTCAAAAATATCAAAAATAGAAAAATATTTTATATGAAAAAACATAAATGTAGAACCAATTTATAAATATGATGATTATAATAGATGCTTAAAAACATGAAATATTTAATTAGACAGAACATGTATCTAGTATATTAGTATAATCTTCTTTGATACCAATTTTGGGATCATAAGGGTTTATGATGTCTATAATAGTGGGGTGAATTTGAGTTTTAAAATTTAAATCTAAGAGAATCAACAAATTCTCTTGAGTTAAAAATATCATACACATATATCATTGATGATCAGAGCATTAAAATTAGATCCAATATCTATCCAATATATCAATTTTCTTATTAGTATCACAATAAACCTGATAAAATGGTTTATTAGAATGATCAGTAAAAAAATTTATATTGTATAAAGAAAAGTGTACAATAAACATATAACAGTAAGTAAAAATGATTATAATAGTAGTAATGACATAAATTATCAATAAAAACATTATCTTTAAAAATAAGAGTTATGGAAGATTGAAATCATCACATAGGTTATCATGAGTATTAATATGTACTACAAAAAGGACTTTCCTTACATAATATGAAGTTCCTTCATACAACGATCAATATGGCATAGTCTTTCAATCCCTAGAATCCGCCAATATGATTTTAATATTTATCTCTTTCTTAAAGTCTTTCAATCCCTAGATGCCATCAATATGATGTTCATATTTATCTCTTTCTTTCATAAGCACAGAACACCTTGATCGATTGGATCAGTATTATCCATGTATTTTTTATACAAGAATCCAATTAATATGAAGGTCTTAGTATCAATATTACAATCCCTCGAATCACTCGATCTGATAGATTATATCCACCTGTATTCCTCTGCCTGAAAACCCATGATGTATATATTATAGTAAATAACCAATACAATAGAAAATATTTTATGTTGTTTAAAATACCTACACTTATTCCTTATAACTACAACTCTCTAGGAAATTTATAATTAATTAAAATTAAATGTTCAAGTATATCATAAAATAATATATCTTTATTTAGAAATTCATAAAATCTGAACTCTTCAAATAACCCCCTATTTATTGTTATATATAGAAGGGCCATATTTTAGTGTTGGTTGAAATGGCCTCAGATTGATTTCTCTTTGATAGCTCATTATGATATGAATCTAAATTATTCATAGCCCATCATGTACTATATTTCATTTTTCTAATGATGTTTCATTTAAGACAATTAGAATATTATTATGGATTTTGTTTGATTGATTTAATTCTAATAACATTGATTACTAAAAATAGAGATTCTGGTCAACATCACTGTTGATTAGATATTTTATGAACTAAAAATAGGTTAGTTCAATGTATTAGTACTAATGTCACTATATAGGTCATGACCTTCTTCAATATGATATTCAATACATAATTCTAAATACTTGTAATAAAATTAGTTAATCTGATGTAAAATATGTACCTTCAGTCCTATGGATCATATTAAATAATAAAATATTATATTAATTTTTATCAAAATTATTTCTTTTTTTCAATATGAAAAAAAATTGTATAAAAACATTCAAAAAATAAGGGATGTTCAAATTTAGTAAAATAGTGTTTTAAAAATGTGTCTGTGGATTGAAAAACTAAGGAATGGTAAAGTAGAAAGAAAAAAATTCTACTCAACAATAAATGATATATATATATTCCAGAATAAATATAATGTTTTATTTAAGATAAATAACCTTTATTTTAATCATTATAATCATCAATGTGATGTGGGTCTGATAAACACATTACGCTACTATGTAGAGATCGTATGGAATACCTATGCATGCATGGTGATTTTTCATATGATAGATAAAAATTATAATATGGTTGAATCATGGTAAAAATTACATATTTTTATATATATATGATCAGTTATTTATTAAATTATTTTGTAAACAACATATGAAGAGTATGTATAAACTAAAATAAAATTCAACAAGTTTATAAATATTATTATCACTTCTTCCACAGACTTCCTTTAGAAAATTATTAATTGATATATGCTCAGTCTTTAAAAATAATCAAAACCTATACAACATAGATGAGGATGTTATGAATAGAAATGGGTAGTGTTTTGTCGACCTAGATGGTTAAATGTGGTGAAAATAAGGTGTGGAAGTGGTGCCCATTTATAATTTCAGTGAGGAGTACTTTTTGAAGATTCATAAGATATAAAAATATAAAAATACTATTATAGATCCAAATGAATTAAAATGGACTATTAATGCTTTGTGGAGGAAAATTTTAAACATAAATTATCCACTGAGTTATTATTCAATATTTTAATGTCTATTAAATAATTTAATTAAATATTATATTCATGAAATATCATTTTTTATAATTTTGAAAATATTCATTGCATTAAAATTAATTATGTCAATAAAAAATGGATAACACCAGACCAAAACATTTAATACATCTCTAATATGTCATATTTATCTAGAAAATATGTAATAACCCATAATTAATTCAAATTACATTTCTTTTAAAATTTTTAATATCATTAAATTTATTTTTCATGTTTTTATTAATTACAAAATCATTGTTATATAATCATTTAAACTGGTTATTTTTTCACTAATAATTTAAAATATATAACTGAGATATATAATTATTTTTCAGATTTTAGATAAATATTTTTATTTCAACATATATTATAGATTAAACAATATTAGAATATTTATAGCTATTTAAAAAATGAATGTGACATCTTTGACTTTTAATTAAATAAAGTATTATAAACATCATCATATCACAGAAATGGCCATAATGGTTCATAAAATAAAATATTAAATGATCATAGATGAAATAGACTCATCAAATAATATTTATTTGTGTTTTTGGGTAGTTAAATTGATCTTTTCATTTTTAACCAAAATTACCCTTTTTACCCTATATTATGGAAACACATATTAAGAAGGTTACTATTCATATTTGCCATAAATAAATGGGATGTATTTAATAAAATTTTACATTAATAATCAAAATATGTAATCCTTTCTTCCAAATTTAATATACCTAATTTTTAGAAATTAATACAAAATTAAACCGATAAAAAAATGATTAACAATTTTCTTAAAAAAATATATTTTAATCCCGAAAAATATACTTATAAAAAAATCAAGTATTATGATAATTAAAGTGAAATTTATTATATTACAAATAACTAAGTAGTACTTATTTTACTTTGAAATTAAATGTAAATCATAAGATTAATTTTTAATATAAAAATTAATAGTTTTGTAAAATTAGTTATATTTTATAATTCTCAAGAAAATCAATCATTTCCAAAAATTACCAATAAATTTACCTAATATAATTTTAATAACATTATTTCAAAATCAATTTAATTTTTTAAAATAATTTTTCTAAAAATTTCTATAAATAATTATATTTATTTTCTCATTGAATGAAATAAAAATTGTGTTTTTAAGAAATCATATATTTAAGGAATAAAATAACATTACTAAAATTTATGAGTTTATTTCCTAAGAATAAAATAAATCTAACTTAAAATATATTTCATTTTATATTTAATATTATTAATACACACACAAATTTAACATCTATTTTATAATATTCATGTTAAAATAATAATATTTATTATTATATGGCGATACTTTAAAGATTGTTGTTCTGTTCACCAAAAGAAATCAATTAAATTTTATATATTCTAAAATATCATGTTGTTATTATATATGACATTGAATTAAAAAAACTATATCATTATATGAGTGTCATTGGGGTAATCATATAATAATAAATGAATAATATTTTAAGGATGTGGGAAAAAAAATAAAATCAATAAACATAGTTAGGAATTTTACTTCCTCTTAGACCACCTCATTAGGATTATACATAATGTATTCCCATAGTTGATTTCTATCAAGTCCATGTATTATAATATTGATAGTATATAAGTTTTAATGTGATATAGTAATACATATTCCTATACATGAGGGTTTGAAGGAGTGATAATATATATGTGTGATTTGACCTTTTATAAGTGACATGTGAGGAACAATTGTAATTTTTGATGAGAAAAAGGCATGCTCAGATTTTTTACTAGAAAAAATGTTAAAAATACACTATTTTTGAACAATTAACATTATAAATTTGAAATATTACTATTAAATATATTTTATATAAGTTCTAAGTTAATTTCAATCCTTATATCCCCCCCACATAAATCCAATTTTACATTAACTGTAGTAATTAATTTTTTATAAAATAACTATTCCCTAAAATAAAAATATAATATTAAATTATTAGAAAATATAAATTATTATGTTTCAAAATATGGATTCATTTTTTTGGAAATTAAATTGAAATATGTGACAAAATTAATTTAATTTATTTTTAGTTACGCTGAAATAATGGTTTCTAAGAAAAAAATTATAACAACTTTGGTGGGTTTTAATATCGGAAGTCAACATGAAAGTGATTAAAATAAAATAAATTTTATTTCTAAAAATATAATTGGTCTACATTTTCATTAAAATTTAAAATATAATTTAACAATATAAATAATATAAATTTAAATGATGTTTTCAAATAAAAATAACAACTTTTTACTATGCATCGAAAAATGAATCATTTTCATAAAAATAAAAAGAAATTATACCCATTATATTTATGATATTATGATTTAATAAATAATTTTACTTTTATAATATAATTATTCTATAGTTGTATAAAATTTATTTTAACATTTTTTTCAAGTGGAGATGAATGTTTTTTTTTAAAAAAACCTCTTTTTTACGAAACAATACTCTTACTTTCAAAAGAGTCACATTTTTATTTCTAAAAAAATTATTACACTTTAATTTTTTTAATACAAGTATAAACTATATAATTTTCATAATTTAGATAAAACTATTTATACCCACATACATAACATCTAAGTTATAATGGTCATGTTTAAATAATGATTTAATACATTATTTATATTTTAAGATATTGTTGTGTGAATCAAAATATATCAATAAGATTGAATTTATTTTAAAAGGAAAGAAGTTATAATGTTTACAAACCAAAAAAGTTTACAAAATTAATATGGAAAAATAATGTTTATCTTAAATAAATAACATGATATCGTAAAAGTGAAGCTCATGAGTAGTCACAATGAATCATAACATAATGAAACATCATATTATAAGATTTAAGAAACATAATGAAGGTAGAAGCAACATATAGAATGAAGAAAACATGATTCAATTCTTAAAAAGTAACAACATAACATTTTAGAAGATTCTCCATAATGGATAAATTTTACTACCATATCCCATCTATAGTTTCTCATGAGACAAAATCATTACGCAATGTAATAGGGATCTATCATGGTTCACCGATCATAATATATAATTCTTATGTGTTCTACAAAAATGAAATCCTTAAATTAGAATAAAAATAAGAATTACCACACACTCAGTCAAAATTAACATTGTATTCAAAATTTAGTGGATATTATGTGGGCTGAATGTGGTGATTCCTAAGGAATTAACCACTTATAAATATATTATAGCCCTAGGGAATGGTCCCAATACAAAAATAGAGAAAGATATTCATGATATGGAAATTTGTTTTAATAAATAATATCCATAAAATTATATTTTCCCTACATGTGACTAACATTTATATCTTATATAATCATTATCTTATATATTCTTATTTAATAAACTAACATCAGGTCATGCTAAAAGTACTCATATAGTGGAATACCTAAATTTTGGATTCCTATAACACCTTGGTTATAAACATGATGTACAACCTATACAATGAAATCACATTGTTCAGGGATCTACAGTCATCCCTAATAAAATTTTTGGGTCTAAAAATGTTAGTAAAAAATCAAGGAACCTCTTATATCACACACCATACCACCTCCTCTAATCTCTGCAAACATACATTATCCCTCAACCTTAAATTTAATACCATATATAGGATCATTACAAATTACGATGTTCCAAGATGTCCTCTATATCATTAGTTCATTACAACTATATTATAACATGCCAAGCTTCTAAGATACACATCTCTTTGAATAATACAATTTCATGTGTTGTACGCAACATCGAGTTCTAACACACCACAACCAATCAAACTAGCCATTATGAATAGTAATATCCACTTTTTGAAATTTTATAGTTTTTATCTTTCAAAATTTTCATTATTTTCGGATTCGGAATATCGTAATTAGCCAAGGGTGAATTTTTGGTATTTTTCTGAAAACTTTCAATTTTTGATAAAGAGTGAAAAACGCTGAGTTATAGTCTAAAACCGAATTTTTATTTAAATAAATATTTATTTTATTTAAATTTATTTTAGGTCAAAATAGATACATAAAACCTATATATGTTCAATATAATTCATTGGAGTCAGTTTATAATAATTTTCTATATATAAATATTTTATTGAACTTTTTACAATCTTTTACCCACCTCCACGATGTATTTGAAAATTTACAAAAAACATTATTTTAACGCTTCTACGAGTTTAATTTAAAAAATATAAAAGATACGCTTGATATAAATAAGTAAAATGTGGTTCAATAAGATGAAAATAATGTTTTGAGAATAGTAACTTTTTACTTTTATTTACCACTGTTAAAAGTAAATAGGGTAATTAAGGGTGAAAATGATAATATTATTAGCCTAACACATGTCCTAATTCTATTGGATAAGTATAATTACTCCCAAAAAACCATAGTAGGAAAATATGAACCTCTTTGGACCACTGAGATTAGATTAGGACATTTATTATTATTTAATTCAAAGTAGAGTTACAAGAGTTAAAATCAATGTTTAATAACTAAAAAATTTTAAATATAGGGTTGAACATAAGATATATTCTAATATAAATATTAATTAGAAAGATAAAAATATTTCTTACATGAGGTTATTTTATTAATATTTTTTAGACATTATATAATTTAATTTATTTATGATACAATGATGATGCAGTAAATACCTAATTAATGAAAGATTAAAATAATTGACATTATAAATATCCAAATAAATGTAATTTGAGACATTTATGAATTAAAATAATTAACTAGGTTAATATGAAATATTAGGGTTTGTTATATGAATTTTATTCGAAGTAATAATGTTGTTATGAATTTAGCAAAAACAACATACCAAATAGTGTCAAAATTGACATAAAGAGTTTTTAAAAAATATATTACATTATTAATTGATAGTATATTACCAAAAATCTAAGGATCAAACAACATACTTATATAATGATATATGCATCATTAATTAACCACTTTGGGTTCGATTGAAGGTATATTCTTTGGTTATTAACTATATAATATAAAAATACAAAGAGACATGGTAAATGTCAAACTATTGAACTAAGAGTTAAATATAAAAGATAAGGTTAATATATTGACCCAATCCTATCTAAAACCTATTAAATGAATGGTTTTAGACACATACCCACATTATAATTTAAATAATCTATTTTTGAGACATTAGACACCGAAAATTATTTTATTGTATAATAATAATTCGAACTTTTCCTATGGTGCCCCTCACCCCTCTTATAAAAGGGCACTCCACCTTCTCTCTAATTCACACCATCAAAGCCATTTTTCTCAACCAAATACTACCCAAATACCCAATTAACTATCATAACTTCATCATAGAGGCCTTATTTTAGTCATAAAACCAACTTAAGAAGCCCTTTCGTTCAAATCAAAAGGAAGATCTCGAAGAAGAGGTAAATATTTAATCACATCATTCAACTTCCTTTTTATTCCACTTCCTCTCTCATTGTTTTTTCATTCTAAAATAATAACTCATGTATCTTATATATAATATTATGTTATTAAAAATATGGTACAACCATATTCATTAGACAATCCATCCTTTGAATGACATGTCACTATACATGCGTACGTAAGGCTTACCATCTCCACATCATGGTCTAATTGTTATTCTATACATTATTATTTCGATGTGTATAATAATGATGTGTAATTGACGTAAATAATTAATATAAAATGATAATGATTCTATATATATTCTATACCATATAATTATATATAATTTTAATATCTAAAGAATGATATTGTCACTCGTGCGTACGTATGGATTACCATCTCCACGAATGCGATGAGATTCAATCCCCCTTGTATCCATTCAAGACTAATTTTAATTTTATGATTAAAAATAATGTTTAAATACTTGATATAATTCTGGATATGAATAATATAGATCCCATCCATAACAAATATGACTTGCATAACAAATAATATAAAGGAAAACGAATCTGTTAACACCCAAAACGACGATAATATTATGATATTATTAACAAAGGAATGTTAAAAGATCATATATGATATCATATTAATGTATTTTATTTTTGTAAAATTTAATAATAATTATTTCACCATTATACAGGAGATTAACCTACCCTCGACCTAGGAAAAGTACAAGGTAAGGGTTAATTCTACAATCTCTTCATTATATGAGGTTATTTATACGTTATTATCTACTGGGACCTCTTTATCATCCGCATCCATGCTTTTTGAAAATGTATTTCAAAACATTTTTTCTATTTACTAGACAACTTTTTAAATTAATTTATACCCTTATTTTACCTTATATGTTTTGAGAAGAATTTATCCGTCGTTTTCTAATCATGGTACATTATGTCCTTTTCGAAAAAAATGACGTAAGAATGTTTTTTTAACTTATATGGAGGGTGCAGCTATTTTCCGCCGTAATAACAACGTAAAAGATTCCCTTAAAATATTATAATAATATTTAAAAAATAATTGTTTTCTTTTATAAATATATGAATTTATATGATTTCATAATAGAAATAGATCTTTCTCTAAAAAATATTTTGATTTCATCTATTCCAACATCCTTTGATGGATTTTAAGATTATTTGAAGTTGATTTATTATGATACTAAACTTCCACATTGTATTGAAGGTTTTGGGATATGTTTGACTATGGATGTTTTATTTTCATACTATTCATGGTTTTTGGATAAAGTATTGACAATTTATATACGAGTTTTAATACGAATGTTTATGTTATGTTTATACCTTTTCATATAAGGAATGCATTGGACTTAGTAAGTGACGGGTGGAGCCTGCTATAACTCCTCAAAGCTTTGATACGTAGAATTAGACAAAATAGTGTCTTGGAACAAGTCTTTGACAAAAATCTTATTTGTAGTTTTCACACATGTCCTTGAATATGTGGTTATGAAAGCCTGGCATTCTGCATTCCATCATTATGAAAGTGGCTATTGATATTTCATGTCATTATTTGAAAAGTAGAATATCCATGTGAGTAAGTAAATGGAATTTTTTTGATTTATATTTTCCATATCATGAATAATTTTATGTTGAAAAAGAAATTTTTTCATTTTATACATTGACATAAATTTTTATGCTTATTTATGAAAGCTTCCTCTATATTGTAATCCTTACTAAGCATCTGAGCTCACCCCTTTCTATGTTTTATTTTTCTGAGGATGCGAAGATGTATATTATGACTGACCTACAAGGATAGTCAATGGGATCTCAGTGTTTTCTACGGAAACAATGATGTTATAGTTTTTCATTTTATGATTTAATGTAAACCTTATGAATGTATCTAGTACTTCCAAGGCTACTAAAATAATCTGTTTTTTGAGAAAGGATATTCTGTGATCATGCCAATGTAATGTAATAATGCACCAACTATGGTCTTCTAGTGTTGGGGCATTACAGTTTGTATCAGATAAATTTTACTACAAACCTGGGAAACTAGTTTTAGATAAACTTTGATTTGACCACAATACCCTATGATATACTTTGAGGATCAGTATTGAAGAACATACTAGAATATTGGTATTGTAGATATTCAGGTAGTTTTCCATGAAATAAATCCCTGTCTAAATAAAATCAGGTAGAGGCGGCTCTGGCACAAATGTACCTAGGGGTAAAACCCGAAAACACCACATTGAGCTAGACTCAAATGAGAATTGGTGCATAACAACGGGTCATGCTGCACTCTTGGTTACGACACTCCCAGAGGATATTTTTAGGATAATTTTCATTTTCATTACAAACCATTATGATGGTTTTACGAGTATATACTTCCTCAATGAAATAGTTTTTATGATTATGGATTATATCGATAAACTGATCAGTTTATGTTTAGTGTTTTACAAGTATGGAATTATGTATTTTGATTCATAAACTAATCTAGTTTACGCCATTGTTTATAAATGGTGCCTAGTTGAATGAATGGAAACCGTATCAATGCACACACTCCATGTAGGTATTTCCATCCTTCTAAAGATAATTATAGTGGAGCTGGTGAAGTAACTAGTGCTGATCAGCTTATCACCATACTTGGACAACTCACTCAGGTTATGAATAATAACCTTACCCATATAGAGCATCGAGATCCACAACTTGGAGGATCAATGATAGAACGCTTCATGAGGCAACAACCGACAACATTAAATGGGGGTACAAATCGATTAGTCACTGAGAAATGTATAAATTCCTTATAGAAAATATTCCATGCCTTTTGGAGTAGTGAAAGGGAAAAAGTTGTCATGGTAGTTTAATGCCTCTCTGGAGATGTTGATCAATGGTGGTCATTGATTCAAAACAAATAGGAAGATGAAAAAGTATCAAATATGGAATGGATTATAACGACCCATACTTTACATACATTGTTAATACTTCAAAATTGAAGCACACTTATTACAACATATGACAAAACCACAAAGGACCGTATAGGTATAGTGTCTTTAGAAACTGGGAAACATAAACAACTGGTTCATAAATCTTCTACAGTGTCTCCCATTTATTTCATCATATCTAGTGTCCCTTTTAGCATATTCTACTTAATATCCATCTTCCTGACCTGGGGAGAAGAAAACATAAAAGGGTGAGCTCAAATGCTCAGCAAGGGCAAATAAAGGAAATAAAAATCATATCATATCTTTTTGAAAATCAAAACCTGAAAAAGAGATCTCAATATCTTAACATGAAATAAATCATAGAAGTGAAAATGAGATCCCCATAATCATAACATAAAACTTGAAACTTTGTGGCATGCACACATAATCATGGAAAATCATTTCTTGTTAGTCATGACTCACTGCCAAGACTATCTTAGTGGACAAAGTCCCTTTCTGAACCGAGTTCACTCCTCGTTTCAGTCCTGTATCACTGAACCGAAATAACCTTCCGTTCCAGCCATGTCTATCTCATGAGATATAAAATCTTTACCCAATGCATTGGAGGGAGATATAGGTCCCACCCATCTTATAATGAATCCTTTCTTATGTGTGTCACATAATCATAAAACATACATCATCGCATAACACATGTAACAAAAATGGGATTCTTGAAACATCATGACATCATAAATCAATTCATATAAGATAATGGAATTCCTAAAAATAATTCCATCACAACATGATCAAATCAATGTAATAATAGGGATAACAACAGAACCCTTTATTATCTTAGATGGAAAATAATTTTGATAAAACACTTGAACTTCATTCTTGAGGAAAATATCCTTTCTTCTTCAAAAACATTTTTCCTTTCATAACATGTGATACAACTTTAAAATAAAAGAAGTTGATTAAAAATAAACTTGAAAACTTGTAAAGGAAGCTTCTTGGAAATAATGTTTTAAAAATCCATTCAATCCATATAAGTTAAAAAAACATTCTTCGTACTTTTGTCGGAAAAGTCAAAAAGTACCTCGTACGACCAAAGATTCCTTTCATACCTATTACTAAAAACTCACCGAAGGGTAAAAATGGATTTAAACAATTGTAGGTGGATGGAAATAATATTACATATTGATGAAACATGGATGTGGATGATAAAATACACCCCAGTAAATACTTACGAATAAACAATCACGGATAAAAATGAGATTGTGATATTTCACTTACCTTAGGTCCGATTAGCTTTGTACGTGTCCGAAGCTCCGGTATAATGGTTTAAATAATGTTATTGACTTATTCCAGAATCATACATATTTATATGATATCATATATGGTCATATTATTAGATTCTTGTTAGTAATATTTCATTGTTACTTGTTACTCGGGTCTTTATAACTTTTTGTTCTTATGCGTGTTTTGTCGAATAAATTCTTATTCTTATCTTTAGGTTATATAATTCATTTAAAGAATGGTATTAGTTTAGTATATACCATATCCATTCATTCAATTCATTTATATAATCATTATGAAATGAAGATCATGTAGAACGAGTCGCATCACATCGTGGAGACGGTATTCCGTACGTACGCACGAGTGATGATATCGTTCCTATGATCGTGGAATTGTATTGGAGTATATATATTATTTCAGTATCAATATTACTTCATAATAATCATATATAGTTACTCATTACACCATTATACCCATCCTTGTAAGGTGATGGTGGAAAATAGATTACACCACGGCGTGGAGACGGTATTCCGTACGTACGCACGCGCGGTGATTTCATTTTTCCGTAGGATGGATAGAAGGTGAATTAGGGTTGTTTCATATTTATAATAACATATCAGTATGTAAGTAATACTGATGTTATTACTTTATCATTAAACAACTAAAGAAGAAGAAGTTGAAGAAGAAAGAAATTGAAAAGATCGGTAATGGATATTACCTCTTCTTTGGAACGCCTCTTTGAATCCTCCACTTAAGGAACTAAGATTGGTCTTTGGAGAAGACCAGGACCTCTAGGATTATTCTAGGGAAGTGGAGAGGAGAACATGGCAGGGTTTGGCCGAGCTTGAGTGCTCAAATTTGTGTGAGGAGGAGGGGGAGGAGGTGCCCTTTTATAAGGGAGGAGAGGGGCACCTTAGGAATATCTCAATATATTATTTTATATTAAAGTCAAAATCGGTTTATAATGGTTCCAAAGGGTCTTATTTCGAAGCTAAAGTGGGCATGGGTCGAAATCCTATCAACCAATAGGATTTATACAAGTTTATGGTATTATTTTAACCTTATCAATTAGATTTAACTCTAAGTTAATTAATTTAACTTTTACCGTGTCTTTTTGTTTTCTTTCAATATATGGTTAATACACTTACTATAACATGCCAAACGAACCCCAAATTGTTTATTATTAATATATATATCCTAATCTAAGTCATTTTCCCGAACCTTAGATTTTTAGGAATAAAATAACAATTAATAATATAATATTTGATTTAAAAACTATTTTGTGTCAATTTTGACACTATTTGATATATGATTTTTTTGAAAGTCATAACAGAATTATATGTTCGCAACAAGTTGATTAAATCAACACTAATATATCATAGTAACCTAGAAAATTAGTGGAGTTCATAAAAAGTCTTAAATTACATTTATTTTGGTATTTATATTATCAATTATGTCAATATTTCATTAATAAGATAATTACTGCATCATCTTTGTGTCATAAATAAATTATATTATTTGATGTCTAAAAATTACAAATAAAATACCAACATGTAGGAAATCGTTTTATCTTTCTAATGAATATTTACAATCGAATTTAGCTTATGTATAACCCCATATTAAAAATAATTTACTTATTAAACCTTTATTTTAACTATTTTAACCCTTCTTTAAATAAATTAATAATAAATGTCCTAATCTAATCCAAGTGGGCCTAAATGGTCATATTTTATTCCTATGTTTGTTTTTGGTCGAATTACACTTGTCCAATAGAATTAGGACATGTGTTAGGGTAATATTAATATCATATTTACCCTTAGTTACCCTATTTACTATTAACCGCGGTAAAAAAAGTAAAAAGTTACTATTCACCAAAAAATTATTTTTATCTCATTGAACCACATTTTACTTACTGATATCAACCGTGTCTGTCGGATTTTCGAAATTCCATTCACAGAAGCGGTAAAATTATGTTTTATGCAAAATTCAGTTTTTAACCTACCACTTAGTGGTTTCACTATTCATCAAAAATTGAAAGTTTTCAGAAAAATACCAAAATTTCACCCTAGGCTAATTTCGATATTCTGAGTCCAAAAATGAAGACCATTTTGAAAAATAAAATTTATAAAATTTCAAAAAGTGGTTATTACTATTCATAACGGCTAGTTTTAATAGCATATTGTTGTTTAGTGAAACTCGGTATTGCGTACGACGCAAGCTATCGAGGAAGGTCGCGATTGCGTGTAAAGCAAGCCAAGCAAGTGTTGTGTAGAAAAAGATTCCTTTGATGGTTTATATAACATAAAAGTCTCGGGTGTCACATTCTACCCCCCTTAAAAAGAATTTCGCCCTCGAAATTCGTCACTTTGTAACAAACAGATGAGGATACTTCTCCCTCATCATATCCTCAAGCTCCCATGTAGCTTTTTCAAGTTGGTGGTTCCTCCATAAAACTTTCACCAAACGAGTGGTCTTGTTTCGTAGGACTTTTTTGCTACGATCCAGAATCTCTATCGGCTGTTCTTCATAAGAAAGATCTTGCTCCAGCGGTACAACTTCTGAGCTGAGTACATGTGAAGGATCTGGTATGTACTTTCTCAGGAGAGATACATGGAACACATCGTGAACTTGAGAGAGATTCGGTGGAAGCGCCAATCGGTAATCTACCTTCCCAACACGATACAGTATTTCAAAAGTACCGATATATCTAGGGCTCAACTTCCCCTTCTTTCCAAATCTCATAACCCTCTTCCAGGGGATATTCGTAAGAACACTTTATCACCCACTTCAAACTCTAGGTCTTTTCTTCGGTTGTCGGCATAACTTTTCTGTCGACTCTGAGCTGCTCTTATGTGATGTTGAATAGATCTGATCTTTTCTGCCATTTCATCAACGAGATCAGGTCCTAATAGCTTTCTTTCCCCTACTTCATCCCAGCAAGTTGGAGTCCTGCATTTCTTTCCATAGAGAGCTTCATAAGGAGCCATCTGAATACTGGAGTGAAAGCTATTATTATAAGAAAATTCTACCAAAGGTAGGTGTTGATCCCAACCTCCTTTGAAATCCATAGAGCAAGCTCTCAACATATCTTCTAGGGTTTGAATTGTTCTCTCAGACTGACCGTCTGTCTCGGGATGATAAGCAGTGCTGAAACTCAACTCTGTATCCAGAGTATGCTGAAGACTTCGCCAGAACTTCGAGGTAAATCTCGGATCCCGATCAGATATAATAGAAAGTGGTACTCCATGCAATCTTACCACTTCCTTTACATATATCCTGGCAAGCTGATCTAGAGATAAATCCTCTATAATAGGAATGAAGTGTGAAGACTTTGTAAGACGATCAACTATGACCCAGATAGCATTATTGCCTTTGGATGTTTTAGGAAGTCCTGTGACAAAGTCCATAGTGATGTTTTCCCATTTCCATTCGGGTATGGGTAATGGTTGTAACATCCCCTTAGACTTCTGTCTCTCAGCTTTAACTTGTTGACAAACCAAGCATCGAGAGACATATTAAGCAACATCGCTTTTCATGCCATCCCACCAGAAGTACTCTTTCAGGTCCCTATACATCTTCGTGCTTCCAGGATGAATAGAGAATGATGAACTATGAGCCTCATCCAGCAGCTATTTCTTTAATTCGGGGATGGGAGGAACACAAACCCGATTCCTGAACTTTATTATCCCATCACAATCAAGGTTGAATTCAGGAACATTTCTCACCTTCTTTTGTAACTCGACATCTTCTTTCTGTGCCTCTTTAATCTTCACATGTAGAGATGGCTGAACATTCATTTGAGAAAGTTAAGATTTTTCCCCTTCCATTATAATTCCAAGATCCATCCTTTGTAAATCCATAAATATTGGATCTTTTGTGATCCTCATCATGGATAAACTAGCATGGTCTTGTCGACTTAATGCATCTGCCACCTTGTTTGCTTTCCCAGGGTGGTAATGGATTGAGCATTCATAATCCTTAATCAGCTCCAACCATCTTCTTTGACGCATATTCAACTCCTTTTGTGTGAAAATATACTTTAAACTTTTATGATCAGTATAAATATCACACCTTTCACCATAAAGGTAATGCCTCCAAATCTTTAATGCAAAGATTACCACAGCCAACTCCAAATCATGTGTTGGGTAATTTTGCTCATGGATTTTCAACTGTCGTGAGGCATAAGCTATCACCATATCATTTTGCATAATAACACACCCCAATCCCTTCTTGGATGCATCACTGTAGATCACAAACCTTTCTCCACTACAACGCAGTGTGAGCACAGGTGCACTGGATAACCTTCTTTTCAACTCCTTGAAATTCTCTTCACATTCCTCTGTCCAGACAAACTTAACTCCTTTCCAAGTCAACTTGGTGATTGGATTAGATAATCGTGAAAAAACTTTTACAAAACGTCGATAATATCCAGCCAAACCAAGAAAACTTCGGATCTCAGTTACTGTTGTTGGTCTTGACCATCTTTCGATAACCTCTGTTTTTGCTGGATCCACAGATATCCCCTCTTTTGAGATTATATGACCCAAAAATGCAACTTTTTGAAGCCAAAATTCACACTTGGTAAATTTGGCATAAAGCTTCTCCTTTCTCAGGGTCTTCAATATAATTATCTAGTGATCTTCATGCTCTTCCTTGCTCTTTGAATAGACAAGAATATCGTCTATAAAGACTGCCACAAATTGATCAAGATAGTCTCTAAAGACTCTATTCATTAGATCCATGAAGATAGCAGGGGCATTAGTAAGACCAAATGGCATCACTATAAATTCATAGTGTCCATACCTTGTACGGAAAGCCGTCTTTGGTATATCCTCCCTTTTGACCCTTAATTGATGATACCCTGAACGAAGATCAATCTTGGAAAAGTATTGAGCTCCGCGTAGTTGGTCAAATAAGTCATCAATGCGTGGGAGAGGATATTTGTTCTTGATAGTGATCTTGTTAAGTTCTCGATAATCAATGCAGAGTCTCATTGAACCATCTTTCTTCTTAACAAATAGAACAGGTGCTCCCCACGGTGATGCACTAGGGCGTATGAATCCCTTATCAAGATTCTCTTGGAGTTTCTTCTTCAATTCCTGCAACTCAATTGGGGCCATTCTATAAGGTGTCTTTGAAATAGGCAAAGCACCCGGTACGAGTTCTATTGAAAACTCAACTTCACGATTTGGTGGAAGACCCGGTAATTCCTCCGGAAAGACATCATCAAACTCCCGTACAATGGGCATATTCTTAATCGTGAGTTTCTCACCAACCATTTGAGATAAATATCCTTCATTTAATGGAATCAATAACCATAAGATGGAAGAAATTTCCACTGGAAGGTTATGTTCATCCTTGCATTGATAGACGATCGTAGATTGATCTGGAATATGAAATGTGACTTCCCTTCTTTGGCAATTGATATGAGCTCCATGTAGAGAAAGCCAATCCATGCCAAGAATCACATCAAATTCCACTAAAGGAAGGATCACAAGATTTTCAGGAAGCACTTTCCCACAAACTTCGATCGGAGAAGAATTATAAACTTTTGATGCGATTGATGTGCCATTAGGTGTTGTCACAGCTAACTCAACATCTAATTGTTGAGGTAATACGGTGATACCCTTAGAAAAGTCTTCAGAAATAAAAGAGTGGGTGGATCCAGAATCAAATAAAACATTTGCTACTTTAGAGTGGATGGTAAGTGTACCTTTCACCACATCGTTATCGTACTCCACATCGCTGATAGAAATTGCATGTGACTTTCCTTTGTCTTTAGCCTTAAGAGTTTGTTGACGTCGACCATCATCATCAACCCTTGGATTTGGGCATTGATTGGCATAATGCCCCATCTCCTTGCACTTGAAACATTGAAGTGTAGTAGGTTCATTCTGTGTATCCCTTCCTTTGTTTGCATCATTAGACATCTTCTTCCCATTATCGCGGCATTCAAATGCCCGATGACCTTCCTTTCCACATTTAAAACATTTACTTGACCCTTTAAGACAACTCCCTCCATGTTTCTTTCCACACTTTGAGCATAAGGGAAATTTCATCTTCTTTTCAGTGTGCTCCTTAGAGTTTCCTTTGAATTCCATCTTCCTCTTCTTATCAAACCCATGTGACTGATGGGTTACTCCAATCTCCATCTCGACTTTGAGAGCACATCGAACGATTTCCTCATAGCTATTGAAGTCTCTTATGGCTAACTCCCTTCGAAGACTTGGTTTTAAGCCACTAAAGAATCGATCGATCTTACTCTCAGGTTGGATAATAATACCAGAAGCGTACCTTGCAAGTCTTGTAAAATTTGCTTCATAGGTACCAACAGATTCATCATCCCTTTGCTTCAGTTCAAGAAACTCTTTCTCCATCTTTGTTCGGAGAATACGAGGGTAGTACTTATTGAAAAATAAGTTCTTGAACTCGTCCCATTCCATAGACTCAATTTCATCCCTTTGCCTCGTATTCTTAACAAGATTCCACCATTGATCCGCATCTCCTTCCAAACGATACACTGCTAGGATGACTTTATCATGCTCAGAACATTGAAGAACTGAAAATATCTTTTCAGTAGTACTAATCCATTGTTCAGCAACTAATGGATCAGTAGACCCGCTGAAAGAAGGTGGATGCTGCCTCATGAAGGATTCAACAGAATGTTGCTCCCTCCTTTGGTCGTTTGGAAATCCTGCATGATTCATAGCTTGAGAAAGTTGTGTGAGCATGGCTACAAGATTTTACATTCCAGCTCCCATATCGTTTGGTTGCTCAGGGGGACAATCATTGCATTTCCCATCGCATTCCGCATTAACACGGTTCCTTCGGGTTCTAGCCATTGACTAAAACCAAGAATAATAGTGTGAGCAACACTAATTATAATAGGAAACCACATAATTCAAGAATAAAATTTTCATGCTTAAGGTCTTATCCTAGGTTATTCATGGCCATTTCTAAGATTGTGTTCTATGCTTAGACTTATCCTTAGGGTTTTTACTAAGGATTTCATATCCTAGTTTCCAAAGGTTGACTATACCCTCCCTCTGATACTAACTATAACGACCCATACTTTACATACATTGTTAATACTTCAAAATTGAAGCACACTTATTACAACATATGACAAAACCACAAAGGACCGTATAGGTATAGTGTCTTTAGAAACTGGGAAACATAAACAACTGGTTCATAAATCTTCTACAATGTCTCCCATTTATTTCATCATATCTAGTGTCCCTTTTAGAATATTCTACTTAATATCCATCTTCCTGACCTGGGGAGAAGAAAACATAAAAGGGTGAGCTCAAATGCTCAGCAAGGGAAAATAAAGGAAATAAAAATCATATCATATCTTTTTGAAAATCAAAACCTAGAAAAGAGATCTTAATATCTTAACATGAAATAAATCATAGAAGTGAAAATGAGATCCCCATAATCATAACATAAAACTTGAAACTTTGTGGCATGCACACATAATCATGGAAAATCATTTCTTGTTAGTCATGACTCATTGCCAAGACTATCTTAGTGGACAAAGTCCCTTTCTGAACCGAGTTCACTCCTCGTTTTAGTCCTGTATCACTGAACCGAAATAACCTTCCGTTCCAGCCATGTCTATCTCATGAGATATAAAATCTTTACCCAATGCATTGGAGGGAGATATAGGTCCCACCCATCTTATAATGAATCCTTTCTTATGTGTGCCACATAATCATAAAACATACATCATCACATAACACATGTAACAAAAATGGGATTCTTGAAACATCATGACATCATAAATCAATTCATATAAGATAATGGAATTCCTAAAAATAATTCCATAACAACATGATCAAATCAATGTAATAATAGGGATAAAAACAGAACCCTTTATTATCTTAGATGGAAAATAATTTTGATAAAACACTTGAACTTCATTCTTCAGGAAAATATCCTTTCTTCTTCAAAAACATTTTTCCATTCATAACATGTCATACAACTTTAAAATAAAAGAAGTTGATTAAAAATAAACTTGAAAACTTGTAAAGGAAGCTTCTTGGAAATAATGTTTTAAAAATCCATTCAAGCCATATAAGTTAAAAAAAACATTCTTCGTACTTTTGTCGGAAAAGTCAAAAAGTACCTCGTACGACAAAAGATTCCTTTCATACCTATTACTAAAAACTCACCGAAGGGTAAAAATGGATTTAAACAATTGTAGGTGGATGGAAATAACATTACATATTGATGAAACATGGATGTGGATGATAAAATACACCCCAGTAAATACTTACGAATAAACAATCTCGGATAAAAATGAGATTGTGATATTTCCCTTACCTTAGGTCCGATTAGCTTTGTACGTGTCCGAAGCTCCTGTATAATGGTTTAAATAATGTTATTGACTTATTCCAGAATCATAAATATTTATATGATATCATATATGGTCATATTATTAGCTTCTTGTTAGTAATATTTCATTGTTACTTGTTACTCGGGTCTTTATAACTTTTTGTTCTTATGCGTGTTTTGTCGAATAAATTCTTATTCTTATCTTTAGGTTATATAATTCATTTACAGAATGGTATTAGTGTAGTATATACCATATCCATTCATTCAATTCATTTATATAATCATTATGAAATGAAGATCATGTAGAACGAGTCGCATCACATCGTGGAGACGGTATTCCGTACGTACGCACGAGTGATGATATCGTTCCTATGATCGTGGAATTGTATTGGAGTATATATATTATTTAAGTATCAATATTACTTCATAATAATCATATATAGTTACTCATTACACCATTATACCCATCCTTGTAAGGTGATGGTGGAAAATAGATTACACCAAGGCGTGGAGACGGTATTCCGTACGTACGCACGCGCGGTGATTTCATTTTTCCGTAGGATGGATAGAAGGTGAATTAGGGTTGTTTCATATTTATAATAACATATCAGTATGTAAGTAATACTGATGTTATTACTTTATCATGAAACAACTAAAGAAGAAGAAGTTGAAGAAGAAAGAAATTGAAAAGATCGGTAATGGATATTACCTCTTCTTTGGAACGCCTCTTTGAATCCTCCACTTAAGGAACTAAGATTGGTCTTTGGAGAAGACCAGGACCTCTAGGATTATTCTAGGGAAGTGGAGAGGAGAAAATGGCCGGGTTTGGCCGAGCTTGGGTGCTCAAATTTGTGTGAGAAGGAGGGGGAGGAGGTGCCCTTTTATAAGGGAGGAGAGGGGCACCTTAGGAATATCTCAAAATATTATTTTATATTAAAGTCAAAATCGGTTTATAATGGTTACAAAGGGTCTTATTTCGAAGCTAAAGTGGGGATGGGTCGAAATCCTATCAACCAATAGGATTTAGACAAGTTTAGGGTATTATTTTAACCTTATCAATTAGATTTATCACTAAGTTAATTAATTTAACTTTTACCGTGTCTTTTTGTTTTCTTTCACTATATGTTTAATACACTTACTATAACATGCCAAACGAACCCCAAATTGTTTATTATTAATATATATATCCTTATCTAAGTCATTTGGCCGAACCTTAGATTTTTAGGAATAAAATAACAATTAATAATATAATATTTGATTTAAAAACTATTTTGTGTCAATTTTGACACTATTTGATATATGATTTTTTTGAAAGTCATAACAGAATTATATGTTCGAACCAAGTTGATTAAATCAACACTAATATATCATAGTATCCTAGAAAATTAGTGGAGTTCATAAAAAGTCTTAAATTACATTTATTTTGGTATTTATATTATCAATTATGTCAATATTTCATTAATAAGATAATTACTGTATCATATTTGTGTCATAAATAAATTATATTATTTGATGTCTAAAAATTACAAATAAAATACCATCATGTAGGAAATATTTTTAGCTTTCTAATGAATATTTACAATCGAATTTATCTTATGTATAACCCCATATTAAAAATTATTTACTTATTAAACCTTTATTTTAACTATTTTAACCCTTCTTTAAATAAATTAATAATAAATGTCCTAATCTAATCCAAGTGGGCCTAAATGGTCATATTTTATTCCTAAGTTTGTTTTTGGTCGAATTAAACTTGTCCAATAGAATTAGGACATGTGTTAGGGTAATATTAATATCATATTTACCCTTAGTTACCCTATTTACTATTAACCGCGGTAAAAAAAGTAAAAAGTTACTATTCACCAAAAAATTATTTTTATCTCATTGAACCACATTTTACTTACTGATATCAACCGTGTCTGTCGGATTTTCGAAATTCCATTCACAGAAGCGGTAAAATTTAGTTTTATGCAAAATTCTGTTTTTAACCTACCACTTAGTGGTTTCACTATTCATCAAAAATTGAAAGTTTTCAGAAAAATACCAAAATTTCACCCTAGGCTTTCGATATTCTGAGTCCAAAAATGAAGTCCATTTTGAAAAATAAAATTTATAAAATTTCAAAAAGTGGTTATTACTATTCATAACGGCTAGTTTTAATAGCATATTATTGTTTAGTGAAACTCGGTATTGCGTACGACGCAAGCTATCGAGGAAGGTCGCGATTGCGTGTAAAGAAAGCCAAGCAAGTGTTGTGTAGAAAAAGATTCCTTTGATGGTTTATATAACATAAAAGTCTCGGGTGTTACATGGATTGTGTTTAAAGATATATTATTATAAAAATACTTTCCTCGTGACCATCGAGCAGATATGGAAAGGAAATTTCTAAGTCTGAGGAAAAAGGAGGACGAGAATGTCACAAAGTATGAAGCTACCTTTACCAGGATAACAAGGCATGTGGCAGATTATATACATAACCCATGAAGTAATATTTATTATTTCTTTGATGGGTTAAAACCATTTTTCTGTCGAGCATTAGTCTCACAATACTTCTAATCATACGAAGATATTATATCATGTGCTATCAAGACAGACAAATAATTCTCTAAGTCTTAATACTTTAAAGAAAATCATGAGAAGAAGAGATCTTTTGAACACTCTGGAAATGGAAATAAGGGGAAGAAAGAGGTTTTCGATGTTGAATGATATGATTGTAGAGAAATGGGAATTATTCGAATGAATTTCATACGCGTCAATGGATATTACCTTAAAAAAGGCCAAGCTTATGCTATCACTGCTACTGAGGTTGAAGCTCCGAAAGATGCAATGGCATGTAATTTACTGGTTTCCTCAAGTTTAAAAAATTCTTTATTTGATTCTGGATCATCACATTGCTTCATATCAAACCAGTTTGATATGAAAATTAGATATTTCCAATTTTATTTAATAGGGTAGTTTTCAGTCAAAACACCTAAGGAAATTATCATTGTAACAATTTTTTGTGAATCAGTCCCCATTAGGGCATATAAATGTTCTTTATCTACTGATATCATCATCATACCCATGATTGAATTTGATATAATCCTTTGTATTTATTGGATTTCAGACCACGATGTAAAAATTTATTTTAATAAGAAAGAGGTTACAAATTTTGATGAGGATGATAAAGAACACATTATCTTTAGAGAAGAATCGTTAGCACTTAATTATTATCTAGATCCAACCCCATTAGCTCAACTGTATTCCATTATTTTAGAGGAAGAGAATGAAATAACTGGGGGTCAGTAAAGGAATGTTAAAATAGAGGATGTACCTATTTTGAAAGAATATGTTGATTTGTTTCCAGAAGATTTACTTGGAAATCCTCCAGAGAAAAAAAAGTGAGTTTTCAATTGATTTATTTCATGGATCAAGGCCCATATTGAAGATCCCATATAGAATTTCCACTGTGGAATTAGTGGATCTAAAGAAAAAACAAGAGTAATTTTCTTAATAAGGGATTTATTTTCCCAAGTGTTTCTCCATGGGGAGCCAATGTCCTTTTTGTTAAGAAAAAAGATGGATCTATGAAGTTGTTCATTGACTACTGGGAGATAAATGCCATAACAATAAAGATAAAGTATCCCCTACCTCCCATTGATGATTTATTTGTCCAACATCATGGATCCTAAAACTTTTCAAAGATTGAACTTCAATTTGGATATCATCAGTTATGTGTGAATAAGGAATACTTTTCGAAAACAGCATTTTGAACCAGGTACGGGCATTACAATTTTATAGTAATGCCCTTTGTATTGACTAAAGCACCCTCTGTCTTCATCGATGTAAGGAATATAGATTTCAAGGAATATATTTATGACTTTGTAGTGGTATTTATTGATGATATCTTATTATACTCCAAAAGCTGTGATGATCATGAAGATCACTTGCACATAATCCTTAAGACTCATAGAAGACATGAATTATATGGGATGTTTAGCAAATGTGAACTCTAGATTCAGGAGATTTCTTTTCTTGCACATATTGTCTCCAAGTAATGAATATATATTAATCCTTTTATGAACAAGACATTCCAAAAATGGCCAGCACATATGAGTATAACTGAGGCACATAGTTTTATTGGTTTAGGAGGTTATTATTGACGTTTTGTCCTGAATTGTGCCTGGTTGGCTAACCCATTAACAAAGTGCACACAAAAATGGGGTCAAATTTGATTGGAAAAAAGTGTGTGAAGAATGTTTTTATAAATTAATGATAGGATTAGTGAATGCTCTTATCTTAACTATACCATCGGGGAATGATTGGATTGTTATTTATAGTGTCGCTTTAAAGAAAGGACTTGATTGTTTCCTTATAAAGAATAATAGGGTTAATTTATATGCATCATGACAGATAAAAATTAATGAGAAAAACTATCCTACTCATGATCTTGAGTCAGCCGCTGTAATATTTTCTTTGAAGAAATGGAGACATTATCTCTATGGTGAAAAAATGTGAGATATATACCGATCACAAGATTTTTAAATATATTTTCTCATAGAAAGAACTCAACATGCACCAAAGGTAATGGCTTGAACTACTCAATTATTATTATTGCACTATACACTACCACCTGAGGAAGGCAAATAAGGTGGTATATGCTTTGATCAGAAAAGATCACGGAGTTTTGAACAAGATGAAATTTGAAAAGGATCCAATATACATAGATCTAGTAAATATGGATATGGGAATAGCTATGGAAGGTGAAACATGAATAATTTTTCAAATGGTTGCCAAATCATCTTTACTAGAAATGATAAAGAGTTCTCAGATTGGTGATGAAGAGTTTAAAAAGAAGATTAATGCTGTGAATGATGGGAGAATGAGTAACTTTGTGTATGAAGATAGAATTTTGAAATTTGGGAAGAGATATTGTGTTCCCAATATACCTAATCTAAAAAGAGAATTATTAGATGATACTCATGGATCCAATTTCACTATACACCCTGGGAGCACCAAAATGTATAGTTATTTGAAGGAACATTTTTTGTGGGACAACATGAAGAGGGAGATTGATGTTTTTTGTCAAGTTGTATGGTTTTTCAACAATTGAAATCTAGAAGGAAATAGCATGGATGAGCCATGCAACCTCTCCCCATACCTGAGTGGAAATGGGATAATATTACGATGGATTTTGTCATGGGGCTACCAAAGACTCCTAGAAGGAATGATGCAATATGGGTCATTTTTTATCATCTTACCAAGTCAGCACATTTTCTTGCTATAAGGGAATATTTACAACTTGAACGTTTAGCAAGACTATATATTAATGAAGTTTTAAGACATCATGGAGTACCACTATCGATTTTTTCTTATCATGATCCCCATTTTACATCATGATTTTGGAAAATTATTCAGAAATCCTTAGATATTGATCTTCATTTGAGCACTGCCTACCACACCCAAACTAATGGACAATCGGAATGGACTAATCAAATGTTAGATGACATGTTGATATCATTCTCACTTGACCTTCAAAGTGTGTGGGATCAATATTTACCTCTTCTATAATTTTCCTATAACAATAGATTCCATTCATGTATTCAGATGACACCATAAGACACACTATAAAGAAAGAGATGTTTCACAGCAACCAGTTGGGATGATGTTGGTGAAAGAAAACTCATATGCCCAGAACTTGTGGAGGAAACGATGGAAAAGGTGAAGGTAATCCAAACCCACATCAATTCATCTCAATGTATGCCGAATAGATATGTAGATAACAGATGGAATGTTTTGGAATTTTAGGTAGGAGATCATGTTTTCATAAAGGTATCTACATGGAAGGGTGTCATACATTTCGGTAAGAAGGGAAAATTAAGTCCCAGTTACATCAGACCTTTTGAAATTATAGAACGAATTGGGGTTGTAGCTTACTGGTTGGAAATGCCGCCATGTCTCTCCATAGTTCACGACGTGTCCTACACATCACTGTTGAGAAAATACATGTCTAACCCAATGAATGTACTCACCTATGAGTAATTAAAACTGGAACTCTATTTGTCTTATTGTGAAGTGCATGTCATGGTTCTTGAGAGAACAAGTGTTGAGAAAACGAACGACTCATTTGGTAAATGTTCTATGGAGAACCCATAAGATGGAATAGGCAATGTGGGAACTCGAGGAACTTTCGATGAAGAACCACTCGAGTCATTTTACATAGTAATACTCTAAAAATTTTGACAAAAAAATACTTTGAAGGAGGGGAGAATGTAACACCCCGTGCTTTCATAGTACGCTTCCCTTTAAAAAATACAATAGCATGTGTTGTACTCAACTATGAATTTTATCACACCACAATAAATCAAACTAGCCGTTATGAATAGTAATACCAAATTTTCGAAATTTTATAAATTTAATCTTTCAAAATAAAATTTTTTTATCGGAATATCGAAATTACCCTAGGGTGAATTTTTGATATTTTTGTGAAAACTTTCTTTTTTTATGAATAGTGAAAAACACTAAGTTATAGTTTAAAGCTGAATTTTTATTTAAATAATTATTTACTCTATTTAAATTTTCTTTCGTTAAAAATAGATACATAATACCTATATAATTTCAATATAATTCTATGGAGTCAGTTTATAATAATTTTAGAAATATAAAAATTTTATTGAACATTTTATCATCTTTTACCCACCTCCTAGAAGTATTTTCAAATTTACATAAAACATAATTTTACCACAACTAGGAGTTGAATTTAAAAAATTCAAGAGACAGAGTTGATATTAGTAAGTAAAATGTGGTTCAATAAGATTAAAATAATTATTAGTGAATAGTTACTTTTACCTTTTATTTACCACGGTTAAAAGAAATAGGGTAATTAAGGGTAAAAATGATATTATTATTACCCTAACACATGTCCTAATTCTATTAAATAAGAATAATTAGATTAAAAACAACCTTAGTAATAACATATGAACCTCTTTGGTCTTCTTGGATTCGATTAGGACATTTATTATTATTTAATTCAAAGAAGATTTAAACGAGTTAAAATCAATGTTTAATAACTAAAACATTTTTAATATAGGGTTTCACATAAGATAAATTTGAATATAAATATTCATTACAAAGATAAATATATTTCCTACATAATTTTATTTTATTTATTTTTATTAGACATTAAATAATTAAATTTATTTATGACGCAATAAAGATGTAGTAATTAAATAATTAATGAAAGATTAAAATAATTGACATTATAAATATACTAATAATTGTAATTTGACACTTTAATGAATTCCAATAACATTATAGGTTAATATAAAATATTAGGGTTGGTTAGAGGAATTTTATTCTAAATAATAATTCTGTTAGGATTTTAGAAAAAACAAAATACCAAATAGTGTCAAAATTGACAAAAAAGAGTTATTAAAACAAATATTATATTATTAATGGATATTATATTCGGAAAAATCTATGGTTTAGCCAAAAAACATATATAATGACAGGTGTATCATTAATTAACCACTTGGGGTTCTCTTGGAAGTATATAGTTTTTTTATCATCCATGTAATTTTAAAATACAAAGACACATGGTAAATGTCAAACTATTTAACTAAGAGTTAAATCTAAAATATACGGATAATATAGTGTTCAAAACCTGTCTAAAACCAATTGGTTGAGTAGTTTTAGACCCATACCCACCTTAGCCTTAAAATAATTCATTTTGGGGCCATTCTTAACTGAAAATAATTTTCTTATAAAATAATATTTCTTTGTTTTCCTAAGGTGCCACTCACCCCTCTTATAAAACGGAACACCCCCTTCAATATAATTCACACCTTCAAAACCATTTGGTTCAGCCAAACCCTACAAAAATACCATCCAAACGATTATCCCTTTATCATAGAGGCCTTATCTTTATTAATAATTCCATCTTATGGTGCCCCTTTGATCAAATAAAAAGGAAGAACCCGAAGAAGAGGTAAATATTTCATCACCTCTTTCAAGTCCCTTTCTTCTTCCACTTCCTATTTCTTTTTTGTATCCATTATAAAATGATAAATCCAGTATATTATATATACTATGATGTTATTATAAATATGTTATAACCATTTTCATTATTTTATCAATCCTTTGAATGACATGTCATTATACGTGTGTTTGTAGGGCTTACTGTCTCCACGTCGTGGTGTAATTATTATTCAATGCATTATTATTTGTATGGGTATAATAATGATGTTTAATTGATGTATGTAATAAATATACCATGCTAATGATTCTTTATATATGATGTAACATCCAATTATATATTATTTTAATATCAAACTAATGATATTGTCGCTCATGCGTACGTATGGATTACCGTCTCCACATACGCGACGAGATTCATTCGCCATCATATCCATTCAAGACTAATTTTTATTTGATGATTAAAAATAATGTTTAAAGATGTGATATAATTAAGGATATGAATAATATACATCCCATCCATAACAAATATGACTCACATAACAAATAATATAAAAGAAAACGAATTTTTTAACACCCAAAACGACGATAATAATTTGATATTATTAACAAAGCAATGTTAAAAGTTCATATATGATACCATATTAATGTATATGATTTTTCTATAATTTAATAACAATTACTTCTCTATTATATAGGAGGTTAACCTACCCTTTACCATGGAAATGTATAAGGTAAGGGTTAATTCTACAATCTCTTCATTATCCGAGGTTATTTATACGTAATTATCTACTAGGACATCTTTATCATCCACATCCATGTTTCTTAAAAATGTATTTCAAAACATTTTTTATATTTAATAGAAAATGGGTTAAATTAATTTATACCCTCATTTGACCATATATGTTTTGAAGTGAATCATTCCATCGTTATCCAAAAACGACACTTTATGACCTTTTCGATAAATATTACCTAAGAATGTTTTTTAACTTATACAGTGGGTGCCACTATTTTATGTCATTATAGAATCATCAAATCTTCCCTTAAAATCTTATAAAAATATTTCCAAAATAATTTTTTTCTTTTACAATTATATAAATTTAAATGATTTCAAAATAAAAAGATATATTTCTCTAAAAAAGATTTTGATTTCATATATGCCAACATCCACTGATGGATTTTAAGCTTATTTGAATTTGATTTATTATAATACGAAAATTCCACATTGTATTGAAGATTTTTTGATATGTTTTATAGTGGATGTTTTATTTTCATACCATTCATTGTATATGGATAAATTATTGACATTTCATATACCAGTTTTAATATGAATGTTTATGTTATGTTTAAACCTTTTCACATGAGGAATGCAATGGACTTAGTAAGTGATGGGTGGAGCCCGCTATAGCTCCTCGATGCATCTGTAGGTCTCATGGGACAGACTAGTGACTTGGAACAATGCATTGAAGAAATCATATATGTAGTCTTGGGACACAGTCTTAACTATGTGGTTATGAAAGTCTGGCATTATGCATTCCATCATTATGAAAGTGGATATTGATATTGAATGTGATTATTCGACTAGTAAAATATCTATAATAGTATGTAAATGAAATTATTTTGATTTATATTTGACATATTAGAGTGATGTTTATGTTAAAAAGGACTTTTATTTAGTTTTATACATTACCTTAAATGTTGAAGCTTATTTATGAAAGCTTCCACTATATTTTCATCTTTATTGAGCATCTGAGCTCACCCATTAATATGTTTTATTTTTTTCAGGATGCGTAGAAGTATATTATGACTGACCTGTAGGGATAGTCTATGGGATATCAGTGCTTTCTAGGGAAACTATGTTGTTGTAGTTTTCCATTTTTGATGTAATGTAAAACTTTTGAATGTATCTAGTACTTCCAAGGCTACTAAACTAATTCGTCATTCAAGACTTCATCTTTTGTGATCATGCCAATGTTATGTAATAATGCACCGAATCCAGGCTTTTGGGGTCGGGGCGTTACATATTTACCAAGGAAAATAGTACCAGACATATTCTGAACACCATCTTATTAAAATGTGTTCACAAAAATCCTCCATTGAATCATTCACCTATATGTGAAGTCTAGGGGTCATGACCTCTTATATTCCATTAAATTATTCTATGTTTCCCATAATACCCATCCCACTTCTGATAAATATTACCAGAAACCTTTATTTATATAACATGATTCCCACACCATGGAATAAAGAGAAAATAAAAACTAGTATAGAATCCCGAAGAAAAAAACTCATACAATGTCCAATACTCCCAAAAGATGGTATCCAACGGACCCATGAAAACAATTTTACATGTCAAATCCAATTTTGGATTAACAAGCACCATGAGGCCAGAGTGACACCCATATTCATTCGACTCGTATTCGCAGGTACAAAATTTTTCATCACCGGATATATGAATAAACATCCTCATCAAGATATCTTTACAACACATCTTTATCGCCCATGTACCATCCTCATACTCGACATGGAATATGCAAAAAAATACACATTACAGAATAACTTATATTTTGACTCAAAAAACCCAAATATGAATGGTTTTTAAACATTGATAATATTCAAAACAAAAACATCCATGTACTTATTGAGTATTGTGATAATGGAACACAAATTTCTACTGACTTTTCATAATGAAATATCGGGCATGGGGAACTCTGGAAATTAAAAAATCATTCATACCTAGTTATCTATCCATTAGTTAAAATTCTCACATACAAACAACAATCTAACCAAATATTTTATAAGCTCCTCAGGTTGAATCATTATCTGTGCTAGGACAAAATTTCACTTATCATAATTTGAACACCCCCTCCAATCTTCCATATACAAATCCTTCAAACATTGAGCCCAAGATGATCTTTTAATAATCATATATTCTATCCATCATGAAGGAATTTTATTGTATCCTAAATTTTATGCAAACTGATTCCCTCAAACTCGATAGGCTTCACTATACTATTATACAACACCTAGTGGAACATATCATATTGAATCGAATAAAAAATAAAGGATATCATTAATTTTTAAATCATTCAGATTACACCATTGGGTTTTCTAATGATGGATAAATTATTATGTGGAATTAATGTAATCACACTAATCACCAGTGTGATTATCCCTCATAAATAGAGGAATCAGTTTTTCCAATTACATATAAATGATGTGATAAGACTGAAAATTCCTTCAATGTATACATTATTTATCATTCACACTTATGTTGGGGTTCTAAGTTATTCTACTGGTAGATGAACTTTTTTTATTACACTTAATGTATTGGATGGGTGTACCTCTTATATTGGATAAAATCATTGTGATATAGACACTAATCTTCCCCTAATTAACATGTTTCCCACTCTATCATCTATAAACCTCCATTATAATTTTCAAACAATCAAATTATCTTAGCCTACCATTGATGATGAATTACATGTAATTAGTAAACATAAGGGGATAAATAATGTCTGCAATGAATGTATATATATATATATATAAAATAATAAATTCCTTTAATATATGTAAACATATAGGTTTTTAGTGATTGTATCCTATGTATGAATAAAGAGTTTGGGTGACACCGGGTCACGCTCTCATAAACAGAAAATAGTTTTAATGAAGTTGAAAATACTACTATGGATGGATATGGAATTACATTGTACACATAGAATATGAAAAAAAATCACACACCAACGTAGTGAAGCTGACTCTAATCATCCCCCTTATAATGAATCACCACTCAACTTGATCATTTACTTTATCCATGTATAATTTGATCATTATTCTATATCCAATAAAATTTTTATTAATATCAATCGTGCCACCCATTGAAATTATGGTAACTCCTTATACCCTTTTCCTTTTTATAAATCCTTCATGTTATTATGAAATGATCCATGTAAGAACCCTTAGAAACTAACTATTCATGATGCAATTATGTTCTTTATGTTAAATTGCATAAACATATCAAGAAAAATAGGTTAATTTTCATGGGATCCTTAATCTTTAAAACCAACACAATCTTGGAAGTGCATACCTCCATCATCATATCTCTTTCCCTGAATAAATATTTTACTAAATTCATTAATTTTAAATTGAAATTTTTTCAATCATCGACATTAAATGCCCTAGGAAAACCATTGGGCCCCAGAGTGATTTTCATTTTCATACTGCAAATGGATTCTGTAATATACTTATAATTAGAAATATATTCAATGTTCTTGATCTCCCCAAATTCAAATAAACATGATATGTTATCTATAATTTTATCCTCCTTGTGAACCCCTAAGATCCTCCCTCTATCTTAAATGGTTGACATTAATAGACGGACATTGATGTTGTCCATCGATAGTCTCTCTACAACCTCCAAATATTCTATATATGTGTAATCCTCTATAAAGGTGTTTATCATTCACACTACATTATTTTTCATCAAAAATTATATTAATTTCATCATGTTCATGTCCCTATCTCATAGACATATTCCTCATGACATCACTCTTTTAACTCTGTTAGGTACCATCACTTTTACCAATATAATATCTTTCTTTCAGATAATGGTGGTAAACAAAATCATCATTACACTCCTCCTTGATCCTGATATACATAATTTCAATTAATTCAATGACACCTGAAAATTATATTTATTGTCTTTATATTTTACTCCCACTATTTTAGGACCTTCTTGAGTATTTTTATAAACAATCCTATGTTATCCCATGATGAACCCTGTAGTGGTTACTACTAGGTGTTCCTTAATGATTGTAAGAATTCATTATCCCACATCCAAAATGAAGAGTACATGAAAAATAATTGGCTTCCCTCCCCAAAATTTTATGGTTATTTATAATACTTGAGTGATCTGTCAAAAAACGTGTTAAATTAATTATATTAACTTGAGTAAGGGACTAAATTCTAGGAATGTTATCTAAACACGAATAAATCTGGAACTAGATTCACTATAATCCACTTTAGTTTTAACACAATATGAAAGGGTCCTTAGACTAGCACATTTACAAAAAACCTTTATCTAAACTGATTGACATAATTTCCTACATCATGCCTCTCACGTATACCTTTCATCCATTATTCTATATCATGTCTATAATAGTGTTAAAGTCCCCTCATCGAAACAAAGAAAAACCCAATTCATGAAAATTTGAGAGATTATCTCATATTCCCATTCATTCCCCTATGTCTCGCGTATAATACACTATAGTGAACAAGAATATTTTTTTTCTCTCATCAAGACCTTCAGGGAAATATGTTGAGAAGAAACTTGAAATCTCAATAAACATACATTATTCCACTAAAATAGAATATTTTAATTATTTATTATGATATCATTCACGCACTTCTTGAAATCGTACATCGTTACAAAATTCAAGATTTTATAACATGTCTAAACCAAATAAATATCAAAATTTAATTGTAATTATTCATACCTTCTTATTTAATATCTAGGTTATACCGTTATACCATATTATGGATTATTTAAAAGTAGGGTATTGTGCCAAGAAAAAAATAGAGGATATTAAATATAAAGAAATAAATTTCATTGGTTGTTTAATTTACGTGATTATTATCACATACACAATCGTAAAGAATGTCCATATTTTTTAATTTTATGGTTCTACAAATTCCATAAAATTATTCATAAAATTGTTCTTTTTGAAAAGAATCACTATGAACTCATAGTGTCTATACCTTGTTTGGATGGATGTTTTGAGAATACTATATTGCTTCTCCATTAACTGGGGATATCGTTACCAAAGGACTTACTTTGGGAAATAACTATCTGATTTTAGTGTATAGAAAAATTAATCTATACATGGGTGGGGATAAATTTTCATTATTTTGATTTTTTGGGTACATGATGATCAATAATAGTCACACTAACCCATCATTATGACAAAGAGGACTGGTTCACTCCTCTATTAAATCATTTGAATTTATCAAAATCATATCCAAAATATATTTTCACGACTTTTTAATCACTTTAAACTAAAAGGTGACCATTATAATAAGATTATTTAATATGGGTATAGATATAAGTATAATTTCAATTGAGAACTAAACCTAACGGTCTAGAGGAGGAGCATGAAACTATTAGAGGATAGTATTAGTGTAGTCCCTAAAAATGGGAATGTCATTAATAAAGATTCACTCTATAGTCTAAATCATTTGGGATATATATTATTATACATAAGGAAATAATATCCATGAATGTATAGAAGATTCCATGGAAGATTCTACCCTCTCCTAACACTTGTATAGGATCATAGGTTGTCTTGGCCCGTGAAGAGTGACCAACCTCTCTTGATAGTTGTTATTGTATTTATATAAAGTCATCTGATTGATTACCAATATAGTATAAAACTCAACTAATATAAGTATTATAGTCTTTTCTATGAGATTTATGACATTAAAATGACTAGGGTGGAATTTTATCCAAGGGACGCTACAATTTCTCCATTTCATATTCTCAATGAAAGGTGAGACCCTATTTTTTGAGGTGGTGTTTAAATAATTACACTAAACATGATAGATATGTAATAATTCATAGTATCATAATCATATTGTATGTTCACAATTCTTGAATGAAAACTAGCATACTTTTCACCACATCATTATAAGGATCCACCTCAACTGTTGTGATTTATTATTCCCTTACATGATCTAAATGAAATGCCAGATTTCAATATTGATTATATTTTGGAACCCTTTTCATTGATAATTTTTTAAAAATTTATCATTTTCATTATAGTTTAAACTCAATAGTATAGGATGATTATGTATTAGAATGTTATTTTAATCTTCAGTGTTAGTGTGTTTCTTCAATTCCCTCTAGCATATTTTATCCTAATGACCCACTTTTTCACATTTGAAACATATTATGATTAAATTGAGAAATATTATATGGTTATTTTTTCTAAACCTTTTTCATGTGTGTGTAGGATATTCCTTGCACATTGATATTTATCTATTGATACACCTGAGGAAAACTCCATTATATATTTTTTATCTTCTATCCCACGAGACCACTAAGAGTCAACAATCCCCATCATAATATTGTGGTCCCAAAGGGTAATCTCTTCAGAGTTATAAATTTCACAAATATCTAAATAATTCTCATAAAATCATCATTAACCCACTAAATAAAACAGCTTTCATACTTTTAGTGTTGATTAAAAACCTTGAGGTTGACTATGAAGTTGTTGTTATGTTTTCTATATACTACACAATAGTCTAATATTCAATTTTTTAGTGATAGAATCATATTATATATTTTATGATGGAGTGTTTAAGGAATATCAGTAATAAAACATATATTCACGAATTCATCCCATTCTAGGAAATCAATATCCTCTCTGGACATTGTGTTCCTGATCTATGTCCTCCACTGATCGGATTCACCATCAATTTTAAAAATTGCCATCAAAACAATATTTGTATCTACATGTACGGGGATAAAAATATCTTCTCTATAAAGATAATCCATTATTCCCCTAATGATTTGGTATGATGATCCACTAATGGAATGTGTCCTTTTGTTTTATAAAATACTCAACTCTAACTTCCTCCATCCTATGAGGAGTGAATTCCATGTAATTCATGTTAATACTCATAACAAATGATATTTGATGCATAACTTCAATTAATTTTTCATCTCCCACTCCATTAAGGATAGTCATATAATTATGGAAATAATCAAATTACACATAACATTGGTTTCATGAATTGTTTATCATAACTTTTCCATTAACAACAAGAATAAAATCATTAGTGGAATAAAATTACAAAAAAAATGGAAGCATAAAAAAAATTAAGGTATAATAAATAAATGGTATGAATATACTATATTATGAGTTTTTATGTTTCAATATAGTACATCACCTCTAATGTATATTATTATGTTTTCAAATATAACCTTTTTATCCTGATCTTCATGATAGTTTTTATATAGTTTTTGTATTTCTAAGAAATATCCCCAAAAATGTCAAACAAAGTTTCAATTAAGGATTTTTCCTCATGCACTATGTGATTATTGATTAAACTCTTAATGTTCACTTTTCATATTGATTAACCCAAGGTACAAATATACCAGATTCACATACACATGTAGTATCTGGATCTGGATGTAATTTTTTTTGAAGAAAATGAATCTATATTTCACCAAAATTATAGTATATTTTCCCAACCGTTGACATATCAATTAAGATATCACTAAATTATTCTAGTATTAATCCAAAATAATAAGTGATCATTGCTTTAATACCTACTATGGTAACCTAATCCGTTAACACATATCACTGCATTATTTTTAAAAATAAATATTTTGTATGTACATCCCTAAGATGGAACTATTTTCTTTGAAGTATTATATGAATAATATATCACAATTACACTAAAACATTACGTCATTAATATGTAAAACATAATGATATCCTAAATCCTATTTATATCCCAAAATTATATTGGAAAACTATAAGAAGTATATAAAAGAAAGGGATTAGATAAAAATCTCAGTAAGGGAATAAACATAATAAGGAAAAATGATGTATATGTACTATGGAATAAAATGAAATCATAAAAAAATTAAGGATAACGATTCATCACATGGAAGAATAACCTAATTATAATGTTACAATAAGAACACAGAGGCACAATATTTGTGGCGGTAACATGAAACATGTGAAAAAAATGACATAAAGATATAAGAGTAGGACATTTATTATGATATTATATTTAACATTTTTGGTACCTGTATAACTAATTTTTATTCTAAATTGAGTTGCGGGCTTTTAAAAAGTGTCTTGAGGTGTGTTTTTAATGTTTTTATTGTTTTTTAAAGGACATGTTTCTGCATGATTTTCCCAAAATGTATGACCTTCCCTAGAAAACTGCAAACCATGGAAACATGGGGGGTTTTAAATCTAGGGAATTGTTTAAAAAACATTATAATACCATAGAGAGATTCAAAATCCATTATAGAATGTGTTCATGGTTAGGGAACATGGATTTTCTAACCTTACTGAAAATATGGAAAACCTTATGCATAGTATTTTAAACACCCTAAATTATAATTAAAAATTCTAAGACCACATGTTTTTATTTTTAATCATCTCCACTTTTCATAAATAAAATTCCTTTTCTTATGAAGGCTCTACTGAGGATTCCCAATATTCTCAATCCTTTTCTACTATGAATAGATGATCTAATATAAGAAATTAACTCTTCTCTTATATGTTTTCTCTTACTTGATATAGATTCTCTCTATTTATAATGTATTCCATCCCCATTATATATTGTTCAATTTTTTATAGAATTGCTCTATGTTTTAATGAATCGTGATTTATTGAACTTTTTATCTTTGTTTTTATCCTAGAACATATTAATCATTGGGTTTTTGACATTTCTACCATGAATCCTGGTCGAGGGATTGGCGGAGGTTCATAAATGACCCAATGATTTATATTCTTCATTCTAATTATGAATGTATATATGATGATATTATAATGTATTTATATCACTACATACACACATTACACAATTATTATTATAATTTGAAAACTGAATTGAATTGATGTGAAATATTGACACTGTTAATAGATCATGTTGGATATAATTTAGACTATGGGACCATGGGTAATGTCAAGGCAAGGGGTGTACAAATTTCCATGGAATTATTATATCAGAATTGAGATTTGGAATTGGATGATTTCTGTAGCTTAATAAATTGTTAATGTGTATATCCTTTCTTCCCATTATAAATGATTATTTTGATTAACATAGAATAGTTAATGAGATATTATATGATTGATGGTAATTAGGTTAAATGGTTTAAGCATAATTTTTCATGTTTCTAGAGAGATAAATTATGTAAAATGGAAATATTGTAAATAAAATAGTATTGTGTCGTAAATTTGAAAAAAGTATACGAATGTTAAGCCAAAAAATATATGAATAATGGAATGGAATTGGTACTAGAGTAATGCTCCAAGTACAAATGATTATTATACTAGACTAATGCTCTAAGTACCCATGATTTTGGTGATGGACCGATACTCTAATTACACTTGAAATGGGTGCTTGGCCGATGCTCTATGTACCTATAAAATTGTTTCTAGACTGATTCTCTATTAATCCATGATATGGTATAAGGACTGACATTCCATGGTACCGAAATGAAATTTAAACATAAGTACTATAAAATCCATTGTGAATTGATGTTTTAATCATATAATATATGGTATAGTATACATTATGGGCCGGAGCAGGTATTATTGAATCGAGAATGACCACGATTCGGAGGGCCAATGCGGTTAATTAAATAATTATAATAAAATGTAAAATCGATTAAAATTTTCATCATATTTTTATTTTTACTTAAAAAATTACATACATTTTTATAGACTGAATACTTATTTTAAAAACTATTTGTGGTGGCCTACTATATTTTACTCAAACTATAATCTGTTGGTTTAATGGTACCCAGTTATATTTCATGTTTGGAGGACAAGATAAGGGAAAATTCCATATTTTAGACGGATGCAATGGGATTTGGGAAGGATCATATATGAGGGGACTATTCAAGATATTTATACCAATTTTGGTGTATTCATTGTGTATTTTTATTTGGGTTTCAATCACACTTTACACTTACATTACATGAAATATTTACTAATTTTTTATGGTTAATTTCCCGATTTTTGGATTTTTTATGTGATTCATTATTCGTATTGGTTATTCTATATGACTTTATTGACTACTGATATGTAGATTTCAGTTTTTTTATTTATTTTATAAAGAAGATATAGTCTTCCCATGAAGGAGGTAAGATCCCCTCTTCATTTTGTTAGATATTATCATACATGGAGATGATATCGAGGCCATAAGGTGAACCAGCTCAGGGCACCGATATATGGAACCCAGTTAGGGATGTTACAAAGTGATATCTGTGTTGTTTTTCTATTTGTAGATTTTAAAATGTGTTAAATTTATCTTGGAGAATATAATGTTTGGTTCAATTTAAATGATATTGTACATGGGATTAACTATCCCATATATGAGGGAACACCAAATATCCCATGGTGGTATTATTTATCTGAATATTTAACGCCTCTATTGAATGATATTTCAACTTGGTTGATACAATATTTGTGGGGTGTTATTGTTTCCCATGAAATTACTCATGGAATGGTATGGATTGAGAGTAGAGTATGTATGAATCATTCTAGTAACTAAATAATATATGTGACATGATTTATTTTAAGAATTCTTGAAAAATAAAAATAGGATTGAGTTTTAGAAAATGATAAATTTTTTATTAACATTTATGGTTTATAATTTATGGTTTATAGTAAATAAATTTCTATTGATAAAATATGATGAAAAATGGTAAAATGAAATTGAATGAAATGGAACCATAGATATGTTGCATGAAAACTATTTCCAAGAGACACTATGATATGAGAAATTATAAATGTTTATTTGGTTGACTCGGGGAATCATGTCATTTGGAGACTATATTGCTCACTTTTCCAGCGTTCATTAATTTTTCCTAGTGGTGGTATGAGATGAGTCAGTTATGATGATACGTTTCAAGGAAGGTATTAATTATTATATTATTTCCCTATTTAATATATTTTATTTGAGGATGTTTTTAGTGGTAATGAATCAGGATCTCATTTCTATGGGGAAAATGATGTGGGGATTCTAGTGTAGGAAATACAAATTCCTCTAAATTAACATAGTGTATGTATCCTGGGGGAAGGAGGAATCATTTTAAAAAAATTCAACATTTTGTGGGAGTACTATGTATTTATGGGAGTGGATTATACACTAAAGTAGCAATTTAGTGTTTTTACAAAATTATGGTATTCCGGGTCACATTTATAGTCAGTCATAGAGTGTTTTTCAATATAAATGTTTACATTGAATATTTGTTTCCCAATTTCATATAAATAATGCATTGGAATTAGTATGTAACATGTGGGGCTATCTATATCCCTTTGATACATCGATAGTTATCATGAGAGAGACTGCCTTTGGTATTTGGCAGAGGCATTACCCCTTTCTGAATGATTTCTTGGCATTAAGCCTAGATGTTATAGTTATGATATATTTTATGGTGCATTGATTATTTATGAGGTTACTATTTTTTCCATGTGATTTTCCAATTAGTTAGAATATCCACTGATATGTTTAATGTTCAGGTGATTAATTATATAGCATTATTTTATCATCATTTATTCCTTTCATATAACTCTTAATGATTGTTTTATTTATTTAATGGAATATTTTTTAGTTGTTTAACTTTAAAAATTGTTTATTCATTATAGAATCATGATATATTTCAATATACACATAACCTTACTAGGCATTAGAGCTCACCTCTATGTCATGTTTCCCTTACAAAGGATGTAAGGAATTTTTTTTCTATTTTTATGCAGAGATATACTAATGTGGGTAATGGTTCAATAATATAAAATATATGTAAAATTTAATTTTTCCAATTTCAATATGAGATTCATGTATGTATCTAGTTATCAGAAACTATTAAACTATTTGGTGCTTTAGGATTTTATTTCCTTGTACCTACTTATAATGGAATAATCAATCCAAATACTCTAGGTTACTAGGGTCAAGGCTTTATATAGACAATTATTCCATATTAAAATAAAAAAGCCATATTTTTAGCAGAGATGGTATTATAATAAAAATTGATAAAACCATTATATATATATAAATAAATTCATATTTATTTATTTAATATATATATTCACTGAATGATGTTTTACCCTGATGGTCACAGTGTAGTTAAATGCTACAATAAAATATAGTTAAGGAGAAAAACTACGGATAAATCATTAAACAATATCATGAAGTGACAATATACAAGAGATTTAATGGTTGATATATAATTGATAAGGTAAAATTTTAATATGACTGTATGAAAAATACATAGCGATATTTACACATGATTCTTTTTTGTTAAATGAAACTTTGTGATCTAATTTTCAAACATCCCTATACTAGAATGATATAAGATCGTATTATTGATAATCATTCTATGATTTGAAATATTAAGGACCAAACATCAATATTTAATATATATCAAATATTTAAAGGTTTCATTATATTTTTTTGAAAAATAATCTGGTCATGATAGAAGAATTTGGGGTACATTATTTATTTTAAATTTTCAATGAACGTGGGAAAATTTTGGACATTTAAATTTTATACATAGATGTTCAAAGATAATTGAACTAAGGAGAAGATTATTGTGAAAATATATACTTGAATTTACTTATATTGTGAATTTTTAGTGACTCATACGTAAAAATGGTAATCACTTACCATGGAAAGTCGGCTTTGGTCTTCTAAAAATCACCTTATTTAAACTAGTTGAATATTTCACATTTGTTGAAAAAATTAAATTATAGTTTCATTTCATTTATGTTTATTTTTTATAACTCTGATATTTTAATCAATGTTTATATTTTAAAATAACTCTTGTTAATGTGTTTACAATATAAATTCATCAATATTTTTTAACACCCTAATTCACCAACTCATGTAGAGTGTATGGGATTATGATAAAAAAAATCTAACACAAGTTGGTTTATATACCAAGCGGTATATAATAAATACAATAGTAAAAAATATTGATCTCTCATCACATGAATAAAAAATAAAAAATGAAATAGTACACAATCCCACATTTATATTTTATGAATATTTTGAATAACTAGATTCACAAAGACACCAAAAAAATGAAAAAAAATCAATAATTTCATAAAATGATTTTTAATATTAAAACTACATATTAATTAATTCTGATAATAATAAAAGAAACATCCTTTAAAATGAAGGGGATTATAAAAAAACAATAAATAGGCCATGAATGTAAAATCATCATCGTTATATTTTTTGTAAATATTATATCACCAATTTAAAAAATGTTAACAAGAAAGATAATTAATAATGTAATATATATTTTGAAATATAAATTAATATATACAATAAATGGATTTTAAATAAGTATATAAGCTTTTATATGGGGATAAAAACTACAAATATGATAATTATATTACCATTACATATATATTTATTGGATATATATTTGTTGGATACATCATTATTGGCTACACATGTATCCAATAATTTATTTAGTATTTAAATGAACAAGATAAATTTGTGTTACAAAAAATTTATTTAACATGCATTAACAGGATATAAATAATTTTATATTAATCTAAAAATATAGTAATTTATTTTTGAAAATATATTTTAATTTAATGGAATTGTTTTCTATTTAAATTTTATTTAATTTAATGTTTTTATTTTGAATTAATATATTCCATTACTAGATACAAAAAATTATATAATGATTACTTTAAAAATCCATATAATTCAATAAATAATTTTGTAATATTAGAATTGTTAATATAATGATTCATTGTTATGAAAGAAGGATATATTTAGAAATATATATTTATTATTAAATGATACATTTAAAATTAAAATTCTCATTTCTTGTTGATTAATTTAACAAACCAGACCAGGTACCTTGGTATCCTGATAATCAAGTCCACACTAACACAGCCTGAAGGGTGTTCCTGATCCCCATAGGTTGGCGACTGACACCTGGAATAATTAAAAATGTATTTGGGAATGAAATAGCCAAAAAAATTGATGATGCAAGATAATAAATCAGTATGATTACAAAAGAATCTCATTGTGGAGAAGAGTATCAGTAGTCAACCATGTATTATCCACCGAAAGTATTATAAATATGTTCCATAAAAATAGGATAGTAAATAACCCAATTCCTAGTGAATTCTTCTCTCCATGTCCACAGATCAACAACTAGAATAGTTAATATGTGGTGCTTAATCCCTTCACAAACTACAAGGATATAATCTTCAAAAAACCAAAGGCATGGTTAAAGTGTGAGTTGAAATCCTAATAGGATCTCACTCTAGATTCCATAAGAAGATTACAATATTTAATTAACCTAATTAAGATCATTTAAATATATTTTAAAAAATAGGTTTGACATTTAAAGATCATTTTTAAAAAAATCATGCAGTACATTTAAAATGATGCAAATACTTTAATCAAATGGATTAAATAAATAAATTTATATTAAATAATTTATATAAATTTAAAAGTAATGTAAAACAGTTTTAAAATAGTGGGATACATTTATATATAATATTTAAACATGGGTTAACCATGGTTATCTACATATAGGTATGATAGTTCCAGGTTATGGGATTCTCACACACTCATATGATAATCACTGCAATGTGTACACACATCTCTTGGCATTGGAAAGAATGGAATCATTTATTTCCAACTACTAAATAATATGTTCTAGAATGTTTTTGGTTTGTTTTATAAAACATCAATCTAGTGCTATGGCATTCCAATACTAGCATGTTAATCCCAAATAACTCACTAACTACCTATGCTAGTAGGTTTTCTAGTACAACTCCGTGATGAGAAATTTATACATTGCAACCCAGAAATACAATTAAATATCATTATCCAATTTCAAATATTATAATTTCCCATATAAATAAAAATATTGGTTTTTAATAAAATGGATACATTTTCCCAAGATAAAACATACATGTTTCTATGAAAACCATATTATGCCATTTTAATAAAATACTAATTTGAAATCAATTTCCATAATTAATTTCACAATTCAGTTTAACAATTTATAATCCATGATTCAAATACCACTATTTATTTCCACAAAATAAATTCCACAAGCTCCATAAAATTTCTTAAACACACCCAAATTCAATGGAATTGTGGGTCTTCCCCAATTTCATGCCAAATTTTATATTCAATTCAAAATTTATCAATTCAATGAAATTGGTTTTCATAAATAAATTATATGAAATTTGTTGAATTCAAATGCAAACAAAACAGTTAAATTTAAATAAATCAATTTACGGTTAATGAAATTTGGCCATCGTAATGGAACCACCAACGATTGATCACTATATCTCTAATACCCAAAACCTAATCAGGATTTTTCCACGGAATAACGATGAGAATTGAAAACTTTTATGAATGCTATTTTTAAAATAAAAAAGATAAAATTAGATACTCCAACAAATATAGAGATCTAAAAACCCTAGTGGGAACGAGATAGAGAGAAAGAGAGAAAGATAGAAAATGAGAAGAGGAAACTAACTAAAAGAGGATAAATTATCATTCACCAATCATGTATCTAGTTACAAGATGGTTCCAATGGGTTAAAAAATCTATAAAGATATCTCTTAGAAGGATAAATCACTTTTTTATTGTACGGGTCTCTCATGTACATTTAATGTGCGATTCAAGTGTTTTAAAATTAAAATTTATGTTTAAAAATATTGTACACATGGTAATCTTGGAAGAGCCGTAAGGTTATAACAAACTGTTCTCCCTCTTCATGTGACACACTAAATGGTTTGCATAGATTCTCATAATAGGTTTCATGATTTTTTAAACCATGCAACAAACATGTAAAATACCACCTCCTTAGTTTACATGGTTTTCTCTATAAGAGCACATGGTTTTTAAAAACTGTGCGCCAACAGTGTACAACCCCAAAAAATTTTAAATTATAAAATTTTTCTTCTGAAACAACCCCAAAACAATCCCATCAAAAGGAAAATTAAAATAAGTCTTAGGAATACCTGAAAAATGTAACATGATGTAACATCGCCCTAACCTTATAAAATTTTAGTCCATATAAATTCTACCCATAAGCATCTATTTTAAAAAGATGAGGCCACTTCTATCTCAAAAGTGCCACCTTATACCATGTGTCTTGATTTCCTTAACCATGGTACTATAGCTCTCAAAACAACCATATCATCATAACATGAAGTACCATGTATTTATTATCAACTATCCTGATTAATTATAAATTGACGGATTAATTAGGTTCAAATTCATGATCACTCCAGCTTATAATACGAGATGGATAAGATATATACTTTTGTAGTTGAGAAACATTGAACATGTTATGTATCGACATCATATATGGTCGAAGTGATTAATGATTATATACTTTCCCCACCAATTAAAACCCCTAGAAAGGTCCCATAAAATGGGAATCTAGTTTATCTTGCATTCCAACACTTCAATTACACAACAATGGTGCTACATTCATGGACATGCGATCAGCAACTATACATTCCAATGTCCTGTGATGACGATCATCATATAAATTATATCATCTCTTTACCATCAACTTTCTCAAATGAATCAATAGATTATTTTATCTCATGTCTTGAAAAATGCCTAATCCAACCAAGAATGTTTCATCAATCGCCTTCCATAACAACATACATATACAAGGCCAAAAATACAAGGCCTCAAAATGATCCATTCTAATTTTAGAATAGTAACCAATATTTTAATAAAAACTAAACATCCCCAGATGTTCATCTTAATACTCATCAATTTTGAGAACACAAGAACATATCATATCCTAAATTTTTTTATTACTCTTTCTATTTATCCATTTTACTGTAGATGGAATGTTTTGATTAACCAGAATTGAGATCCCATAGCCTCTTGAATACCTCTCCAAAAGAGATTTGTGAACTGAGGATCTTTCATTGAAAATATAGCATGAGGAACTCTAGAGAAATAGAAAATATATTTAACATAGATATTTATAAACTCCTCAACTAGCAATGTATCATGAATTTGTAACAAGTGATATTATTTGGTCATCCTATTGATTATATATAATATTTAATTATTATTTATCTATCTAGATTGATAACCAACTCTAATTTCCATGGATATCACATCCTAATTCCATGTTGGCACATGAAGTAGCTAGAAAAACCCTCATGGTTTATGGTGCTCATCCTTGACCAATTGAGAAGAATAAAATGGGTGATAAAATCGGGAATGATCACTATAATTTAGTCCCACTAGAATATAAATTTCATAAAACAGAACATATTTTGGGTTCCTTGGATTACTACCCATTGGGAGTTCTGGTAATTCCCTATCACATATTTCCATAACCCGAACACCATAACAATTCTATTCATGTAGCATAGAATTCCATCAGTTGAGAATGGAAAATAATACATTGTCTTGATATCATAAATATATTATATAATGTTATGGAACTCATATTTATACTATTGTTCTTGAAGAATCATCTCGATAAGGGAGGAATTCAGTTGAACACTAGCCAATTAAACCTCATCCCCAGATTCATAAACTCCAATATGAAACTATGAATTGGAACCATTTTTAAACATAGGTAATGAACCACTTAATGGTCATGGTGTGAATCATTCTATAATAAAATGTGTTACAAGAATCACTCCCTCAATTATCATGCAACGAACATGAATGAAATAGAGAGGAAGAAAATTTAAAAATTTAAAATACAGAAAAAATACCCCAAATGACATGGATTCAATAAATGAAATTCCATAATACAATCAACCCCCTTCATTATAACAATTTAACCCAAGGTCTACCCCACAATATCATCATGGGGGAGTAGGAAAATGAAAATCTAATTTGATGTGTCACAGTAGCTGTAGTCCTAAATCACAATAGTAGAGACTATAAATAAATCTAATGGGTAGAGCCTTGGAATCTAATTTATAAATCCAAATTCGATTCACTATTAATGAAGATCATCATGAATTTCATTAAAGGTGGTCTAATGTGGGTTTTATTTTAAATATTTGTTTAAAAATAAATGATATAGTGAATATGGAAAGTTGAATATCATACTGAAAATTTACAAAATGTGTTATGTGTTTAGACATCTTATAACTCATTAATTATCAAGTGCAAAAGATTTCATTTTATTCTTCCAAAAAACAAATCTCAAAAAAATAATGTCATGTCATGGGAATACACGCTGTTTAATTGTCTTTGAGAGCATGTAACTATGTCATGGCTTGTCCTGGCGGTGGTGAATCCATTTGAATCTCACATCATGTAATTTGTTTACACAACATGTAATTTTTCATCACATAGTGTACTCTCTTCCGGACTAGGCATATTCAACAGATGAAGTCACAATATGTAAATGAATTACATTGCTTGTATTATTTATTCTCATGTTATCTAGCTCTGTATTGGCATCAAAAATATTTTATCACCCCAGTTCATTCCTTTTTGAAATATCTATTTTTTCCTTCCATATATCATAAAACAAGTCAATACCTTCCCAAATTTGAATGATTCATCATTAAATTACATAAATCAAAATAATAAAACATTATAAAATGTATCCAAGAAATACACTTATCATCACACTAGAAGGAATAATACAACAACATGAATATATAGAGGCATACACAACCACATGTGATATCAACCAAACATGTATAAAAGTCACACTAATATCACTAATGAAATCATGCTTAGTTTTATGGGAAACCCACACTCAAATGAAATAAAAATCAAGCATGGACTGTCAAAATGAAAAAAAATATAATCATTATGGAAACAAGTGTAAAAGCGAGGCCAAGAAGGTAATGAGCTTCCTACCTCAAATTTATTCATTATAAAAATACGAGGACAAGCCAATCATAAACACCTATACACATCATTATTTTGGAAACATAAACAATCAAATATCATCATGGTTTCCAAGTACCAAAACAATTATTTTATTTCAAAAGAAATAAAATATCATATGTTATGATACTTTCTCTCTCGAAGATAACTATTTAATTTTCATTAACATATAATATTCAATGACATTTACTCGATCCTAAAAACATATTAAATTATAATTGAGATTATCACATGCGATGATAATTTATAATTCCCAAATTATCCTTTAAATTATCACATGTGATTCTAATTATCTTACCTAGATAATTTTAATTTATCATTACGAAACAATGAATGTGTTTAAAATTACCCTTCAATAATTTAACAATTGTAATTTTTGAAAAACAGTCTTTTGACAATTCTAAACATTTTCCTAGTCTATAATTTTATGAAATTATCTTTTGCGAAATCTTCATAATTTTTGTTTGACAATTTCAGAAAATTAATTATTAATTGATTATTCTTTGCGATTATCATTTACTTTAACAAAATTATATTTTTATAATATTATATATAATATATATGGAATAAATTATTGATGTAATTATTTATCGTAATTATCTCAGAGAATTATTTACATATATCCCAAAAAAATTCAAAAATAAAATTTTATTATTATAATTAGATATTTCACATTATAATTCGTTGAAATTTTTTTTTTCATCATATTATTATTCAACTCTTTTTTAACCTCCATTTTTTTGAATATTTGAATACATGAAATGTGTGGAAAACAATAATAAAAAATAAAAACATTTGAACCACATATGTTGGAGAATCCCCCATAGAATGTGTATCTAGAGAAGGAATCGAAATCGGTTCAACTAGGGTGTGCAGAGGTAACTCATGGTTTATCCGAACATGACAAAAACAATATAAACCATATCTAAACATTTTGGGGAATTTAAAACCCCAAACGACATAGTCAAATTCCTAAGATTACAAAATCAAATTTATTCTACCATTTCAATGTATTTTTGATAGATGACTTAATAGTTTCACTTAATTAAGAATCTAACGATGTTTTCAGGTAAAAAAACGAGTGATACTAGAGGTTTTGGAATGGTGCTGCATCATCCATTGTGGAAACATGTGAGGAAGATGAATGACTAATTAAAAAATTAATTTCATTCAACTTAATTAATATAATAATAATTATCATTTAATATAAAATTTATATATCTCAATCTAACGATCATCCTATCCAAATGCTCGACAAGTAAATTGTTTTTCACCGCCTTGCGAAAAAAACATGTTCTAGGCCAAACTATGGTATCAGATTTTACATATGATGAACTGTTTTGAGAGATATTATTTATTTATTAATTAAAAAATGGATTTATTACATAATTAATTATAAAAAATGGTTTTATCATGTGTGATGTTCTGAAACACCCAACGTTGGTAAAAGTTATACCTCATATTAGGTAAACCACTCATTTTAGAGAAAAAAGTGTCTCAGATTTTTTATATGACACACCATTTTGGAGACATTAAATTATTTTCAAAAATAATATTTTAAAAAATATCAATTAAAATACTTTCACAACCAATATGAAAAAAATTGGATGCTTCAAAATGTTATAACCAACCTAGAGTAAACACCATGTTCGAGACCCAACAGGGATCTGATAATTTTTATATGATACACCATTTATGATTTTTTCATTTATATTGAATAAATTGTTCATGGTTAATATAATATATTATTATTATTTTTCTCCATATTATTCGAGGCTTTACAAGCCTCAAGAATCTATCCCTATCTTAGGACACAACTCCGAAAATATTCGATTGAATAATCTGAAGTGTTAACTAGGATATTACACTTACCTAAGACAATATCATATTTATTAATTTATTTTCACTGATAAATCATGTTTTCACAAAATACACCGCATTTATAAAAAAATGGATATTTATTATTTTTTTATTAATCATTATTTTCAAACAAGAAGGATTTTAAATCAAAATATTAAAAATATTAGTAATAACTATAACCACGATGTTTGAAAATGTAGAAAAAAATTTCAATGTTGGTCACAACCTCATTGTAAAACTATGATTCTACTAGTGGATCAAAAGTTACAGTCGACTAGGAGAAATCACCCCATGAGTCCTTGTATCACTAATGTTTTTCATTTGAGAGGTCATAATGATTAGGCCTCACCTATATGATGTATGTGGTGGAACACATAAAGACATCAATAAACATATATGGGATCACACCCATTTCTAATGAGTTATACCTATCCAATTATATAATAACTAGATAGAAAGTGGATCATTATCCCCAGTATATAGGTAATGGAAGTTCCTAAAATGTTTTATATGACAAAATAAAGGAAATTAAGATAAAACTCATGGGATTCGTGAAGAGAAAAATGTAATATTCCATTGAGGTAATCATTCCCAATTCATAAGGAAATATATCTCACTGAGCCTTCCTAGAGGGGAACTGAAAAAAAACACCCCAAAACAATAGAAGGTTAGAGCACACCTAAACAGATATGATTTATTGGGAACACACCCAACATCATACCAAACATTCTCTGAGTACTTTATAGAGTTTTTGTGGTGTAAACCACATCACATGACAGGTAAAGGTCTGGAGGAACATGGAAAATATGGATTTGTGAAGCAAGTGAGCCTTTTTAATTTCATGTGGTATTTCCCACCACACATGGTGTGTGGGGAAACATAGCGTCCAAAGAGATTTCTCTTTATAAACTCTGAGTTGACTAGTTGGGTATCACACATCATGTGGGTTTAGATAATGGAATGTGATATTTTTTTTAATATGTGAACCCATGTATCTTCTTATAGGGGACTAAATAGAATTCATTATTACAATGTACTTGATGTATATCTATAATTCATAGTAACTCTTACCTATTCATGTGTTTCTACCCATGTGGCACTACATCCTTTAGATCCACCAGAAAATGAAATCATAACTTCAAAAATGGATATGACCAACAATAATGACTAGATAACAAATGGATTTTGGCAATTATTCAATGGGACTTCTGATCAGTACTATACTGAAGCTCCACTTGGTCAACTCATAGGAATACTACTGTTTATAACATCTCTATATTGACATCCATACTGATGTTCAAATTCTGACCACCGAAATCATTAAACACCAATTCCTTCACCACCAGATAGATCATCTCAATACCACTAAAAATCCACCATTACCCGATCCATTTTTGTATCTATATTATCACTTCCCTTCCTCTATTTCATCTCCCATGTCCCAAACTCAATCCCACGATAGTGGTATGATATTCCAATGAAGGAAAAAAATGGTTGGTCCAATTAAGTATCATCAAATCAATATAGAACCAATTTTCTATGACGAACACCATGAATTGAGGGAGAGACACACATAAAACAATGTAATACTCAATCAATGTTGATTTTTATTTTTTTCATCATCATCGATATCAAAAACATGAGGATTATCGTGTCAATAAAAATCTAAGGGGGTTAAATAAATCCCAATTTCCATATTCTAATAATTTATATCTACAATTTTTCTACCCAATTATAAGTTAACCTATAATTTAATTTAGGAGAAAATAAATTTTTGTTCATCTCAAATTATAAATGGTTCATTAAAATAGAAATAAAATATGCTTCCAGAATATTGGATCAATTGTCGATGAAGAAAATTTGTGCCTCATTACTATTGGTGATATACATGAACTGTATCAATGATGTTGACTTTTTTGGTACTCTTAATCTCAAACTGTTATCTAATAGATATCCGCCAACACCCATTCCCCGAAAGATCTCTAAACATCATCTCAATCCCTATAAGGTTATGAGACTAACCTTAATGAATTCACAATAGATAATTTTTTTATATATATTCCATTATGTCTTAACAAAAAAAATATTTCTAAATAAATAAATAACATTAAATCCCCCAATGACATCACTCTAGAAAATCATCTCCTGATGACATAAATTATTTCATTTCTAGGGTAAAATAAAAATTTTAAATTTAATAATAGTATCATAATTTACATATGAAACACCGTTTAAGAGATATTACATTATTTAGGATAAGAAACATGTATGTGTGACATAATATAATGAATATTTATAAAATGTTCACACCAAAACACCTCAAGGCCTTGAATTCCTCCCCAAATTGAGGTCCATCTTAGTAATTATTATTTAAAATATTAGGATGTATTACATTAGAATAAAATATTTATTAAAATATCCACATCATTTCCTATGTACATAACATTTCTCAGTGCTAAAATAAAATTCCAATAAATTATGACATTTAATTTACTTAATTATACAAAATTAATTCTAACAAATAATATATTAATTAAATTATTTTATATCATGTCAGATTTTATAAAAAAATATTAATATCACAATAATAATATTAATTTTTTTTAAAACTATTCAATTAAACACCAACATAATATAATATTTTACCAACTAATATTATATATCCTATAATTCGTACTATGAATAGATTTAAAAAACCTCCCCCAAATTCAAGTTTTCAAAATATCATTTAAGAAGAACAAATAAAATTAATTTGAACAATAAAATAATTAATAGTTGATTCCTTAGAAATGATTACAATATTAATGAAGATCATGCAAAATAGAATATAATAGAATATATAAATATCTGATTTTAATTAATTAATGATGGAATTAACACAATATATCATGGAGAGAAATAAATATCATCAGCCCATTCCTATAATGATACTCCTATTAGTATGGAAATAGAGAAAGGAAGATAATGACCCTCGAGTCCTTCTTCCATTAGCCCCAGGGTTGGTGACTAGCACAAAGGATGTAGAAATATCACAAAAATGAGACGCATTAACCTTTATATGAAACAAGATTAGGAAAGAGACTGAATCATCCAAAACAACACTAATAATTAATATAAAATAGAAACTGAAACCATCCACATGCATTTCTAAAAAGAACTGATATAGGTACAACAAAGTCTACAAAGTAAATACAAAAAAGTATTGCAAAATCTACGACATTGAAACTTTGAAGGATTTGAGATAGTATGGTTGAGCACAATCTATCTAATAATCCTTGAAACCGAAAAACAATTATATATATATATAGGCTGAGTATACCAATATTATTAGTTGGAAAACAAAAGTCTCTCATGCACACTTTAATTAAGCTTACCAATTCCCCTATTAGAAAACAGAAAAACATAAGAACACTTGTCAAGGTATAATAACCATCCCACCCTCACCATGGAATGATCACCATGTAACTCAATCCATGCAATATAATATATAGAAAAACACGTCGATGATAGGGTACCCTGCTCCACATTCCATATGAATATCCACTCTCACAACCCAATGGAAAATTTCATGGTCGCCCCACATCTTCCGAATATACCACATCACATCCCACCCAAGCACACCTGGTCCTCCCTACATACACTACCCGTGCACATGTGGGACTCAAAACACATGATTCTGTAACTCACCTAGACCTCAAAACACATCACATGACATCACATACAGAAGACAACTTGGAACGCACATCACCACTCGTCATAAAGACAACGAAGACACTGAAACATAACCCATCCTGAAGACACCTAAGACCACACATAACATATCATCCCTAAGACACATGGGATATCACAGCAACCATATAATGTACTAACATACCTTTATCCATCATAGACTATATAATACCAACCTATCTTGGAAGAAGGGGTTCACAAGAGTGGTTGTCCATCCATCCATCCTACCATTAGGATGTTAGTAAAGACATCCCCCCCCCTGCATGACAATTCTGGTGTTCATCACATAGTTATTAACAGGGGTAGGTTTTATATCGAAATCAAAAAAATTTACATGTATAAATATACAGTATCAAACACTCTGGACCAAACTATGCGTTCATTAACAAACCAACCAACTCACTATACTATCACTTATCCTACCACATGTAAATTCATAACACCACAAAAAAATAAAAAAAACTAATATCGCATTCCTATTAAATTCCCAATTAAGGATTCCATTAATTTAATTATTTTGAATCAACCGCTTTTAACCACACAACTGATCATTAACTTTTCCATTAACAAATTTCCAATCCATTTACCAACCCAACCCATGCCATTTAGAAAATAATTTAATAATCATTTATTCATTAGATCACTACTTGGGAATCTAGACGATGTCCAACACATATCATTAACATCTTAGAATCCACAATGACATCACCTCACCGCCACCCCCCCCCCCAATTAGGGCCAAAAAAACGACCTCCTCACCTCCCCAAAAGCATGTCCAAACAACCACTACCTCGCTTCCCCAAAAGCACGACCCACAAAATATCATACCCACAAGCCCAATCCAAAAATTGGGTTCCCATAAGCACATAATCACCTCACAATGAATCAAGAGACATTTATATATTTGATAAGGGGGTTTTATTGCATTCAACATTATTTTAGGGTTGTTTTCAGACAAAAAAATCCTTGGGAAACCATTTTGTTATCAATATATAAATGGTTTCACCATTTTCATTGTAGGGTGATAACAAAAAATCACAACCAAAACACAAATCATATAACTTGTATCAGTGAAAAATAATCCCCCAAAGTCCACAATTATTAGTGGAGCATCAATCTCGAACAATTCACAAGATCTAAAATAGTATCAATGTTGAAAAATCATGCGAATCAAAAATCATATTTCATTTCCAATTAAATTAATCTATTTTTATATCTTTAATTAATCTTGAAACAAAAAAATACATATGTTAAAAAAAGGAATTCCTCTCTCATGATGCAAAAATAATAGAAAACAAGGGAAATCCTAACTAAAGGATGCTTTTCAAATTTATGTGCATCGCAGGTTGAGGGATAATATCTGCAATCAATTCTGTCACCAAGAGGAACAAAATATCCACCAACACAGCATCCCTATACCATATAATGAATCCCAAGTCACACCCCAAATAAAAGAATCACCAGTATAGTGGATCCTTGGGATTAGGATAGAAGAAAAACGTGATAATGAAAAGAGAACTCACCTTGGATCAACCACAGATTACCAACGAACATGCACTATGATCAATAAATTGAATAGGAGATAATAAGTGCTCAAATAAAACATTTAAGTTCCTAGGGTTATCCCAAAACAAAAGGAAGAAGGGAGAACGACCAAATTAATAGTAATTTGGCCCAAAATAATTTTCAATCTACACTAAATCAGGGGATTACACAACGTGTAATCCCCAGTCATGTCGTGAAATCCTTGAGGATCAGTTTCAGTGGAAAAATATTTCACCTATTTATTTTGTTATTTATTTAATAACAATTAATTAACAACCGTGAACCAACTCAGGAAAAGTAAAGAATGTTACATTCACGTCATGTATTCGACTTACACGATGTGTAATTGCAACATCAGTTCTGATGCAACTCTAACTCTCACAAAAACTCATAGGACCTTCCATGAACACCTCCAACACTCTAAATAAAAAATGTAATTGGCCAGGATGGAATGCACCATTATTTTAGATAACTCACAAATGGTTCTCACCCTCAAGAATCCAAAACCTGTCCAAGAAGAAAAGTGGTCCAAATAACCACCCTACGATATACGTCTCTAGGATCTTTTCACACCTCAAATGCCACCACCGACGTAAAATGAAAAGATAAATGGATAAAAACACACTAAAAAACCACAATCCACCTCCAGTTGTTCATCTACACCACTAGAAAATCACTAAAATTCCAACGAACCTTGCTATAATGAACAAATGAATTAAATAATTCCATACATGATGTTATGATTTCATCCACTCTAGGTATAACAGAATCACATTCCCATGATTAATCACAACAAAATTAATGTTTTGTGATTAGAAATGAAGTCATCCCATTTACATATGTTAGGGATTTATAATAAATTACACCACAAAAATCACAAACAAAGTAAAATAGCTCATATAATAAAACAGAGTAATGAAACGATCAAAACAACTCTAGGTGGTGGGTAAACATTTACGTTTCTCACTCCCATGTACTATCCTCTATAACACCATGCCAGCACAACAATAGAACCAAAGTAATGGTCTGTTGATGTAGGGTCTTCTCTTTATAATCTTAGATCTCTGCTGTATATTGCACAATCATCGCGTCATCCTCGATATCCCACTCTCCCTAGTAGATGACATGGGAGTCGGCATCCAGATATCGATTAAGTTGATTGATGTAGAAGTCATTGTGGATTCTTTCAAACCCTGGTCGAAGTGCTAACCAATACACCACCTTTCCCACTAACCCCAACATCTCAAAGGGTCCAAAAACCAAGGATAATGATTAATCCCCCTTCCAAACCACTAATTCCCACATTGAGGGGAAAAATTCAAGGACACATTGTACCCATCATCGAACTACATGAGACTACTTTTATTATCGTCATAAGACTTATGATGGTTCTAGGATTCTTTCATCATATCATAATGATATAAAATCTTTCTGTCATTCTCTGAACCACATCAGGACCAAGAATGGATACCTCCCTAAACAATTTCAATCACAGTGGTGAAATACGTGGTCGTCTATAAAATTCTTCAATTGGATCCATGACAATAGAATAATGATTGATATTATTATAAGAATATGCTTTTAAATGTTGGTGTCATACCCATGATCTTAAAATGTACAATATGCACACACCCAACTTATCCTCTAACCTCTGGATAGTTTGTTCAATTTCTTTATTTTTTTAGGGTGGAAAGCGTTATTGAGAAATAACTGAGAGCCAATTGTATTATAAAATCCCCTCCATACTCCTGAGGTAAATTTTTTTTCCTGATTTGAGATAATAAACATTAGAACTCCATGAAACTACACTACCTCATCCACATAACTATTATCGAAATCCATTGTTCCTAAATCATTGATCACTAAGAAGTTGGATGATTTCCTTAATGGATCCAAAATCACCAAGATAGCATCACATACCCCCTAATCTATGTGAAACACTATGATTAAATCCATCTATATTTATTCCAGTTTCCACTTAGATACATCCATTGTTTCCAAAAAATCACCTCGAACACGATGATTACTCTATATTTTAAGTAAAACCAAACACTTTTCCATGAACTCTGCTACTTCCCTTTTCATCTTAGGCTTCCAAAACTACATCCTAAAGCCATGGTTTATTTTGCAATTCATGGGTGTACCACTAAATGTGATCTATTATAATCATTAACAACTCCCCCATACATTTCCATTGGAACTAAAAACCTTCATTTAAATAATAAATAGTTTTTACCATCCTCCAACCATCTCTATGGAGCATCACCATATCCAACATGATCGCACAACACCTCTACCCTTAAGTCTCCCCACTGAGACTTGTCTACCTTCTATATCAGATAATACATCACCATAATTTGAATTAAAAAACCTCTACCACCATCCACTATTGCATCTAAGTGTAAGTCCACTGAATCCTCTATTTCTCCTCAAGAATCCTTTGATTCCCAAAAAACATCCTTATTCAACTTTCTTCTCAATGAATCAGCCATGGCATTCCCCTTTCATGAGTTTTAAGAGATTTAGAATGTTAATCCTTAAGAAAATTCATCCACCTCCACTTTATCTTGTTTGAATCTCAGTAGTAAAATACAAACATCAAGCTCTTGGGATACATGAAGACCAAAAATATCTCCCAAATGAGGTAATGTAAGTACTAATTTAGCACAAAAACACTTCTAGATTCAGATCATGTGTGGCATAATTAATCTCTAGGAAGTAACTACCTATATCCATAAGAGATAACTTCCCATTTTTTCATCCGCATACATCCCAAGAGCAAACTAGAAGTGTCACAAAAAACCACAAACATCACCCCATAATCAGGAAACCATAACACTGGTTCACTGATCAACATCCCTTTTGTCTAACCAAATGATGTCTGATATAGACCACTCGAAAAATAATCATGGTCTTCTTTTGTAAAAGATGTTAATGAGGGTGAAACTAGAGAGAAATTTGGAAAAACACTTTGATAATATCCTACATGACTAGGAAACTATTAACCTCTATCACAGTCATGTGATCTTGTAAAGAAACAACTACTTCTTCCTTTGTTGGGTCTACTGCCAACCCATACTAAGACACCACATGCCTAACGAAATGGTCCTTTGGTTTCCATGACATTTACTTGAAGTCCAATTCATTGAGAAGGTGATGTTTAATAATACGCACTATAGTTTTGATATTCATAGCATGCTCCTCCTCTATCTTCATGTAGATCAAAATATCATTAATGAATACAATGATGCAACGATCCAGGAACTCATGGAACATAAAGTTCGTTAGCCCTATGAGCTTGGCTGTAGAGTTTTTTACATCGAATGACATTACTACCAACTCAAAGTTCCCATATCTACATCTGATAGTATTATTAGAAATATCACCATCCTTTATAATAAACTAGTTATAAAAAGACCATCAGTCAACATTAGAAAACCAACTCTCCCCTAACAGCTAGTTAATTTTTTTATATCTTTGGAAGATGGTAAAGGATCATGACTCTCTCCAGATTCAACCTCCATTAATCTATATACCACATTAGACAACCATCCACCTTTTTATAGAACAACATTGGAGATCCCCATGATGAAACATGGGCTGGATAAAACACTTCAACATTAGGTCATCTATTATAACCCTCAACTTCTGCAACTCATATGGTGTCTTCCGATAAGGATCCTTGAAAATTAGAGAAGCACTATAATTAAAGTCTATCATGAACAGAACATCACGTTGGGGGGGGGGGGGTTACATCAAAAACCCCTTTTTCAGACATCTAGAAACTCTCCAATGACCCTGGGGACCTCTACCAACCTAGTTTCCATTGATTTGACCTACAAATCAGAAAAAAAGGTCTTCGCACACTGAATACCCACTTGAAAACCCTTCTTACCTATAAAACCCACAAGTTGTCCAACCACATCCAAAAAGACAAATATCCTATATATGTAATAAATAATATAATATATAGAATAGAACCATTCGATATCAGGTATGAAATTTTATGGATTCATATGTGGCAGGAACAGATCCCCATGGGACTGATGTGGTCCCATCACCAGTCTACACTACAAGAACACATTAGACAAGTTGTCTTTTACTCTAACTTTCATAGTCCGCACCAGGGGAATGGTAATAATATCTATGTATAGTCCTAGATCATGGTGAAAGAGAAGTGAAAAAATTGATAATCTATTAAATTGAACTACACACAAACATGATTACTAGAAAAATTGACCGTACCTCTAACGAACTCTAGACCCACTAGAAATGCTTCCCCCACTGCGTACAATGGACCATGCCCAAATCCTCTAACTCTCTACTAACAACCACACCCATGAACATTCTTGTGTTTTGGTCTCTAAAAATTAGGAACATACTATGTTCATCCTCTACCAACACCATCTCCCCTCGGCTACACAAAAACAATCTTCCCCTACTGCTGATATAGTTTCAGTGGAAACATCTGCTAAGGATAGTGCTAAACCAATCTACCACCACCAAAATGAGCTCATGAAAATACTGGGAATTATCTCAAGTGATGAAAAAATACTCCCAACCAAATCAAACTATCACAAAAATCCCAGTAAAATCACAAAAACCAAATGCACCAAATGGTTGGAAATGAAGCTTCTAAGGTCAACTCCCTACTGGTCAAAATTGTGAACCCCCTAGTTCCTAAGACCTTCTAGTGAAAATATATACACTTTTAGGACACTGTTGGAAGCCCTATCATGGTGTACCTACTCTAAATTGTATCCCCTTGATCTCCTATTACTTCTTCTAAAACACTCGATGTGTTGGAAATGTAAAAGGTGTTATTTCATATAGGATAGAAGGATATGATCTCCTCAAAAATTTTCATATGAGACTCCACACCTAGAAAATGAGATAGGGAATATCAAAGAAGGTCCTTGAACATCATTCCCATATACCATACTAATATTCAACCCAACTGAAGATAAGGAAACAAATATCTTTTTACTTCCTTCATGGTCGATGAAGGGAACTCTGCTCAGAATTCCATATAGAAGTCATCTAACAAAAAATCTTCCTCCTTCCATTGTACTGATAAAACATTAACCACTGAAAAGAATCTCCCCACAACTCAAGACTTCCAAAGGGTCCTATAATTCCATTTGGTCTTGGATCAAACTAATTGTAATCTCAAACCCTTCTAGGAAGCTCTCTATTTCTGATTATGAAACAATACCCTTGTTCATTGCCAAAGTCTTTTGCTGGAATGCATGAAACATCCTCATCCACTGATCATCATACTCAACTGAATCAACCCTGCAACAATCAACCAGATCATCATGATGATCCTCATCTACCTAATATACACATTTTCAATGACTAGTATCCACAACTAGATGGGATATATGTATTTCCTAAGCATGAGTAGTATGCAATTTTTTTATTAACATTTATTTTAACTCCATTAATTTTTTTTATCTATTCTAAATTTCCCAAAACAACCCATTTCAATCAAGGCTACAAGTCATTATAATTCATTTACCTATCCTATGTCTCCACAATATTGTGGTGTATAATCACATGGTCATTTTTTAGTCTCGTAGTCCTTGCATCATTTAACATGGGGCCCAAAAATATTATGTCCTAACTTGTCTTCCCTGGCCTATGTGACGCTCCAAAATCATCTGATGTTGTTTCCCTGCTGACCCATGAAATCCTCATTATACCTATCTCTAATATCCAACCTATATCTCAACCATATACTCTGATACAACTCCTTCATCACCCTATTCCTCCAAATATTCCCTTTTTGGGATGAAAATTATGTAATGGATATCAAGAAACCCGATTCCTACCTCCAGTAGGCCTCAGGTTTCCCACTAGCATAATGCGTGTAAAAATATGAAAAATATGGGGGGAATTACACATTATTAAAAACCAGATTGGGTGGTAGAATGAATCATCCACAAAAAATCCAATAAATAATATAAAAGAGAAACCCAAACCATCCTACATGCATGTATAAAAATAAATGGTAAAAATACAATAATGAATCAAATTTAAAATCTCAAAAGTAAATATAAAGAAGTGAGACATAAACTTTTAAGGATCAGAGCAAGTAACGTCAATAATAATCTAAGAAATCCTCCTAGAAACCTAAAAATATTTTTATATGTGTACAGTGGTCTTACAAGAATACTATGTAGGGAACCCAAAATCTCTTGCACATACAAGAATGAAGCATACTAATTCCCCTGTGAGAAAATAGAAAAACCCATCAACACATATCAAGGTATAAAAACCATCCCATCAGCAACAAGGAATTCTCACCAAGTAACACAATTCATGTAATATAATGTAAATTAACGAACAATGATGATAGGGTAACCCACACCACTTTCGAAAATATTATCCACTCTCACACCCCAATAATAATGTTCCTAGAGGTTCAATATCCTCCAAATATATCACATCACATCCTTCTCACATACACCTAAGACTCACAACCAATATTTCCCGAACACCACTAGTCCCCACAACACACACCACCCACATACATGAGGCCTCACAACACATCACACTACATCACATTTCACCACACCTAATCCGGAGGTCACATTTGAAAGAACATAACAACTCATTCTGAAGACACATGTAACACCCCCATTAATACTAATTTTAATGTCTTTTAGGTACTAGGATAGGTTGTGCAATTCTATGGGATGGGAAATTAAAAAACAAATAGTGTCATCAGAGTGACATAAAAACATTGATTCTGGTAATATTATCCCAGTATGGTTCATGGACCACACATGGATTTAACATAGCACAATATAAAATTTGAACATGTACCTTGTTTGGATCTGACATGTGAATGTACATCACAAGATTATGAATAACATTTCTATATGACTCTGATGTCGAATCCTTCTAGATCATCCACACACACCTTTAAATCTACTCGTGGTTTGGTCATCAGAATCTTAGTTCTAGAATGGTACACCAAAGATGACTTTGACATAGTGATGATCACCGCAATAAAGAATATTTGATTTGAGAAGAAGGAACAAGAAAATAATGCTTTCATGAGGGAAATTCTATCTGTAATTAAGTATGAGAGAGGGGATCCCTATTCCATTTCATGAATAGTTTCATGGGAAGTGCCTCTATATTACTGGTATATGGAATATCTAAAATACCAAGTATGGTTTCCCAGCCCCCGTGTAATATATATTCATAGAATAAGTATTATAAATATTTATTTATGAAGAATTAAACTAATCAATAAATATTAATTATAATTTTGTCCCTTGCTATAATATATATATATATATATATTATTTGATAAAATTGTGTCTTTAACTCGATCCACATCTACTGAAAATATTAAATCATTCTTGGATATTTAAATCCATCGATTTAATATTTTAAACTTGTATTTTTTTGGTCACTTGTTTGTACATGTTATAGATAAATTCAAAAAATTATTCCAAACGTGAATATTTAAAGAATTTATTTATTACATGGTGATAAAATGAACATGATTATACTCAGACCTTGTGGTTGTCCCCACACAGTTCTATATTCATATTCCACATAATATTGAAGATTCTCAATGCACAATAATGTGGGACCCACTTGGCCTCTATCTTAATAGTAGGGGAAAATATTCACTGACCAATAGAAGGGTCTAGAAACCCATCGAGGACCCTATAGTGATAATGAAAAACTAAAAGAAAATATTGCCTTATTATGAACATGGTATGTGTAATATAATCTCTTCATCATCGATATCTAAATTAACCCAAATTCACACTACTGTCATCATCATTTTTCTGTCTTTATTTTATTTTTTGATCTTTTCAGAAGGACTTACCTTCCATGTAATGGCCCGGAACTCTCCAGACAATTACTTTGTAATAATTTGATGTGGTCAAACATGACACGTGTTATAATAATATTTTTTGATAATAATAATTGATAATGGTGGCGTGAAATTATTTTTGATGTTAATTAGATTAAATGGTTTTAATTTAATCATTGTGAAATAAAATAAATAAAATTTAATGTATTTAATTCAATGAGGGGAGGTGCATGGTTTCTTTTTTATTTATTTAAATTTTAATATATAATAAATTATATGTGTAATGGACATATAATGGGATGATTCTCGGAGTTGACATAATGATGGTTGGACATGATCAACACGGAGAACATCAATAATAATTATTATTATTATTAATAATCGGTGATGATTTATTAAATTTTAATTGGGGATTTGTTATTATTATTATACTAAATAATAATATTAATAATTTTGGTTTAAATTCTGAAAGATCTGTCAATAAAGATTTAATGAGATTTAAACTTTGAATTCCATGCAATGAGATTTGATATTTGAGGATAGATGAGAGATGTTATTATTTATGATAATTGAATTAAATAATTATGATAATGGTGACAGAAATATGTGTGTGATTGGTAAATGAAATTAAATGGATTTAATTTTGATTTGGAGTTGTGCTATTATTATTATTATTTTAATAATATAATTAATTCATAATAATAATGTTTGAAAAAAAAGTACCACTAACAAAAATAAATGGTTTTAATTTTGGTTATTAAATTAAATTATTTGAATTTAATTAAATGGAATGGTTTTTATTTAATATGAGAATAACCATGGTAAACTAATTTAATGGGATTAAAGTAGTACATTAATTATGGGTGTTATTATTATTAATTTTATTAATAAATACCATTGAAGTGAGAATGGAGTTTTGGGGCGTTCCACATGGAGTAAAAGAAATGGGAGGCACCACTAATGGTGGTGGGAGAGAATCATGAATGAAAAAGATAGATTGGAGAGAGAAATGTGTTGAAAGGAAATAAAATTTATAGAAAAATGAATATAATAGAGAGGCACCATGTGCAACCCACCTAAACAAATGGGATACATTGTACATGAATCTCAAATGAGATTGGAGAGAGAATGTGAGAATTTATGGGATTAAATTAAATAATATAATATAATAATGTAATTATTAATTTTTTTGGGAAACCATGTTTAGTCCATAACTTCTTCATGCGACATCGGTTTTGCGAACCATAAGCGGAAATGCGACCCTGACGTAGAGACAGAAATTATGAGTCCAATATTGGATGTCTTTTTCAGGTTTTTGGATCGGGTACCCGAAATGCTCATGAATTAATAGATTTAATATTATTATTAAATATTCGACCCGTCATAACTCCCGCGTGCGACGCCGATCGACTTCTCATTAGTGGTGATGTGATACTATCATTAATACGATCATTTCAAGTCTAAGGTTGGATATTAAATTATGGATCATGGATTGGGTCCACGAAACACCCAATAATAATAATATTGTAATTATTACGGGATCTAGAATCCAATGTATCTCCCTCATACAGTATCGGATTGACGAACCGTCAGTGGCAGCATAAACTTGAAATTATGAAGGTCATTTTAAGAACAATGATTAATATCTTTTTATTACTCATGTCTACGGTCAATAAAACACCTATTATTAATTAAAGTTATCATTATCATTAAACTCATGGAAACCGCATGACGTGTCATGTGTTGACTAGTCAAAGAGCATAATAGTTGTACAGTCAAGTCTTGTATTTATTAATACACACTGGGGACCTTTTTACCTTTTAGTTTCCTTTATAAGAGAGGGTCACGTGTTATTTGCAGACCCTTCTTCTCGACATGATGATACTCTTGGACGACTGAGAAGTCGTCCTCCTAACTTTTTCATCCGGACTCCGATCGTTGTTCCATCAGTGACTGTGGGATCATGTCAACGAGGAGAACATCGTACACCCTATTTCATTCCCTCTTCTTTGACTTCCCATCCGTAGTTTCCAAATGAGGAGACTGTTGATAATTGACAGGAACGATGGTCTTTGACGAACATCTCTAAAAATGTATGTTAATCCTCTGTTCTTGTATTCTCTTTCCAATCATACTTCTCCCGTTTTGGTTCTATGCTACAACATGTGATCTTCATGTTGAGGGAGTTTCTTCCGTTGTTGATTCAGTGGTGCCACGACGTCCTTGGTGGGTGCAGTCATTCTGGGAGAAGCCTTGGGATCGTGGTGGTCGTGTTCGTAGAAGGACATCAGAACCTGTTAAGGTAGGGATCTTACCTTCATCTCTCTAAATTGTGCATCATGCGGGGTGGGTGTCCTCTTGTTTACGTGAAACAAATTTGAACTGGTTTAATAAAGATAATAACTGGATTGTATAATGGGGATGGGATGTTTGTGAATCTAGTTACATTATTTATATCCTATGATATTATGTTGTGAATTTAATGAGCTTCTTCCTACTGAAAATCATGGTCATTGGGGGCCATTGCTTACGCAATTAAATGTTTCCCTCTCCATCTAGTTTTTCTTATGGATGAAAATTTTATTGAATGTGGAAATTTGTAAATCACGTAAAGATGGATGATTAAATACCAGGAACCCTTGTGTGACCACCCCAGATTATGAAACTAAAATAATAAACATGTGGGTGCGGGTTAGGGTTTATTTATGTTAAGGGGTGTTTTGTGGGTTCTTGTGGATTGGGTGAGCAGTGGTGCTATGGTTGGCATGGTTGTGGGTTGGTGTTAATGCTATGTTGGTAATGGGAAGTGGGGTTGTGATAAATTGTATCAAATGGATGATGATGTACTGGTTTCAGTGTTATTGTGGTTATAGTGGTTGGCAGTGGGGCTTCAGGGATGGGTTTGAATGTGAACGAACTATTGGTTGAGAATAATAAATAAAAGTGGAAGAGTTAATGAATGGTGGGGCATGGTAATGGAACAAGAATAATAATCAATTGGGTTGGTTGGTTAATAACAAGGGACTTGTTTGTGTTTCTTGTGTTTTGCTAACATGATTTGTGGATGGAAAGGATATGTTTTATGAATTTTTAATCCAGTTTGGTTATTGATAGTTTCCTAGTAGTTGAGAAACAGATAACTAAAGCTATTGAAACGTGAACACATTAAATGGGTTTTTGGGATTGACTGTTGTGTGCATACTCTCTAAGTATTAGTGCTAAGGAACATGCTCAGATATTTGTGTAAAAGCCTTAGGATGGGAAGAGTAGTTGTTATACTTATATGAATCTGTATGTTTTATGTTTCTTTACGCACCCACCCATGTTGAGGAATATGTGACGAACACCCGTGGGATGGGGGGGTGAGATTCACAAATATCCAAAGGATGGCTGGTTACTGTTCTTCCTTGTGCTCCCTCTTCCAGGTTCTATATCTCAAGTTCCTTCGGGCAGGTTATGACAGATGTTTCCCAAGAATCATCGTGATGAGGTGTGATATGTTCCCAGGTGTCTTTGGGATGATATGTGATTATGGATGAGGATTGTGTGCCGCTGGGATGTGATTTGAGATGACCGAGGATTGTGTGCCAGCGGGTTACTATGAGCTTTGTATGGCCAGGTTGCGGCACTAGATCGAGCTTCGTATTTCCAAGTTACGACACTAACTCAGGAAGAGGGGGAAGCATCCAAGCGTTAGGTGTGAGGGCCTGAGCAGTATCCAGTGGGAAGGTGGTTCATGGTACCCATACTTTGATAATAGTACTACTATACTCTATGGACTTGTGTTACTTGGCGAGTGTGACTGGTGAGGCTGGGTGGATAGATTCTTTGCTAGGTTTTGGTTCTTTTATTTTCTCACGGGGCATTAGGATGTCTTCCCACTTGTGCATGAGATCTTTAGGTTTCCCTACTGAGTAATCATGTATGCTCACCCTAAATTTTCTTTCAGGTCTTCAGGAGGACTACAGGGACTGTGCGGGACCTTACTAGTCAGGCAGGGGGAGTTGCTGTTGTTTGCTGTTGTTGTTTTCCTTTACTTTTTGGTACAATATTTTGGAGCTTTTCTGTACATGTACTTTTGTTTCACTATTGTATAAATCAAGCATATGGGATTGGTTTTTTGATATTTCTATACTTGTTCCTTTTCTTATTCTTGGTGTTTGACTCATCCTATTTCACGATCATAAATAAAAAAAGGGTAATGCCTCCCATATATGTGAAAAACTCATACCCCTGGTGCTAGTCACCACTCCAGGGCCTACTAGAGGCAGGACTTGGGGGGTCATTATCTCCCTTCCACCATTACCAGCTTAGGAGGGGAATAATTGGTGGGAGGGGGTCATGAAACAATGGTATCAGAGCTGATCGTTGGGAGATAGGATAGATTATGGAGTTAGGCACAGTGAGGATTGCATGGGATGGTAGGGAGATAGTGTTAGCTGATCTTGGTTTGTGACATAGTCCAGGGAATACCGGCTAGGACACGGGATTTTAGGTCCCCCCGTGATCCGATGCAAGGACTCTGAGCTTACCGAATGACCAAGTAAGACTACATTGATTGTAGGGTAGAGACTCTAGGAAATGTACTTGTATCATCATGATTTGTTTTTTACTTGATTTTTGTGTTCTGGGAAACAAATCAAAATAAAATGAAAAAAAGAAGCCTTAAAAAAATTTCCTTGCAACATGGTCTTAGGCATTCTTTTTTACCATACCACTATGGCACATGGACGTCAATAGAGAGGAAGAGGAGTGAGATGTCGACAGTTGCACGCAACAGAAGTGGCACCCCTAGCAAGGCCAAAGATTAAGATAGATGTTTTCAGTTTTACATAAATTCTCTTGTGTATGTTTCTTTTAATTCAAGAGCATCACACACTTTTTTTGAAACTCATTCTCTCCCATTCATGGGCCTGGACCTTGTTTTTCATTAGTCTATAATTCTATTTTTCCCACTTTCCTATAAATGTGTGTGAAGAGTCCAATCATGTGGGGAGAGGAGTACCTGATCCCTAATCGAGACGCATTAATGTGGATGCAATTAAAACCGTGAAGGCGAGTTAGTGCCGCCTAAAGAGGATAATATCTCGACATGGGAGGAGGAATTCGCTGACTCATATAATTAGGAAGTGGTTGAATTCCTGTTATGATGAGAGCCCTGATAGGTATCTTGCGGGGTGGTTGTTCGGACCTTTCCCCATTTTATGGGTTGGTTTTTAATTCTCGAGGATGAGAATTTTTTGAGAGGTATCTGATGTAACAGCCTAGACCTCTCTGGATCATTACATTGTAAAAATTTGATGTGGCCAAACACGACATGTGTTATAATAATATTTTTTGATAATAATAATTGATATTGGTGGCGTGAAATTATTTTTTGTGTTAATAATATTAAATGGTTTTAATATAATCATTGTGAAGTAAAATAAATAAAATTGAATGTATTTAATTCAATGAGGGGAGGTGCATGGTTTCTTTTTGATTTATTTAAATTTTAATAAATAATAAATTATTTGCGTAATGGATATATAATGGGAGACTGCTCGGAGTTGACATAATGGTGGTCGGACATGGTCAACATGGAAAATGTCAATAATAATAATTATTATTATTAATAATCAGTGAAGAGTTATTAAATTTTAATTAGGGATTTTTTATTATTATTATACTAAATAATAATAATAATAATAATGGCTTAAATTCTGAAAGATCCGTAAATAAATATTTAATGAGATTTAAACTTTGAATTCAATGCAATGAGATTTGAGATATGGAGATAGATCAGAGATGTTATTATTTATGATAATTTCATTAAATAATAATGATAATGGTGACACAAATATGTGTGTGATTGGTAAATGAAATTAAATGGGTTTAATTTTGATTTGGAGTTGTGTTATTATTATTATTTTAATAATAATAATATTTTCATATTATAATTATAATTAATTCATAATAATAATAACGTTTGAAATAAAAGTTCCACTAACAAAATTAAATGGTTTTAATTTTGATTAGTGAATTAAATTATTTAAATTTAATAAATGGAATAGTCTTAATTTAATATGAGAATAACCATGGTAATCTAATTTAATGGGATTAAATTAGTACATTAATTATCAGTGTTATTATTATTAATTTTATTAATAAATACCATTGAAGTGAGAATGGAGTTTTGGGGCCTTCCACATGGAGTAAAAGAAATGGGAGGGGCCACTTTTTGTGGTGGGAGAGAATCATGATGGAAAAAAGTTCGATTGGAGAGAGAAACAGGTTGAAAGGAAATAAAATTTATAGATAAATGAATATAAGAGAGAGGCACCATGTGTAACCCACCTTAACAAATGGGATACTTTTTACTTGAATATCAAAGGAGATTAGGGAGAGAATGTGATAATTTAAGGGATTAAATTAAATAATATAATATAATAATGTAATTATTAATTTTGTAGGGATAACCATGTTTAGTCCATAACTTCTTCGTGCAGCATCGGTTTTACGAACCGTCAGTTGCAATGTGACCCTGACGTCGAGATAGAAATTATGAGTCCAATATTGGATGTCTTTTTCGGTTTTTCGGATCGGGTACTCAAAACACTCATGAATTAATAGATTTAATATTATTATTAAATCTTCAACCCGTCATAACTCCCGCGTGCGACGTCCGATTGACTTCTCGTTAGTGGTGATGTGATCCTATCATTAATATGATCTTTTCGTGTCTATGGTTGGATATCAAATTATGGTTCGTGGCTTGGGTCCATGAAACACCCAATGATAATAATATTGTTATTATTACGGGATCTTGTATCCAATATATCTCCCTCATACAATATCATATTGACAAACCGTCAGTGGCAGGGTAACCCTGAAATTATAACGGTCATTTTAATACCAATGATGAATAACTTTTTATAACTAACTTCTCAGGTCGACAAAACACCTATTATTAATTAAAGTTATTATTATCATTAAATGCATGGAAACCACATGACGTGACATGTGTTGACCAGTCAAAGTGCGTAACAGTTGTACGGTCATGTCGTGTATTCATTAATACACATTGGGTAACATTTAACCTTTTCATTGCCTGTATAAGAGAGGGTCACGTGTTATTTGTGGACCCTATTCTCCACACGATGACACTCCTGGATGACTGATAAGTCATCCTTCTAACTTCTTCATCCGGACCCCGATCGCCAATCCCTCAGTGACTGCGGGATCGTGTCAGCGAGGAGAACATAGTACACCCTATTCTATTCCCTCTTCTTCGACTTCCCCTCCACAATTTCCAACCAAGGATACTACTGATAATTGACTGGAACGACGGTCTTTGAAAAACGACTCTATAATGGTATGTTAAACCTCTGTTCTTTTATTATCTATCCGATCCTACTTCTGTATTTTTTCATGCTACGGCATATGATCTCCTTGTTGAGGGAGTTTTTTGTGTTGTTGATTCAGTGAATCCGCGACATCCTTGGTGGGTGCAGTCGTTCTGGGAGAAGCATTTTTATCATGGTGGTCATGTTCGTAGAAGGACATCAGAACCTGTTGAGGTAGGGATCTTAACTACGTCTCTCTAAATTGTGAATCATGCGGGGTGGGTGTTCCCTTGTTTACATGAATCACATTTGAACCGGTTAAATAAAGATAATAACTGGCCTGTATAATAGGGATGGTATGTTTATGAATGCAGTTACATTATTTATATCCTGTGATATTATGTTGTGAATTGAATTAGCTTCTGCCTACTAAAAATCATGGTCGTTGGGGGCCTTTTCTTATGAAATTAAATGTTTCCCTCTCCTTCTAGATTTTCTTATAGATGAAACTTTTATTGAATGTGGAAATTGGTTATTCACATAAGGTTGGATGATTAAATACTTAGAACATTTTTGTGATCACCTGAGTTGAAAAAACTTAAATAATAAACATGTGGGTGTTGTTTAGGGTTTACTTATGTGAAGGGAGTGTTTTTTGGGTTGTTGTGGATCGGGTGAGCAGCATGGCTGCGGTTGGCTTGGTTTTGGGTTGGTGTAAATGCAATGTTGGTGATGGGTAGTGGGGCTCTGATAAATGGTATCAAATGGATGATGATGTATGGGTTTTGGTGTGATTATCATTATGGTGGTTGGCAATGGGGCTGTAGGGATGGGTTTGAATGTGAACGAACAATGGGTTGTGTATAATAAATAAAAGTGGAAGAGTTAATGAATGGTGTGGCATGGTAATGGAATAAAAATAATAATCAATGGGGTTCGTTGGTTAATAAGAAAGGAATTTTTTGTGTTGACTGTGTTTTCCTAACTTGATTTGTGGACGGAAGGGATATGTTTTATGAACTCATGATCCAGTTTGGTTGTTGATAGTTTCCCGGTAGTTAATAAACTGATAACTAAAGCTGTTGAAACATGAAAACATTAAATGGGGTTTCAGGATTGACTGTTGTGTGCATACTCTCGAAATACCAGTGCCAAGGCACGTGTTCATATCTTTTTGTAAAAGCCTTAGGATGGGATGAGTGGTTGTTATTCTTATATAAATTTGTACATTTTATGTTTCGTTACGCACCCCGCCCATGTTGAGCACTATGTGTCGAACACCCGTGGGATGGGGGGTGATATTGTCAAACATCTAAAGGATGGCTTGTTACTATTCTTCCCTGTGCTCGCTCTTCCAGGTTTTATAGGACAAGTTCCTTTAGGCAGGTTACGACAGATGTTTCCCAAGAATCTTCAGGATGAGGTGTGATATGTTCCAAGGAGTCTTCGAGATGAGATGTGGTTTTGGCCAAGGATTTTGTGCCAGCGGGATGTGATTTGAGATGACCGACGATTGTGTGCTAATGGGTTACTATGAGTTTCGTATGGCCAGGTTGCGGCACTAGCTCGAGCTTCGTAGTCCAAGTTGAAGGTCTAGCTCAGGAAGAGGGGGAAGCATCAGATCTTTAGCCATGAGGGCTTGAGCAGTATCCAGTGGGAAGGTGGTGCGGGGAACCCATACTTTGATAACATTACTACTATAATCTATTGAATTGTGTTACATGGTGAGTGTGACTGGTGAGGCCGGGTGTATAGATTACTAGCTAGGTTTTGGTTCTTCTGTTTTCTCACGGGGCATTAGGATGTCTCCCCACATGTGCACGAGAGCTTTAGGATTCCCTATTGAGTATACTTGTATGCTCACCCTACATTTTCTTTCAGGTTTTCGGGAGGACTACAGGGACTGTGCGGGACCTTACTAGTCAGGCAGGGGGAGTTGATGTTGTTTGCTGTTGTTGTTTTCCTTTACTTTTTGTTACAGTACTATGGAGGTTTTTTGTACTTTTACTTTCATTTCACTATTGTATAAAGCATGCATATAAGATTGGTTTTGGGATATTTCTATTCTTGTTCCTTTTCTTCTTCTAGGTGTTTGACCCATCCTATTTCCTGATCTTAAATTAATAAAAAGGGTAATTCCTCCCATATATGTGAAAAACTCATACCCTTGGTGCTAGTCGCCACTCCGGGGCCTACTGGAGGCGGGAATCGATGGTCATTATCTCCCTTCCACCCTTTCCAGCCCAAGAGGGGCATCTTTGATGGGAGGGGGTCATGACATTCTAATTCCATGTCCATGGAATTTATGAAGCTAATTCTATCCTAATCGACTAGGACGGAGATATCTCTTCCTCAACCTGGAAGCAACAAATAATATATTGACCATTTAATCAAAGTCATCTCACCCATGATGTACCCAACACAAACTACCTCACCATGACTTCATTGTCTTGGATTTCACCTTACATCAAAGTACTTAATTAAATCACATATACTGATAATGATCTCAATTCTGGCAACGATTAAACATGTTTGTTTATTGGAATGAAGAATGGCACCTGAAACATGATGTGTTCCAATTATGCTGGTCAGTCCTCATGATCTCAACTACAAGAGATCATCATGTCATAACATCATGAGAATAAGTCTCAATGCTTATAATACCCTAACACATGATAGTCACACATCATCTATGTCCTTTCATAACGATGTAACTATACCATAGTACAATACATTGAGATTAATATCACGTAATATCAATGTTCTTATTATAGCCTAGGATATGTTATAACCCTTTGATATGACATGTTATCTAAGGACATTTACAGAAAAAATGAGGATGCATATGTATCTGCTCAACTATGGATAGATAAACACACACACACAGATACACACACACACACACACACACACATATATCTGCATACATGTAGTGGTAATCAATGAACAACACCTGTTAGTTCTAGGTAACCCTCTTTAAACACACCCACTTTCACAAGGGAAAAGTGCTAACAAGTCCCAATCCACTAGATCTCACATGAGAATCATACTTCTATTGATAAATTGCATTAGTCATGGGGTCTACTACATTGTCCCCTAAAGATACTCTATAAACTACAATTTCACATCTTTAAGTAAAATCCCTCATAAGATGATACTTTTAAAGAATATAGTTTGTCCCCTGGTGAGACAAGGGCTCCTTGGAAAGAACCACCACAACAGTATTATCGCAATATACTAGAACATGGTTTTCACAGCTAAGAACATATCCAATGTCTTAGTTAAAGCTGTGTATCTTGACTTCTTCCATTGTTTCTTCAGAGACTACAATATATTTGAAAACAACATCAGAATTGGAAACCCCATCTTTCATCGAGTTTCCCCAGCTCATTGCACCACCAATTAGGAAATTTTTTTTCTTGTCTATGATATTATATCATCATGATCTATCTATAAACTAGAATCCATTTATTATCTCAAAACTAGTTCCTCGTCTCCTCCATAGACCGAGAACATATACTTTGTAAGCTTAATGTACTTTAGGATATTCTTAACAGCTACCCAATGATGCTCTCCTGGATTGTCTTGATATCTACACACCATGTTTAAATAAAATGACACATCAAACATGGTACATATCATGTCATAAATGATAGGGACCACTGTCATGGCTTAAAAGATTCCACTAATCCTTTACATCTCCTCATGTGTATGAGGTCACTTTTACATGGAGAGACTAATACCATGTGACATTGGAAATTATCTTATATTGGATTGTTTAATATTGTTCAATTTGAGTACATTGTTAATATATATACTTTTACTTATCCCAAGAAGGCTTTGAGATCTATCTCAATAGATATTGATCCATAGAATGTAGGTAGCTTCAACCTTGTCTTTCATGGAAAAGTATTCATTTAACCAATTCTTAACTGACTGTAATACATGAACCTCAATTCAATAATTAATATTTTCTCAACATATAACACCAAGAAAATGATGTAATTCCCACAAACCTCTTTATAGCACATGGTTCACTTTCAATTTGGAAATAACTAATTTTTTCATGGCCTCATCAAAATGAAAATTACATGACAATGATTCATGATTCAACCCATAAATGGATCTCTATATCTTTTATTCTTTATTGGAAATTTTTTTCATTAATAACCCTTTTGGTTGAGTCAAATAGATGTCTTCAACTAACATAAAATTTAGAAAAGTATTTTTGACTTCCATTTTCCAAATTCCATAATCATGAAATGATTCTATTTCTTGTAATATTCTACTTGATTTATGCATTTATAATGGTGAGAAGTTTCATTTTAGTAGATTCGTTGATGGTTCCTAAAACCATTTGCATCAAGAATTTAATTAAATATAATAACAATACCATCCATTTGCCACATTATTTTGAATACATAATTGCATCCAATAGTATTTACATCAACTGGAGGGTCTATCAAAATCCAAACATTATTTTTGTATGTGGAATCTATCTCAGAATATATGGATTCATTCCATTTAACAACTTATTTTCCTTTTACTACATCTTTAGTGGGTAGAGGATCATCATACTCAAGGATTAATGTGTCACCAAACTCAGTGACAAAAAAACCATACTCCTCTAGTTCTATAACCTATTGTATATACCTATGTAGTATTTGTGTCTCAGGAACAACTTATTCCTCCACATTCCCTTGTGGAGATTTTTCTCATAACAAATCTTTAGTATTTGGAGCATTATCTTCATCTAATTCAATATTAATCCCACTATTTACAATATAAATGTGTTACCTTTCCATAAATATGGCATGTCTTTCCACAACAACATTACTATCTAATGGGTTATATAGGTAATATCATTTTGTTCTATAGTATAACCTATAGAGATTCTCTTTGTGCTTCTGGATACTAATTATTCACTAGGTAAAGTCTTGACAAATGCCTCTAAACTCGATACACATATTTGTGTAATAATAGGCTTCATTCCATAACATAACTCTTATGGAATCCAATCTACGGCTTTAGTTGGTTATTGGTTAGTGGTATATGCTACTATTTGTAGAGCGTATCCCCAATAGAATAATAGAAGTGTTTCATGACTCATCATTGATCTAACCATGTAAAAAAATGTCATATTCCTCCTTAAACTAATATTATTCCATTGTGGTGTGTAAAGAGTAGTGCCTTGTGATATTATCACACGCTCCATTATGTGATCAATGAAAGCATGTTTAAGATATTCTCCTTCTCGGTCTGGAAGGAGTGCATTTATCTTCTTACAATGATGGTTTTTTAATTAATTTTGGTATTACTTAAATACCTGATAGGAATCAGGCTTATATGACATTACGTAGATATATCCATATCTACTATATTCCTAGGTAAAAATAATGATGTATGAAATACCACCCCTTGACTCCATGGAAAAGAGACAACATACATCAGTATGTATTAATTCAAGTACTTCCTTGGATATTTCTTCCTTCCTAGATAAAGGTACACTAGTCATCATTCCTTATAAACAAGCATGATATACATCTAATGGGTTTAACTGTATAGAGTCTAAATACCCTTATTAATATAATCTTCATAATCACTTCTCATTTACATTACCAAGAATGATGTTCCATATCTGGTTGATATATGAGTCATTTTTATGGTTTTTTCATTGATTTCCATTAGGAGGTTCTCTAGTTCAAACATGTATAATACATTGTTATGATGCTTCATACCATGACAGATGTTATCCATATAAAATATTCCAAATTTACATAAAAACATGAAATTAAATCCCATAGTGTCTAATCTCGACACAAAGATTATGTTCCTGGTTATAAAAGGTAGATAATAAAAATTTCTTAAAACTTGAACCAACCACTTTGTAAGGATAATGGATAGTCTCCCACTGCTAAGTCTACCAGACTTACACCATTTACAGCTAAGAGATCCAATTCACCCTTTTCAATCATAATGATCCAACATGGTTTTTCTATATGAATAAATATGTGTGATCCACATTACATATCCAATACCCAACTTGTTGATAAAGAGTGATTAAATTCATTGGAAAAAAATTCCAGAAGTAGATTCATCAATATGTTTCTTCTTTCTAGATCTGAAAATTATCTCCTAGTAAATTTTCATTCCACATCCAAAGAAAACATCCACCAACCCATTAATCTACCTCAGAATCATTGACTTCATTAAAAGATGATGCAATGGTGTCTTTGTCCTTGGCTTGGACTTAGACACCTTTTCATTTCCCTTGATTCCTTTTTCACCCAAAAAATAGATGAATTGGTATTTTTCATATCCTTGTTAGCTTGGGGAAGTAAATCTAAATGGCTCAGGAGTTAATTTTTCATATCGTTCATGTTATAGTTGACAATGATTTTTAAGAATATTGGTGTTAAATAGGTGGGAATGATATCCACAACAATTTCATTGTTCAAATTGATCCAAAGGGCTTTAAGCCTTTTAATATAACCAATCATATTGAGTTCGTGAGGACCAGAATAGTTCCCTTCTACTAGATTGCATTTATATAGGGAACTTGTGTTCACATAACATTCATGTCATACAATATTATGATAAAATCCTAGGATATGGGAAAGCATTTTGTTTGAAATCATCATCCTCATGCATTTTTTTTCAATTTTATAGACATTGATTACAACATGATGCATTGAACCAAAAGTGCATCATCTAATTGATTTTTTCATTTATATTTTTCCACCTTACTTTCTCCCTAAAGAGGCTATGTCAGAACTGTGGATTCCAACACAAATAACATCCTTTCATAGCTTAGTACTATGCACAAGCGCATGTACCCCTCTTGGATGTTATTTCTAGTCAGGATATTTTCTTTATCCCGAATTTATTGTTGAGATAATGTACTTGTGGTGTTGGTAATTTCCATTTTAAATCTACAACAGAAAAACATTAGCAGTTAGTACATTATCTTGATTACCTTTTGAAATTTATTACTAATAAATTATTATATTATTTCATTGTCTCCCACTATTTTAGAAAACCTTTATAACCCTAACAATTAGATTTAGAATAATATGATGCTTGAGTACTCTATTGGAAAGGATCCTTGAATCCTCCACAATAGTCTACAAGTTATGGAAATGTCATGCACTACTTAGAGGGTTTCAAGGTAGGAACTAGACTAGCCAACCACATGACTAGTGGTTCCTTATATTGTTGAGTATTATCCCAACATTTGGAATCCTATCCTATTTCCCTCAATATATTACCTCTAAGGTGAAATAAAGTTAGGTATGACTAATCCTTGACTTCCAACATTAGTTAATTTTAAAAACTTAACTAATGAAAATTCCATGTTAGTAAGAGGCCCACTCAACTATCTGATGAGCACCCCCAAGTACCTAGTGTTTTTTAAAAGGTGTGTACTTTAAGGCATTTAAGACATAACATGTCTATGAGAAATTTTGATATTTATTGATGAATATAATTATTTAATATTAATATGTTCTAACTGGGTTGTCATTCATAAAATTAAACATGAAATAAAAATATATTCATCACATATTAATGCATTTTAATTTGGTTTACAATTCTATGTGATCAAACAGTAATCATGAACTCGCATAAAACAATAAAAAATGTGTAAAGATAAATCCTGAAAATGATCTATTCATATGAATTAAACTATGATCGATCCATTATAGATCAGTCTTGACCTGGGTGCTTTCATACCCGAGTCGAAACTTGATTCGTATCGCAACATCCCCTCAGTGCATAGTGCTCAACACTATTTTTAATTTACTATTCAAAAGTAGTCGGTATAAATAAAGCTTAATTAAAATTATACTGTAATAAATTTAAATAGTACGAGGACATTCTAATAAATATAATGAATTTAAATTAATTCGATTACATTATTTTTCAGTTTCATTTTTTTAATTTAATTTTAATTCCTAAATTTAATTTAAACCAATGATTTAATTATTAATTTCAGTCATTATATTAAAAAACTAATATATTTTTTAATTCAAAAAATTTAATTTAAATCAATAATTTAATTTATACATAATTATATTAATGTTTCATATTCTCCGTAATCCGAAACCCCAAAATTAAATCACATTAATTTAACATAAAATAAATAATTAATTAAATAAAATTATAGTGGTTACCTCTGACAGGGGAAAGAGTATAACAGGACTACAAACTGTCGCAATGATGTTTTAGTGTAGAAGGGTCGAATCATCGCTTGACCGCTATGTGACTATAGCATGACTATGGCGTGACGACAGGATCTAGCAACACCCCACAGCGTGACTCCCAGGAAAAAAGGCCGGTCTGCCTGGATAGGGTTCAGGACGCTAGATCCCAGTAGTGTTGTCGACATCTTGCGGTTCCAGGGGAGCACAAATGGGAGAGGGACGGTATCCCTTGACGAGGCAGTGGATTGGGGCGGTGGCGAACTACTCTTGGACGACTTGAGGGAGGCGGATCACTGTTCACTAATGGTGTGAGGGCTGTGGATCACTTCTATGGGATGTCGCGGCTATGGGGAGCTCCAAGGGAGGTGGGGAAGCACCTTGCAACCAAGATGACAAGGTGAAAGTGTACCCGGAATGCCAAGGTGGGAATCTCAGAGGGAGAAGGATCCGTTGCCCATCCATCCCCCACCGTGGAAGTATAATACGGTTGGAGGTGCGTGCCATGCCCCATGTGAAAGTAGATCTGATGGGTTCTTATTAATTCCATGTTTTAGATTGATAAAATTAAAATAATATTTTATTATAATATATTTTAATTTGACTCCTAAAAAAACACCACCATAATTATTCCTGTCACGAGTTTCTGGCCAAAACGTGGTCTGATTCTAGTACCTTGAAGAGCACATAAATAAATAAAAAGTGCATTCTTTAAAAAATAATAATCCAAAGAACATAAATTTGATGACATCAAGTGAATTATTATTTTTCAAATGAACATAACATGGACATTTAGAAACAATTTGACGTATGGTCGGATATATTAGAACAGCTTTACTACCCCGTACATAAATTTAATGCAATTTAATTTTTCATTTGACTCCAAAAAATGATGCATCATTTGATACCACTATTAGGAATTGGGACATATAGAAAAATATAATGGGCTGGGAAATTAAAAAATAATTGCTTCACTAGATTGATGTAACAACATCAATTATGGTGATCTTATCCCAGTAAGATATGTGGACAACGTATGGATTTAATAGAGAAAAAAAAATAGAAGTTGAACATCTACCTTGTTCAGATCTGAGGTGCAAAAGTATGTCACAAGACTCTAAAATCATTTACTCAAGGACTCTGATTTTGTATCCCTCTAGATCATCCACATATGCCTCTAAATTTTCTCATGCGCCATTTGTCGATATCCGGGTGCTAGCATGGTATAGAAACAACCACATCTATGGAGTGATGATCACCACAATCAAGTGTCTTTGATCCAAGAATAAGGAACTTGAAGATCTTGCTTGATTGAGAGAATCTCTATCTAGAATTCAATATGAGGGAGAGGCTCTCAATTCAAACACAAGAATAGTTTCATGGGAAGAGACCATCTCTTAAAAATATAGGAAATATTTAAAATACCCAGTATGGGTACCCGACCCCCATGTAAAAGTTATTCACAGTAAATGTATTATATATATTTTGTTATAAAAAACTAAACCACTCCCTAAATAATATTTATAATTTTATCACTAATGGAAATATATATATATATATTTATATATGTATATTAAATATATATATTTTCTAATAAACATGAGTCTTTAACTCGACCCATGTCTCCTGAAAATATTTAATGAACTCAGGATATTTAAATCCGCTTGAATAATATTTAATCCATTTATTTTCTTAATCACTTCTAAATACATGTTATAAATAAATTCAACAAATTATTCCAAACTTGAATAAATAAAGATGTATTTTATTACTTTCTGATCCATAGTACATGGAAAATACTCATTCCCCATTGTGGGGCCAACCATGTTCTATATTTCAATTCCATAGATTATGACATATTCTCAAAGAGCTACAGTGTGTGACCCTCTAGGCCCTTATCTCCAAAAGTTAGGAATAATATTCACCAACCAAGACTGGGTTCTAGCAACCCATCAAGGCCCCTATAGAGACAAGGAAAAAGTAAAAGTGACTTCTGCCTTCCTATGAACATAGAATTTGTAATATAATCACTTCATCCTCGATGTCCAAATAATGAAGAATGCACAATAGTTTCAACATCCCTTATCTTTGTTTCTTTTATTTATTGATATTTCTAAACGGTTTTACCTTTCACTACCATGGAAATGGATTTAATGAAGGTTCTACCATCCTAATTAACCATTCTTGAGATATCACTTCCTTAACTCGGAAGAAAAAAATATTATATTTCTCATTCAATCAATGTCTTTTCACCAATGATCTACCCAACACAAAATACCTCACCACAACTTCATTACCATGGTTTTTTCCTTGCATCAATGTATAAATTAAATAACATACATTGATAATGATCTCATGTCTTTAGACCATGACACATATATATACATAAGAATGAGAAATTATTCATAAAACATGAGGTTTTCTTATTATATGGGATTGTTCTCATGATTTCAACTACAAGAGATTATCAAGTTAGGATATAATGAGAAGAAGAATCAATGCATATGAGCCCTTAGCACCTGATCATCATAGATCATTTAGGTCCTTTCAGAATGATGTAATTGGACCCTAGGATATTACATTAAGATTACAACCATGGAATCCTGAGGTACTCATCCTGACATGGGATCTACTCTAAACCTTGGATAAACATGTAATCTAAGGACATTTCTATAAAAAATGTGGATGTAGGAGAATCTACACTATTATGGAAATATAAACAGATGTATATATAACAGACTGCATACATGTATGGAAATAAAAATACAAAACAGGTTATATCTAGGTCACCCACATTCAAAAAATACACCTGGGAGACCACATCAGAACTCATATTGAATACACTTGGGATACTACAACCACAATCAAATGCACTAATAGACCTCCATCCATAATAGCCATTGCAATACCGACCTCGTCAGGAAGAAAGAGCAGGGAAGAGCGGGTGCCCACCCATCCATCCTCCCACTAGGTTGTTATGAAAGACACCCCCACATGATTATGAGGGTGATCAAAATATAATTTTCAACATGTACGGGGTGTGTATAGAAATAACAAGAATTTTCAACATTATATATAGTATCAAATACTCAACTCCAACTTCTAGGTTCATAAAAAAACCAACATACTCACAACATATAAAATTTTGTTTCTACCTCTAAATGCATAACTCAAAACAAAAAGTCACAAGCATAATTTAACAGTCCCATACAATTCACATTTAAACATTCTATTCTTTAAATTATATAGAACCAACCACTTTTAACCACACTACCCATTATTTAATTTTCCATTAACAAATTTCCATCCCATTAAACAAACCAACCCATATCCTTTTAAACACTATTTAATATTCAATTATTTATTCCATCACTACTCTTTTATATATAATAAGGCAACCACATATCAAAAGAATCTCCACATTCCCAACAACCTCACATCACCACCCCAACGCACGACCCAACAAACCTCCTCCTCACCACCCCAAACAAATGTACAAACAACCACATACTCACATCCCTAGAAACACAAAAATCAAACTATCATCCCCACAATACTCAAACACACATCTTCATCCCACATGAACGACTTCTTTTCACGACACATAAAGATCCATGTACATATTTTAAAAGGGGATTTCATAAAATTTAACATTATTTTAGGGTTGTTATCACACAAACCAAAATTCAAAAGAAACCATTTTATTATAAAAAATATACATGGTTATCCAATTTCCTATTCATGGTAATACCAAACAATTACAAACAAAAATGTAAAAGAACATGTATGCAGCACAAAAAAAACCCCTTAACTACCATAATTTTTAGTAAGCCATCAAGCCCGAACAATTCAAATTATCTCAAATAATATCAAGGGTGTAATAGCATGTCAATGAAACCTCAATACACCTTTACAATTCAATTAACCAATTTATTTATATCTATTTAATCAATCACCTCCAAAATTAAAAGGTAAAAGAATATACCCCACCCACATGATGAAAAAATTAAGAGAAATGAGGGAAATATTACCTTTATGAACCTTTCCAACATGTTTCACAACATATGGAGAGAATGAATGAGGAAAACAACAGCTGCACCATGAGGAATCATAGATAAACCTAAAATGAATCACTAGACTATCAGAAAAAACCCAAGGAACACGCCATAAAATATAAATACCACTTTAGGGGATCTATGAGATTAGAACAGAAGAAAATGAGTGGGAAGGAGAAGAGAACTCACAAAATATCTTCCACGGATTTCCAACCAACATCCACAGAGATCCACAAATCAAATAGGGATTTCTAATGAATCTGAGAACACACGAAAGAGACAGGGTTAATAAAATATGAGAGGAAGAAGAGAGAGTGTATGAATGAAGGAGAATTTGGATGAAATTAAATAGCAATCAGCATTGTTTTAGGGGAATATAAGGCTTGTAATCCCTTATCATGGAGTGTAATCCCCGTGTTTCGATTTCCACAAAAAAAGTCACCTATTGATTTCATTATTTATTTTACAATGAAAAAACAACACGTTTTGAACATACCCTATAAAATACATGAGTGTGAATTTGATGTTGTGTAATCAACTTACAAGATTTGTAATTTCCATAGTGATTCTGCAGCAACTTCAACTCATATGAACACTCCCTACCATCCCCTTGACACATTAAACACTAAAAACTAGCAATGTAATGGACTAAGATGGAATGGATCATTACATAAGATAACTATCAGACGATTATCTCCCTCAATAATAAAAAAATGATCCCAGAAAATAAAGTGGTTTATACAACCCCCGAAGAGATACCTCTCAAGGCTCTATTCATAACTCAAATGCTTCTAGTAGCTAAAAATAAAAACCCAAATTGCGAAAAAAATCAATGAAAAAACACTCTATACCTCCCTATAAACAACCACTACACAGACAAAAAACCACATTTTCTTGAACACACAAATAAGGTAATTTCATCCACCAATTCATGATCTTATCTTCTTTTTCTAGCACTAACAGACCTGTACGAGTTTATTAGGAAAATTGTGGATGTGTCTTGATTAGGAATCAGCTCTTCCCTTATCCATATGTCATGTTTTATCACACATTACACCTTACACATCACGAATCATGAAAACATCACATCTCATAAAATAAACGGAACCTAACATCACACTATAAAGAAAAATATAGGAAAGATATGTTCAAAACATCTCTAAGTACTGGTAATGTATTTGCGTTTCTCACTCTCATGTAATCTCTTCTAGTCGACCATTCCTCTAAAAAAACATGAACCAATGGAATTGTTCATTCATGTAGTACCTTATCTTGATGAACTTAAATCTCTAATGGAAACTCCAATTTTTTTATCCTCGATATCCAACACTCCACATTAGATGACATGGGAGTCATCCTTAAGTTACTGAAAAATCTGAGACATATGGAAGAAATTATAGATACTATTAAATTGATGTGGCAACGCCAACTGATATTGCACCATGACAAATCACCCCAACACCACAAAGGGTTCAACAAACCTGGGAGAAAGCATACTCCCTCTACCAAACCTCCAAAAACCACATTTAGGAAAAAAACACATGGGACCCTACATCAAACTCCAAGGGCCTCTTTCATGAATAAACATAAGACTTATTCGTGCCATTTACTCCATTCATCCTATAATGAACAAATTAAAGTTTCCCTATCATGCTCTGCACCACATCGGGACCGAGAACTGTTGTATCCCATAACTCCATCCCGCACAATAGTGAATGACACATTCTTCCATAAAAATATCAAAATGGATTCAATCTAATGTAAGAGTGGTATATATTATTTTAAGAACACCCTATCAATGTGAAATTTCATACCCATGATTCGCTAATGTACATTGTGCATGCCCTAAACATATCATCTAATGTATGCATTTTATGTTCCATTTTCCCATCTTTTTGAGGGTAGAATGTCGTGTTGATGTGTAACTGAGTTCCGAAAAAATGTTTCAATCCCCTCCAGACTAGTGAGGTATAATATGTGTCTCAATCCCATAAAAGAGACATAATATGTCCATGAAACTACACCAAATCATCCACATATCACTTATATAAAACATACACCATTCCCAAATATTTGATTCGTATGAAGGTGATGATTTTGTAAAATGATAAACTATCACCCAGATATCATCATAAGCTCCATGACATCTCAGTTACCCTATGATGAAATCCATAGTAATTTTTCTTCATTACTAATAAATAACAAGATATTTTTATAACAATCCACAAGAAACCTGATACTTGACCATTACTCTCAGTAAAACCACAAAGTTCCCACAAAGTCTGCCACTTCCAATATCACCTGAGGCCACAAAAACCACATCCTCAAGACATGGTATATTTTGGAAATTCCTATGTGTACCACCAAATATTTTCTATGAAACTCACAATGGGATACCTTGAAAATTTCCACTGAAACAAGAATCCTTACTTAAAACAACATCTGATAATGACCACCCTCTGAGCATCCATCAAGAGCATCACCATAGACAAAATGATCATGCAATACATCTACTCTCATTCTCCCCACTAAAACATTTCCACATATTTCATCAAATAAGAATACACTTTTTTCTTTAACAATCATCCTTTACCACCATATAGTATTGAGTATTTGTGAAAGGCCTCAAACTCCTCAATTTCTCTCCAAGCATCCTTAGATTAATGGAAAACATATTTCTGTGACATTCTTCTCAAAGCATCAACCCCAAAATTCCACCTTTTGGAGGTTTAAGGGATTTTAAAATCATATTAATGAAGAGACTCCATCCAACTACACTATCGAAAGTTAAAATCCCTTTAGAAAAAGACACACCCCAAGATATTGTGATATGTAAAGACCATAAAGTCCTCCCCAATGTGGCAATGTCTCAACAAATTTAGCACAAACACAATCACTGTTAGCTCTAGAACATGGGTGGAATAGTTATTCTCATGTAGAGGTAACTTCCTAGACCCATAAGAGATCATTTCCCACTGTTTTGACATCACACATCCCAATCCCAAAGTAGAAGCATCAAAAAACAAATCAAACATCACCCATTCCTCAGACAACAGGAGCACTAACTAACATCCCTTTTAGGTAACCGAACACCTTTCAACACTAATCAATCTACACAGAATCATTCTCATTCATTGGAAAAGATATCAATGAGGATAAAACATGTGAGAAATTGAGAAAAAACCTTCGATAAATTCCAACAAGACTAAGAATACTGTGAAGCTCTGCCACTTTGTAGGGAGACTCTAATGAAAAAGCTAATTCAACCTTCGATGGGTCTATGGACACACCCTGCTGATACACCAAATGCCCGAGGAAATGGACCTATCATTTCTAGAACATGCACTATTATAACATTAAATAGAGGTGGTGACATTGAAAGACATTCAATGTAGTTATGAGATGATCATCATTCCACTCCTATCACTTCAATTAAATAAAGATATCGTTGATGAATAAAATGATCAAATGATCTAGTAACTCATAGAACATGGAGATTATACGACCCGTGAATATAGGTGGTGCATTCGTTACACCGAACAACATGCCTACAAACATGGTGTGCCAATACCTTCATCTAAATGAATTATTTAGGATAACACTATCCTACACCCACAACTGTTGATATCCATACCATATATATATATTCAAAAACCTATCACCACTCTCAGATAGAAAAAAAAGCATGTATCATCATAAGAGGGTAATAGTTCTTTACCATCGAATGATTCATCCTTTGGTGGTATATATACAACCTCAGAAAACCATCTTCCTTCTTGACGAAAAAAACTAGAGCTCCCCACAGTGACGAATTAGGCTGTATAAAACCTTTATGAATTAGATCATTTATTAAAACCCTCAACTCTTACTACTCAAAAAGGTTCATTCAATATTAATTCATAAAAATCGAAAAATATCAAGGCTACAAGTCTATCCCAAACTCAAAATCATGTCGATGGGGTAGCATTACCACCACCTTCAGAAAAACAACTAGGAACTCCCCATAGACCATAAGGATCTATACCATGACAACATCTAATTATTCCACTGAAAAATACACTAACATGGAATAAAGGGTACCTACACATTGACTTCCCACCTAGAAACCTCACACACCAACAAAAATAACACATTCATCATAAACATCTGAATGCATGACTCTCCTCCAGAAGAATTCGATAACATCATGTACAGAATACAATAAGTTTATTCCATGGATGAAATAATATGGTTGTATATATTGAATGAAAATATCTCCATAGGACTGGTGTGGTACCATTATTATTCTACACTCCAAGAACATGTCAAATCAACACTCGGGGATTAAGAATCCTCTCTATGTCTTGTCCTATAGAATTGGCTAGAGTGGGTGAAACAAAGTAGTTTCAAACTCCTAAATCAAACATGGTGCAAAAAAGAGTACTAAACTAACTGATTGCATGTCCAACAATCTCTTGTCCCTCTGAAACTACTACCTCCACTTTGTGCAACTGAACATGTCCAATGCTTCTAGCACTGTATTGATGACCTCTTATATGAACATGCATAGGTTGTGGTACATGAATATGAGGAACAACATAAGGTGATAATATATATGTTTCACCTCCCCTACATGAATAAAAACATAATCCCCTATTTCTGAAATGGTCTCATTGGAAACTACTACTAAGGATAGAGATAAATATATAAAAATACACCAAAATTTTCCTGGTGATCCCCTAGGAGCAAGATCTGGAGATGTCCAAAAACCAAACTACCAAAACACACTGGAATAATGATTCCAAAAAAATCATGGAAACTAATACAAAAAGATGACTGGAAAGGAAGCTGCTGAGGTCAACTCCCTTCTAGTGGAAATATCGAAATCTTGGGGGCCTGCGACCTACCACTAACAACTCTTCCCCTCAAAGAACCCTAATGGCTCTTCATTTATAGTGTACATCCTCATGAGTGCATTATGCCTTCACATGACGATCTAGATATGTTGGAAATTTAATAAGAGTAACTGAATACTATTTTGAAAGGCATGGTTCCCCCTTAAGACGTCTCATACAAGACTCCTCATCTGGATTTTTATTTCGTAATAGTGAAGAAGGTCCTTGAACTTAATTCCGACCTCCCAAACTGGAATTCTCCCCTATTGAAGAGAAATAATCTCCCACCTCTTCACATCATTCATGGTTGATTAAAAGAACACTGTCAAGAACACATTCTAGAGGTCAACCCACAAAACATCATTATACTTTTACTCTCCTAGATACACCATCCACCACTTACATGCAACTCCAAACAACTGACTGAATGCCAAAGGGACATAGTATTCTGTCGAGACCTGTATAAAAACAAACGTGATTTTAAATTCCTCCAGCTAGATTTCTGTTTCCACATCTCAAACACTACACCTATGCTTTCCTAAAGATTTTTTCTAGAAAACACGCAACTTCCTCTACCACTTATCATCATCTTCAACCAGATCAACCGTAAACTATAATCCAGATCAACCTGTAGAACCTCAACTGCATGAGCCACACATGGTCAATGACGACGAGACAAAGCTGAAAGGAAAATAAGGATTTACTATACCCAAGTAGTATGCAAGGTTCTCCATTAATATTTATTTTAAATAATTTAATTCATTTTTTTATCCATTTTTAATTTCCCAAAATAAATCAATTCAAATAACAAAACAAATCATTATGAATCAAGTACCTTTCTTAGGTTTCTACACTACATGTATTGTAACCTCACTCAGTTGATTGGTTGGTTTAGTGTCAATTCATTAGATCATAGGGGCCTAATATCCCATGTATTATCTAGTCTTACCTAGCATATGTCACGCACCAAGATCATCTGACATTGTTTCCCAAACAACTCATGATATCCTCAAGTCCCTAACTAAAAATACCAGCTTATCTCTCAATAATTACCTCTGATACCACTATTTCATGACCCCTTCCCCCAATGACTCCTAGGATGGAAATGATGAAAGAGAGATTGTGACCCCCCGATCCCTGCCTCCAGTAGGCCTCGGGTTGGCGACTATCACCAACGGTGCACTAATATAAAAAATATGGGAGGAATTACCCTTTATAAGAAACAAGATCAGGGGATAAAATTAATCTTCCATAGTAACACCAAAAAAATATAAAAGATAAAATCAAACCATCCCACATTAAATTAAAAATAAAACTAATACAAATAAAATAATGTCTCCAAAGTAAATACCCAAATGTAAATCTAATGTAGTGACACAATGAATGTCAAGGATCCGAGCTAGTATGGTCCAACACTATCCTCCAAATCCTCCTGGAAAATAGAAATAAATTTTATATATATAGGGTGAGTATACAAAAAATCTAATTAGGAAAACCAAATTCTATCAAACACATGTGAAAGAAGAATAATATGTACCATGTGAGAAAAAAACAAAATAATAAGAAAATGTATCATGTTACACTAACTATCCCATCCTCACAATGGCATTCTAACCATGTAACTCATGTCGAGTGATTTAATATAACGTAAATCACATAGAATATAGGGTACCTCACAACACATTACCAATGATTATTTTCTCTCACACCCCAATGAAAAACATCTCGACACTCTAATCTCTTAAAAATATACCACATCACATCCCTCCCTCACACACCCGGGACTCACAAGACATCCTATACGTACACAACGGTTCCTCACAACACATATCTTGAACAAACACCTCATCATCTCTTCATAACAAATTTCATCACATCTCACCTCATATCATATCGAAGACACTTGGGAAATTAAAACACAATTCATCCTGAAGAAACCTATGATACCAAAACCACCATCTTATGCACTAAGAGACCTCTGACCATCAAAGCCTTTGAAATTCCTACCTTTCAATAGAGTAGGTAAGAGTGGGTGGCCAGACATCCATCCTCCCACCATGATGTTGGGAATGTCACCATACTGTGACAATGTAGGTGTTTGGAACATAGTTCTCAACATGGGTGGGTTACGTATATAAATCAAAAGAATGTAAAAGTCTATATATATATATATATATAGTATCAAACACTCATTCCCAAACTATGAATTCATAAATAAACTAACCGACTAATAAAAATTTCATTTTATTCTACCACCTCAAAATTCGCAACACCACACAAGAATCCACGACATCATTACATATTCCAAGCCAATTGCCATTTAATAATTCAATTATCTTCACTATTTAGAATCATCCACTTTAAACCACAAAACCCATCATTTACCTTTACAATATAATATTTCCATCACTTTAACTAATCCAACCAAATCCATTTTAAACATCATTTAATAATCTTTATTCATTCCATCAGTACTGGGGAATCTAACATATGGGACAAACATAAATCAAATAGTTCCACGTCCCGAATGACCTCCCCTCTCTTCTCTAAAATCACATCCAAACAAAACAACTCCTCACCGCCCCAAAAAGCACAACCAAAAAACCACATCCCCACCACCTCAAAACCACATCCCATAAACTATCATCCCCAAAATCCCCAACAACACATCGTCATCCCACATGCAAGACCACACACCAAAAAACAACAATATCCATTTAGAGATTTATATTGGTTGTTTTATCACATTGCACATTTTTAGGGGAATTATCACACAAACCAAAATCATAGGGGGACCATTTTATTATCCAAATATACATTGTTAGAAAATTTCCATATTTGGGTGATATAGAACAATCACAACAAAAAAATCAAACCATACCCATCTAGTGCATATAATTCCACAAAAGGCAATAATTTTCTATACGGTATCAAGCCCAAACAATTCACAATAACTTAAATAATATCATGGATGTAAAAAAATCAAAATAAAATCTCAATTCCCATTTTCAATTCAATTAAAAAATTTCATTATAATTATTTAATCAAGAATCTCGTAAATCCACAGTTAAAAAAAGAAACCCCTCTAACATGATTCAAAAATAATGTGAAATAAGGGAATTCTTACCTTATGAAATATTTTAGACATATTGTGCACCATATGGAGAGGAAGAATGCCTGAAAAACACATACCCACCCTGAGGACCCATATATCAACCTAAAATAAATCCCAAGACCATAAAACATAAGCCAAGTCATTCCCCTATCGAAATAAATTCCACCATAGTGGATCCTCATAACCACAATAGAACACAATGGTTGAATAGTGGAAGAGAACACACCATAGATTAACAAAAAATACCCAAAGAACCTCCACTCAGATCAAATGATCGAAAAGGGAGAAAGAAGTGATATAGGAAAACCTCGGAGAACCTTTTGTTTGTCCAAAAAAGCGGAAGAAGTTAGAATAAACAAATGAATGAAAATTTAGTTGAATCAATTTTAAATATTCCAGGTATTGGGGGATTACATGACGTTTATCACCTATCACATCATGTAATCCCTGGGGTTTAGTTTCTGTAGAAAAATGCAACCCTTCTTCATTTTATTTTTTATTTAACACTAAAAAAAATACACATCATGAACCAATCCTAAAAATCTATAAAAAAGGCTTTCACATCATGTAATCCACTAACACAACATGCAATTCTTGTCGGAGCGTTGTTTCACCTACAAGTCCTACAAAAACTCTAGAAACGTCTCCTGAATACCTCCAACACTCGAAACGGATAAGTTAAAGCTCCAAGAAATCAATGAAAATTAAAATAAAGATACATGAGGGTGAAATTTCATACTGGCCTATTCTTATAGAGTAGCAACATTTATATGAATCCCACCTTGAATTGAAAAAAATATTATTTATAAAAAAATAGTTTTGATGTTATCACAATGATTTCACTGATACCGTCATTAGGATTCTAGATACATTTGAACCATGTCTTATATTCTATGTGCTTCTTGTTGAGTTAGTAATTTAAACCAGTCTTTTGTAAAATATAACCAAAAAAAAATTTATGACTCTAATTAATCAATGTTGTGGGTTTTCAATAATAGTTTAACAACAAATCAAATCCTTTCACCCATTAATTCTTGTTTTTATCCCATAATAATATAATTTTCACAATATTATTTTATTAGGGTATGGTTACCATTATAAATTGTATCATGGATTAATTTATCCTGATTATCAATAAATAAATTGAATCTTATAAACTATATTTAGTTATGCAATTCCCAATTTTCATAAAAAACATTCTGTTTTATTATAATGCCTGACATTATTAATTCATAGTTTGGATAGTATTCCTTTCATCAAACTAGAAAAAAATCCACATATAGAAACCAAATGGATTCCAAATATCATATTTCCTATATAATTTCATATTCTCTAAAAAACCACATTGTAATTTTCCCATGAAACATCATAGATTACACATATAGCCCATTTCAGTTGTTTCATCAAACATTAAATCCAAAATCACCCACCAACTAACATTTATTGTCTCAAAGTAAAACTATATATTTTTAAAATAATAATATAAGATAAATTTCACATATGTACGTGCATCCATAAAAATACCCCAACACAAGGCTTCTAGTTACTAATAACTGTTATTGAGATCCTCAAGTGAAATTTCAAGGCCATTGTGAACATATATCCACTTCATAATCAAACATGTCATCTTCAATATGTCCATAAAACCATAAATCTAATAAATATTTATTTTTATTTCCTATAAAATTATTCTCTGTTTAATATGTATTATAAACTAGAAAATTAATAATGGATTCATCTCTCTTTAGTTACACATAACCATAATGAATTATTTAAGGATGATTAAATTCAAATATCTATTAGAAAGGTACATGAAATATATCATGAATTATAATATATTTCACTGAAAAATTAAATATTTTGTAACTCCCCAAATCATTTATATGGTTAAATTTTTTACAAGACCTCAATGTCATAAAGGCCTTGAGAAATGATAAAAATTATGATTCCTAATATCAAACACTAGATTTCAGTATCATTTATTAAAAAACATTCTTTCATATTTCATCAATAATATTTATTATGATCTTCTGAGATAATTTAGAATCATCTATTACGATTCTAGTAAAACATTATGTCTCACTATCCTGAATCAAATAAAAAATTTAGAAATATGGTCCCTCATATAATTATTTAAATACAGACATTTGAATTAAATAGTGGTAGATACTGTTTTAAGAAAAATATTATAGAGCTATGTGATCCTAAATTTTGTCACGAAACTCATGAATGCATGGATAAAGTATATCATTTTCTATTTTACTTATATTCATATAATTTCTAATTAATTGAGTTTGGAATGATATAGATATTTTTATTAATTATACAGATTATTTTTTATGATCTCTGAAAAATGATATGTAAATAACAAATCCGGACATGATATAAAATAATTTTGCACACTATAATATCTCATGACCTTTGGAGCATAATTTATATGAAACTAATAAACTATCTAAGTATTCTAAATTTTATAAATGTTTAGAACCATTATTTAAGTGATTTATAATTACCTAAACCACATCACATTCATTTAGTGATTTTTGGAAAATGGATAACATACCTATAAAATTAATTTTCTATTATAGAAGAAGTATTGAAAAATTTTCCCCCCTATCCTATTATATTATGTATTTACTAAAATATTTGCAAGGAACCCCAAGAAATGTATTTACACTAATTCCTCATATCACAAAACCAAAAGTATTGTCGAAAATAATAGTATATTATTATCTATACATAATGAAAAACCTAAAAAAATGTGAAAATTTATCCATTCTTATTCCCATAACCATGTGGGACATAATATTATATATGAAAATATAGAATAAAAATTTAATTTATAGTACATTCCACTATGTTCCCCACAACATATATTCATTTATGAAAAAAATGACATAAAAAATTGAACTCTCAACCTCATACAATTTCTCTGTCGATGATAAATTGAAATTAAAGGGACACCATACCAAAAGATCTCCCTGTTCATACAAAACGTTATATAATTCATTTAAAATATTTATAATTATCCACTAAAAAATTTATTCATATACTAAATTTACTTATGATATTTTATATAATATTATTGACAACAAAATTTCTTTTATTATAATTATATATCATCACAAAGAAAAAAAATTGAATATATCCATCACATAATCCCTAACAAATATATAAATACAAGTGAGACAAAATATATTCTAGAATGCCAAATGATATCTTATTATAAAAATAATTCAAAAAACTCATCTGGTTTATGAGAATATACATAACCATGGACATATAAAGATGTTGAGTTGGGGCATTATTATTTTGTATCCATAGTTATCATGAAACATATATTATAATCTAGGATTACCAAAATATTATAGGACCCTGACCAGCATTGTAGGAGTAAATATAAACCTCATAAAGAATACATAGATTAGGTAAAGTAATAATGCATTCAAATAATAGTGTCTTTATCAACTCTTAAAATGAAGCCTCACACTTATCATATAATAGTGACACTACTCTTTGGTAGTCATTATAATCATTAGTGTTGATAGATATAACAATTTGTTGTTAAATCTTGGGTAATTCAAAAAAATGTTGATGAAATTCTAAATTTCAAAATATTTATATATGTATCCCAATATGTAAGTTCAAACATCTTATCTTCAATCATATAATAATAACATTAAAATTTAGTTACTACAATTAACCTAAAATATAAATTCATAAATTATACATTGACATATTAACATCATGTTTATGTGCCCTCAATGTCAAAAACGATGATAGTAAAATTCCAAATACACTTTTTAGAACATCATGATTACATAAATATAATATTTATAAACCCAAAAATAGATGATTTGAAATATTAATTGAATAATGAATTCATCAGGGCCATGAAAATTAATGGACACTTAGTTAAAAAAATGTAATATAAAAAATATAAAATTACCATATTGGGGGAAGAAATATGTCAAAAATATATCTCCATATCAAAATAAATCATAAAGAAATCCATATTAAAAATCAATATTAAACACCAAATGGGCCTTCTAAATGGATGAATAAAATCATTAATTAATTTTAATAGATTCATACTCATGATAGTTTTATATTTCACCATTTCATAATCAACATAATACCCCAAAATATTATAATTATTCTTGAAAAAAAACAATTTTGTACCCTAGGGTGATAGAATTTTCATTATAAATCCTCTATATTTATGATATTATAGTCGAATATTAAATTAACTCAAATTAGAAGAATCCATATGATATGGGGACATAAAGATACACTCAGATACCTACAATATCTCTATAATAAAATTTACCTTCCTAATTGAAGTACGTCTATCTATTGCATCAGGTAGAACGTCATGAAACCTATCCAACACTCGGGGGAGACCAATAGTTCCACTACTTCTAACTTATCTGTAGACTATTAATATAATTATATTTTGAATATCCTTTATCTAACATAAATAAATTTCAATATTTATTGTATCAAAATCCTATAATCAAAATGAATCATGAAACTCCTCAGTAGAATGAGTGGTTTTCAAATTCACTTGAAATAAATCAATGCTAGATATGAAATGATTTAACCAATCAAATATGGAAATAATATAAAATGAATTTATCTCCAAAATAAATAATTCATATAAATACGCACAAAACCTATAAAAACATCACATCATGGACATATTATATTATTCAATTTATTTTTCTCAAAAAATGTGACACCTATAAGTTTTATGATATGTTTATTTTGAAAGAAATAAAATTTTTTTAATAGGTTGTGATACATGAAACGCGAGTCCAGATGAACAGTAATACATTACACTATTATAACCCACCAATTAAAATGGTTTGTATGAATATGTATAATTAATTTATTATAAATTCAAATATGAAATAAATTTATCAATTATCGATTTATTATAAATATAAAGAAAAATTAAATGTAAAATAATGTTTTCCTGAAATAGTTTCTATGCGTGTAACGTGTTTTGGTCATAATAAATTAAATTGATCAATATTGATGAATTATATTGATGAAATTTACATATTAAATATTAAAAAATATTCTAGCTTTCAGAAAATGTTTTTTAGACATTAGATATGAAAAAATATAATTTTATGCATAAAAATGGATTGTTCTTACAATGGATTTCATCATGTTCTAAAACGTTATTTGTAAAATAAATTTCTTCCACATATCAGAATTGAATTTAAAAAAAAATATTCAAGAACTTTTAATCATTAGGTTTTAATTTAGTTATATTTTCTTTATTTTTTAATCATTTTTAATAGTGACTGTGGAAAACATTAATGCCTTAGTAAAGGGAAAACCCTATTAAAATTGGTAAAAATAATGTGTTAAGGTTAACATTTTCCATGTTAAATATTAATTAATGATAGGAGTTAAACCCTTATAAATTATTTATTCAAATGCAATTTTATAATGAGAACATGTACATGAAAATGACTTATATAATATATCATTCAAAAAAATAATAATAAATGACACTATTTTAATTTTATATATCTATTTTTTGTCCAACTAAGGACAAAATCAAAGTATAAAAGAATATAAATGTATATTATTTTTTCAATATACTATGTTTCATGATTGTAATCTTTTTACAATTTAAAGTTATTATATAATTACTATACATTATAATGAAATGATGAGGAATAATTTCTTCAATTAATAAAAAAAAGTATTTTTATATTTATAAAAATAGTAAATGTTATATAATTTGAATGAGTTATAATGTTCCTCAAATTTTAAATATTATTATAACATATTTTTTAATAAATTATAATCTAATTCCACATTTTTATGATTTATTTTAGGTCAAATAAGATTAATAATATAAAAAATGAAAATAATGGTATATTATGAAATTAATATTATGGTAATGTAAATAAAAATTATATTTAAAAAGGATATTGTTGATCTTACATGGTTTAATTTTGCATCCATTTTCAATTTATAATCCTATTTTTTAAATATATGTAATATTATAATCCTTTAATACCAAAAAAGTATTTATGTTTATTTTTGTAAAAATATGTTAACTAAGGGGGTGAACCAGCATATAAGATTTAACATACCATTGAACCATGCCAAATGTTTTTTCATTATGGTATTTTAGCCATATCAAACATCATCTTTAAAATTGTGACCATTTTCATGATTTTTTTCTTGAGAATGACTTAGTTACATTTTAATGGATCTAAAATATGCATGTTTTTACTTTCCCTCCATTATAAAAGGACACGACTTACTCCACTTCATTAAACCTCGTTAAAAAACATTTCTGGACCAATACCTATAAATTAATCTTTTAATAATCATTATTCATGTCTTAGAGGGGTCTATATCTCTAATATTCCATCACTATGTTTTTTAAAGGATCTAAAGTGAGTCTCTTATAGAGGAGGTAAATGTCTTATCTAATATAAGTGAATTTATTTCTTTTTGTACATCATCTAAATATTTATTATTTAACATAAAATAAAAAATTTTGTACTAAAATTTTTTTTATTTAATTACCATTATTACACCACCAAAATCCACCCCCTCATCCATTAAATTTGACGTAAATTTATCACTTGTGATTATGTACGACATATAGTCTCCATGAAGCGATACATTTCATTTTACACCACCATATTTAATATGTGATTATTATATGTTTATTAATGGTTTTATGTGATTATTTTTATATAAATATTCATATTTAATTATAATGTAACATCTACATTCTTACCATCAAATTATTTTAGAAAATTATAACATCTATTGTGCATTCCTAGGAACTACCAGATTCAAGAAGCGATGTGATAAATTTTTCATTTACATTTTATATTGATAGAAATAAAGATATTTTTACTTAATATATACGATTTTTATTTTATAATAATTATTTCATAATGCTCAATTATTATTTATTATTCATTTTTTTCATCATTCAAAAACTGAAAACAACAATCATGCATACGTATGACCTACTGTCTCCAGGAACAGTGTGTTTCATTTTTATATATTTATATTTTTTGAATTAATATAATAAATATATAATTAATGTATATAATATTCATTTCATGTTTAAAATTATATACATTATTTATCCATGATATTTTTAAAAGGTTTGAAACTACATAACTGAAACATGAATGTAAAATGAATCAGTCTTTAACCAGAATAGTTAATTTACCAATGAATTGTACATGAACATGTCATAGGAGATTAAAATTATACATATATTATATGATATTAAATATAATTGTTCTATAATTAATTTATAATAAATATTTATTTATTATTTATTAGGTTCAGATACATACATATAATATTATACCTGATATGATTATATTTCAAAATATCGTCATTGTTTAGAATTGTTTATGTCTAAGTGTCCATATAGAGACCCGACTTTTAATACATTAATATTATATCATTTTAATGATAAAAACATAAAACAATTACACCATGAGGGTCCAATGTTTTAGTATCTTGGAAAAACTAGGACCATACAAAATTATTACTACATAAAACATAAACATTAATCTAATTTCTTCTTGTCTAGATTCTTATTCGCCCTTGATTTATACTCAGTACACGTAATCACATGAGGATATACATCAAAAGGGGTCAAATAAAATCAAATTAATATGATATATTATAACATGAAACAATGTTACATGGGGTGATAATAATATTAACATCATCATAATTATCATGATAAGACTCATTAGATAATAACATCGAATGTCATAATGCATAAAAATGGAACATCATGTCTTAGTGTTCTTCTAACAATAATTGTTTTAAACAATGATAGAATCATGATCCAAAATATTTCAATTTAATAATGAGGTTCTTGAAATTACCCAATTTATTGGGGCACTATATAATTTTGGTCACACCTGTCACATCATAAATTTTACATTGTGCTATTTAATCCTAGGTGTACCCATCACATCATATTATATACATTTTCATGCATTCCAGATGGAATATATATCTAATAAGAACATAAATAACCCTTGGAAATTAATGTGTTTAAAATCATTCAATTATAATATTTTGGAAGCCGAATTAATGTTGTAATAACATACTAGATATAAGAATCAGCAACCATGAGTGAAGGAAACAATCGGGAGATGTAAAAGGTGTGTTTTTTTGAAAGATGAGTTCTTTTGGAAACAATGTGTTTTTCATAAACCCAAGTATAAAACTTTTATATAAAAGATATGCAATGATAATTATGAATAACATATTTTTAAGGAAAAACCATACTAAAAATGGAGTGAAAGAGGGAAAACCCAATGAAAAGGAGTTGGGTTCAAGAATTTCACTTACCTTGTATCTGAGTATTTTCTTCACATTAATGAAATGTATAGTGATATTATAATAATTAATTAACTATTTATGAACATTTAATACATTAATATGGTAATTATTGATTAATTATGTCCCTTTTATTGTGTTTTGGTTGTGTTATAGATTTCAACTTCATTTTTTGGGAGTGTTTTTTTCTTTGTTTTCATAAACAATTCACTTGTATTCATGAATGAAGATCGTCTAAAACAAGGATAAACATCAAAAATTTATAAAAGAAGATACTAATTATATTATAGGAGATGAAATGTTCATATAATGAATTTTTTTATATACCATGATTATGAATCATTAGATAAAAGTTAATCATGGTCGTTTTAGGTTAATTTGGCCAGTTTTTGGGTCACAACAAACATGTTTTGTATTATCATTTAGTATTATGCATAAAAGTTGATTCCAGAATATAAAAGTGGTTTAAAATTAATGTTAAAATAATTTTTCATCAATTTAATGGTTTTATTATCATCTTTCAAGGCATTGAAGTATAATGTAGGCGCATCACCCATGTTAATGGTAAATTGACACATCATGGTAAATGAATTCATTTTGAACATTAAAGAGAGAGAGAGACGGTTTTTTGATGAATAATATACCATCAATGTTATATAATAATATAATATAAATCATAATGGATTTATCAAGATATTTGGATAAGATAAGTAGAGGACAAGAGAATAAAAGAAATAAAATTTGAAAGGAAAATGAAATAAAAGATATGTAGAAAGTACATCTTGAAAATATCATCCTTGAGAGCCTCTTTAAGGGAGAGGATTTGGATTTTTTTAAGAGACCATGGGATATTTGACGTGGACTAGGAGCATGGGAAAATATATAATAAAATTTATGAGTAGGAATAATTCATTATTGGTGTGAGTAAATGTGGTTGTAAAGGGTGGTATTTATAGTGAAGGGGAGAGGGGTTTTCTCAATAATTTAATCATAGTTTATAATTTTTTTACAATGATATGAATTAGTTAATAATTATATCAAAAAATATTAAAATAATGAATGTTGGTTTGTGATTTTGGGCACATATTAGCTTTCCATCAACTATAACTCAATGAATACATGTATTTATCAATTATCATAAATAATCACCTTTTACTATTCATTAGAAATTCAAGTTTTTTTGAAAAATCTCAAAAATTCACACTATTTATTTTAAAACATATATTTAAAAAATTAACTCATATTATTGAAAATAATTTTAAAAATATGAATAATTTAAATTTTAATTAAAATAATCATTTATATGGGAAAAAACTGATATTGAAATTGAAACTGATTTTATAACACTTTGAAAAATTACTTAACGACTCCTAAAATTATCATAATATTATAAGACATTAATATATTAATATAATAATACATTTTATAAAAATTTATTTTCTGGTAAATTATTAAATTATTTAAAAAAATTATAGGGAAATATTTTTGACTTATAACAATAATAACACTTAATTAATAATTTTTTAAAAATATTTACTTATTATATGATATAATTACATCATATTACCATATATATGATGCGTAAATTTTATTTACTTACTAAAATGGGTGAGGTTACGATTCATCTGGTAGATTTACTATTCACAAGGGTCATATTACTATTCTTAAGGCTATGTTAATATCTCTTCAGTATAGTATCTTTAACATCTTGAAATAATTTTTATTTTATTATTCATAATTTATATGGATTTAAATATGGTGTATATGGGATTTTTTGTGCTTTATACTATATAAAATTACTATAAGACAAGTTAAATTTCATTGATAATTGTTTGGGGTCGTTACACACCACTAGGGTAATTATTTGTTAATTCTATAATAAAACCAATATATATTCTTGTAATATATTTTTTCGATAAATTATATTTTTATCTTTACAATTATCACTCTATAAAAACTAATGATATCAAATAGACTTTTTAAGAACTATTCCCCTTATTTTTCTACATGGTCAAAAATATTTCACTTCTATAGATTAACTTTTATTAATTTGTTTTAAGGAATTTTTTTATTATTAACCAATTATTTTATAAATATATTTTTTTGTAAGATTGTATTTTTAAAAAATTGTATGAATGTGAACTTCTCGCCAATTTTTGAATAAGGTATTTTTTTAAATTTTTATAGAATTGTGAATGGGATGTTTTAATTAATATTCAGGTAGAACCTAAATTCCCAAAATCACAACCACTCACTTATTTGTGGGAAAATTTATAATGTTAGATAATTAATTTCAAATAATTATTTCCTTAAATTTGGGAAATTTTTAGATTCTAATTATTATTTTTCAATGTTAAAAGGGTAGTCTGTAAAATTTTTTATGAGATTTTTGAATGTTTTTTAGTTCAATAACCATCATTAAATATTATTTTTTACTTTAATTATTCTCTTATGATACTATCCACCATATTTAACTGGATTGTTTTTGATGTCTTGACATAGGAGAATAATAATATTCATTTTGTAGTTATTAATTGATTAAAATCTATTGATTTTAAGGGATATTGATTATGTTATATAGTTTATTAATATGATGAATGAATTGAACTTATTAGGGTATTGTTGTGAAATAAAATTAAATATACCACTTAGGCATAATTAGGTGTCAGTAGACAAATATATATTATGTATTTGGCCAAGTAATTCCCCATGTATGTATCTTTCTTAGATTAATGCCTCATTATATGTTCATGATGACCAATATTATGTATTCCATCATTATGAATTCATTTATTGATATCCATTATTTTATTTTAATAGTTTTTTTCCATGGAATAGTTTCAACCAAAAAATTTTATTTCTATAGATTTATTTGAAAAACATATATTCATACAATACTGTTCATGAATTATTTAGATTCCATTGTATGCATTCTATAACTAAGCATATGATATCACCCATTTTTTATGTTTTCATTATTCAAGAATACATTACATGTTTAATGATGGATATGGATAGATATTATAGATTTTATAAAGAAAATCCTAATGAAAATATATTGTTTTATTTTATGTTTTCAAATGCAATGTGGTATTCATGTATGTATCTAGTTTACCAGTACTATAATACTATATGGTCCATTATTATTTTTCATGTATTTAATGCCAATTTAATACAGTAACCAGTGGATTTGGGATAGTATTATGGGGGTATTTATAGTTTGTATTAGAGAAATATTTTTAGAATCCTTGGGATAAATATTTTGGAAATCATAAATTATAGAACATAACCCTATGACGGACCTTGATAATATTACACAATAAGACTGATCTTATAATTTTGAGAGTAGTTATATAGAAATTTCCAATTTAGGTTATATGTTTAACTAGTTATTTAATTATACACTATGATTCTTAATTTTATGATCTAATATAATTTCTGTAATTGTCTAGAAATGTAACCTAGGTGAAGGAATGAAGACTATATCAATGCATGCCATCTTTATAAGGATTTCCATCCAAGAAAAGATAATAAATATGGATATGGAGTTATAGCCTGCAAATCTATTTATTTCTAATAAATGGATATTTTCAATTAATAAAATATTTTTAACCTTATGATGTAATGAAAGAGAAAATCTTTTCTTGGTTGTTTATCAAATCATAGGGTAATAAATTACTTTTTTGTTATTGATTTAAAGGACTATGGATTAAGAGGAAATAGGGAGTGTAGAATAGAATTATTTAAAAGAAATTATCATAGAAAACTATTTTCCTCATGAATAATGAGTGTATATAGAGAAAATATTATTGAGTCTATAGAAAAAGGAAGCATAAAATGTTTCCTTGTTAAAAGAAATTCTTTGAAGGCAACTAGTATCCAAAACTTTTAGGTCATATTATGATATAATATCATATTCTATCAAAATAGATAAAAAATTATCATATGTCATATGGATTTAAAGGAAAGAGATGAAGAGAAGATAGAGTAAAAGATAGATACACAAATGAAGAGGAAGAATGTTTTTGAAAAATGTGATACTAATAAATGGAAACACCATGGTAGATTACTAAAATGAAAAAATGTATTCATAAAGCATGTAGAAAAAATGAATCCCGATTTTTACTGTAAGGTTAATAACGATTCCATCAAATTATAGTGATTTAAATGATTTGATATAGATAACTACTCCATTAAACTCAACAAACATCTAGGTAACATGTCACAAAATAATCCATGGGGTGAAGGTCATGATTATAAAATTACTGTCATCAATAAGTAATTTCTTTTTAATGTGGTGAACGATATAGTTTTATTATAATCTATAATTGAAAATGTTTTTTTTATTATATTAAATTTTCTTTTATATATTGAAATGCTTCTATGTTTATCTTATGATCACCTCAGCGATTATATATTACACGATTGGTGAAAACTGATGATTGTGTGATGACAACTTATAATGGTTATAACTCCTCTCCAATATAGGTTTAAGGTATGTTTCTTCAAGTTGGTATTATTATTATTCATCTAGTTTAATTTTATGTAATATTTGACATAGAATGGGTCTCCCAGTATAGATTCTATATTAATTGTTGAGGAAGTGAAGTTATATTTTATATTACAAATAAACTATCAATCATTTATCAGTGAGAGGAGAAACCTAAACACCTAATTAAAACATTGTCTATCATATGGAGATTTCTAACATATAATGAGGTATATTTATATTAAGTTTTTGAGGAGAAAATTAATAATGAAAATATTCATTTCTTAGGGATCTACTGATGTGTTTCTTATGAACCCTCTTATTCTTCTCTTGAATTTTAATTTTTTTTGTTTTTAATAGTGCTCATAGCATGTGATATGAATATTTGAATAACACTCTATAGTGTGGACTTGATTGGGTTATAGGAATTAAATTAGTAAAAATAATAGAATCAGGATAAGGTATTTATTTAGCTAATAGATTTTCTATATGGTGAACCTTCTATTTTTAAATGAAAAAAGATGGGTCAATGAATATTTACATTTATTATAAAAAATAATTATGAAAAAGAATATACTACCTTGTAATAATGTTATATTTGATCAATTTTAAGGAGGTCTATAATTTTCCATGAATACTCATTGAACTAGAAATCATCAACATATGATTGTGAATGTGGATATACCAAATAAGGTCTTCAGTACAAGTTATGGTCATTGTGAAATCATAGTAATATGATTTGGAAAAACATTATCATACTATAATTATGGACTAAATTATTTGTATCTTTATAGATTAAATTTATTATTTATTTGATATATTTAATAATATATTCATATTCAATAAATGGGAATGGAATATCATGATAAAAATTTTAGATTTTTGTTTTGGATGGTGAGGATTGAAAATATTGGTACTAAATTCAACCCTGGTGAATCCTGGATTTAAAAAGATTCATTCTTGGGTCATAAAATATCTTGTGATTTTATATTAGTGGGTCCTTCAAAGACAGAAGTAATTGATCAATTTTCTAAACCAATCATAGCAAACAAAATCCTGAGATTTCATGTTGTGGTTGGATACAACCATCACATTCTATTATATTTCTCATTACTATCAAATCAACTCAGAATGTGTACTTTAAAGGGTTTATTATTTAGTGTATAGATTATCAATAAAAATTATCATGGAACTGATGACAAGTTTATTCAACATTCTTGTGCTTGCACTACCCTATAGTGGATAACGATTTGTTTTATACAATGATAAATTAGAAAATGGGACTGGGATTCATCATCAAGATAAATTCTCTCATTATAGATTATAATATTCTCCAAATTCTGGTCCATGAGTAAAATTAAATTAAAACTGATTTGGTAAGGCATTGTTAATGTTTTATTTGAAAATATGGAATAATTATTTATATAGTGAAAGGGGTGATATATTTATATAAATAATGATTATAAAATAAATAATAAAATATTAACATAGGAACATATAAATATATTCTATAGATGATTGTTGGAGGAAATATAAATTATGATATATCAATATATTACCACCTTGGTAGGGCCAACATGGCAGATGATTCTATGAATCAAAAATACCATGTACAATTTTTCATGATGAGGATTGAAATAGATACAATATTTTTGTATTTACAGAAAGTGGTTCTTGAAATCAAGTTGAATAGGGAATGATATTATCTTTCATAGATGTATGTTCAACCATCCATCCCTAATAGGATTTGGAAGGTAGGGAAGGAAGTTATGAAATTACAGAATATTGTGAGGGGTATTCCCAAGTTCAACCATGACCAATAAAGAATGTTATGGTGGAAAAAACATAAATAAATCACATTAATACATTTCTTGATGAAGAAACTGTTGCATGAGGAACATAGTTCATCATTATACATTCATCATTATTGTGTGAGGATTGGTAGAGATCTAAAAGATTATTTTTTAGGGAAAACAAGAAGGGATATATTGTAGATTAAATATCCCAGTTCATAGAAAGATAGAATGTTATATATGATAGGATGAAGTCTTAGGGGGTGTTATATCAATTACCCATATTACAATGGAAATGGGAAACAACCCTTGGGATGTTGTCTTCAAACTCCCAAAAAATTTGAAGGGTTTTATTATTATTAAGGATGTAATAAACAATCATATAAATCAAGTTCACATTATAGCCATCATAGAATGTTTCTCTCTTGGCATATTTCAATAGTATACATTAAGGATGTGGTAAGATTCCATGGTGTACCACTATATACTCTTTCAGATTATCATCTAAGGTTTATGTCAATTCTCAAAAAATGTCTTAAGTGAGCCCTAGATTTTGATTTAGGGATTAGTAAAATGTTTCATCCTCAGATATTCATTTAGTGTGAGAGAAACATTCATCCAATTAAGGATTAGTTATAATCATTTTCAATAGATATCCATGGTTTTGGGATGAACAAATGTTATCATAACATAATATCATTCAATCAATAATTCATCTTGATACTTATTAATTCCTCAATGGAAATAAGTGTATAACAACAACCTACAAGTAAGAAGTTAGAGAAAGATAGATATTGGGACCTTAAATAGAAAATAAAATTTTGGATAATATCATAACCATTCAACAACACAACACGAAAGCTCATAGTTGATATAATTGTTATGTTGATAATAATCATTGAGATCTAGAGTTTAATGTTATTGATAATGTTTCTCAATGAATTTATATAAGGAATAGAGTTATGAGATTTTGAAATAGTGAAAATATTATATCTAGGTATATTTACTATTTAAATATTCTTGATCGAGTTAGGATAATATCTTATCTCTTGGCTTGTCCTAAAAAACTAACTCATGATCATGAAATTTTCAATGTTTCTATCATAATGAATTAAATACCCAATCCTTAACATGTAATAATCATAAAGGATTTATAATTAGAGGGTTATATTTTATGTGTGGGAAAAAGTGTAAAAATTATGGTACATAGAGGTAATGTTCTACATAAAAAGAAAATTCACCTTATTAATGTTCTCTATAGGAATCATAAATTTTATGAAGCTACATTGGAAAATAAAGATGTAATGAAATATAGTTATCATCATTTTTTTTATTTTATAGTGAAATAATATTAATGGTAAGTTTTTAAGGCGAATAGATTGTAACACCCTTAGAATTGAAGATATATTTCTTTGTATAAAAATTGTAATTCCATTTATTGTTTTAGATATACACAACCCCATGTTTATGTGAAATATTATAAAGAATAAAATTATAAAAACATTGTAAAATTTAGATATAAATAATCAGATTACAAATGTTTTTTAAAAATGTGTCAACTAAATAAATTCATTGATTTTTAATTTATTATAAATGGAACTAAAATTGATTTAGTTGTAAAAGGATGGTTTTTCTAAAAATATTATGCACATAATGTTTTTTTGTCATAATAAATTAATTTACTCACTGTTTGTGAATATTGTTAATTAAATTTATATGTTACCTATTCAATAAAAAGTTATAATAGTCAGAAAATTAATTATTAATGCATGATATAATAAAAAAAATATATCAATGGTTAAATAAATATTTCCCTCAATGTGGTTTTAATCTCATCTTTCACAAATATTTTAAATTTAATTATTTCTTCTTAGGAGTATTTAATATGATAAAATGTATTCATTAAATTTAATCATGACATTAAATTTTATTAAAAAGGCCTCTTTCAATTTTAGGCATTACGAATAGAAAAAATTATATAATTTTACACCCAAGTAAAGTTTAAATACAACAAATCATGGTTAAATTGAAGATTTAGAGTCACTATTTCCAATATTAATTATTTTTCGATAAATATAATTATTACCATATCACCTTAGACATTAAATTAATATTTTCAATGGAATATTTTCAATAAACATTACCTATATAGTATTTACGATAATGAAAAATTCAAAAGACACTCTCTTACTTTTAAATTTCTACAATACCTCTACATTGGGAATAAATCATGGTTTTAATAAATTTAAATGTATATTTTTGAATACTAAAATTATTTTCAAGAATAATTTTTTTTATAATATTTAGTTTTTATTTAATTACATTGAATTTTCAAACAACAGTGACGCTGAATTTCATCAATTAATAGAAATAAAAATAAATACTTTTAAAAATATTAATGATTATATAATATGACTGAGTTATTGTGATAAATAAAATTGTAGATCTATATGACTGATTATTGTCGTGTTATGGATTATATTCTAATTAAAAAAAATTTCATTGTATTTTAATTCACATTAAATGAATAGTGTCAATATAAAAATAATGATATTTTATGTAATTTTTTTATTAAATTATTTAAAAATCATTAATATCTTGAAAAATAAAAGGACAATAAACCATGTTAAATAATTTCATCCCTTATTCACTTATGATACAATTATCAGATAATAAGTAAAATTTAGATTGAAAAATTAACTAATGTGATTAATGATAAAATAGGTAAATGAGGGGTTTCAAAACGATAAAGCTTAAAAAACAACTTAAAATTGTCCATGTTTTTTGATTGATTATTAATCAACCCCATTCCATAATATCTTTTAATATATGTTCATTTGGAAGAATCTTTCATGAGAATGACTTAGTTATAATTTATAATTTTTAAAAATTCCAATTGTGTACATTCTCTCCCTAAAAAATGGTCACCCTATCTGTCACTTTTATACACCATTTTGAGAATCCTAGATCCACAAATATGTACCAATTTATCTTTTTCTTTATGTTGGTATTATCTCCCCCATAACTAACACACCCATTGATGGATGGTTCAATAACTTAAAAATCATTGTACTTTCCTTACATATCACCACCATTATAAATGAATAATTTAGAATAAATAATTTATGAATGTATATATATATATATAAATAATTTTACAATTTTTGATAAATTATTTAATTTAAATCAATAAAAATTAATACTAATTATAACAAAAATAATGAAACAATCATGGACTAATAAAGAAAACATGTACTCAAAAAAATTTCCAATAAAGAAGTTAATAAATAATTAAAACTTTTATGAAATGATTATAAGTATGATAAATAAATGTTTTATTGTTAATGAAATTTTTTTGACTTCTCCGTTTTTTTATATTATAGTATTATGTGGGAGTTAGAAACATGAGTACCAAGGTAATAGAATTTTTCTCCTGATTGTTTTTATTTATGGATTATATTTCACTATTCCAAAATATATTTATTTATTTATTATATCTTTTAATATTGAAAAATCTTCTTAATTTTTTTGGGATATGTATTATTTTTATATTTTTATTTATTGTTAATGATTTTGTAAATAACTTCCACACACACTCTTCAAAATCATATCTTTTTTACTATATTTTTTATAGTATTATTTTTAATTTCATGTATCATATATTATTTTCACATAAATTACTATTATGATATATATTTACATCCCCTATTACCTATATAGATTAATTTTAATTCCTTGTTAGATGAAAATTGCAAGATATAATTTTTTAAATTCCCTTTTTAAATTTTATTATTTACATTTTTACATTCATTATCAATAATATTATCATCATCCTATTTCTAAAAGATTTTATTTGAATATGTATCTTAAATGGATGTATCTTAAAAAAATTATTCCTATCATCATTATTACTTAGCAAAATTATATTGATTTCTTCTGATTAATTACTTGTTATATTGCCTGTAATTAGTGTAAACCCTATTTTTTTCATAATTTTTATACATGATGTGATTATTAATTAAATTATGATCATTAAATAATTATATTCCCTATTTTTAATAGTTATTTTAAAAACAATTCGATGTGGTGGTTATTCCTATAATTATTAATCCCTCCACTAAATTTTATATTTTATTTTATCTCCTGAGATATTATCTATTGGAAAAAACACGATTGTGATTATGTTTTATTTATCAACACTCTGTATGGTTCATATATCCCCCCCAACACACACAACTTCTAGGGTTGGGTTACCCCATATAAGTCTATCATATGTTCACTCATGATTATGTTTCAATATCACTAACCATTAATCCCATTTATCTTTAAATAAATCACTATTATGGAAGGTTACATTCCTAAAAAATTGAATACTAAGGTTACCACAACTTTCAATGGAGTTTAATGAATCCTCAATACTAAACTATGATTCAGTTTTGTCCCACATTATCCAGTGATATCCCTCAAATAATATTTTTGAAAATACATTATTCTTTCCTTTTAATTGAGTTATCATGTGACTGTAAAGTTATTAAGTTCAATAGACCTATATATTAGTATCATGGATGAAGAGGTATTCACATTTATATTTTAAAAATTCTTTTACTCTATTGATGATATTTTTATCTCATTTGATATTTTTTTATATGACACACACGAACAATGTTATCTCCTCCTTGGAAATCTAGATGAACCAAATCATCGAATCACCTTATATCTCTATGAAATTTCATTTAAGATGAGGTTTTACTTCCCCAAAAGGAGTAAATCATGATTGAAAATGAATAGGAATACTTTTTTAATACAGAATTTAAATTTGAATCATAGTAGGAATACAATATTTCATAAAATTATTTGGGGAACCACCATCAAGACTATATAAAATGTCCTATGATTAAGTAGTAATTGATTAGACATGGATATCCCAAACAATTCTATTCATCTCATTAGGAAATACTCAAGTTAGTGAGGCTTCTCTTAAGAAATCGTATTGATATCTCCAGGTGAGCATGACACCTTTGGGTTGATCCACACCCGACATTCAGATGAATGTGAGTCATGATCATGGCTTGCAATTATTAATAATGTTTATCTTATCTAGGTTACAATTGATGATAAATTGTGAGTGTCAATGAAATTTCCTACAAGAATGATGTCATAAAATGTTAATAACATTAACTCTCTGTGATATTATAGTAATCTATATTAGAAGATAGTATCAGAGATTTATTATAAAAATTGATTCTTATTAATGTTATGGAGAATCTCATAAATCCTTCTATAATGATTACATTGAAGTCTACCTCATCTTATAGCTATTTAAATATATAATTAAAGGTATAATATCATGTATGGCTAATCTAGGATCTATAAAGGATATATCTTATCCATTAATCTATATCAAGTTAGAATTAATTGAGGATAACATCATGATCAATGATCCTAGGGAATGAAGAATTGGAAAAATGGAAATACCGTGGATACAACCCCATCAAGAGATCATCAATTGGAGGAGTTACATATAAAAGATGTGGATTCTTCTACTAAGTTCAGATCATTTGGCCAAAAATTCTCTCTATTATCATTAGAATATGAATCTGATATATATTTGATAGAGAAATTTCGGTTCAGAATAGATAATTGGGAAAAGTTAACCCTTGATGTGGGTGACTTCGTAGTTAAAAGGGGGAAGAAATAAAGATGTCATAATGAATAATCCTATCAACCATAACCCATGGTGACTAAATCATCTAAGAATCAAACAAACATTAGGGATCTATCTAACAAATTTTTTGAATATATAGTCGAAGATAATGTTTTCTTACATCCCAAAAACGAAGACCAATAGTAGTGATCATGGCTACCGAAGGTTAAGGATATACGAGGAATGATGATCGAACCTGAAGGGAAGTCATAAAAGATAAATTCCATGCATTCTCAGTGAACATTATTATTTACTCAACTGGGATGGTGGAATATGAAAAGGCCTATAAGAATATTGAATTACATCCTTATATCAAAACGAATAAAAAATTGATATGAATATAATATAAATATTGAATTCTATTATGTGTCTTCCATGAAGATAAGATGGACATGGATGAAGAATTAATGATATGTTACAATACTTATACTCAAATTGAGGAGATTATCTATAGAGATACTAAATAGGATAATAATCACCATGAATGGTGACTCATAAGCGTGAGTGGCACATTAATATTAAGATTAATATGGAATAGTTTAGACTCTTCCATTATGGTTTAACATTATTTTTGTTTTTTAATATTATTTATATTCACATTTATTCAGTAATTTATAGGTCTTCCAATTTATGTAAATTTTTCTAAAAGTGAATTTAGGTTATTATTTATTGGACAATACCTTATCGAATAGACCAAATCTATTATGTAATCCTAATAATAACTCATGAGTTATGAATTTTATGTTTTATAATTAATAATTCATCACATTCCATGTCCAATTACTCTAATTTCTATGTTCTTATGATCATTATTCCATGATTATATTATGAAAACAACCATTAATCTAAATCATTTTCTAATATTTAATCATGACTCCTGTTATTTCCAATTATCCATCGCCTTACAAAAATCTTTAGTAAAACCTTACCATCATACATATCTGCAAGGATTCAATCATGTTACGAAGATTAAAAAATATATTTGATTAATATGATAAATGAATTAAAAATAATTAAAATTAATTTTGTACTAATATTGGGGAACACAATTTTTCATGAAATTAATCCTATCAGTTTTAGGATCTGTAATATTTTTCATATAAAAAAATTATCTAATAATCATGTATGTCTTGTATGGATCACTATATCAACAACCTCATGGAACAAAACTAAAAACATACATATGACTAGAACCTTTTTATTTTTCAATTGAATGAACATGTGATTCCTATGTATAAATATAGGGTAGAAATCATCTCTATTATTTCCCTACCAATAAAAACTGAAAATATAGTGAATTGTTTCAAAAAATTATAATTCCATTTGGTCAATGGGATATTAAAAATAATATATAATATTTTATACTTTTTATAAACATATTATCTATAAAATGGCTATTGAAGATGAATGAGAACCAGTTTTTACTTGACCATTAGAAAAATCACTACCAAAACAATTTTAATATATATTCCTCTTATTAGTGATGCAAGATCATCATCATCTAAATCATTATAAACTATTATATATTTAATTACCACATCTATTACAATCCATAAAAGAAGAGTTTTAACCATCAGTAATGATTTTCTTTCTAATCATACTTAATGAGATGATCATTAGAAGACTACTTACATCCCATAATTAGAGGAAAAACCCATTAATATATTCACATAATCAATATAAATATATGTATAGAATATATTGTTAATGAATAAGGGTGAAACTATATGATGAATAAACTCAAAATGCATCCCATGCCAACTGTACTCTCCAAATTAAATGAACAAGAATATTCTCTTAGCACAAAAATTATCCCCTTTGCATGAAAATAAAAAATATCAACATATTATAATTATGTGTAACAGTAAAATCGAATATCAAAAACATGCCTTCAAACAATCCACCAATGCCCTATAGTTTTGCATCTCCACAAAAGATAATAAGATATTATTACTGAAAATCATAAACTATTAGTCATCAAATCCACCCTGAAGAACATCTAACAATTAAAATTTATATAATCTTATTACATTCTTTTATAATATTTACTAAAAATACAATATCAAGTGTTATTATAGGATTCACATTCATAACACTCCTAACATATTCCCATAATCAGATTACTACTACGTCATCTATTTTGCTTCAGGATCATATATATAAATCATTGTTTTATAGTTAAATAAAATAACATGATAATTACTATTATTTTCATTGTTAATTCACATCAATTTGACACATAAGTGTTCATTTTTACAATATTACAAAAATAATTATTAAAAATATCTTAATATAATCATATTACCCGATTAATCTTTTATGATTATTTTTAAAAATAAATAATTAATATCATATTCATGAAATCTATAATTTGACTAAAAAACTTACTCCATTTGAACAATAAAATTCCCATATAAAACTACAAACTAATCAAATTCACATGATAATATAAATAATAATTTCAATCATTTTCATGAAACTCTCTTTTTATGGGATGTAGTAGCCCGAACAAGAATATTATCCAATAATAATGGGTAATGGTGTTCTTACCCAATATAATATTATATTTTTAAAATTTTTACCCTATGATGACCCCAAATTATATGTATTTCCCACCACTTTGTCTCTTCATGTCTAGGCTTCTCAAATATAAATACCATAATTTCCCTTATATTGATGTAATATTCCCTAATATTATTCATTTCCTTAAAACCCTACATCATGATTATGTTTTGTGCATAAATAAATGACACATTTCCATGGTGAAAAATAAACATGTTTATATCCTTCATCTATATTTTATCTTCCATTGATGATTTATGTAGAAAAACCAATTCCACCTCTATCTCCATGTCAAGAATATTGAAAATCCTTACTGTATATTTGGAAAATATTTATTCCATTATTCTTCTAGGTGACTCTCTATTCTAAAGCATATAGTTGTTATTATAAAGAAACTTAGATATGGATTCATGATATAATTTTATAGAATCATCTATATAAGTTCTCTCCCCACACATGTCCTCCCCAAATATAATTAAAAATCACACATATAAATCTCATTTTGATACAACAAAAAATTATAAAATATGTTCAAATAATTGTGTTCTAATAACAATGAATTTAGTACCTAAAATTTTATTTTAAATCATCGAATAAAATTATCAAATTCATTTTATCTTTGATTCAATGTATTATTGTGTTATCCAATCTTAGAGTAAAAAGTTATATACAATTTTTTGATATATACTCTCCATTACGAAATTTCAACCCTTATATAAAAATCATATAAAATAGACAATATTGGATCCCATTTTCTAATATCCATTCTTATATATATTATGCCACAGTGGAAAAAATGATACATTTTCTCAATTGATATCCATGATCATAAAGGGATGGTAACTAGTATCAATGGTATATAATATTTATTAGAGTCCATTTACCTTCATGAATATTATTTTATTATATATCAATAAATATAATTTTTAACTTCATAAGCATATAAATTAAATAAAAAAACCATCAAAAGAAAATAAAACATTATCAGAAAAATTCTCATTGTTAGCTTGTTTAAAAAAATAAAATGAATACACATTATATATTTCATACGAAGTAAAACGAATTATAAGGGAGATATATAAACCAAAATAGACAGTTTATAAAACACCAAAATCTTATAAATTTTATATATTCGGGTTTCTTATAGTCAACACCCATATTTAATGGAAAAATTTATTTCCCAACATTACCAATCACTAAATATACAAACTCACTGTGTGTTTGCCTAAATAGAATGGGAAATACACTCATTAGAAACCACTATGATCCCATGAATGACATAAAGTACTACATATTCTTATTTAAATTACATGAAGATGATCAATGATTTTAAAAATAAAAAAAGAAAAAATATATTATTTACTACTACTTTTGATACCCAAATAACAATTAAAATATATATACAAATCATTTCCAGAAAATACTCTTTTTTTTAAACTTTTTCACAATCAATTTTAATTATAAAAACCAAGAAGAATATCCTACACATAATTATGAATCATTTCTACTCCTAAGTGTATTACTCTTTTATTTTATATAATAATTCATTACTTTTGTTTAAAAATGTTGTTGAACATTTTCTTTTAGTTTTGAAAATTAATTTTTTAATAAATAATAATTTTTTAGTTGGATTGTTTCTCACTCCAATTTAATGTTTTCATAAAAAAAGTAATCCATAAAATTTATATTTCAAGACATTCAAAAAAATAATGATAATTTTATGTGAAATGGATTTTTAGAATAAACCATTGAAATTTACGGAATGTGAATTGTCACCTTCGATGAATATTTAATAGTGGGTCACCCATTATCCCAAATCAAATTTAAATGATTTCAAACTTGATTCTCTTCAAAACATTAAGTGGTCAAACTTGTATTTTATCATTTGATTGATTGTCAGTTTCAGTATCATAATGAAGGCCCCCACAGAAGAATTTTAAAAAATTGATGTTTTCAAACAAAGAATCCCTATGAAAACATGGTAAGAGGGATTTAATTCCAAAAAATAATATTTAAAAATTTCAACTTTATGATGATATTTTCATTAAGAATACGATTTTGATTTATTTTATTGTATGATAGTTAGAGAATTTATTACTTCAGGTGAGATTATTTCAAGATGTAATAAATAATACGTGCGAATTACATTGTTTGTTGAAAACTATAAACATTCATATGAATGAGTCATAGATTTAGTAGAATTAACATTTAAGGGAAAATCATATCTCTGTTTTTACAAACCCTGGAAGACACAGATGTTTCATATTGTCAAATTAAGAAGAAAACATGTTTATATATTTAAGTAATATCATAATGGTTTTAGATCTAACAACAGATGTAAGGTTAAAACATCGTAGCTGAACATATATATAATTTTGATAACTGTTGATAGGAATACCTTAAATGTCCTCAAAATTTTAATATATGAATTTATGTGTGATAAAATTATTATGTCTGTATTTTTTATAGTGGAGTCAATGAACAATTCATCAATGAAATCAAACATTCCAATGCTTTATTTTTCATAAACAAATTTTTAGTAAATTTGAAGTCTGCATTCCATATTAATAATCATACGTATCCTATGAGAGAAAATGTTTCTCTAATTGGAGATGAGACCATGTTGAGGATGACATTATATTTTGAAACCAATCTAATGAAATTTATAGATAGAATAGGAATAACTATGTCTAATGTGGGACCATAAAAATTAAAAGGAGACCTGAAAGATAAAAAGAAAAGCATAGTTATCACTGTATAAAATTCATAGGAAAAAAACGTGATTGATATATTATTACCCAAAATCATGGAACATAAGGCTAAAAAGAAACTGAGTGATCCAGTTTTTTGTCTTGCTAAGGATGAACTCAATGTAAAAAAAATTCAAAATTTTGATCATTAAAAATAAAGGGAAAGAGAAAAAAATAAATTAAAATAGGGTAAAATAGTAGAAAATATAATTAAATATTGATTATATTTTCATTGATGAGAACATTTTATCATATGAAAGTCTGTATTTGACATATTATTAAGAAATATGTACACAGTTTCAATTTTGTATAAATGAAAAGAGATAGTAAATGATGGTTTTTAATTAATCTATGATTTATCAAGATACCAACATCAAGTCATTCAAATCAAATAATAATGCTCACATTGGAAGTTTCAATGAAATTTTTGTTTTTTCAAGACCTGTTGATTATTATATAAAGGATCATGAGGATCCAATTAAAAAAATGAGAAACTATCCATAGAATATGATGATTCTTTCCACAAGTATTTATCAAATATTTTTTCTTGGGTAATGATTTTTGAAGTGTTTAAATACATGACAGATAATCTGGATGAGGAAATAAATATTCAAGAATGAATATATTAACATGTTAGAACTAGAAAATAAAATAATTTAGTCATGTAAATTATATTTGTTCCTTATAATGAAATTAAATCAGAAGTCTAGTGACGAGGTAGAATGTTTAATTGTTATAGGTTCAAAATAAAATATTTATGGAGGATAAAAATGTGAAGAATAATCAGTAGTTGTAGCTGAGAAGGATCATGTAGTTGAAAAGAAGTTATTGGAAATCCTGAAATTTATTTTTTCTGAAATCTATATGTAACTAAACACTTTTTTATTGACTATTAAATTTTAATGAATTTTTATACCTATAATATATTTAGGAATTTCAACTAAATTATTTTGGATGTATATTCTTTTATATCATGGATTATTAATTAATTAAAATATTATTTTTTTAGCATTTTATTATTTCTAACTATTCATAAGTTTATTTACATTACCTATTCATTTTTAAAATCAAAGAGGGGGAGAAACACTTGGTATATGTTTTAGTGTGGAGAATGATTTTTCGTATTCTTTATATAGGGTTATTATTTTAAATTAGAGAATAATTTCTAATAATGGTTGATTTGATGTATTTAATTAAACTGGGTGATAAAAAAGTAATAAACTCAAGGAGAGTTATGATATGACAAAAATAATTCTATGATGACTATTTTTTATGTTTTTTTAGCCCCCTTTATATTTATTTTATAGAAACATCCACTTTGGGGAAAAGTGGGAACCTAACAAAAAACATTCAAGATGATTTCAAAATTAAAATTACAAGCTTCAAACCATTTCCAAAAACCATAATAGACCACCAACCCCGTGATAACACCAAATTTAGAATTCAAAATCAATGGAAAAAGTAATCCTCACCCATTACACATCCTACGAATTCCGCAATCAACATCATGATCGTCTCTTCCAAACACATCACCATAGTTCATGTCACGTTGTTGCAGTACACTCCGTATATCATCATCTGTGTCGCCTGCTGATAACTGAACCATCCTCTCACCGGCCGTCTTCTCCCTTTGTCAACCATACCGATGAAGAAGTCCAACGACGTCCAATATGATCATCGCTAAAACACCAATTCCATCTTCGAAAATACATCGACCGAACACCACAAGATGAGTAACATCTTCGGATCCGCCTCAAAAATGATACTTCTTCGACCAAAACCATCCCTGAAACAGAACAATAACTCAAAAACTGTCAAAACATCATAATATCAACAAATACATCTATGGATAAATAATCAACATAGAATCACAAAATGAAAACTAGCCCCTCCAGATCCACTATGACAGAAGAAAACTGGATCAGAAAACCTGACGAAAATTAATCATTGAAGGAAAGTACATGACCACCGATCCACATGGACCAGAACACCTTTGTATACATCGCTCCAATTCCGACTTGGAGTGGATCGATTGAACTCTATGTCAGAGCAGGTTGAGGCAAATGAGGAAAAAGAATGGGGAAAACCCCAAGTATAATAAAAAACCAAGAAAGATATTGGGGAGACTGAGGACTGGAACCCTAGAGAGAAACGATGAAGAGGCCTTGATCATCCATGGCCACCTAGCCGATATACACAAAACCTCAAGAATCCAACTCTCGTGAACTGACATAGTGAGGAGCAGAGGATCATGAGGTCAGAGCGAGGTACGGTAGCTAGGGAAATGGTGCAGCTCCTTGACCATTAGAGGATTTCTTATAAATAGGAGGTCAATTTAAGATAATGTAGTGGATTTTTATGCCACTGAATTCATCCATGATTTTTCAATAATAGAACATATAATTCTCAACACATTATAAATTCAAACAGATTTTATTTCCCAAATAATATCTTTGGGGATTTTAAATTCTATAATTTTTTTTCTTTTGTACTCATTGGGTATCATCATACTGAAATTGAGGTCTTATGGGGATAAGAAGGTGTGTGAATTCAATCCAGCAGATCGAATTCATCTAGATATTGGTATCCAAATACACCGATCATAATATTGAGGGGATTATTTATTAAGAATGAGATATCTGAATGCAATCATCTTATTAAGGGATTCTAGGGATAAGATGATAGATCCAAACTGGTCATTGTATCGAGGGATTTCTTTGTATAGAAACATATAAATTTTCTATAGGTACTCAAAATATAGATATCTTAAGTCAGGATTTCTGAATTCCTTATCTCTTAATGTTAATGTTTAAATTCTTTTATAAATCTTGTAATTTATATGATCAATTATATTGTATTTTTTATCTTTTTTGAGATATGTATATTTTCTATTGGGATTTAAACATTACAAATCCAGTTTTTAAGTATTTTTATAATAATCTATTTTATTGGTGTGGTTATGATAATGGTATAAACATTAATTTTTTCATATTTTTATTGAATATAATTTATGTACTTGTATTGTTGGATGGTTTATGAGACTGATATTTTTAACATAAGAGGATTTTTGTTTGGTCATAGTTTTATTTTTAATTGACCCCCACATGTAGCCACCATGAAATCTTACGATCCAATAGACCATACCCTCAGAATCATTTTATAGAAAAACTTTTAATATAACATAATATAAAATAATATTATAACTATAGTAAACATTTGAAAACTATGAAGATGACCTAAAATTCCTATAATAAGTCAAACGGCTTACAAAGTGACAAAATAATGCAGCGAAAATGTAAAATGGTTAATAATAAATTAAACTACTATAATCCTCCACATTTTGTATCACCAATACTCCCAAATCCATTATCCTCATCTCAAACATCGGACAAGGGCCCTTTTACTTTTATTATATCCCTAGGCGTGAAGTATATATGCACATTGAAATTCACCTAAAATGTGTGAGTAATAAAACCTAGTAGGACACATCCAAAGCACCACCAACAGATGAAAAAATGTATTAAAAGTTTATAAAATGATAATAATAAATGTGTACCAAGAATAATAGACACACACCAACATTATTAGTTGTCTTGTGATAACCAATATTACAAAAACCCTTGATTATGCCTACTTTGGCTTTATGTAGGAATGATAAATGGAGATGTCAATAAATATGGAAACTAAAATCAAGGTTGTTAACATTCCAATGAGTATTGACAAGGTGTATCAAGTTGTGCAATTTCTACGTGGTATCTTCAAGGTTAATTTATAATTGAAATCTTAATCATTATCCACAAGGTGGGTCGAGTTATCAACTTTATAGTTAATATAGTCATGGGAGAATGATTATTGGATTGTTAGTTGGTATTCAAAAAGTGCATTGAGTTCCATACTCATCCAAAAGGATATCATTTTCATTGATTATCATTATTATAAATCATGAGATCTCAACCTATATGGTATAATCACACCATGATGGTCATTTTTCCTTCGTACTAGTCTGAAAATCAATATTGGAATGATAATTCACATCAATGTATTTAATAATAAAAAGTAGTAAAAGAAATCATAAAAAATTTAATAGTAACATAAATCACCATTTTAATCAAAATAATCAATAGAACCAAGATATTATTATTATTCTATAGGAAAATGAGTCATATATATATATCATAATAACACACAAGCCCACAAGAAATCATTATCAATAGATAACACAATCAATGTCAGCATACGAATCATATCTTGTAAATATTTTTATATGTGAGCCTCAAAGAGTAAGACACATTCATACATCTTGTATATCAATATACATGTCAAGTATCATCCAAGAAAATAACTTAAATCTCTTCAACCTATCAACTAGCTAAAAAATTAGTTTATGGATATTCAAAACTAATCCTATAATTTTCCCAAAGTAAATTAAAACACCATATTCAATAACACTTCATCTCTCTCAGATAATCAAAAAAACAATATTATTTATTTTTATAATCATCTAATAAATTCATTATCATTTATCATGAAATCAGTAAAAAATTATTATATAAACTATTCCAGAAATAAAGATAATAGAAAATGATGGATTATTTTGTTCGGAAAAAATCCCCATGAAAATGATGATTTCAAAAATATTGATGTGAGGGTGAGGATTTCTTCACACATTTAAAACATAAGAATTAAAAAAATTTTGAGGATCAATCACTATCGTTGAAAATGAGGATTCCATGGCTTAATGACCTTAAGAGAACACCCAAATACTAATAGAATTAAGTTTCATGTATTTAAATGATGGTAAAATTCATACAGGACTTCAGAATTAAGAAACATAAATTAAATTCACAATTTAATTTTTTCCTTATAATTTTTTTGAAATAATAGTGTTAAAAATGCATTTTAAAGTGATTCATCCCTTAAAAAGATTCCACATAATAAATTACCATGACTTAAGGAATTTTAAATCATTATTTACTTTCTAAGATAATGTTTTGAATAAAAAATTATAAAATAATCAAAAAAAAAATGATTTCTTTATAATGGTAAATTTTATTTTGATATAATTTTCCCATATCTATCACAAGAGGATAATATATTTTACTTAATGTGTGTATTTTACCCTTATACAGTACATGGGAAGTCCTATATACTGTTACGTAGCCTTTGAAACTAGAGATCTATCTTCATTTGACTACCAGGTTATCCATCATTAACATATCTGAATTCTACCTTACTCATACATAGTTTTTAGGTACCATATACATCATTTGAAAATAATTATCATCCATTATTAAACCTAAAAAACACCAACATTACTTTATATAGGAATAAGAAATGGTTGTTACCTTTATATAACCCATCAATATAAGTAGTTACCATTAAATATTCCGTAAACACCATCTTTTCATTATAAAGCATCATTAAATCCTCCTATGTATTGGTAGATGAATTTTTATATTTATGTATACCCCATGCCACAAGTAAGGTTAAAAGAAAACATGAGTAAAATATGTTTTTAAAATAACTTGTATATTACAAACAAATAAGGATTTACAAATTATTTATAAATAAGGGATTTTATATTTCTACCCCTCTAATGAAATAAATTGTTCATGAATTTAAATTCGTGATCATGCTTTAATAACTTGGGAATTATACCTCACGAATCTAATTACATTTCCTATATCTCCTCCAATATCCATTCATGGTGCCATAGGCTCTAGGTAAGTGTTGTATCCCGCCCACTTAAAACATTTTCTTTCTGGTCATTGATACGCACCACACACTCTTCATGAGATGAATCTAGATCCAACAAAACTACTCATAACTCTATAAAATAACCAAAATTGGGAGTAAACATATGATTTATAGAAATGTGAAAAACATACTTCACAACATAAGAATTTGAATGACGGTCAATATGGTAGGATGCTATCTCAATCCATTTGGTGATCTCAAAAGGTATGGAAATTCATGTTGATATTTTTGTAAACACACCCAAACAATGATTCCTATACATAGTTGAGACTCATAAAAAAATTTAGAGACCAATAGTGAATTGAAATGGTCATTTCATCTAGTCAATATATGATATCTGCCTATTTTTTGGATAATAACTGTTTCTAGATCATCTTCACACTATATATGGTTTCCTACAACATACTAGTCCCAAAAACTACTTCTTCACCTTCCTTGTAATAATAATAATGTGAGTCGTATGGTCTCCCATAGAGAGCTTCAAAAATACCAAGTTGTAAAGATTCATAAAAAACTATTTTTTAGAGAATGACATGTTCTAATCCTATTTTACAACAAATTGAAGGAAAAAAATCTCATAGTGTATCCTATAGTATCAAAATCATTCTTTCAAACTTCCCTTGTGTCTGAGGTTGGTACCTTTTTCACAATATCAACTGAGTCTCATGGTAGTTATATATAAACAAATAATAGAATATACACAAATTTGAATCCCTTAAAAAAATCTCAATGGAACATGATGTTATATTTTGATCTTATAAAGGTATACCTTTTTATAACCTCTATTGATAGAGTCTCACATATTGGTATGAAATGGGAAACCTATTTAAACCAATATAAAATCACCCATATAACATAAAAACATCTACCAGTCTAGAGTAAAACCTTTGTAAATTATTTAATGATGTCCCCATAATTTAACATGGGATGTATATGTGGATATAGAATATAACAAGGAAATTGTTTCTCATCCATTACCCTCAATCATGTGAGACATCTGAAAAAAACCCTAGGATAAATTTCATCATCCTAGACTACATGAACTATCACCTGAGGTCACGATACATCATTGATTATCCTATTTTTACCTCTCACCTATAGTTATTATAGTTTCTAATTAAATTTTCCCGAATGAAATAAAGAACTAATAAACTCCCATGAAACATGATCACATCATCATCATCCATCAATCACATAGATATAGGGTCAACACCTGTAATCCATTCTTGCATCGTAGAACACTCTGAGTTATAATCCTGACCAACCTTTACCTGATTTATTATTGAATATATAATCACCATGCGGGTAGAATACATTAATCCATTACACATATATGTAATTATCCTCTTGTCATCAAGTAGGATCATCATATGGTAGTACTCCTCTGAATGGTTCTCACCATGATCTTTTGTGACCGAGGTCCCATTGTCAAGGGTTATTTCTAGAATGTTTACTTTAGTAGGTTCATAGGACATATCAATGTCAGACATTCTCATGTTCTCACCCCAGCACATTTACCTCAGATTCTGGTCTTTGTAGGTTATTATATTATAAAGGCTCTTTTGGTTAGTGTAGAAAAAACATGTCACCAAAGAGATAGTGTCATCAAAACATCCGAGAGTGAATCACAACTACTAGATCCATGTTATGAGTTGGGTATTTCTTCCCATAGATCTATAGACTGTGGGACCCATAAGCTAATACATTTTCCTTTATATAAAAACATTTCCCAAACAAGTTCTTGATGAATCATATTACATAACATATCTGATATCCACCCAAAGTATTCTGAATACTATATCTTTAGTAAACCGCATATTTAGTTCAATAAACTCTTCTTCACACGAGTCTAACCATTGAAAATATAATTCCATCATTGCTAATGAAATTATACGTGTTGATATAAGGATAAATCCCCTGGTAAAATGTCAGAAGTATATTATTAGAACATTATTTCCCATGATATTGAACATTTTCTAAGGAAATGTCTAGAAAGTCAATACCTTAATATTTTTTGGGTATATCGATACACATATCTCAAACACCACAAGACCCAAATACATAACCTCATGAATTTAGTAGTTACACTTTGACATATTAGGGGAAATATGACGGTATTGAAGCATATTACATACAATATCAGCATCTATGGAATGGTTCATTTATGTCAGAGGGTAATATAAAGAAGTCGTTAACCTAAACCATGATGAATGAATATATATACAAATGAGAGATCATTTTTAATAATATCTTTAATAATGCAATCACATCATTCAATCCATACATCATCAAAAGATACATGTAAATCCCATATATGCGATAAAATACTAGTTTCTACATTTCCACCTACCAAACACATGGATGGTGGTATCCATATTGAAAATATATGTTATAGAACTATAAGGATCCCTATAATTAATCAAATTTCATTAAAAATTATAAAAGTATGCCCGTTATTCTATTTCATCTAGTTCAGCATTTAGTAATCTATGAAAAGTCCATTAATACCATCCAAATTATTGGTGAACAGAATGATTTCACCTCATGATGAAGTAATCAACCTGATAAATCCCTTCTAACCCAAGTACCCTAGCTATTCATTTTGATCCTTCAACTCACCTAGTTCTATATGATATAGGGGGTATCAAAATCAGTTGTAAACTAGAAATGATCTCTATCAGAGCTTATAATTTTTATCCATCAGTATTAGTACTTGTGAATTGTTCCCAAAATTATTTCAACCCATTCCATAGAATCATGAGAGCTCTTATCCCTTGGAATCATAAAGAATTCTAGAGTTTAGATTAATAAAAAATTTGACCATATTTATCAACTCTCATGCACTGGAGCAGTATGAAGTTTTAGAAGTCAGTTTGAATATGCCTTGATTCCTTAACAAAAAATAATTTTAATGAGAATACTCAGATGTATTCTGATTATATCTTTTGGTAGATCATTAAAATCCTACCTTAATAGAGAAATTCATCCCATGTTCACAATTATTCCAATAAGACTATGTTGAGGCAACATCATCTATTAAGGGATTGATACACAAAAAGATATAATTAAAAAATTAAACCATTATGACCAATCCAAATTAGTCTATGGGATCACACAATGGTTCTCTAAGGATCCACCAAATTTCCCTAGTATAACGATCATAACACCAACCATGGTCTTTATCAATTCACATTATTCACAATCCTAAAATATATATTCAATAACCTGAAGACGTGCAATGTTCGACTAATTAATTTGAATAGTGATACATCATAACTGTAATGAATCAAATTATAAAAAATAAAGAATATGTCATTAATAGATATCAAAAATAATGTTGTTGAATTAAATAACGTATATAAAACAGCTTAATATATATATATATGGATTGTGAGCCTATGTTTCTAGACGTGACGCATGAAATCTCCCAAAAAATCATAAACCAGTTACAACAATCCAGTCATTTGTAACTCATTGTTCTCCATCGCATGAGGTTTACTTACACATGGATACTCTCCTACCCATTTCTTACACAGATATATCACTTCTACCATTTCAACACAGAGTTCAAAAATTAATATAGAAAACATTCCCCAGATACCATTTTATAACACCTCCATCCAAACCAATTAACCCGAACCCAGGTTCCAAATTACCTCATGTTAACCTCACCATAGGTAATAGGAATCAATTAATTAGGATGGGTCTTTGTTTTTTATTGTGGATACTATAACAAAAGTATCATGTCCTTCCAAAAATAATAATTTAATCGAATATAATAAAATTTCATAAATATTGTAAAACGGTGGAAACTAAGATATTTGAATACCAATAATACAACAAAAATATGGGATTATAATTTGAAAATAAAAACAATATAAAATGAATGATATGTAATAATAAATAATACTATTGTAATCCACTTCTCCCCACTCTACCCTCCTCGTACAATCAATTTTTCTATGCCCCCTTTCCCTTTCATAGTTCCAAATGCTATAAGTCTTCACATTCATCAATATTCAAATAATATATATGAGTAATAAAACGCAGAAAAGAACCACCAATGAATCCTTAGGATATTTACCCTATATAATTATTATATTGCAGATAATAAAAAATTTATAATAAGTATAATTGTCACATAATCATATACCAATGGATCATGGGTTACTAATTCTCAACAAACCAACAATATTAACTAATATGGATCCATTCTAGAAGGATAAATAGTGATGATGGTAAATATCATTGCTAATCATAATCCTATTTAATGAAACATGGTGTCTTAAAGGATGTTTTAGTTATAATCATGCTAGTCAGTATCCACATGGTGCATCGAGTATTGACATGTTTCTCAGTATTTAGAAGATGTATCACATTGTCTACTATCTACTCGGTATCAACATGGTGCATCGAGAATTAACATGATTCTCAATATTCAAAAGGTTTATAGAGTTGATTTCAGGATACAAGTCTATAACGATCCACCCTCATAATCAATCAACATAATGTACACCACCCCTCTAAAGGGAAATCATACCATATAGCCATCTGTTATGTGTAACATGCACCAAACCTACAAGGTTATGGTTAAATTTAATAGGGTATATCTACATAACTAACCATTTAATTACATCAATATATATAATATAACCATTAATATATAGGTATATCAATATCAATCCTGTAATCAATCTATTATAATAATTATCATTAAAATATGGGTCATATATGGGTATCATGATAATGCACACATCCACATGCAATCACCATTAATGTGTAATGAAAACCATTATAACATATGAAACATACCCTGAAAACAAGATTTTAATAGAGCACCAAATGTTATGAAACATCCTACCTCTGGCTTATCAATGACCATTTTAAGGTTCACAAATGAAGCATTAACCAATATTCCTCCAAATATCTATTTACTAAAACTAACCACCATGATTTCCTAGAATAGATTCCATAATTTTATTTCCAAAATAAATAAATACAACACATGTAATGACACTTTTTCCCTCTTGATAATTTATAATAATATCACTATACAATATTATTATCATATAAGAAATTCATTATCACTTCAAATGTAATCACATATAAGCTATGTCATATAAAATTCTTGAGAGAAGGATAAAATAAAAAAAGGCAATCTTACGTAGAATAATATACCAAAAATAATTGATACATTAATGAATAGGGGAGAGAGGGTGAGGGTTTGACCATTTCGGAAATGAAAAAGAATTCATATTTCTCGAGGAAGCGTTCACCAACCTTTAACAAATGGATTACTTGACATACTAGACTTGATAGAATACACAAATATAAAAATTAGAATGTTTCTTATATTTTCTAAAAGGGACAAAATATATAGATCCACAATATTATGATCCATATATTAGTTTTACCATTAATATTAATTTCAATTGGATCTTGAATGTGTATTTTTAAAAATAATTTATCAAAGGATTTCAACATTAAATTGTGTCAAAAAAATCATATCCCATGATTTATAAAATTTAAATTTGTCACAAATGTTTTACGATCCATTAAGGTAAATAAAATCAGAAAAATAAATGTTTATAAACATGTTCCCTCCAATATAAGGTAAATTTGAAAGACAAAAATGTTTTTAATATTTCATAGATCATAGATTCCAAATGTGGGTAAGTATTTATTCTTTTTCATGGTCCTCCTACCCTTGTGTAGTAGATAATAAATCCTTCTAACACATTTTCCTAAAATTTAATTTTTATTATTTTGAAAAACCACTTTTTTGGTTATGTGATAACCATATATATACTTTCACAACCATGAATACACAAAAAACCTGATTCAAAATTCATAATTAATCATTAAATTCTCTAGTATCGTATTGAAACATTGTAACTTATTTGGGACACATACCACCTAATAATTTATACCCTGACAGAAAATAGATACATAGTCATATGAGGTCTCCAGAGAGGAAGCCACTGGAATCCATTTTTATCATTGTTGAGCACCATCATCGTCATTTAAAAAAACCATAATTGCATCGAATCATCAAGAACCCAACACTACCACATTCACAATTTCATCGAGAACCAATCCAACACAAAAAACCTCAAGTAAATTAGAAACAAAGAATCATCATGTGATAAACACCACCACACCCTAAGTGATTTTTTCCATTTTCATCACAAAATGATCTGAACGGGAAAACCCCTCTCCATAATGCTTTTTGGAATGTCTTCAGCCTCTTAAAAATCACCTCTCAAATCCTTATTCAATACCATCATACCAAACTGACTCAGACAAGACCTTCCAATCATGATGAAAGGGAATATTTGATCGAAGAAGTGGACAACATAGATCTACACTTTTATTGACACAGATCTAAAGATAAATCCATAATCTATGAACATAACCAAAAAAAATAAAACACCATTTCCCAAAATTAAAAATAATAACCAATTTAATACGTCTAAAATGAGGATGAAAAATAATGAACTGCTAAACCAAAATATGAATAGATCGGATGAACAGAGGGATAGATGAACAAGGTCATCAACATAGAACCACAATAATGATAAACCATCACATATCCAATCATTGTGAAGAACGTCAAGTAGGTCTAAAAATGGAGTCTAGTATGGTAGATATGATATAATGAGTAGTATTGGTTCACTGTTGAAGGCTTGAAATCAAGATGAACAAGCCCATAGAAGGAAAAAATGAAAAGGAAATACACTAGGGGGAACTTATGGGAGAGAGAGAAATGTATGAGAGGAGAATATCCAGTCACCATCGAAGAAGTGTTCTAGAAACTGAGGTCTCTATATGAGAGAAAACCATCCAATGGATGGAGAATAATGGTAATGAGGGAATAGAGAAATAGATGCTAGAGGGTGGAACTCCATCATTGGGTATGGAAGAGGATAGAACTCTTGGTTTCCCTTTAATATATAACAAAGCCATATATAAGACCTATAGATAATGAAATTTGTCCGGATGTGTTTCACCTTCTTACCCAGATGAAACCCTTGAATCTAGGTAGACATCATTCTTCAATAAATAATTTACCCATACACATCTTACAAGAATTCATTATTTCAATTAATTATTTCTTAGGTACCCCTATAAATCCTTTCTAATTAAAAAGTTATCATTATTCAAGTAATTTAAAAAACCAGAATACCGTTACATGGGTCGATGAAATATTTTTCTTCTAAAACCCATTAATACATGATTATACCCTTTTGTAACACAAGAAAAATATTAATTTTATTTTATGAAACTCCACTAAATTATGTTTTGTAATGTTACATGACTTTTAAATGTAAATATTCTTCTGGACACACATAAGGGTATAAATAAACTTTAATGAATATGGAATTTTCAAAAACAAAAACATAGAAATAAAAAATTAAAGGGGGACTAAAAGTTACATAAAAACTATTAATGTTATATACTCATCCAACAATTCATGTAAAATAGAATCTCAATAATAAAAATCATTTTTTAGGAACAAAAAATATTTTATTAGTAAGTAAATGAAAAATTCAAAATCACAAAAATATGGGAAACAAAAAATACTGAGAAAATAAAAAATTAAACAACGGTGGTTGTGATCATGTCAAATAAAATATTCTCTAAAAAAATTTCCCCATTATTTTTTGAATTATTCTAAAATATAATGTTTATAGGTCTTGATAGAATATAGTTGATGAGAAAATATAAATTTGTGTTTTCTATTTTCGGTTTTGTTGGTGGTTTGGGAATAGGTTCACTGAGTATTGGGATGATATTTCAACCTATAAATAAAATAATATTGCTAATTTAAGGGTGAATTCTAGTTTAAAAATCAAAAACTAATTTCAAAAATTGTTTTCATAGAAGAATAGATTATTTTCTATGAAATACATTTGAAACAGTAGATATTTTTTATATATTTGAAACATGGGTGGTCATTATATAAAAGATTGATAATATGTATCTACCAAGAACTACTACTTTGATGGTGAAAGTAAAAATATATAATAAAAATAGAAAATAAATATGGATATAACAATGTATTGGGAAATAAACTAAATAATAAAACTAATAAGTGTACGCACACGCAAAAATTTAAACAATGATTTCTCACCATATAGATTAAATTTATATTATTTTAGAATAATACTCCACATCATAGATCATTATAAGATAGACATGAGTCTTAAGGTTCAATGGAGTAATAAAAAAATGATTAAATTTAAAAATCAAAAAAATATGTAATGGTGTATATCAACAATGATAATGAACTAGATATATTTCTCATGTATGGTAAAATAAAGGCTTTTGAGGTTTAAAAATGTTGTATGATGGAAAACCATATAGCTATGAAGTGTATGACCATTCATCCAAGTAAGAAAGAGATATTAAATCTTAATGGATAATAAAGAAAAGACTCATGATATAATGAATTTGGACATAGTAAAAATGAATTATAATTATGTGGGTAGTGAATGTTTAATCATGTGGCTTAATTAGTTGGGAAAGGTTACAAATAAATTTAAATTGAATAATAATGAAATTCATTTAGTTTCTATTGAGAATACACCAAGACCATTTATTAAAAAATATGAAATGAAAAATGAATTAATTCTTCATAAAGATGATATGATATAGGAAATCAAAGGGAAGAAAACCATAAAGATATCCATAAAAAATATGGTTATAAAGATAAGTTTCATCAGGCCATGTAGGAAATTTCATTGTATCATTTATAAGTATGTAGATAACTAAAGTCCGACATATTTTTATATACTGATTATTGTTCATATTGAATAATGATTTAATGTGATGGATAAAATAAGAGAAATAGTGAATGGTTTGATTAATATATATCCAAGGATTAAACAATCATGGTGTACTAAAATATCATTTGGTATCAATTTTTAGTTGATATAGGACATAAACTAGTATCAGTACTTCATAGAGAATGCTTGAGAAAAAGATGTTTCATAGTGGTGTTTTATAGAATTAATTTCATAATGATGAGTTACCAAAAGTATTACTCTTCTAGATGTATAATATTTCTATTTAAAACTCATACATTGATAACATTAGAAAACTTGAAGATTTAGGTATAATTTTCAAACATTAAATTATTAATTTGATTCTTTGTAATTAATTCATCTAGATGTATTGATTTTATTACAAGAAGGATGATAAAGTAACATTATCAAGACTATTAGTGAGTTATTGTATTATTTTTTGTGTACAATTTAAATAATTTATTGAAAACATATGTATAAATACCTGGATTTTAATTTCCATTTTAATTGCACTTTGAGGAATATAATTCTGTATATTAGATGATTAGGTAAAATCAAACTTGTTTTCAACAATAGGATAACCCATGGAGATATATAGTTGAACTAATTAAGTTTCATTGATAAGAAAACTTTATTACTCAACTTCTATTAGCGATTTCACAATATCTCCAAATAATGGGTAGATTTATTTATTAAAAGATCAAAAGGAGGGAAAATGTTATTTGAAAAAATGTGGAGAAAAATATTTTCCCCTCATGTGGACTTAAATAGGATACAAAAATTCATCCCATGTTGAATTTATTTTCAATAAGTAGGAGAAGTATGAAATTAAAAATTTTCATTATTATGTTGTTTAAAAAATTAAAATCATAAGGTTGATGAGGCCCTAATGGATTGATAATGATACAATTGTGTTTTCATTCAATGTGATGTTTGATAGAAAAAAAATTTGTTGTGAAAAAGATGAAGTTTGTGAAGTAATAAGAGTCCAACCAAGAAGATCTCACTACAACATTGGAAGAACTCCAAAAAAAATAGATGAATAAATGATTTGGTCCTCCTATGAATGATATGTATAGAACACATTGAGGTTCTACAAGAAGAATTTGAGAAAGATAAAATAGTTGGATTAACCAGTGGATGTAGTGGGGATTGGGTGAATGAAATGAGAAGATTGAGCTCAAAAAGGACTAGTTCAACTATTAATGTTAGTATTTACATTGAAAATATGGAGGTTGAAGGTTTTGTAGACGATCTTGGGGATGTGATAGAAGTTATAATGGGAATCGAAATAACAATACTAGTGAATATCCTCTCATGTAATAAATGATGTTATGGGACATATTCAATGGATGAGATATTCATCCATATTTTAGTGGCAAGTGGTGTTAAAGTGCACAGAATACACCTATACAGTCCAAAGAAGATGAAGGGATGGAATGGAAAAGGGATTAATAGAGATTCATTGTGTTAAAATGAAATGAGTCTAAATTCTTTAGGTTATAATTCATGTTAGCTAAGTCTATGTAAAAAAAGTCTTCCAAAACTAATAATTTGTTGGTTAGTGAATCTATGTCTCATTATGAGGAAGACAAGAAGAGTTCAATTCATTTGGTGAAAAATTGGTTAGTGGAGTGTGGTGAGGTCAAGGAACCATAACAGGGTGGTGGTATTATGGACTATCTAATTTATTAGTATATGATAATAAAGAATAAGGTCAAGGAAGTATATAATAGGCTAGGATAAAATGGAATCATGGTATCTCATCAATCATGAAAAATGAATAAAATTTAGAGGAGAAATTTCAGATATAGTCAATATAGTAGGAGTTCAACATACTGGTTGAATAGATTATTCAACTGGACATCAATAAATAATTGTTTTTATGGTTCAGTAATTTTTTTAAATGTGTCTTAATGAATGGAGGATTAGTGTAGAAGAGTATATTCATAACTGAGAAAAAATGGCCTACACATTTTACTACATCTTCAGAGATGACCCAAATAAGAATGTAATTTCACTTCAATGAATACTATAGAGTGGTAATGTTTTCAATATAATTAAAAATGATTTCAATGATTCAATAATGTTTTTATTGTGTCGTTTGATTTTTTATTCTGAACGTGAAAGGTTTCCCACTTCTTCCATAAATTTGAGTTTCACATAAAATTTTTAATTTTCAGTTTGTTTTTGGGAATCAATAATAGGAATATTATAAATTGATGATGATATATAAAATGATTAATCTTTTATTGATAATGGTTTTTTATTTTAATTTTTGTGAATAATTTTAATCATTCTTAAGAATTATATACATGAGTGATCCTATATATAATGATTAATCCCTTGTGGATAATGTTTTTATAATGAATAATTTTAAAGGATGGAAGTAAATGTGTTGTGAATGTTCATAGTGAATATCATTTTCTAGTTTAGATGCTTTATCAGATATTAAAATAGATTATAACACATTGGAATTATGTTGATGATTTCCATTTCCATTTGATGTTATTTGGAGATGCATTATTTATGTTTTGAGGTTTAGTGACCCACACATTTATAAATATGACATTCATTGCGGTTAAATTAAATTCCATATTATGTAATGATGTAATTGAAAAAAAACTCACAATTTTTTTGGACATCATATCATATTGGATTTAAATGATTTTTTTTCATTATATCAATTAATAATATATACATTTAATAGGGATTTAATGATTAATATATTTTAAGAGTTGTGAAAAATCCAATTGACACAATCAAAGGAATTGGTGGCCTCGACCAGTAGAATTGTACCCCATGAAGACAATTTTTCAAAGCTTCTGAGAGATATATTATCTCTTGGAATTTGGAATTAATAATCACTAGAAGATATTAAATAACTAAATAAATAGTGAAACCATTTATCAGATAATTTCAATCTCATTGAAATCATGACCCAAACCATGTCAACTTAACAACCCCATGAAAATATCACAATCCCACATCATACCCTTTGGAATTACATTAGCATAATAAATATATGTGTTCCTAAATCATAATAGAATGAATATGTATATTATATTTCAGTTAGGTAATTATTATATTAATTCAATATATATATAACATTATAAATAATAAAATAAATAGTTTAGTAATTATTATATTTCAATACGAAAAAAATAAAAATTGTATTTTTTTTGTAATATGAAATTTTATATATGAAATTTTATTTGAGTAAATCCTGAATTTTCAAAATAAATTATATTCTTTAAAAATATTATATGTAAATAATATTAAATATTTATAGTTTTTAATATAATTCTTTGAAGACGAATATAATTTTTTAATGGTCACAAATCTCTTAGAGTAAAAGTCATGTATTTTTAAATAAACCTGCATTTTTATTTAAAAATAAAATTTCTCATATTTAGAAATTTAATTGGATAAAATAAATATTTATTATTTCTAAAATATCTAAATAATCTCATGGTGATTATTTTATTTATTTATTGGATTGTTGAATTTTTTTCATAGAAACTAAATACTATATAAATATATGGAACATATTATGACATCAAAATGACCAAAAGTTTTGTAATTATTTCCATAAAAGGTATCCATGATCAAATATATATTTTTCCGATTAAATTAATTTTTTATGTTTAATTTAGTAATTTTTTAAATCCATTATGCATCATCCAAAACCATTACTATTTATTAATGATTTACAATCAATTATTTTGGATCATGACTCACTTCCACAACATCAAGGGTAATATTTTAATAATTATGGTTCATGGGATTATAAAATAATGATAACCACTACACATTGGAAGAAATTATAAAAGATAAAAAGGTATATTTTTTGTTTTTTATTAATTTTATGTATAGAATCCAGAACTATTTTTTAAGAAATAATAATGGAATATCTTCTCTTTTCCTATATAAACCGACCCAAGTTAATTTATCATCACTAAAAAACATTGTATCATATACTTAGTCCACCCTTCCATCTTTAGAGCCCTTCCACCATGCCCAAATATCTCAAGAATTTCCTCTCATGCTTTTGGAAACTACCTTCCAATATGAGGGATCCTCTACATCTCCACATTATTGAAGAACCTTATTAATATTATACTATATGATTTCCAATTACTAATGTTTGGAAATGTTTTTATTCATCATTTATACTATACATTATAACTAAAAATAATAATATTACCCTTTTAATTTCATTAATCTATTTTATAAAAATTTAGGTCCTGAAGTTATGCTATAAAAATTTCACTACAATTTTTCATGATGACTTTGAGGTGAATTTTCATAAATATTATCACTCAAGGGTATTCTCTTATATTCACCTATAATTATTTGTGAAATCCATGTATGTAACCCACATCACTAAATAATGGGGTAAATAGAGATGTATGTAATTCATATGTTAAACAATCTATGTGTCACATTTATTCATGTACATGATATTAATATGATTGCTGCACCCATATAACACTCCAATATAGTGGGTAATGTTCTAATATAATGAGATTCCATGTATGATACATTATAGGTTATCATATTCACACTATGTTATGATTTCCTATTGTTTAACATAAATATATTACTCGGATTTAATGTTTTTAGATGTTTCCACATTCCTATTTTATCATTTATTCTATAATTTTATATCACGCATCATTGTTCATGACTATGATTCTAAACTCATATGTCACATTCTTATTCCACATGGATCTCATGTATTTATTTTCCATATTCCAAGATTTTTTATTCACATATTGGGATTTATAGCTAATCCCCTTTTTATATCCCCATGTTATCTTATGTAGTTTTAGAATAACTAGGGATTTTAAGAGCATGTTAAAGATGTTTTCAATAAAGACACCATTTCCCTATTTTTTATGTTATGTTATGTGACTAATAACTCAATAATAAAAAGTATCTATACCATTTGGATTTTAAAATGAACCAATTAATGTAAAAAGCATGAATTAATTTTTAATAATGATATGCGTTGTCTTAGTTAGTATCAATGGAAATTCTAGTTATTTTGGGATTAGGATTAGAAAAAAATTGTAATAGACTTAGTGATAATACTGATCATTGGAAAAATACATTATTTTTAATGTATAAATTATGTGGTATCTAAAAATTAAATCCATGTCTACATAGTATAATTAGATGTGTCTCTGAAAGAGACTTACCTAGGGGTAACAACCACGAATAAATCATATTCAGTTAGAATCGATCGAGAACAAATGAATGATAATGTTCCATTATACAATATATGTTTCAAAACATCCATGGATTGTGATTTTCTAAATTCAAATGATCATTACAAACTACTATTTTATAAAAAATTAATCCTATATGATATTATGTTATCAAACAGATCATGGATAACTTATATTAAGGCCTAGGAAGTCATAGGTTGGGAAACATATTTCTATTTATAATTTATCACATTAACATTTATATTTTACATATTATGTGATTATTAAATAACATAATATCATCCCTAATTTTCTGTTTTTTTTTAGTTAGTGGCTATAAAAAAGGGGAACCATGTAAAAAACATTATGAAGGGAAATTTGATGACATCCCAAACAAGATTCCCAACCTAACGGGAGTAGGAATCTCAAACATCCTGACTATAATTTCTCAACTATATAATTATTTCTACCAAAACCTAATCCCATATGAATTACCAAATCTCCATAAGAATGTGCATGTTACTATTGATTCCTTAATATGACTACGAATTTTGACTTTCAATGGATATTATAATACATAAATTTTGTAATTTTAGGTAATAAAAATTAAAAATATAATAGTTTTCCTTCAATTAATTGATATTAAGATTTATGTACTTGTTTTTTAAAATAATGAAGGAGAATATGATAAATGGTGGATTCTATTAAATAATATGAAACTCATAGAGGATATTGGAGAAATGAAGCCGAAGGAATTATGAAAAAAATAAATAATTAATTATTTTTGTCACACTCTTCAACAAAAAATGAAGAATGGATTTCATAGCCTTATAAAAATGGATGATGAATCTATTACGGTGTTTGAGGAAAAATTTCTAAGAATTGAATGATATGAACCATAATTTTTCATTAACACCTTATGAAATGTTGACCACATCATTGGTAGATTGATTAAGAGTCAAAAAAAATTCAATGGTAATTTGTGAAATTGTATGTTATGAGGAAATGAGAAGATGTTCCCTCAAATTATAAATATAGATCAAGAAATATTTAGGGTCTAATGAAGATAAAATGAGGAATATGGAGTTTAATTCTAGTAGTGTGATGTAGAAATATAATTATCGATAGAAATTAAAACATCCCACCTATCAATATTCTGTGAAAAAGCATCCAAAAAATTTCATAAATGGTATGACGAAATTATTTAGGTGTGGAAAGAAATGTAAATTAACCATCGATTTGCGGTAGTAGAAACCCACAAATGTGTGGGAATAGAGAAATTATCCAGTCATACATAATCCAATTGTCGTATGATTCCCCAATAAGGAACAATAAAACTACCAAAACAACTACCCTAAGCCAAGGGTTTTCAAGGAAAATTAAAACTAACATTATCCAAAATAACAAAGAATATGACATGCCACCACAACCACAAAAGTGGATCCTATCAACGGAGTGGTGACAGGTACGCAAGTTATTCATTCATGAATAGTAGATGCACTATTTGATCTCGGTTCTACGCATTCTTTCATATATCATAATATTATTACCATAATTCAAGAACCAATGAAAATAATTGATGTAAAGCTATCAATGAAAATAGAAATATGTTTATTTCTTGAATCCTAATTATATAACTCCATCCCTGTCCACATATGTTGGGTAAACTTCCCAAAGATCATTTTTTCATAATCAATGTAGAAGAGAATTTTTTTATTCTTTAATGGATTAGAATTACTAATATAGATCCTATATATATTACTAATTGAAATAAATCACACATTGAATATCATATCACACTTTGATTCTATCCAATTTAACGTATGAGGATGAATCTTCTTTTTTACAATAATCTCAAGCATAGATATTATTTCTAATTGAGAACATGTTTCTTTCCAAAATTATTGGGGCTAATTAAAAGATCATTCATTAGTACATTTCATTTTTATGAAATATAGTGATGTGTTTCTAGGAAAAAACATGGCATTCTAACTATTACAGAAGATGATTTTATAATAGAAATTATACATGGAGAATTTCCAATATCAATGACTCTATATAGAATAGATGTTGTTTTACATAATAAATTAAAGAGATCAGTATTGTAAAATCTTGATAATGGTATTATATTCCCTATTACATCATCATGGCATGAACCATTCCTCTTTATATATGAGATTTATGGATTATGGATTCTTTTCATTGATTATCGATTGTTTAAAAAGATCATGATAATGTACAAGTATCTTCTGCCACAAATTCATTATTTTTTTGATTAGCTATGTGGATCACATTTTTAACATATTATATAACTTCAGAAAAGTTATTATTAAATAAAGGTGAAGAAGGAGGATATCACTAATACATATTTTACTAGAATTTAGAGTCACTACGTGTTTATAGGGATTCTATTAGGTCTCAAGAGTGATCCAATAAACACTATGGATAGACTGAAAAATTTCATTAAAGTTTACCTCAACCAATTTACTATAATCATTTTAGATTATATTCATATCTACTGTATTATATATCTATAACATGAAGAGTATTTTAATACTATACAAAGTACCTTAAAAAATAAATGATTTATGAAAGGTATAATAAAGTTTATTTATGGTTGGATAAATTAACATTCATCGGACATGTCATCACCAACAAAGAGATATCTATTGATCCTTTGAAACTGGTGATAATTTAATTGTAGAGATTTCAATCCTCAATGAATGAAACCCAATTTTTCCTTGGACTAGATGGGTAATATAGTCAATTTTTAGTAACCTTTAATGATTTTAAATACAGAAAAATTTTATAACTTATAAAATAGTCATGTTTGTTTGAAATGATAAATGTGGGGAATATTTTCCAGATTCAGGGAAGAGGATAATCACTATAGCTTTTCTAAGATTATGCACCATCATTGAAGGATTTTTTATTTACATCAATACTTATAAAAATTTATTGGGTTGTGTACTCATTAAAAATGAAAAAGTCATATTATATGACTCCTTAAACAAGATATCCATGAGTTTAACTACCCAACTCATGAACTAGATTTAGTTGAAGTGATATTTTGATTAAATATTTAAGGAATTATCTCAATAAGGATTTGTGTGGTATATATGTTTATGATGAAATTACAAAGTATATATTCATAAAAAATGATAATAATTAGAAACAATGGATGTTGTTATAGTTGATTAAGGATACATGATTTTTCAATCCATTACTATAATGGGAATTAAAACAATGTGTTGGATGCTCTTAACAAATCTGATCTACCAATTCTATTTGTAATGGCAATTCTAAGGGATCAAATAATCATGGACATACAAATCATATATATGGGAATAATAAAAGTATCTACATCCAACCTTGAGTGAGTTACTACGCATATAATTATTCTTGAGATGATCAAGGAGGATCATAAAGATGATAATTATATATAGAATATGATAGAAGATATTTTGAATTTCAAAAATAGAGATGATGGAGTTTTAATATTTGAAAACAAGATATGTGTCCCATCAATGTCAGAATTAATGAGTTAACTTCTGGATGGCATAAATATATCATTATTCTACATTAATCCAAGAATCACTAAGATGAATAGATATTTAATATAAGAATTCTAGTGGGATAACGGGAAGAAATTGATTGAGGAGTTTGTATATCAATGAAAGGTATGAAATCAATTCATGAAAAAAAAAAATATTCAAAAGTTATGAGAAAACCAATTCCAATAAAATTATGGAAATTTGAAAATGTGTCAATATATTTCATCACATGGTTCCCCATGTCACATATTGGAAACAATATCATATGGGTGGTAGTAGATCACCATACCAAGTTATCGTATTTCACTACTATCCAAGAAGATTTCTCCCATGACCAACAGAATAAGATACATATAAGAGAAGTGGTAATAATACATGATGTGTAGATATTTATTTTATCCTCTCATGATCTAAAGATTACTTCATGTTTTGGGATAATCATTTAGTAAGAATTGAATATAGAATTGGGATTCCGTAATGCTTATCATGGAGAAGATTTATCAGTATGAAAGAAAAATGAAACTCTGGATGATATGCTGATATAGTTTTCATGGGATTTCAATGGATGTGAGGATCAATACCTTCCCCCTAGAGGATTTATCATATAATAATATTTCCCATTTGAGTATTCAGATGGAACATTATGAGGATGTGTATGCATGGAGGATAATGAAAATGACATGATGTTGGATAGTAGAAGCTGGCGGGGCTTGATTTTATCCATTATAATTTAGAGACAGTTCAGACAACTCAAATTCATCCAAAATCCTTCCAATGTCGACATAAAATAAATCTATACAGTCATTGATGAGACCTATACTTTTAGGTATTGGATAAATTGTTCCTTTGTATATCATTAAGGAAGAAGGTAATGAGATAAAGGGTGAAGGGAATGATTATTATCCGATACAAAGGCCCCTTTGAGACCCTTGATTTCATAAAAGCGGTGGCCTATCATCTACAATGCTCACTTATATTTTCTTAATTACATGTTGTATTCAATTCATCCCTCTTTAGAAATTAATACCAAACTACAAAAATGTACTAAATCCATATTTGGGTCCATTGAAGATTTATAATTCATATGGGGAGTAGCTAGTGATGATCTTGGATCAGAAATAAAAAATATATATGATACAACACGACTCACCTGGTAATTTTTTTTATTTAACCAGAACATCGAGGAAACTACAAGGGAATCCGAAGAGGATATAAAACAAAAGTATATAAATTAATTTAGGGTATGAAATGAAAATTTGTTGTGTGAAATTTATGAAGGGAAGAACATTGTAAAAAATATAAATTTTATAAATAATTTCCACTTTTTGGTTAAATTTAAAAACTTATTAAGCTATAAAGTTGTAGAAAAGACAAATATTCTTTTATTTTTTGGAATATTTTATCCTACTGGATTTAACAGACTATTATGAATCATGTCCATTTATAATATATCTATTGAATAATGATATTATGGTTATTATATATTAAGGCTTTTAAAAACTACAATATACATAGAAATTGACGTGTTGTCCTCAACTAGTAGGATCATACCCTATGAATCCCATTTATCAGAGCTACTAGAGATGATAGATTTTATGGTATTTATCCTTCATAAATCCCAATTTTAGATTCAAAAAATAGTGAATGGAAAAACTATTTATTGGATAATTCCAATGTCATTGAGATCATGCCCAAAACCATGTTCACTGAACCACGGTAATAAAATCTCATAGTCACATACCTTATAAATATATAGTTTAGTACTATAATAAAGGTGTGTGAATATTGTCCCTAATAGATTTTAAATAAATATTTAATTTTCTATGAGATATTGATAATATTTATTCCTTATTGATTTTTCTAGATAAATGATTAAATAAATTGTTTGATAAAAATTATATTTCCAAAAGAAAAAACTAGAATATTTCATTTAGGTATTAAACAATTTCAATTATGAAATTCTATTTGAAAAATTCTTGAATTTTCAAAATAATTTATATTTTAGTTAAATATTGTTATTATGAAATATTCATTAATTATAATTGATTATATAAATTTATAAAGTCAAGAATAATTTTTCTATGAATCAGAACATTATTATTGAAAAAAGTAATATTTATTAATAAACATGGGGTATTTATTTAAAAATAAAAATTCACATATTTTATGATTTATTTATATAAAATAAATATTTTTTTTTCAACTCATATTAATTATACAATGGTTAGTTTTTTCTTAATTTTCCGAGACAATCGAATTTTCGGGTAAATAATTAATATGGGATAAATATATGGAATGTATTATGATATAATATAAACCCAAAAGCTATGTAATATTTTAAATGAAAGGAATACGTGAACAAAAATTTATTTTACCCTTAAAAATAAATGTTTTTAGGTTATTTTATAAATTTTATAAGTCCTTAATTAATCATCCAAACCCAATACAATATATTTTTGTTTTAAAATAAATTACTTATAAACATGACCCACGTCCATGACACTAAGGGTATTATATTGAATTACTTTAATTTCTAGAAATAACAAATTATCTAAATAACTCACATATAATATAAATAATCAGAAATACTATGGTAAGGTTTGTGGTTTTGATTAAATTATTGTATAGAGTCCAAAACCTATGTTTTGGATATAATAAATAACTCTCCACAATTTTCATATATAAACCCTACCATGATCTTATTAACATTAACTAAAAACCCTAGAGAGTATACAAACTATTCCCTTATATATCTACAACCCTATCAAGGGTCCCCCAAACTCTCAACAGGCTATCGAAAACACCATATCATGGTAATAGATCTACTCCTCTTCTTTATTCAATAACCTTCTTTATTTTATACTATTTAATTTCTAATTCCTAATGTTGGGATATGTTTTAACACACCAATAATAAATTCATTTTTTTGTAAAAATTATTATATTACCCTTTCCAGATCATAAAATGATTTTATAAATATTTATATATTTAATTATGATTTTGAGATTTCACTGTGGTTTTTCACAACTAACAAATGTGATATGAATTCTCATACCCATTTACACTCAATGGTATAAACCTATATGTACATATACTTAATTAATTGGATAATTCCATGTATTTAACCTGGAAACCTCAATCATGGGATTGATATAGATAAAATAAATTCATGTGTTATATAATATATGTGGAACACTTAAACATGAACATGATATGATTATGATGGGACTGCCCAGATATCATTCCATTTCATTGACTAATGTTTCAATCTCTTGGATGAGCCCGTAAGGGGCTCTGATTCACTTGCTCTATCCCCTACCGCTGCCCTCCTCCCCTCTGCCTCCTCCAATCAGATCTTATTCCCTAGGTGTTCTTCTCGACGCGTTCGTGGCATGGCCGCTTCCAGTGGCATGGGCTAATCTTCATCCTTGATGATCCGCATCTCTCTTGAATTTCTTCTCACTCCAACCTTAGATATGGTTATGGTCTTCCAGGGTGGTGCAGTGTTGGGCCAGGGTGCAGGTCTCAGATGTTGTGGTTTGGTGGTGTCGTCTTGTTCCATGTCTTCTATGAGAATTTTGGAAAATACGGTCCTCTAGTGCGGTTCTGTAGGCGGTGGCGGGATTTGGTTCAATGACCCCCGACAGGGCTCATTTCAGCAATATCTGATATTTGGGAGGCCTCCTTTTTTAGTTTGGTTTGTGGTTTTCAGCTCTAATCATGTTTCTATTTTTTGATGTGCGGTGTCCGTGGAGGCGCGGGGTGTCGATGTCGTTTGGGTCTGCCTCATGGTAGCTCAGTGTAATATCGGTCCTGAAGGAAGGTATGCTTTGAAATTGATGGTTGTTCTTTTTTTCATAGTGTTGCGTCCTGTGATGGATCTCTCAAGTTTCATCATTCTTTATTTTTTAGCCTTTGAGGATGGATTTGGTACTTGTTCTGTTTGCGGATGGTGATCTTCAGTTTGGATTCAGTAATGATTATGGGGATTGATTTTTGTTCGTCAGATTTTTTTGGTTTTTTCTTCCTTAATGTTTTCAGTGGAGCTGTTTTCATCTCTAGTTGTTGGTTTTGTTCATCCTTGAGTTCGATGGATACTATTTTTCGCATGATTGTCTGTCGGATGGCGATGGTGAGGATTTTGGAGTTCAGTGATGTTGTGGTGGTGGGCATCAATGAAGAGGACATCATCTGTATGTTCCAATTTCTAGCGATGCAGATGATGATCGGAGTGAGTTTTCTACATGATGATGATGGGCTGGTGAAGATGTCAATTATGTTCTCGCTGGCGGCTTGCTCTAATTGGATACATGATAAAGGTTCACAGCTCGATGAGTTTGTGATGTTAGGTGGACGTGTGAAATTGGTTTTTTCAAGTTTACGCTCGAAATTTGAATTCTGGAAAATTTTAAATTTTTAAATTTGAAATGCGTGTGGAATGTTGGGTACTGATATTGTCTGTATGGCTACTGGTAACCCTTAAACTAGCTTTTTAGAAAATCAAAAAAATGGCTTTGGTCCAATCTCTTGATATTCTGTGTAAGGTGAAAATGATATCATCCTAGGCACACTATGATAATATTTCTTAGTGTTCAATAATAACTTTTTTTGATTCATCATTTTTGAGTTGTTTCCGCTTTCCTATGTTTCCTTTATGCCATCTTGTTATATCATGCCACTTTGTTCATGATTATGATTCTCATCTCTTATGATACATTCTTATGAAAGAAGGATCACATGTATTTGTTTTCATTATTTCCTAATTTCTTTATTGCATCACTAGTCATTTTATCTCACAACATTCATATGTATGTCTCCAGGTTATCTTGGGCAGTTTTAGAGGAATAATGGATTTTAAGATCATTTTATAGATTTTTTAAAATAATGTTGTTGAATCATAGCAATGTTTTGTTATTTATTGAACATTATATAAATAATACACTAGTTATCTCAATATTGATGGTTTTACTAATATAAACAACCATTAATAAATCGTAGATTAATGTGTAATAGAGTTATGGGTTGTCATACAATGGATTCATGACCAACAATTAAGGTTTAGTGTTTAGATGTGTAATTTCTGCAAATTTTTTAATTTTTGTATGCCTTTTTGACGGAGGTCATATGATATTCATTGGATAATACTTTTCGTGTGAGTTTTTAAATGTTCTGTATATAAAATTTCACTATGTAATACATTCATACATTCATGTTTTTTAAACATGTTGTTTTTTAAATTTTTAAATGTTCATATATTATTCGTTATAACTTATTAAGACATTCTACTAGGTTGATGACATTCATGGATCCGTAATAGGACATTGATTTTTCCTCCACCACGTATGGACGTAAATTAATTAGATTTTTGGAAAATTATCTATAATTATATGAATTATCAAAAAGGATTATGAAATTTTTATTTAAATATGTGGAATGAATATGAACTCCTGTATGAGAAATATATTATCTAGTGGGTAGTCCTATTAAAATTCATATGAAATTTTCATTATTTTAGATTTTAACACATTAAATTACACAAAAATTGAAAATGAATAACCTTAATGGTTTAGAATATTTGAAGACTAGATTCATAATAAATTTACTTTATGATGTTAATATAAATCAACCATAGTTTTCTCCTCCTGAAGTACCCATCTTGGATAGATCTATCTTAAAAAAAATCTTCATATCCTTGGATCAATTGAAACACTAGTAATGGTAAGCTCACCTGCTCGGTAAGGGTAACCATGGGATATATCAAACAATGACATCATTTAATAATATGATTATAAAAAGTTTATGATTTCTTGTTCAGAACAAATAGATCTCAATCCCAATTATACAGAGATCATAAATTATATGTAATGGCACAAAGCATTACTATTTTATATGAAATTATTCATAAGAGTTGTAAATAATCATTAATAAAACATGATCCATGAGTGGATGTCATATGTATAAGCACATGTAAAATAATTTTTTAGACAATATAAATCATATAAAATCTTTTATTTTTCATTTTTCACTACAAAGACATTCATCACATAGTGTACATAGACCAATAATGGAATTTTTTCACTCACTAAAATCTTTTCATTCAACGAATGGGTTCCTTGATCCTCAATCACATTATATCATGATATATAAATAAATAAAAAATTAAATATATGTGTTTAAGATACACATCCATCACATAATTATATCGAAACAAATGTGTTCCACAAGATCATAAAGACATTCATAAAATCATTATATAATAAACCATGTGAATTTTTTTCCCTTAATATTGCAACATCACATAATCATAGGCCATCCAAAGAAAAAAACAAGGATAATATCATAACCATGTATTCATATTCTATCTTAATAATCATCAAAGTGTTGTAACTAATGGAAAATATCATTAAATTAATATATTAACTATTATGTGATAACATGAGAAAAATATGCATTTATATTGAAATTAATATAAAAAAATTCTAGGATTATTAATAAATTTATTTTCATTGAAAATAAAAATGTAAAATTATAATTGTATCTTCAAATAAAATAGTTATCTTAACACTAAGAAATTTCATCTTCGCAAAAAATGTTCTAATATGTATTTCATTCACACTTTTCATATAATTTAATAATTAACCAATACAAAAAACATCTTAAAATTATTTTTTTAATAATATAAAATGAAATTAAAATATTTTTTATGATAAATTTAAATAATAAATAGATCATAGAAAGAATATTATCGAATTCTTTATTAAGGACATGTTCATAGAAGAAAAAGTTCACCGACCAAATATGAAATATGTTTTATTTTTCTAAAAAAAATATCAATCATATTTTTTAGTACCCAAGTGTTTGGAATGAAATAATATAAAGAAAACACTCAAAATAACTAGAGTATAAGAATATATAAGGGGTTAAATAGATATAAAGTACCTCCTTTTCTCAATGGAAATTCATGTATACTCATTCCTTATTAAAAATGAGATTGTAACATACACCCTTACCTCAGGTGCTGAGTTTATTCATATATTCTATTACGACCAGGTATGATAAATTTATACTTAATATACATATATAACAGCCATGAATTTAAATATATCCTACAATATAATATTACAATATTATTTTCAGTTTCCCATTTACGAACAATTCATCATTACAATCATCATTATGGTGTTATATATTTTGATTCCCAAGCATGTTCTAGTTCGATGGTTCTATTGCATTCACATTTTTTATGGTTTCATTATCTCTATAATCAAAATCATGTTATATATATCATATTATTTCATGATATAAACATGTATAACCCTTCATGTAAGGTGGCGTAGAAAAATGAATTACAACACATCATAGAGATCATATTGTATACATATACAAGGAAAATACATTCATTTCCCAATGTAGAGAATAATAGAAAGGTAAATAATAATATATCTTTCCATAGTCGTAATAATATCTTAAAGGTCATATATTTTCATTAAATAAATTATTATTATCTATCCATGTTTGGATGACCTGAAAAATGAATTACATATATTTCTGGAGGTGGTAGTCCACATGTATGCATGAACAATGTTATCATTGATAATATTATTGAAATGTTTATGAAAATGGTTCTAAAATTAACATGAAAATATTTTAGTATAGTAAATATTCTTATTTAAAAATGAAAATTTGGAAATATATGAGTTAGAGGTGGTAAATGTGTAATTAATTTTAATTATATTGGTAAATACAATTACCTCTTATGCAGTAAAACTCATTTAGCATATATTGTATGTCTTCAAAGGTTACTCTTTTTGGAAGTGTAGAAGAAATATTTTGTGGGGAGGAAAGATAATAATATATTTCATCATGGATTGTCCTAGATATATTAATCAAAATTTGGGATTGTGTTAGGGGAAGATAGAATCATTTTATAACTGAGAGGAGTTATACAATTTTTAATACATAAAATATATTTTTTTAAAATGGAATTAAAATAATTCATTTACTATAAACAATGAAATATATTATTCAATGAAAATGAATTCTAATTTATTTGGTTGTTATAATTTAATATTTATGGAAAATATATATGTGAGGAATGAACACTATGAATTTATTCACATTCCTTGTGGAGTATAAATAATTCAAATTATTTTAAATATTTGAAATAATATATTGTCTAAAAATATAATTAAAATAATTGAGAATTGAACTACTATTTAATATGTAAATATTAATAATTGACTATGACTATTATGACAGAGAAATTGGTTTTTATGTAATGAATTGGAATTAAAATATTATGAATTATATGTAGAAATTTTTTATTTAATGTAATTAAACATTAATCAAATATTTAATATCTAGTTTTTCAAATAAATATAAAATATTTTGAAAGTGGTGGAGATATTTTTTAAGAAACATGATAAATTGTTATGATGTATATTTTTATTAACAGACTAAACTAAAAGAAAATAATAAATAATTATGATTAAATAATTATATTTCAAATGAAATTTACTTAATTAAAATTAATTTATGTTTTTATTAGAAAAAGAGTGAGAATGAAATCAATTTATGCTTCAAAAACACAATTTCTTTAAAATTATTATTAATATATTTATTTCTTGAATATTATTATAATTTCATACTAATTGATAAAATCTCTCTAAAAATGTACATTATTCATGGAATAAATATGTTATAATATTAATAGAATGAATTTTTTTTATTTTTCTAGAAATGTTGATTTTGAGTGAATAGTTTATATTTCTGGGTTTTTTCTAAATTTTCATTTCATTTATTTAAATTTAAAAATATAAAAGAACATGTATATTTTTTAAATGGTTTAAATATAAAATAATATTAAATTTATATATAATAATTTTAATAATTCCCGCATAATCAATATTATATTTCAATTTAGTATGAGTTTAATGTTTTTACAAAATACATAATTTTCTAATGGTTTATTCATTTAAGTTTCTGAACGTATATTAGATTTCTTCTTTACAACTTATAGAAAATTAATATTGAAAAATTGAATTAAAATATTTAATGAGAAGTTTATTTTTTTTTATTTTCAATTACTTTATGGTGTTTATGAATAGTAACCATAGTAAAAATGTATCACCCTCATAAAGGGTATATCGGGGAAAATAATGTAAATACATTATGATAAGTCCAAAAAAATTAATATTAACTCTTATATTATTATGTATTTGTACCCTAATACCGTAGTATTATAAATTTGATGCTATTTTGAGACACTTTAAATTGAGTAATAAATTAATAATATTGAAATGTTTGGGCAAATTATTAGTGTGAAGCTCCCCTGACATATTTAAGGGAACCTCCTCTCCTCTATTCGTAATAAAATTTCATCCAGTTATATCAACCTATAACTTATCTAATTTATTATAAGAATCAATACACATGTCCTAGTGTTCATAGTCTCCCCAAAATACCATCCTAAATTGGGTTAAGTTGTATTCCAAAGGTGCTTCCACGTTAAACAGATATAATTCAAAACAGATTTTTTTCACGTCTATTCTATTTTATATCTCCATTAATTATTATTTAACTATTATTAATTAATAAATCTATTATCATAAATATAATGAAGTTTTTTATGTTTATTTTATATCTATTTTCATTTCTTTTTTCCATCATATAAGAAATGAAAAATATCATTAATGTGCATGTGTGGACTCACACCACTATAGAGAAATGTGTTTTGTTTTTCATCAACAGGTTTTATGGCCTGTTAAAATGAAGGAATAAAAAATATATATATATGATATATATTAAATAATTGTTATTATATTTCGATACTATATTACTTACTATATTATATTTTCTATCTATTGGAAATTGATCATGTCTTTCATGTGTACATGTGGAATACAGCCTCCATGAATCGATATGATTCATATCAAATTTCCACAATTTTTATATGGATAAAAAAATAGAAATAATGAATATAAATTTCATTAATGAAATATTTATAATTCTATATGTGTCATATAATATCTATAATATATTTTTCCACTCCTTAGGAAAATGATAATGTTATTCATGTGTAGGTACAAACTACAGTCTCCATGGAAGAACATTATTTATTTTTCTTGAACGCAACACATGGTTTGTATTATAGTAAAGTTAACAAATATAATTTAAAATAATATGATTTTTTAGTAATATGGATTTAATGTAACCATTACCCCTTTGACCAAGGTCAACACAACAAAGTAGTTTTTTATGTTCTAAACCGAATAAAACCAAACCATACTATGAGAACTAAACCATTATAGAAACCTAATAAAATACGTTAATAAATGAATTAAAAGGAATAAAAATAATTAAATGATAATAAAAAAGTTTATTAATAAATTATAAATCATATATATTTTTATTATTCATGATTTAGAGAATGTATAAATTCTGACAATACAAAAGGTAAGGTATTTATCATATCAATTCTATTTTTCGAGTCTTATTCCATTTCAAGAACATGTATTAACTTTTATGTTATAAAACAAAATTTATGGATGTATTTATTCATTCATATATGTAAATTAATTAGTTTTAAAATTATTTTTAACGATTTATTCTTTAATTTCCATTTGATTCAAAAATAATGAAAATCGCATGGGATATATATTTAAAACATTGTCTTAAAGTATTATATTCTTATACTTTTACACTATTTCAATGTTCATTAATTTGTTTCAGAATTATATATTTTATCCCTAAAATTATTTTAGATATCATTTTTAAAAACTATTAATAATAATTAAAATGTTTAAAATTTATTATTATTTAAATATTTTTTCAATATCTCACTATTGAAATATTCGAACAATTTGAAAAAGAATATTTTTATCCTATATGAGATTTAGGGAATATATCATCATCCTTGACATTATTATTTATGTTGAATAATATTTATTTTATCATGGTTTTTAAATCAAATCATATTCCCATTATCTAGTGTAATTTTTTATTTTTATGTGATTTCAATTAAATTTGATATTTTTCTTTCTAATTAAGTGATAACGTAACATATTTTTGAAAAGAGTTCAAATGAGTATATGATGGCTGTGTGAGGAAGAATTTTAATATTTCATTTTTTTCTTCATAATATTGTATGCAATCATTTTATATGATGACTTCTGATCCCAATAAATATCTAGTTGATGGATGATTACGATATATATCTTTAATTACATGTGTAATAATATAGTCTCTATAATAAAAATTGAGGGATATAATTAAGATTGTTAATCCTATGTAATTTTCATAGATATAGTTATTTTAATATGTTTTAAACATGTATGGGCATGTTTTGTGAACATGATAATGTAATAAGCATATATTTTAATTTCAAAAAGACTTTTTATAGAAATATTTTGAATTCATTTGTTAGGGAATGTATATTTACTCTTAATGGTGAAAAGTTTTTTATTTAAATAAATGAATTCTTGATTTCCCACATACATCAATACCTTTAATGAGTTTTAGCAATAATTTTTTTAGTATTTGAAGGATTTGTTTATGAAAATATTTATTTTAAAATGTGTTAATGTTTTATTTGTGTTCTCAATGATTTATTGAAAAAATTTATGATCATTAGGGTTCTCATGTTTTAAACAGGACTAGATAAATTCATTCACTATTATATCCCTTATATGGATTTTTTTTATCCCACATTTTAAAATATTTGTTATATGATCTAATGATTATTATAATTTTTTAATTTTTAACATTTATATTATGATTACTCATCTTAAACGATGATAAATTGTCTTGAATGAATAATGGGTGTGAAAATAATAGCTTATATTTTTGAAAAATAAATTTCATTGTGTGAATGATTAAATATTAAATATTTTACAAAATTATCTAAATATCTAAATTGAATGTATCATGTAAATTAAATAATGATAAACCATTTTTAAAAATCATTTAATTATAGTTTTATTATATTATGAGTAATTATATTTCAAATCGAATTTACGTAATATGTAAAATTAAAGGAAATAGTGTTACAAATTGATTTGGAAAAAATTAAGGGTTCATATTTTTATTGAGTATTATAAGTTATAGGTAATTTATAAACATAAAGGATAGTATCATAAGAATAATTTGGGTTATATTTGGTTTAATTTATGTTTCCTAAGACATCCAATCTAAACGTCTAATATTTTGAACAAACGGTGAATCAAAAGATTCCAATACTAAAGGATGGGTGTATTAGTGTAATAAATGTAGATGATAGAATTATAATTTTTATTATTATTTCACATTGAATTCTTAAATAAAATTATTAGTTTTTTAATAAAAATTTTTATCATTCAGGTAAGTATTCAACTGTTTGGTTGATCGGATTAAATTGAACTAAAATATCCTTTATCATCTAGAAAATTCATATCAAAAGAATTTTAAAATATTCCTCATGTGATATATAAACCTTCTATATTAATCAACGTATCTACAAAACATAGTATAATATATTCATATCCAAATCAATACATCAACATCACAATAAACCAAAGGATACATTTTACTATTATTTTCAATGAGAATTGTCTCATTAGAACCATTTTGGAAATATGATAAGGGACTTTATTAGGTTTTCACAATGGAAGAATAAGAAAGAATACATCCAACATTATACTCTACTAAAAATGATGTTGATCTGGAGGAATATTATGTGTTACTATTCTTATTGGGATTTTTTATTTATATAATCAAAAACTGTTATTTGAGAATGTCGTGTTTGACCATAACTTAATGAATTAGGGGAAACATGTTTGAGATTATTTTTTAAAACAATATTTTAAAAATGAATGATTTTTTACAAATTTTAATCTCCATCTACATTCATTTTAATAACATTTTCAGAACTATTTATGGATACAAGAAATATAGGTACATGAATTTTTTTGAATCATTGTAAAAATTTATCGACATTAAATTTTTGATAATGGTTCATTCAACATAAAAATTATAATTCAATGAAATTTATATCTATATTTCAAGGGAATGAATTAAGAATTTATAATGTAGAAAAAATAAAATGATTGAAATTGATGAATCATTGTACATGATTCATATTTTTTTTATGTGAGGGAATTATAATTATATAAAATGGAAAATATAGTTTAAATGATTGTGAAGTGTATCGAATGATTGATGTGTCTATATATAGGATTTAATGAGTTATGATGTAGTGGTATATTATTGTAATGTATTATAAATTATATATTCTCATAATTTTAATGGTATTACTACAATATTGATGTTATATGTTATGTGTGTACATATGGAGATATGTATTTTGTTTTACAACATTTTGAGGATTATATAACCCTTGTGATTAAAAAAATATTAATGAAATTTATTTTGATAAACAATGATTTTATATTTTTGGATAGAAGATGAAATGTATTGATGAAAATTATGTTTAATATGATCATTTATGTTGATGTGCATATGATTAATATAGATTAAATAGTTATTGAATTTTTAGAACATAATTTTTATCATAAAAATCATCTTTGGAAGGAAAACTTATTTTAGGATTATGTGATTAATGTTTTTTTAGAAAAAAATTTCAATATTAGGATCACTATAAGATAAATTAAAATAAAATTTTTTTTTTTTCTATGATTGGATTTAATTTTAAGAATACTGGATGAGTTATCTTTTGGAATAATACATGATTTATATGTGGATTTATAGTGATTCTGGTTTTATATGGCTAATATTATTATATATTGTATATTTTAGGATTATGATATATATATATTATTGGTATATGAAGTTATGATTTATTTTTAGAGATAAATGTTAAATTGTTCTTGAAAGAATATGTATTCAAATGTGACTAAATTATGGGTTTTGATCATGTCATATAATATTTTATAGTTTTTTATTTTCACTTATTTATGGAATCATTTAATTATAATGTTGGAATTTTGTTTCAAGAATTTTTATATTAATTTTTTTTATTCACATGTGTTTGTATTCATATTATATATCTTATAAACATAAGAAAACAAATTTTAGGTTTTTAGTAGTTGAATCACTTAAGAGAAATAATCTTTCATCACTTTTTGGATCATATGATCCATCAACTAATCCATTTATTACTTAATGTATAAAAATTTAATCTTGAATATTCATTTCATGAAATTAATAGAATATATTCAAATGGAAAATCATTATCATGAATAACCAAAGAATGAAATAATTATATTATAAGGAATAAAAATCAATTATGCATATTTTCTCATGTTATTTATCTTGATGTTAAATTAATAAATTAGATATATTCGATAATAATGAAAATATAAACTTTATCCTTTTATGATAATTTTTCCTTAATTTTTAGTATATTCTCTTATCATAAAATTATAACACTGTCAATTAAATTGATCTTCTACCCAACTCTATATTTTAACTTTTATCTTATCTTATCTATGTCGGAACATGATTATGTGTTATTATTTGATACCATTCTAATTTACTATTTTGTGATTAAAAATTGTTCTTTATTGTCCAATTTTAATATGTGGGTTTTAGAAAATTATATTTTCCTTTAATGATTAAATGTTGTATATTTAATTCATCAGAATTGGTGTTTATTATTTTCCACCCATCTTACCAAACACATGAAAAAATTATAAGGAAGAAATTTCTTTAATGGGGGTATAATGTTACTCACAATGATTATATAATATAATATCATTTAGTAATAAATTTGATAACATATATCATAATTAATATCACAATTAAATATTCTATTATAAATTATAAGAATATTGTTATTTTAGTTTGATGATTATGGAATAATCTTCATTTTGGTAGGTGTAAATAAGAATAAACATATTATAAAATATATGTATAATTATTTTTGTTAATAAATTAGATAATTAATCATAAATTAATTATCAAATTTTATGAAATGATGGAAAAAATTTACAGGTAAAATATAAATATTTTATATAACTATTTCATGTGAAAAAAGTATGTTTATCATAATTGATTATATTAATCACTATTGATTAATATTATAATTAAATATCTATATAATATATTTAATTTATTTAAATAATATTCTATCAATTATCATTGTTAGGAATTGAATGCGATGAAAGACCTTTTATGCATCAAAATTACATTTTCGTCAAAAAATGGGTTTTTTTCCATTTTGTCCATTATTATTATAATTGGTTTTTTCACTTTTATATTATTGTTTATGAAAATGGTCATAAAATTTTAAATAATAATTTCATAATATTTTTAAGATTTATTTTGGGTTCTCGCGGAGAAATAATGATTTTTGATTAAATAGTGAACAATGATGATTATTATGAAACATTAATTTTTATTTAAATCAACTAATTTCAAAGGAACATTATATTTTTGATATTATTTTAATGAAAAAAATAATATCTCGTATATAAATATTAAAAAAATTAATTCTATAAAAATATACATAATATTTTATTTTGGTATAAGTTCATTTTTATGGTTAAAATATATTTTTCTAAAAATTATTTTTTAATTGATTTTTAAAAGATTATATTAAAAGAATGATCTGAAATATATACCAATTTAATACTAAAAATTTTATTTCATACATGTGAATAAGCGGTTCATATTTCTTCATATATTTAATTTTATTTTAATTCATTATGATTAGTAACCGTGGTAGAAATGTGTCACTATGTTAAATGGTATATCTAGTAAATTAAAGTAAATTATTCATGATAATGATAATAAATTATTCATTAATCATATTTTCAAGGTTATTTCAATAATCAACTCCATATATTTAAATTATATAGTTATTAATCCACTTTACCAAGAGTAATACATTTATAATATTTAAAATTTAAGAAATATTACATGTTTAGAACTCCCCTCACTTATAAAAGGGATCCACATACCCTCTCATATCTACACACATTGGGCCTTATATATATAAATAATATTACCCTAAAAATTATCTTACCATCATACCTCCAATCTTATATAGTTAATAAAATCCCTAAAACCCCTAATATGTCTCCAATTGTAAGCCAAGAGAGGTTCTCCAAAGAGGAGGTATAATTCATAACAATTATCTCATATTTATTTCATTTTCAAAATCCTTCAAGTAGTATTTAACTATAATGAAATAATAATACTGGTATAATATATATAATTAAATGTTACCGCGATTATGTTACAACCCTTTTTCATCTCCTCTTCCATCCTAAGGGAAATGAAAGCATCACTCTTGTGTAAGTGTGGACTACCACCTCCACGATGTGATTTTTTAAATTATTCATCAACCAATTATTAAAATAGATAAAACAGTTTATATTATTAATATATATGTGTGTGTGTGAAATTTATTACATAATTATGATTCTGTATTGATAATTTAATACATACCGTTATAAATTTTCTATACAATAAAAAATGATAACTTTTATCATGTGTATGTTTGGATTACCTAATCCACTACGTGATAAAAATTATTTTAACAATAAAACATATATTTTATGTCATTGGTACTGAACTAAATATATATATTTAATTTATCTAATATTTATAATTATATATAGGTAAAATAATAACTACTTTATTTGTTTTCAAATCAATAAAAAATGAAAATGTTGTTCATGAATTCGTATGGACAACATTGCACATGAATGATCTTGATTCATCTTTCATGATCTCCCGACACGGTTGGTTGGAAATATATAATGAATATATTAATATGATCAATATAATTTGCTTGATTTTTTGGTTGTAATGAAAACATAATTCCTTTGACAATGTTTGAACACACCGATGATGTTTGAGGTTATAATCCAAATGTCCCCAAAATATAAAACATGAAATTAAAAATTATTTTTAATAAATAAAATATTTTAATAAATGATATAAAATAATTAATAATAATGAATTTAACATTAAATTTTTATTAATCATGTAAAAGATCTCTAATTTTATTATCTAGGATTTAGTAAAATAAAGATCTCTAATGAGACGTAAACTAAGGGATTTCCCAAATTAGATTTCTTTTGTTGTGACTTGTGTCATTTTCAATATATGTTAGTTTTTTTGAAATATGAGCTATATTATGTGTAATGACCTGCCAATTCACATTGGCTTGAGAGCACAACGAGTCATTACTAGTCCTAAGCGACACCCCCAGGACGCCAAAGGCTGGAAATAAATGGTGAATGGTTTCAAATACAAGTGGGGGAAGATTTATCCTTTAAAGAAAAACTCAATTAATTAACCAAACATAACCAAAAAATTACTACATGATGCATGTAAAACTGAATGATAGATAAGAAACTTCATTTAATTCAAAAAAAATCAAAGTACACAACAGCGGATAAACAACTCAAGACTATCAGAAGACACTGAGACACCCTCCATGGCTCTACACCAATCTCCATACTCCATGCACCAACACATTTCCCAAGCATCACCATGACCCACTATCAATGAGATTACTTATCTTTACCTATGTCTCGAAATATGAAATCTACAATAGCACCGAAGTTCCATAGTATGGGTGAGTATAAAACATAGTAAGTTTTCCCCAATTACTTCCATACTCACACAAATATTATAGAAGAGTCATGAACAATTATATAATAAAATATATAAAAACAATATCTCAAAATTAGTTTACAAATAAATATAAACATGTCTCCAAAACCGTTCATCACCTAAACTATACATGTTAAATTGAAACCAATTTTCCTGCAAGATATTTTTTCAGAAAAATAACCAAACAATCCATATAACAACATTCCAATATCCCAATATCAGCATACTAATACATTTCTCAAACCAATTCAACCAACCATGCATGCTACGTTATGACAGTTCCAAACTCATGAGTGGGTTCTCGTCGATCTACCAAGTCATCACAAGGTAATTTTCTCCCATGTGTCATCAATCCATTGGCACCGAGCACAAGGTCATATTTCAACCAAGCCTCTTATATGTAATCTGTACGTTCCATTAAAAATTTTGCAATGAGAACAAGTTCATATTTAAACCAAGCCCTGTATATGCAATATGAACATACAACACATATACCCAACGATCATGCCAAAATAAACCTTTCAATAAAAACCCTTTTATTGAAAACTATTTACTTCAAAAAAATTTCAATGCCAAACCATTTCAACTCAAAACCATTCCAATAAAACTCTATTTTTATTGAAAACCATTTCTATTGAATACCACCTTTTCATCAACCTTTTAGAAATTCCAGAAAATCCATAATTTAAAATCATCATTTTAATTAAACCCCCTTTTTCATAACTATTCACCAAGATCTCTCAATTTAACAAAAACCATAAATCATTAAAAATGAATATTTTTCCATGAATTTCACAGTCATAAAAAAATTTTAATCTAATAAAATCCATTGTATCATGTGGATTTGAGAGAGAATCCACCTACCTCGATAGTCATGACTAAACTTTAACAACAGATGATGAACACACGAGAAAGAGGGTTCATTCTCCAAGAGAGGACTTAGATCTCTTCTCGTAGAAAGATCACCACTAAAAATTGAAACATTTGGAATCAAAAACGTTGATCTAACCAGTATAGGTTCAGATATGATAAAGAATGGAGATCAGTGAGGTAGATCTAAGAAGATCTAGGAAATCAAGACCAATCCAGAAAGAATGGTGACATACCTCAAGAATCGGACTCGAAATCACCAAGGGAAGGCTCCGGAATGGCTTCAACTCGTGTGAGAAGTGTTCTACAGCCTTATAGGGAGAGTAATATCGAATTTGGGGAAACATGAAGCCAAAAATAAATAATAATTGCATAAATAAAAAAGCTCTTTGAAAATAGAATCTATATTTGACCGCTACACAAGATTTGACCACACGGTATGTGCCAACAGTGTATGGATCATGCGACCTTAATTATTGTCCCAAAACTACTTATAAAACCCCCAAACTCTCCCATCATTCACCTCTACCCTCTTTATGGAAACACATTTTTTATGGAAACATCACACTTTATGGAAACACCCAAATTTATGGAAACAACCAACATTATGGAAATATCCAAATTTAAGGAAACAACCAACATTATGGAAATATCCAAATTTATGGAAACAACCAACGTTATGGAAACATTAAATTTTATGGAAACACCCTATATTATGGAAACTATCTATTTTATGGAAACACTCCATTTTATAGAATATATCTATTTTAAATACACTTCAAATTTAAAAAAAACGTGAGGAAAGGGGTTATGTACCCGAAACCGGGGGTACTACATTCTCCCCACCATTGGTCATTCTGTCCTTGGAATGTTGACAACCCCTGGTGGCCAAAAATAGTTCTGGACACTACTCTTTCATTTCCTTCTCATGTTCCCAAGCCTCTTCTTGAATCTGACCTTGTTACCATAAAACCCAGCACTAGGTCGATACTTTTCCCACGCAAAACATTCTCTTGTCTATCCATGATCCAAACTGGAATATGTACCAGTGATGCATCATGTTCTAGCTCTATGTTATCCCATATGATCACATGGTCAGGTTCAAGGTGATAATTTTTTAACTGGGACACATGGAACACATTATGCACCGAACAATACAGTGGTGGTAATTCCAACCGATATTCTACCTCTCCAACCCATTCTAGTAGCTCAAAATGGACAATTTATCTAAGATATAACTTGCCCTGTTTTCCGAAACGACAATGTCCAAGCCTTGGAGAGATCCTCAGGAAGACATGATCACCCAAAATGAATAAAAACGCTCTTCGACAGTGGTAAGCATAAAATTTCTGATGACTATGAGCTATCTTCGTCATATTTCTAGTCAAATATGTAATCTGTGTTGATTCTTGGACAAGGCTTGGCCCTACTATTGACGTTTCACCCATTTCCATCCATTGTAGTGGAGAACGAAAAGAACTCCAATACAATTCTTCAAACGTAAACGTACATATCGAGGCTTGATAGCTGTTATTGTATGAGAACTATACTAAGTGGATATTCTCCTCCCATGAGCCACCAAAATCCATTACACAAGACCACAACATGTATTCCAATGTTTGTATTTTCCACTCAGATTTCCCATATGTTTGAGAATGATACGCGGTGCTCATAGTCAACTGAGTTCTAAGGGATTGGTGTAATGATTTCTAGAAATGAGATGTGATCCTCAGATCTCTATCTAAGACTATTGAAACTGGTACACCATGCCTCTTTATCAGTTCTTAGATATTTATTTTTGAATGATCATCCACCATATGAGTTTCACGAATCAGGATGAAATGGGCCAACTTGGTTCGACGATCCACTATCACCTAAATGACATCATGTTTCTGGACCATTCTTGGAAAACCTATAACAAAATACAATTCTATTTGATCTAATTTCAACAATTGGATGGGAAATGACTGTAGCATACGAGCTGGTCTGTGATTCTCTGCTTTAACATGCTGACAAGGTAAGGACCATGAGAAAAACTCGACCACCATCCTTTTCACACCACTCCACCAAAAATACACCTTCAACGCCTTATACATCTTCGGTGTTCCTGGATGTACTTCCCATCTTGAATGGTGGTAATAATAGGGTAGTTGTTCCTAACAAACCATAGGTTCAACCATCTGATCTATGAAACAGTAAACTGATCCTCCATCTAGTTTCTAGCCACCAATGGCCTCCCCACCATTGAGTTTTGAACTTAAAAATAGACATTCTGCATCAGATGTTTATGCCTCATTGATCATTTTTACTAAATTAGGAACAACGTTAGAAGAAAAAAAAAATTGCGACATCACCTCCGTCTTCACATTCCACATGTACGTTGACTAAAACTGACATCAACTGCCATTCATCTGAATCTTCTTTTGCCAACTGAGAATTTGATTTTCTACTCAATTCAACTACTACCAAATTTCCGTTCCCTGGTGTGAAAATTAAGACAAATTCAAACATTTGGAGATACTCCATCCACCTCCTTTTCCTCGGATTCAAATCTCACTATGATAAAATGTGTTTCCATATTTTTTGATCCATAAACACAGTAAATTTCTCACCAAAGATATAATGTCTCCATGATTTGAAAGCATGGACGACTGCAACTAACTCCAAATCATGTGTTGGGAAATTCTTCTCATTCACCCTCACCTTCCTTGAACCATAAGCTACCATGTGATCTCTTTGTAAGAGAACTCAACCCATCCTTGATCCTGAAGCATCACAGTACACCACATACCCTATCCTGATTCTATCAAAATCAAGATAGGTGCCGATGTAACGCCCCGAACCCAGTTACCCAGAGTCGGTGAATTATTACATATCATTGGCATGATCACAAATGATCATGTCTTGAAAGACCAATTTGTTTAGTAGCCTTGGACACACTAGATACATCCATGCGTCTTACATTAAATCAAAAAAAAAACAACAACATCTTTTCTTCATAGACCACAGTCATATCCCCTCATACGATCCCTGCAGGTCATTCATAAAATACATCTTCACATCCTGGAAAAAATAAAACATATAAAGGGGTGAGCTCATATTCCCAGTAAGGATAAAAATATAGAGGAAACATTCATAAATAAGCATAATCATTTATGTAAATGTATAACTAAAAAAGACACTTAAACTTCAATATCATCATAATATGGAAAAGATAAAATGAAATAATTCCCTCTACTTATTCACATGGATATTCTACTAGTTGAATAATCACATGAAATATCAATAACCACTTTCATAATAATAGAATTCATAATGTTACACTATCATAACCACATAGTCAAGGCCTTTTGTGAAGACTAAAAATAAGTTTTTGTCAAGGCCTTGTGCCAAGACACTATTTTGTCTCAGGAGACCTACCAATGCATCAAGGAGTTATAGTATGCTCCACCCGTCACTTACTAAGTCCAATGTATTACTCATATGAAAAGGTTTAAACATAACATAAACAATCTTATTAAAACTAGCATAGGAAATAACAATACTTTACCCATAAACCATGAATGGTATAAGAATAATACATCCATAGTCAAACATATCACAAAAACTTCAATAAAATATGGATGATTTGTATCATAATACATCAACTTCAAAACATGTTTAAAATCCATTAATGGATTTTTAGATTGATGAAAATGATTTGAAAAACTCTTTAAGAGAAATATCCCTTTTTCATGAAAACATTTAAAAGTCACAAAATTTATAAAGGAATACATTTAAAGACATTTTTGAATCAAAGTGTCCCACACCAATTTGAAACTTTTTAAAGTAATTTATATTTTAAAACATTCATGTGCATATAAATAAATCCTTAAAAACCATTTTAAAAACATAGACAATAATGAGAATGATTTAGAATAATAATTTTTTAAAACATTTAAAATAATGTTTTAGTAAGAATTCCTTCAAAATAATCCCTTTTAAAACTCTTTTTTGAAACATGGACATGGATAATAAATATGTCCCGGTAGATACTTATGTAAAAACAACCTCAGAAAATAATTAGATTGTAAAACAAACCCTTATATTGTTCTTTTCCTTGTTTGAGGGTAGGTTTACCTTCAGTATAATGGTGGAATAATTGTTATTAAATTATACAAGAAACATATACATAAATATGATAACATATATGATCTTTTAATATTTATTTGTTAATAATATTTCAGTATTACCGTCGTTTCAGGTGTTCTCTTACTCGTTTTATTTTATATTTTGGTAAAATAAGTCGTGTTTGTTATCCATAGGTTGTATCTTGTTTATATCAAGAATGATATTAAGTCTTTAAACATTATTTTTTACCATAAAATGAAAATTGTTACTGAGTGGATTCGATGGGGAATGAATTTCATCACGTTTGTGGAGACGGTAGTCCGTACGTACCCACGAGAGACAATGTTATTCTTTTGAAATTAAAATAATATATAATGGGATGGTATATCAAATATAAAGAATCATTATGGTGTTATATTTATTATTTACATGAATTACACATCATTATTATTCCCATCCAAATAATAATGTTTTGAATAACAATTACACCACGACGTGGAGACGGTAATCCGTACGTACGCACGTATGGTGACATGTCACTCAAGGTATGGATAGAATACTGAATTTGGTTATACCATATTTATAATAACATCACAGTATATAGAAGATACAGTAGATATTATTTTATAATGGAAATAAAAAATAATGAAGAAGTGGAAGATGAAAGGAACTTGAAAGAGGGTGGTGAAAACATTACCTCTTCTTCGGGTTCTTCCTTTTGATTTCATCAAAAGGGCTCCATAGGTTGGATTTATGATCAAAATACGACCTCTAGGTTGAGTTGAGGGAATCTGAGAGGATATTTGGGTAGGGTTGTTTTGAGCCAAAATGCTTTGAAAGTGTTAAATTTAGAGAAGGGTGAGTGACCTTTTATAAGAGGGGCGAGGGTCACCTTAGGAAAAGATGGAAATATTATTTTACAATAAATTCATATTTGAATTAGAATGGAAAAAAAGTTTATTATTCAAATTATAAGGCGGGGATAGGGCGGAAACAAGTCAACCAATAGGTTTTAGATAGGTTTGGGTCTCTTTATTAACCTTAGTTTTTTTATCTCTTAGTTAATTAGTTTGACATTAACCATGTATATTTCTATTTGTATAATATTTTGTTAATAAACATACTATATACTTCCAAACGACCCCCAAGTGGTCCATTTATGATACAAATATAATTATTTAAGTCTCTTGTCCGAACATTAGATTTTTTTAAAGTCTTAACAACTTTATTAATTTGAAAAAATTAGTTTAAGCTATCCTAAAAGTTCATGTTAACCAATTAAATTCTTTTATGGTATAGAAACATTCAAATTATATTTATTTTAACATTTATAACACCAATTATTTGATTCTTTCATTTATAAGGAAAATACTTCATCATTATTGTGTCATAAATTAATTTAATTATTTAATGTATAAAAATTATATATAAAATACCATTATTTAGGAATGATTTTTATCTTTATAATGAATATTTATAGTTGAAAATATAACATATATAACTTTATGTAAAAATTGTTTTTCTAAAAGATATATGCTTATATCATTTTTGTATTAACTTTCACTTAATTAATATAAAGTGTCATTATCACTAACAAGTGTCTCTATGGGGTCCCAAAATCGACCCAAAGATTCCCACGGTCGGACATGTATCCAACAATTGGGTAAGGACACGTTTTAGGGTAATTTAATATTATTATAATATTATTTTGTTACCCTTATTTACCAGATTTACCCTTTAACCATGGTAAATAAAATATTTACCGAAATAATTATTCAAAATGTCTAAAAATAAGAGTTACCTATTTACACAATTTGGACATCTTGATTTCAAATATTGAATCAATTTTTCGAAATTCATGACATAGAAGTGGCAGAAATTATTTTTAAATTAATTTTCGTTGTCTAAACAAATAGCATGTTTTTAATAAATAATAACTATCAAAAGATCGACACTTGTTTTTGTCTATTTTATATGTGAAATTATGTAAAATGACCAAAATTTTATTAAATTGTAAAAAATATATTTCAAATATACTTTATAACCACTAAAATACATAATTTATTACTATGAATTATTTATATTTAAAAAGTTTTTTTAATTAAAATTTAGTAATTTTCAATATTCATCAAAAATTGAAAATTTTCAGAAAAATACCAAAATTTCACCTTAGGCTAATTTTGTTAATCATAATCCAAAAATAAAGTCCATTTTGGAAGATAAAATTTATAAAATTTCAAAAAGTGGGTATTACTATTCATAATGGATAGTTTGATTGGTTACAGTGTGTTAGAATATCAAAGTTGTGTACAATAGAAGTTATTTCATTATTCAAAGGGAAACTTACCATAGAAGCTTCAGATGTTACATTCTCCCCCCTTCAATAAATTGAGTCCTTTCCATTTTAAAATGTTTTTTTGAAAATAAAAGGTAGAAAATAGAAAATACCTTTGTGGAAAACCCATATCGAAAATAAAGTTAATAAAAATATAACTTTCAAAGAAAGAAATACAAGCACAAAGGTCACTCGAGAGAGCCCATACTAGGATTCTATGAAAACATGGATATGGAGGAGAAAAAAACCACCAAGATCTGATGAAGAGTTGTAGAAAACAAGATTAGGACAAAGATAACTACAATAAAATCACAAACTTGTGATTGGTTAAATAGTCTTTGATTCCCTAGTAGGAAAAGATAACTAACAACGTTTCTATTTTAAATTACCATTCATAATGTTGAGGAATTTTTTTATGAGATTTACTAACAACTTAAGGAAATATACATACTTGTCATGTAGACTTTCATTCTTTAATAATTTTTTTTACCACAAACCATTCTTTCACTCCAAAATGTAATAAAACTCAAAAATATTCTATTTATCCTAACCCTATCGGGTTCCAAAAATAAATTTACAATTCATCTATCATAACTTAAAAAAAACTACATTATACATGCTAGGGACTTCATGTAGTCTAGTGGTAGGAGATAAATCCCAATTTCACTATGTTTGTGGGTTCGATTCCCGCACCTTTGTCTAACGTGACGGGTTGTCACACGGTCTTCGTATTGTAATATTTATAAATATCCAAAATAAACATAAAATTAGTATCCAATATAAAATATTATCCATTCCATCCTTTATAATTATCCAAAATACTTCTGTAAACTCTCGGTCCAAAATTTATATAGAAGGTAAACATAACCTAGATCCTTTTTACCCCATAATGACATATGAATACGTTCATCATGTATTCTTTTAAAACTCTAAACCATCCTCAATTACCATAAAACCTTATTGATTACATTCATTCTCACTTATTCTTTATATAATACTAGGTATGCTTCATCCATGAAAAATAGTTGTAAACTCCAACAATGATGGAATATACAAATCTTTAATCAGTTTCAAGGCAGTCAAGAATATCCTATATAATTTACCCTAATCAACCATATCTTATTCCAAAATCAGTACCTCAATATTAGGACCATATTAAGGTTTATCTTTCCTTCAACCATGGAATTTGCAAAATGTTTAACTCATTGTAGAGTCACTTTTCTTAGTACCATAAAATCTCAAATCCTTAATGAAATAGTACTGTAGTACAATCTTTATTTATTTCCAGTACATCATTGATACAACACTTCAATGAAATAATTCCAAAATAACAACATAAAAACAATAGTCATTCCTCTTTATCTGTGGTAGTCTCATAACATGGTTATTATCTAATAGCATCATTTGCGACATAGTATGAAGACTGGTACATTGGTTCGTGTAGTTTCTAAACTCCTTGGAGATGAAGAATTGAACATTTGAAACCTTTTTCTTACCCTTGCAATAACGTACTTGGTTTCCTTTATCTCTGCACTTATAACAAACTCCAATTTCTTTCAATCAAGTTCCAGGGTGTTCTTTCCCACTATTATCATATATGGAAAAATTCAACTTTTCCCTCTTCCCTTTATCCATCTTTCTCTCTTCTATCCTTTTATTCTCTTTCTTCCCTTAAAAGCCATAGAACATATAGAATTATTTAATTATCTTATTAACACATTATACCATTTCATCATATGTTGAGAAAACATGAGAGACTATTTCTCTTCTAAATGTTTTCTTAATACCATGGAAGATATGATACTTCTTACTCTTTGGATCATATGTATTGCTGGAGTTCACATTCCTTCTAGTGAGCACCTTTTCTATACAATGGAAAACACTATGTTAGTTTATGAATGGAATGTAATAATTAAAAACTTGTAAAATATCTATCGTAAATTGAAAAATTTATGGATATAATCCATAATCATAAAAAAATTCTTTGAGTAAGTATATACTCATAAGTCCTTCATAATTGTTTGTAATGAAAATGAGAATTATCCTAAGCATATCCCCTGAGTTTTTTCATAACAGAAAGTGAAGCAATGCCCGTTGTCGTGCACCAGTTCCTGTTCGAGTCAAGCTCAAAATGGTGTTTTCGGGTTTTACCCCTAGGTACATTTGTGCCAGAGCCACCTCTACCTGCTCATATCGAGATAGGGATGTATTTCTCAGAAAACTCACAAAAATTATACAATAAAAAATTCTAGGAAGTTCTTCTATAAAAATCCTCAAAGTCTATCTTAGGACTATGTTCTCTAATCAGAGTTTATCTAAATCAAGCTTCCACGGTTTCTACTAAACTTCCTCCGATACCAACTGTAACGCCCCAACCACAGTTACCCAGAGTCAGTGCATTATTATGTATCCTTGGCATGATCACAAATGATCTTGTCTAGAATGACCGATTAGTTTTTATCCTTGGAAACACTAGATACATTCATAAGTCTTACATTAGATTATAAAGAAAAAAACTACAAAAAAATCTTGTCTTCATAGACCACACTCATATCCACACATACGATCCCTGTAGGTCATTCATAAAATACTTCTTCACATCCCGGGAAAGAATAAATCATAGAAAAGGGTGAGCTCAGATGCCTAGTAAGGATAAAAATATAGCGGAAACATTCATAAATAAGCATAAACATTTAAGAAAATGTATAACTAAAACATAATACTTTTAAACATGAACTTCATCATAATATGGCATAGATAAAATGAAATAATTTCATTTACTTATTCACATGGATATTCTACTAGTTGAATAATCACATGAAATATCAATAACCACTTTCATAATAATGGAATGCCTAATGCTAGACTATCATAACCACATATTCAAGGCCTTGTGAAAAGACTACAAATAAGTTTTTGTCAAGGCCTTGTGCCAAGACACTAGATTGTCTCATGAGACCTACCAATGCATCGAAGAGCTATAGCGGGATCCACCCATCAGTTAATAAGTCCAATGCATTCCTCATATGAATGGGTTTAAACATAACATAAACATTCGTATTAAAACTATCATAAGAAATGTTAATACTTTACCCAGAAACCGTGAATGGTATAAGAATAACACATCCACAGTAAAACATATCACAAAACTTTAAATACAATATGGAATGTTTGTATCATAATAAATCAACTTCAAAACAAGTTTAAAACCCATTAAAGGATTTTTAAATAGACAAAAATTATTTTTAAATCTATTTGAGAGAAATATCAATTTTTCATGAAAACAGTTAAAAGTCACAAAATTTAGAAAGGAAGACATTTAAAGGAATTTTTGAATCAAAGTGTCACATACCACTTTTAATCTTTTGAATGTAATTAATATTTTAAAACATTCATTTCCATATAAATAAATTCTTAAAAACAATTTTATAAACATGGAAAATAATGAGAATGATTTAGAAGAATAAATATTTAAAACAATTAAAATAATGTTTTAGTAAAAATTCAATCAAATTAATCCCTTTGAAAACTCTTTTATGAAACATGGACATGGATAATAAGTATGCCCCATTAGATACTTACGTAAAAAAAACCGCGGAAAATAATGAGATTGTAAAACAAACCCCTTACATTGATATTTTACTTGGTTGAGGGTAGGTTAACCTCTTATATAATGGTGAAATAATTTTTATTAAATTATAAAAGAATCATATACATAAATATGATAACATATTTGATCTTTTAATATTGCTTTGTTTATAATATTTTAGTATTACCGTCATTCAGGTGTTCTCTTACTCATTTTATTTTATATTTTTTGTTAAATAAGCCATGTTTTTTATCCATAGGTTGTATCATATTCACATACAGAATGATATTAAGTCTTTAAATATTATTTTTAACAATAAAATCAAATTTATTCTTGAATGGATATGATGGGGAATTAATTTAATCGCGTTCGTGGAGAGGGTAGTCCGTACCTACGCACGAGCGAGAATATTATTCTTTTGATATTAAAATAATATATAATTGGATGGTATATCCTATATAAATAATAATTATCATGTTATATTTATTATTTACATGAATTACACATTATTATTATAACCATCCAAATAATAATGTTTTGAATAACAATTACACCACGACGTGGAGACGGTAATCCGTACGTACGAACGTATGGGGACATGTCATTAAAGGGATAGATAGAATACTGATTATAGTTATAAAATATTTATAATAACATCACAGAATAAATAATATACTGGAGTTATTATTTTATAATGGAAATAACAAAGAAATAAAAAGTGGAAGAAGAAATGAACTTGAAAGTGGGTGGTGAAAACATTACCTCTTCTTCGGGTTCTTCTTTTTGATTAGATCAAAAGAGCTCCTCAGGTTGGCTTTCTGATAAAACTAAGGCCTCTATGTAGACGTGAGATAATCTGAGAGGATATTTGGGTAGGGGTTGGCTGAGAAAAAAGGCTTTAAAGGTGTGAAATTTAGATAAGGGGGAGTTCCCATTTATAAGACGGGTGAGGGGCACCTTAGGAAAAGCTAGATATATTATTTTATAATAAATTACTATTTGGTTTATAATGCCTCCAAAGTGAATTATTCAAAGAATATGTTGGGTATAGGTTGTTAAAAACTCAACCAATCTGTTTTAGATGGGTTTGGGTAACTTTATTAACCTTGTCTTTTAGTTTTAACTCTTAGTTAATTAGTTTGACATTTACAGTGTCTCTTTGTATTTTTATAATATATAGTTAATAAACATACTATATACTTCCAAGAGACCCCCAAGTGGTCCCTTAATGATAAAAATATCATTATTTAAGTCTCTTGGACGACCCTTAGATTTTTAGGAATTGAATACCAATTAATAATATAAAATTTGTTTTAAAAACTCCTTTATGTCAATTTTGACACTATTCAATAATTAAATATTTTTAAAGTCATAAAAATTTTATTAATTCAAAATAAAATCATTTAAGAAACCATAACATGTCATATTAACCAATAAAATTCGTTGATGTAATCAAAACTTTCAAATTATATTTATTTTAACATTTATAATACCAATTATTTGATTCTTTCATTAATAAGGAAAATACTACATCATTATTTTTCCATAAATAAATTTAATTATTCAATGTCAAAAAAATTTAAATAAAATATCATTATGTATAAATCATATAATATTTATAATCAATATTTATAGTCAAAAATATAATATATTTAACCCTATGTAAAAATTGTTTTTCCAAAAGATATATGCTTATGTCATTTTTGTATTTACTTTAACTTAATTAATATAAAGTCTCTTTACCACTTACAACTGTCTCCATGGGGTCCCAAAATCGACCCAAAGATGCCCATGGTCTGAAATGTATCAACCAATAGGGTTAATACACGTTTTGGGTTAATTTAATATTATTATAATATTATTTTTTACCCTTATTTACCGGATTTACCCTTTAACCATGTTAAATAAAATATTTACCGAAGTAATTATTCAAAATGTCTAAAAATAATAGTTACCTATTTACACAATTTTGACATCCTGATATCAAATATGGAATCCATTTTCCTGAATTCAAAACACATATGTGAAATAAATTAATTTGAAATTAATTTCCGTTGTCAAAACAAAGAGCGTGTTTTATAAAAAATAATAACTATCAAAGGATTGACACTTATTTATGTTTAGTTTAAATATGAAATTATGTCCAATGACCATCATTGTATTAAATATTAAAAAGATATTCTAAATATTATTTAAAACAACACAAATTCATAATTTATCACAATTAATAATTTCAATTAAAAAGTTGTTTTTAATTAAAATTTAGTAATTTTCACTATTCATCAAAAATTGAATGTTTTCAAAAAATACCAAAATTTCACCCTAAGATAATTTCGATTTTTAAAATCCAAAAATGAAGAACATTTTGAAAGATAATTTTTATAAAATTTAAAAAACTAGTTATTACTATTCATAATGTCTAGTTTGATTGGTCACGGTGTGTTAGAATCTCGAAGTTACGTACAATGCAAGCAATTGAATTATTCAAAGGGAAAAATATCGTGGATGACTGGGGTGTTTCAACGATGTAAGATGAAATTTTAGTCCCTGGAACGACTTCTGACATTCCATATCCAATTGGAATGGAGAGTTCTTCTTTTTAAGAGATTCCATTGGTGAAGCTAGTCGTGAGAAATCACACACAAAGCATCGGTAGAAACCAGCTAGACCAAGAAAACATCGTATCTCAAAAACATTATTCGGTGGATTCCAAGATATAAAGGCTTCTATATTTTCAGGATCAACATGAATTCCTTTCTATGAAATGACATGGCCAAGGAAATGTACATCCTGTATCCAAAATTCACACTTTCATAATTTGGCATACAAATGATGATCTCAAAAGATTTGTAACACTGTTTCTAGGTGCACCTCATGATCATCCCTTGTCTTCGAAAATACCAAAATGTCATCCAAAAACACCAAAGAAAAGAATACAAATATTGTTTAAATATCTGATTCATCAATTCCATGAAGACTGCTGGTTCATTCGTTAGATAGAAAGTAATGACTACATATTCATAGTAGACATATCTACCTCTGAAAGCTGTCTTTGGAAAATCTTATTTTCCAACTTTCAGTTGGTGATATCCTAATCGCAAGTCAATCATGGAGAACCACTGAGCTCCACTTAATTGATCTAATAGATCATCAATGCATGGAAGTGGATATCTATTCATTATCGTAACATGGTTAAGATTATGATAATCAACACATAGCTGAAGAGTTCCATCTGCCTTCTTCACAAACAAAACAGGAGCTGCCCCTGGAGACATACTTGGTCGAAAGAAACCCTTTCTTTCCAGCTCCTCTAACTTCAAATTAAAATCCTGTAACTCTGTTGGTTCCATCTTATAAGATGGAATGGAAATAGGACTGGTCCCCGGAAGGATATCGATCGTATAATCCACTTCCCTTTAAGGTGGTAGCCCAGAGAAGTTCTTGGGAAGGACATCTGGAAATTGATCCACAGTAGATGGAAAAATATTTTCATAGATCTCTTCCATTGATGCCAAATTCAAAAATGCCAATTGGTAAGATATTTTTTCCACTATTGGTGCCAATAATATCTTTTCACCTTTCCTTACAATCCTCCCTACTCTAAAGAGATTCCCAATACCATCCTCCGTAATGAAATTAGTTATTCTCCTATAACAGTCGATTTGAGCCTTGAACATTATCAACCGAACAATACCCAAGATTACATCATAGACATCCATATCCATCATAGTGAAGTCCCATTTTAACTCGGATCCATCAATAGTTATTTCACATTCTCTACACACAATGGCTTGACATTCTCTTTAACCAAGAGGAGTTTGCAGTTTCAAAATAGATGGCATAGTTTCTAGTTTTAAACATAGAAAGTCAACAACACAAGAATCATTGAATGAATGTGATTCTCCAGTATTAAACAACACTTGAACAATGGTATAATTCAATAGAATCATACCTCTCACTATATATGATCCAGCCTGATCATCTACAATCATCTTCCCAGCTCCATAAATTTTCTTCTTCAATATATTGTTCTCCTTATTTCCTTGCTGAGGGTTCCCTGGTTGAAGAGTCATGGTGTTTCTACAATCACCATGGATAGCTCTGATCTGTAGAGAAGACTAATTATGTTGTACACATCTAGTTAATGAATACGATGATTGCGATAACTGAGAAGTGTCTCGAGCACCTATCCTTGGAGCACTGCGACAATAACGCTGAATATGTCTCATCTTGTTACAATTATGACATGACCTAGGTTGTTCCATACAATATCTCTTTATGTGGTCAAGAGAATCATATTGAAAACACCATTCTTTGCTTTTTGGTCATGGAGGAAGGTTTACTGATCTAGCTGTCGGGTTCTGATTTCAACTTGCACCTTGGAAAGAGGTGTCCCTTTCCTCTTTTTCCCAGCGGTTGGGTTCCCACCATTTCCTGTAGGTATTATCATGCCTCATACCATAGATCCTAAGATATCATGTTCAGCCATAGTTTCTCTGTTCTCCATCTTTGTATAGTCTGTAATATAAAGTACTGAAATCTTTGATCGAATATCTTGTCGTAGCCCGGATTCGAAGATGTTTCCCTTTGAAGAGGCACTTGCCACAACTTTTGGTTCAATGCATACTAAGTTCATGAACTTAACCACATACTCTATGATAGGGAGGCTCTCTTGTTTTAGGCTGAATAAGTCCATCATTTTCTGGAACTTGAACATTTGAGTGTAGAATAGTTTGTTGAACAATTCCTCAAAATCCTCCCATGGAATTCCTTCATCCAATTAATCATGAACTACTAAATCCCACCACTAACGTGCAGGATCCTCGAGAAAATATGTCTCCAGTTAAAACTTTAGCTCTACTTGTGTACCGATGAATTCATAGAAACAATTAATTCTATAGATCCTCACCTCTAACTTCTTAGGTTCGAAATCACCACGAAAATTAGTTGGATTCTGCTTCAAGAACTGGATGGTATGATCCACATGTCGTGGTTCATTCCTCCGGTTCCCTGTGTCCATAGCTTGAAAAGATTCGAAAATACTCTGAACTAGCTCTTGGTTTACATGTGCTTCAGGTGCAACCACATTCTCTGAAGCCTCTTTGGGTTGGTTTCGGTGCCGCCTACCCGGTGTCATTTTAGAAACTAACAAAAAACTCTGATAATATCACTCTCTAACAACTGTTGGCTTAGCATTTAAAATTTTATCACATTAACAATCCCAAAATTGTTTTCCAAAACATCCTTTTTCCTGTGTTCAACTATTTTTGAAACCACTTCACATTATTTCGAAAATTAATCCATTTTCAATATATGATAATTATTCGTGTTTTCAAAATCATTCATTTGAAAACCAATTCCATACTATTCAAAAATGATCATTTCTCGAAATGATGTATGCACTCCTAGTAGGAAGTCATTCCTCTATAATGCATGTTATGCTCATCTCATTGGCTAAACCCATGAAAATGAGATTTCAAAATCCTAGATGCGTCTCAAAACACTTATTTACCCAAATCCCTAGAAACTTGAAGTTCAACATAAAAGGGTTCGCTACGTCCTTTTATGCCATAAATATTATCTTCCGACAATCCTACTTCTTTTTGAGATTCCCACCCAAGGAATAGACAAGAAGGGATTTCATCTCCAAAACCATGAAAATTGATGACTACTTGTTAGGAATGGACCGAAGAAGCTGATACCATTTGTAATGACTCGCCAATTCTCATTTTCTTGAGAGCACAACAAGTCATTACTAGGCCTTAAGTGACATCCCCATGACGCCAAAGGCTGTCAATAAATTTCTTAGGGTTTAAAAAACAAGTGGGTGATGATTTTCAGATTAAGGAATAACCCAATGAACCATCCTACCACAGAAAAACATTTACTACATGATGCATGAACAATTTAAAGACATCTAAGATACTTCATTTAAGTCAAACACATCAAAGTACACAACAACGGATAAACAACTCAAGACTATCAAAAGACACCAAGACACCCTCCATGGCTCCATATCATGCTCCATGTTCCATGAACCACCACATCACCCAAGAGTCACCATGAACCACTAGCAATGAGATAATTTACCTTTACCTGTGTCTCAGAATACGACATCTACAGAATCACCAATGTTCCATAGCAGCGGTGAGTATAAAACTCAGCAGGTTTCCCCCAATGACAACCCTACTAACACCACTAGTATAGAAAAGTTATCAACAATTATATAAAACAATATATATAAAAAATTTCTAAAAAACAATTTATAATTTAATATAAACCAGTTTCCAAAACCGTTCATTACCAAAACCATAGAAGTGCAATTGAAACCAATTTTCCAGCAAGATACTTTTCCAGGAAAGTAACCTAACAATATTTATAACCATTTTCCAATATCCCTATATTAGCATACCCAACCATTTATCAAACCCATGTAACCAACCATGAATGCTATATTGTGACAGTTCCATACTCATGAGCAGTTTCTCGTCGATCTACCATGTAGTCACAACGTAACTGTCCCACATGTGCCATCAATCCTTTGTCACCAGGCACATGGTCATATTTCAACCAAGCCCCGTATAAGTAATCCCCTTGTGCCATTAAACCATTAGCACCATGAACAAGGTCATATTTCAACCAAGCCCCGTATATACAATATTAACACACAACACAAATTACCAACGATCAAGCCAAAATATACCTTTCAATAAAAACACATTTTTATTGAAAACTATTTCTGTCAAAACCATTTCAATGCGAAACCATTTCAAATCCAATCCATTTTAATAAAACTCCATTTTTATTGGAAACCATTTATATTGGAAAACACTTTTTCATCAACCATTTATAAATTCTAGAAATTCCATAATATAAAATCATCATTTTAAATTAAACCCCCTTTTTCACAACTATTCACCAAGATCACAAAATTTCACAAAAACCATAAATCATCATAGATGAATATTTTTCCATGAATATAATAGTAAATAAAAAAAATTTGAGTCTATGAAAATAAATTATATCAATAGGATTTGAGAGAGAATCTGCCTACCTCGAAGGTTTTGACAAAACATTCACAATAGAAGAAGAATTCACAGGAAAGCAGGTCGATTCTCCAAGAGTGCCTTAGATCTCTTATCATAGAATGATCACGACTCAAAATTGAAATATTTGGAATCCAGAAACATAGATCTAACCACTATAGTTTCATATCTATGAATTAATGGAGATCGGAGAAGTAGATCTAAGCAGATCTAAGAAGTCATGAAAATTCTGGTAAGAATGGTGACATACCTCAAGAATCCAACTCGAAATCACCAAGGGAAGGATCCAGAATGGCTTCAACTCATGTGAGAAGGGTTATCCCGCCTTTAAGGGAGAGTAATATCTAATTTGGGGCGTTTTTATGCCAAAACTAATAAAAATAGAAAAAAATGAGCAACCTCCTAGAAAATAGAATCTAGATTTGACCTCTGTGCAATATTTGACCACACGGTTTGTGCCAACCACGTATGGATCATGTGACCTTAATTATTGTCCCAACACACCATATAAAACCCCCAAACTCTCCCATCCTTCCCCTTAACCCTCTTTATGGAAACACATATTTTTATGGAAACATCACACTTTATGGAAACACCCCAATTTATGGAAACAACCAACATTATGGAAATATCCTAATTATGGAAACAACCAAAATTATGGAAATATCCAAATTTAGGGGGACAACCAACATTATGAGAAAATAAAAATTAATGGAAACACTCTATATTATGGAAATAATCTATTTTATTTAAACTCTCAATTTTAATACACACACAATTAAAAAACTTGAGGAAAGGTGTTATAGACCTGAAACTAGGGGAACTACATTATAGATGTATTTTATAATAAATATAAACAAATAAATTTTCTTTCAAAATAAATTTTCTGATATCATCTTAAAATCCATTTTCTTCAAAAATAAAGATAGACACAATGTGATATTCATTAAAACATTATTTTAATGTATTTATTTTAATTAATATTACTCTACGTCCATGTTTATTAAAATACCTTAATAAATTGGCTATTTTAACCTATAGGGATGGTACATTTCATTTTACACCAATTTTTTCATTCATCACAATGGTTTAAAATTCAATATTGTTAATGATTTCCATATGGTTCACTTTTCCCACTTTTTACCAATGTAAAAAAACGTTTTTTTAAAAAATATATGATATGAGAAAAATGTCACATAATTATGTACTCTCTTCATTATAAAGAATAAATTTCATGATTACTTATTTTTAATAATATAATAAACTTCATGTTGTGTTTTTAAATTTGTCTTATTTTAATATTTGTAATGAAAAAATATATATTTCATGATATGATTATGAAAAATTGAGTGTTTTTATTCAGGGTTAAAATGTGTTATTTAGATGTTTTATGATGAAAAAATGAAATAATAAATATTTTTTTAATGACATTTTACATTATATATAGATATATAGGTATATATGCTTATTATTAACCCCTTTAGAGATCATTCCAATGAGTGATCCCGATATAATTCCCTAATGTATTTGTTAGTGATACTGTATTCAAAGGTGAAAATTGGGAAAATTTCTCAGAAAGTTACACATATATAATATTTTAGTATATAGTTATTCTACTATAGATTAAACATGATTGAACATGTGATATGAATTATAATTTCCAAGACACCCGAATTTTTCTAAAAAATGATTTAAATAAATTTTTTTTATTTTATGTGTTATAAAATGTTTTTGAAATATTATAGGGGTATAGGTATTTTTTCAATGAATTTTTTTTTTGAGATCCCTCATGAATAAAGATACATATATGGGTTTTATTATGACTAATTTAGGGGTTTAATGAGTTTTTTAGAAAATATTAATATTCAAATGTGCAAAAGATTAATTTATGTGTCCAATTAATTATAGGAAATATATATTTCCTTTTTGGAATTTATGTTTTCACTAGACTAGTGGGATTTATCTGTTTTAATTTCTCTTATATATTTTTTCATCTGTCAACTCATGTATTCTAATATTTCCCATTGGATACAAGGATGAGTATAAAATTTTTAATGGTCAAGATTTCAAATATGGCGATTAATCATAATCGAATGTAATGTTTTCTAAATTAAAAGTGAAAATATTATTATTAAATTTTTTCTTAATTATCATAAACATTAAAATAAAAGTATACTCTAAATTTATGGAAGTAAATCAATTCTTATAAATCATGTAATTTCTTTTTTAATATATTATAGGTTGTTATAGTCCTCTTTTTAACACACATCTGGTTATATCGAAATCATAGGTTAATCATTGAAAAGGATTATGCTATGCACTGTTGATCCAAAAATTAATCAATACAAGTAAGACAAAAAAATTTCATGATAGTTATCCTATTAATATTCTCTTTTAAATATCCCCACCTTTTAGGAAGGTACATCCTTGTTTATAATATTGGCTAAACTCCTTTTTTTATAATGATTTGGTTCTCAGGTGTATGAGTTGCTTTGGGATTATTCAAGGGGTGAAGGACATGAAATTAGGATAAAAGAGTCCAAACAGTGCATAACACATGATTTGAACACTGTTAGTATAAAATGTAGGCCTTTCCTAAGAAACCGTTCAGCTTGGGGATCCTTTTGGACAGAGGTTGGCCCATGGTTACCACCCTATTTTCCAAACCATGAGGGTGATTCTAGGAAACTATGTGCCCCCTAAAAAGTGTGAATGTCTATTTTTCCATATTAGGACGTAAGGGTTAAAATCCAATTAACTCCAATATTCCTCCCTCAATATTTTGGGTGATGAACCAAACCCTCTAAGACTTCCAAGGGATAATTCTACTTTTATCCTTAGGTGTTTTGAGTGTGTTTGTGTGAGAATCGAGATATATCTATGTCGAGAACTCATATTCACTCTATTATAGGTATTTGGTCTTATATAATATCTCATCTTCTTATGCATCCCTCAAAACCTCACATTTCATAAAGATTATAGGATGATTCTTCAGTGTGTGTTTGTGTTCAAATCACTTCTGGAGGTGAAGCAAATAATTGTCAATTGTTATTAGGTGCGTGGTCATTAATATTTTCCCCATATTCTTGATGTTTTATATGTGTATATAGTTTATCCAATGTTATAAATGGTTGCATATAATGTATATTGGTTATGGAATGGAATTTTGGCCCTATATTTAGTTTTTAATCCTTTAACAGACATCGTTGGGTTCGTTGGAGAGTGGGACCAAACATTGGGATATATGTGGGGTATGTTGGACCTCATTAAATGGTGAATTAAAATTGGTAAACATTGAGATAGGGTAATTATGAGAGATAATGGGAAGTATATGTGAACTTGGTTATGAGGTTATGGTTACTGGGTTAATTAAAATGAATATAAGTTATAATATTGAAATTCATTAGAGGTTTTGAATTTGTTTTAACAGTTTTTTTGCATATTTATGTTGATTATAGGTTTACTGAAGGGAACACATTTTTTAAATAGAGTGATGTGTTTAATGGAGGCGTTGAAATCAAATTGATTATAAAATGGTTTTCTTAAGAGATTTCAAATATTTTTTGAAACAAGTGAAATTCTTCCTTTTTTGAAAGTGTTTTAATGATTGTTTTTATTGTTGAAATGGAAATGATATCAATGGAGAATGTTTTAGTTTTCAAAAATGAAGACCCACTGTTTGAAGGGTGGATTCAAGAGGATTTCAAATGTGTATTTTGATGTTTGTTGTATACAAGGATATGGTCATAATGTGCTGTTGTTACTATAGTCATTGAATTGATCTGTGGGATAAACAGATAGGCCCCATGATGATATAGTTGTCATGGTAAAAAGGTTATTAATTGAACTATTTGTTGAATTTGCATTGTTTTGGACATATCATAAGTGTGTATTAGGCATAATTATATATGTTCTAACTAGTAATGGTTTGTGTTGGTAAATGTAAAATGGTTGTAAATGATATTACTGTTAATTTTGTTCAATTGAAAACATGGCATAAGGGATTGATTGGTAAGCCAAGTGGGTTAATGGGTTGTTAAATGTAAATGGTTATTGTGTGAATGAGTTTGGGAATGAAGATGATTTATGTGTACGAGGAAATATGAAATGTGAAAGTCATGATTATTTTTTGAGATTGGTTTTTGAAATGGTATATATATTAAGTGGTTCAATGAGGCATGTGCACATGTTTTGGTAGTTGTGGGGTATTGGACTTTAGAATATACACTCATGGATCGTGTTAGATTTGTGATCCAAACCACACCCATTTAATGCATGGGTTATGGATGGGTGATGTGGCTATATAACCCTAATGTTTTCATTTGATGAGACTACCTAATATGAGGAACCAAAGTAAGTGTGTTGAAAATATTTGTGAAATGTTTGTCCCTAGTGAGAGAGGGAACTCATCTTATTCTCGTATGCTTTGTAATTGACTGACATCGACTGTAGTGAACTTCTTGTAAATTAAAAACCTATGAGACATGTGATAAAGTGTTTAATTAGTAATTGTGAAAAGAGAATAACACTCTTTGATAATAGTTGGTAAAGTGGGTATTTATTAAAGGTGAAACATGTTCCTTATTTCCATGTTTGATTTTTTCAGTTGTTATCATGCATACGCTTTTGTATAGATTGTTTATTTCATTAGACATCATTAGTGTTGGCCTAATGAGTTGTACTCAAACCCTTCTTGGGTCTCCATGGATCATGGGTAACCAAGTAGAAGTTGAAATTTTCCTGATACAATATCCGAGTTGGGAATTTGTGTTTGGGAGTGCCTGGGATGAGGGGTTGGAGCATGGTAAATCCGGATCGGGTTGTGACATGGTTCTTTGTTAGAGTTATTTTTGGGAATTTGGATTTGTTTTATGATTATATGTCTACGATACATGTAATGTGTTTAACATGTTGTTATAGAATATTCAACATGGTTACATGTTGGAATTTTCGTATGCTTCCCCTTTATTTATTATTTTTGTATAATATATTTGTTGATATCAATTATACTGTGGAATTACTCTGATAAGTTGGTATAGTCTCCACAACATTTCTCCATTGAAACACACTACTAGTTGATAGCATCTGGATTATGGGGAGGAATTCATGAGGTCATATAATGACCTTGCTCATGGGACCATATAGTATCCAGTAGGTCGATTATGTTACAAAGTGGAATCAGAGCCATGTATTTTGTCTTATTGTTTGGGGACTGGTAGATATGAGACTAAAAACCTGTTAGGTTTTAGTAATGAGATCGTTCCTGGGAGCCTATAGACCCATGTATGAGGGAAAAAACAAGTCAAAAGGGGAAGGAATTGATGTTCAGTTTTTGGTTTTATGGTTGATTATTATTTCCATCTCAAGTGGCTCACATGGATGTGATTTTATTGATATATGAGGTTTATATTTTTCCACATTATGGAAAGAGAGTGTGTATGAGGTCATGAATCATGCTAGGTACATAGGATTGGTAATACATCTGTCTGTTGTCTATGATTCACTATTGAAAGGACAAATTTTAAACCAGAAGTGTACAAAAAGAGAAATTGAATAAAATTATGGATGTAAAAATATGGTTAAAAGTATTTTTAGAAATATAAATTTTTGGATTTTAGAAAATTGATAGCTGTTGAAATGTGAATTTGAATAAATTTTTTATTCTTGAAATATGGGGTTTATAAAAAGTTTCTAAAAAGTCTAAATTCATAGGTTTCAAAACTGAACATTCTGAAATGTGAAACCATGAGTTTTAAATGAAAAAGATTAGTTAAATAGTGAAATGAAAAAAGATGCAACTTCAGAGATTCTGGTGGTGGTAATCAATTCTATTGGTTGCTGACCCATTCTAGGAGTGGTTGGGTAGTGAGGGTTCCCAACACTGAGGAATTAGTTTTGGGGTCATGAGTCTTTTTCCTCTTTTTTTGTACAGTAAAAGATATTTTCTTGTTGTTCCATCGATTGGGAGATGACCTTAGGTGATGATATGTTATCCAGTAATGTGGGTGTGGTAACCCTTGGAGATTTTGATTGTGCAACATGTACTTTGGACACTATAGTGGGAGTTTAATTAATGGTGTTGATTTAAGTGTGCAACTTTCTTTGGTGTGGGACATATATTAAGTGGTTCCTTGGTTTGTTATACATAGTGAGTTTAGAATAGGGATAGGAGTTCGGGCCAGGATTAGAGGGTTAATTTTTTACTGATTTGTATGATATAAAGGAAGATCTAATTGACTTTTGAGACTTAACTCTATATTATGAAGTTGGTATTGTTTGAAATTAATTATGACCCATGAGAGGTGTTAGTCGAGATTTCTTGTGCTTTTGGGTGCGTAAGAAATAAGTGGACATTTTGTATCTCTACATTGGAATAAAGAAGTTGGTTCTTCTTTTGGGTTTTTTAAAGAGGATTATGTGGGATGTTAAATTGTTTGATACATTTTAATTATGTTTTGGTTAGGATTTGACAGTCTTTGAATAAATCGGTGGTAACCTCTAGAGAGGTTGGCTTGATGTTGCAGGTTCCTCGGATGATGAAGCATGGGTGGTGCATCAACAGTCATATCTATTCATGTATACTGAAATATAATTTGGTAATGAAGATAGTTATGATTTTTCCTCTTTATCAGGGAGATTTTAAAGCACTTGTGGTTGGTTATATGGTCAGTTTTAGAATATTCAAGGTTGTGAGGATCCTTTTCAAGTGTCATGGTCGTGTTTCATATAGAAATCATTGTTAATTTTTGGAAAACAAGATATGGGTTAACAAATAGTGTATGGAAGATTTTAGTATGGAGGCGACACCAACAGAGGTGGGGGTCATGTGGATGGAAGTTTTTTTACTTTTGGTTGGTCTGTTGGATGATAATGTTAAGGAAGCCTTGAGTCTGATGGGGCTGAAAGATGAGGGGGAATTGCAAACTGTCTAAGTGAGACATGGGCCTACCTCTAGTGATGTATGGATCATGTGATCCATGGTCATTTTTATTGTGTGGTCGTAGAATGGTTGGAGTGCTTGATGACTCAAGTGAGGTCCACATGTGGTGGCATTATAGGAAGGCATGAAACCATTGTGTATAGGAGATTATATGGCTTTGGATAAAAACATGGATTTATTCTGTCTGATCATAATGAGAAGCACAGGTTATTTGTGAGACAGTTGCTTTGGATCAATGTATTGGTCATTGTGTTTCTATTTAAATAACCAGTGTCATTCAAAAAGAACATGATTAGGGAGATGGTGTTGGTTCTAAAAGGGAAGTTGAGTAAGGACCACTTTGCTACAAACTGTGAATTGGTACTTTGTTTTGGTTAGACATAATATTCAAGCTTTGGTGAGTGCATTTGGATGAGATGTTGGAGGGTATGGAATCCTAGTTATTTAAGGTTAAATGGTTCCCATGGATGGAGGTGGCTGCAGGAATGGATATTTTGTTGTGGAATTCACCGATTAATTCTTGGAATACTCTTCCCTTGTGACAATCATGTACAATATCATGACATCTCATAGTGTACACTAAGATAGATCATTATTTAGGCCTAACTACCAACAAGTTTTTCGAATGGAAATGAAGCCCTTAGGGGACACACTCATAGGGAGATGCAAATGGATCTAGATGGTGAAATGTGAATTATATACCACTTGATGGAGACGTCCTTGGAATGGACCAGATGTCAAAGAATTCCACAAGTGATATTATATGAATTTAATAATGTGTAACAGCTAGTGTTGGTTTTTTTGTTTTGTAATGAGATGGATGGATGTGTCCATGTTTTTGGGATCTATATATGTTTGAAGCGTGGGCTATAGTGGTATAAATTTTTTGAGTAATGATATGAAAATGATGCTCCTAATTTGGGGAGTAGTGTTTTGTTAATGGATTTATGCGGAATACTGGGAAGTGGATGTGGTAGCATCGAGGTTCCAAAGAGAATATTTTGAAGGAAATGATGGGTTTCTTGGCAATTATAGGTGGGCCTTGATCGTTATGGTAGATTAATCCAAGAATTGGATTCGATCTCATGGTGGTTTTGAGAGAAAATTCATTATTCAGATGCTAGAACTATGATGTGGGTATTGAGGAAAGATAATTTCCTGAAAGGGTATTGGATACAATTATGGTTCATTTTTATCAAATATCTAGAATGAAACATGTGGGTGTGTCAGATGATGGTGGTATTCTTTATGTAAAAATGTGTTTTGGGAAATTGAAAATGTGGTAGCATGTAAAAAGTGGAAGATCTGTGTTTTGGAACCAGACATTTAGGGATGTTCAAACACAACATAGTAAAATGTATTGGATGTGGTGAGTATTAAAACACCCTTAGTTTATTCTTGTAGTTATGAGTGTGCATCATTTTTGGAAGATAGCCTATGAAAGGTCGAGTTTTTAGGTTCTTGGACGGGTGACAAATGTTCCCCCTTTCCATATGGTTTTGATAGAAATAATGCAAGCCAATGGTGGTAGAATTTCTCTTGGACTTTGGGAATGGTGGGTGGGAAACACGTCGGGTAAGTTTTAAAATTTGAGTTGAGTTTCTAGTATATCTGTCAAAAATGGAGGTTCCAATCACCAAAATTTGACATTGATGAGTTAAATGCAAGCTGTGGGAATCACGTTAGTGGGAATGTTGTCGGTTAATGATGTGGCTGGTGAATCGTGTTGGATGGTCTTAGGTAAGATCATTATTAGTGTATTTCTATTTGTGATGGGCATGTGATAAGTTTTTTAATGATTGAGTTCCATGAGATGAAGGTTATGATTAGGTTGTGTTGTAGATATTTTGATACGTTGTGAGGTCATTGGGCCTTAAGATGCAGTCTGATTTAGATAGAGAAATTTGGATGGAATCGGGATGTTCCGTTGGATGGTGTCATCATAGGTCTCCATTAGATTTTCTATTGAACAGGGTGAGATGGAACCAAGAATTTTGGACTGTTATTTTTGGATAAGATCAAACTGAGGGTGTTCAAGTTGGATTTCCTAGGTTATTTTAGTGGGGATGATGAGTTTAGCGTAGATGTGTCCTTAAGGGGGATTCGGTTCATAGTAGTGGATCATGATGGGGAAAAATTTCAGTGTAGGACTGTTGTTGGTTCTAGTTTTGTGACAACATAAATGTGTTTAAGAGGAAAATGGGACGATGAGACTGGGATGGTGAACCTAGAACCCAATCTTCGGGTCATGGAGGCTCAATGATGCTTGGAGTCATTGATTGAGGAAGATCTGTTATTAGGAGGGGATGTTATAATATCCTGAACTTTCATGAGGGTATATACTTGTTTAAAATAAGGGTTAAACTCTATTTTTATGGCTAATGAAATGGTTCTCAGGTATATGGAGTGATTTTGGTGTTTTCTGGTGTTGAGGGATGCAAAAGGAGGAGAAAATATATGAAAAAGTGAATATAGAATGATTGAAACATAGTTAGTAACATCTTCGCAACTATCCCAAGAAACCATGTGTCTTAGAGACCATTTCAGATAGAGGATAGTGCATAATTACCGTATTTTTGGAAAACTGTGATGGTGCTTCCCGGAATTCATACGGCCCTTAAAATGGGTAAATTTCAGTATATCCCTTTCTTGATGTAAGGTTTATAGATTTTCTCCCATATTCATCCTCCAACATATTTGGTGATGAACCGAACACTCTACGAAACACAAGAGGTGATTGTCCTTATATTCTTTGTCATTTGGAGTTTTTTGGGTGGGAATTGAATATCTAAGTTAGTATAACACTCCTCATTGCTAAATTTTTTGTATTATATATTTTAAAATATATATTTTTCTTCTGAAGCCCTAAAACCCTCACTTCTCTAGTAGATTTTAGGATTGGTCTTTAGTGGGTGTTTGAGTTTAAATTAAGGGAAAATATTATGTAAGAGTTTCTCTGTGGTTATGTGGTAGGTGGTCATTAATCCTTTTCACATTGTCCTAATGTTCTTTAAGTCTATGTTTTTACCAATGATATTCTTTGTTTTTTATGTCATAGGTTGTGTAATGTAATTATGGCCTTATATTGAGGCACAAAACTTTTCACGGACCTCCTTGGGTCCATTGGTGAGTGAGACTGAACATAGGACCTCATGGTGTAATCCAGACCCTTGTAAATGGGAATAAAAAATTCCAAATATTGAGATAGGGTAATTATGAGAGAGAATGGGTGATAGAAGTGTAATTGTTTAGGCGGGTATAGTTAATGAGATAGTTTTAATAATTATTAGTTGTATTTTGTAAATTATTAGCAAGTTTAGAAGTCTTATTAATGGTTTTTTACAGCTTTAACCTGATTATTTCATTATTAAGGGAAAATGATGTTTGAAAGAGAGTTATTTTTTTAAAGGAAATTTTAACCTCATTGTAATTGAAATAGGGGTTTTCTTATGATATTTATAATAGTGTTTGAAATGATGAAATTTTACCCTTTTTTATAACGTATTAATGGTTTTTGGGATTGATTAAATAGAAATGAATGCATTGGGCTTGTTTTATTTTTCATGGTGAAATACCCATGTTTTAAAGGGTTCCTTTTTGACGATTTCAAATAAGTATTTTGATTATGTTTAATACTATGATTGGGTAGTAATGGTATTTTGGGACTATAATTGTTGAATTGATCTATGTGATAGTGATATAGGACCCGTGATGATTATGTTTGAAATTTAACATGGTTATCAAATGAAATTGATAATGAATGTGCATAGCTGATGACATAAAATAAAGTATAATTAGGAAAAATGATATATGTGTTTAGTAGTTATGGTGTCTGTTGTAAAATTTTACATGGTTGTAAGTGATATTAATGTTAATGGTGTTCTATGGAAAATATGGACTAATGGAGTGTTTTGAATAAATAATGTGTTTAATGGGATACTAACTATTATTGGTAAATGTGTTAATTGGTAAAGGAATGAATATGATTTATGTGTTGACTGAAATATTAAATGTGAACTTAATGTGTGTTTTTTAGAATATATTGTTAAATTTAATATTTGGTAAATTGTTCAAAGAAAATTATGCACATGGTTTCGTATTTCTGGGGTATCGTACATGAGAATTTATACCCACATGTTTGGTCAGACTAAGGCTCTAAAACCCACCCCTATAATGAACGAGTTAGGGAAGTGGACAAAGGCTTTATTCCTCTAACAATTTCATTTTTTAACTACCTGGACTATGTCTCCAACACATGTGTGATGAAATTGTTTATGAAATGTTTTTCCCATGTGTGATTGGGAACTTGATCTATTCCCTTAGGCATAGTAATTTACTGACCTAGTCCATAGTGTACTTGAGGGAAATGCCTAACACAAGGGACTTGTGATAAAATTATTAATTAGTAAATGATAAAAGTGAATCATGTTACTTAATGATAGTTTGATAAATGGCTAATTGTTACTGTTCAAACATCTTCCTTCTTGTTATTTTTTTATTTCACATGTTTCCTATCATACATAATTGTACAAATTTTTTGTTTCTTTAGAAACCATTAGTTGGGGCCTATTGAGTTGTTCATACACCCTGATCGGGCCACCATGCCACTTGGGATCCTAATAAGTTTCTACCTGTTTCCAGATACAAGTTTAGGATAGGGACCTAGTGAGTGGGTTTTATTGGGATGAGGGGTTAGAGTGTGGGAGATGATTACATGGTTGGGACTCAGTTCCATTTTTGGTTTCATTTAGTGGTTTTAATTATTTTTTATAATTTTATTTCAACCTGACATGTAGTCTATTCATCACGTATTTACAACATGTGCTACTTCATTACTTGCTGGAATTGTCATGTGTTTTCACTTTATTTGTTCATGATGGATAATATATCTCTTTATATCATTTCTGTTATGGAATTACTCTTATAAATCCTTATTATCTCCCTAATGTAACACCATAGACCAGTGTTTCTAGTGGGATGCCTCTAGAATATAGGGAGGCACAACTCAGGTCATGCAACAATCAAGATCGGGGCAACATATAGTGACTACTCGATTTGGGATGTTGAAAATATAATCAATTAAAACATTTATTTACCCAACATTATTCTTAAAAAAAATAGGTTCATCTAAAGGTTATATTTGTAGCTGAAAGAATACCTAATCTAGAGTCTCCTAGTGTTTTTTCATTAATTCCCACAAATAAATCATGGCCATTCTATAAGGAGACATTGAAATTAGAAAAAAGTAGGTATGAGTTCTAATGAGAACTCTACTTGAGAATTATGGTTATTGTTATTAACTGTTTAGAAAATACAGTTTATTTTACTGTATAACATTCATATCATCAATGGTTATTTTTTCCACCACCATTTCAGATATATAACTCTCTTGAGTATGTTGCAAGACCCATATAATAGATAAAATTGATTTCTGAGGATCATATTCATCATCACACCGATATACAATCATTATTTCATTAAGAATATAAAATGGTACTACCCTTCCTCATTAATTGAGGTGGGATCTATATAAATAAAAGTTTTCAAATCAAAAATTAACCAAATATTAATCTATATAGTGAATAATAATATATGTAAGAACCTAATTCCCACAATCTTCTATAATATATGGGCTATATACTTGGTAACGAATAATCATACCACTATATTTTTTCACCAATAACTCAATATCTAATCATTGAAGTTGTTATACGATAACCTTGGTTAATTATCCATATATAAATGTTTGTGTAGAAATAGAATAAAATAATACATTTTCAAATCTTGGTGGTTGATCGATGTATCATTTGATGCATCTTTCTAGTGACTCATGTAAACAATTGTGATACCCTGATCATTACCTTTAACACATGGATAATTTTTTTTTCACTGATTATCATAATTGAAACATAGATTCATGCAATAGTACTCATAATTCTAATAATCTATATAATTTTTAAATTTTTGTGTTAAGGGTTTACTTATCAGAGCTTTTCCTCAATAATATTCATTGCCTTTTCAATTTATATACCATTAGAATTCACATTCTAGATGGACTTCATCTCCACACATGAAAATTTTCCAATCCCTTTTAAAAAATATACCTGATTCTTATTTCAACATTTATTGAATAATAAAATATTCATTTTATTTCCTTAATGGGGTTTTCAATTATAATTACATAAAAATTATGCAATTCTCTTATTATCAAAACAATGATAATTATTGGAATATCGGCTAACTATTTATAAAATGAGATCACGTTGAATTATTTATTCATTTATTCAAAAGGCCCATATTGATAACACTTTTGGAAAACATGATTTTAATATATTGAAAAAATTATAATCTTTTCATTCAAGGTTGATGATAAAACCATAATTACATCTCAGATGTCTTGTAAAATATTCCTCATGGGTTCTTGTAGATTCGACATCCTAAATTTACACTATAAAAATTATATTTTCATTTTTATATGGAGATTCTAGGGGAATTTACATATAGGAATATAACCACAATAACACATACCAGTCAATGGATTAAATTCTGACCTCTTAATAATATTCCACCACTGGTCTTCTTTAAATTCAAATTATATACTAAGGCACAACTATTTTATGCTCCAATAACTAGTTAATTGATAGTACCTTTTTAGTGGCACTGATAAATTTATCATCCGCATTTTTATTGTAAGACCTCCTGAAATGGGGTTTGCATTGCCTCATGAATTACTAAATGATTGATTGGTTCCTCATTTTCTCATTTGTATTATTAGCATGCCTCATTTATTGATAGTGTTAATTTTTCATTACAATAATATTTTGAATTATTTATCCCATATGATTCGATTTATCTATTGGAAAAACATATCATTTTCAATCATATTCACTGTTGTCAATATTCCTCTGACTTCCATCCATTTATTAAAACCAAAATTTATAACATAAGAGTCAATCTACTATAATCAGATTGAGAAATAGTAAAATATTGAAAATAATTATTGATATTTCATATGTAATTAACCCTTTCTGACAACTTATTAGACATGTCAGTTCACCCTAAATCTTCTTCAATTAATAATAGGTTATCTTATGTTCTATTATAAAATTCTTCATATCATAAACTAAAAAATTTATAAAACATAATCAGATAACAACCGAGGAAAGCCAAGAATACTATAAAAAAATATCAAAATTTTAAATGTAAACATAATATATTACAAAATAACTTACACCCTTGATTGTTAAAATTATAACTCTTTTGAAGAATAAATAAGAAATTATCATATTTTATGAAACATATTCAACGTTTCTCAAAAAATTATTCTTTCATAGTACCCATCATAGAAATATACTACATAAAACCTTTCTTTTTAACATTGTTAAATTGGAAGCATAATAATGGGTGAGATTATATTCTCAGTTCAGGTAAACATATAAGATTTTAATCGATGGTAATATGAAATAAAAATTTAAAAAACTTCTTGAGATCATTATAAAAACCTATGTTTTTCATACCAAATTAGTTATAGTTCATAATTCATGAGTCAATGCATATGTTATTAACATCTCAAAAGACTTGAGTCATAAGGGCTGGGAATCAACATTAATCTATCTTGATCCTTGATAGAATAAAATAAAAAAAAACATGTAATACAAATATATGAATAATCATAATAATAAAAAAAAATTCATTATTCTTGGATAACTACATTGGCTATCATAAAATAGTTCACAACGTTGCATAATCGATTGTGTTCAATCCCTAATATATTTTAATTCTTGGAACAGATTCACTCATAAAATTTATTAATATTTTCTCATGACAAATCAATCTTTACAATATTCATTGGATAGTTTAATGAACCCACCTATCATATAACTAAAACCCTAAAAATGTATTCCATATGATCATAAAAACAATAATCAATTGATCATAGAAATACCAGTGAAAATGAAATGAGCTTCATGAATATTTTAACATCACATAATAGTAATACATATATAAGAAGAACATGTATTTTATCACTAAATCAAATAACTAGTGAAACAAAAGATACACCAAAGGGTGACGACATAAATAAAAATACTTTTATATAGATGCATTCAAACCATTCATTTAAAACATGAGAAAAATACCCTTTTTCATTTAATAAAATTTTAAATAAAAATTCTTATATTATTGATAAAATATTATCAATTTGAAATAACAATAGAAAAATTTAATGGAATATTAAAATAAAATAACGGTCATGATGATTTGAGAATTCAGTCACATGGTAAATGATAAAATAAATTGTTTTTTACAATATTTTAAAAAATTTATTAATAATATGTTTTGAAAAAAAAATGTAGAAATTAATTTAAAATTATTTGAAAATAAATTAAAAAATGGTTAATTTTATAATGAAATAATTAGTGGATCATAAAATCTGAAATTCTTAAAATAATTTTTAATTACATGTACATTGATGAAAATTGTAATTGACCACAGAATAAATAAAGTGTACATTTCATAAAAACATTTTCTGGATTATTTTATTTACCAACAAGAGTGGAATGAATGGAAAATGTACTAAAAACATAAAATGGATATAGGATAATAATATATATTAGATTTATTGGATAAAAACTATTAATGCCCACAAAATTGATTGAATTATAAACGATTCCTATTAAATATTAGTTGGTAACACAAACCCTTACCGAAGGTCATAAAATTATTCATATGTTCTATTATGTAAATATTTAATTAATTAATACCTATCATATATCCATTCCATAAAAATATTTATCGTCATATTATAATTTAAATAATTTCCTTGTAATATTGAATTTTATATTTATTGAAAATTCAACAATAAAATCAATATTTCAGTGTTAAAAATTCTATTTCCCATACATTTCTATGATCGATGGTTCTAGTCTATGATCACTGATGGTGAATAATTATATCTAATATCATAATTATTTTATAAGTATCATTTTAATTCATAATATTTATATTTTATCCATTCATATATGCTCATGAAGAAAAATGGTTTACATAACCTTAATGAGATCGTAATTTGTACGTAAACATGATTAGTGTTTTCCTTTTCCAAATAATAGTAGGTAAGATAAAAAAATTATATTCTATTTTTAAACATTAATAATAATTTCATACATATCATAAATATTAATTACAAAATATTCCTGAACATCTATGTATGGAAGACATAGAACATTTATCACATCGCTTGGTGGATGTTGTAGTCCAGATATATGGAAAAATTCGATTATCATTTATCAAAGGATGGAAAGGAAGTCAAAAATAGATGTATCATTAAAATAAAATAATTCTGTATAAAAATAAATCTTATATAATAATTTTTAAAATAGTTATATAGTATTATTTGGCGGTTACGAAATAATGAAACAGATTTTTTTTTGCACAAGCTCCTCAGCCTGGTTAGTGAGGAATCTTCAAGTGCATCAACGAGACCCATGTTCAAATCCAGGTAGAAGCATATCTCTTGGTTACTATAGTTGTCTCTATTTGGTACACTATTAGCCATAAAAACTCACCTTTGGGCAGCCATTATGGTCTTGGAGTCCTTTAGGCCTTTGGTCCACATAGACATTCTATTCAATGAGGCCTTAGAGCCACCTAATGGCCTTTAGGCCACATTATGTATAGATACATTCCAAACTGATTCTACATAAAATCAGATCTAGAGGAGGATCCGAGCAAGGCACAGTCACTAGAGATGAGCTAATGTATTTGGAAGAATCAGAAGGTATGAAATTCATAATGGGATCGGGAATGTTCATCCTTTCATAGGACAAATATCCAAACAACCATGTGTATGTGTAGATCTTATCACAATGCAGATGCTGGGGATGGGTGGTTCCAAGCCTTCATCATCTAGGATGATTTATCAATGTCCTAAAAGTCATGTAATGTCACGGAAAACCTACCATCACTATAAGGGTTCGTCTTAAAAAATTAAAATGGGGATTTCTAAAAATGAATAAAAAATTGGTGGCCATATGGCCATTCAAGAAGGAAACAATAATGTCATCAGTAATGAGAATTACCTCTTTTTTGGGGACCCTTCTTTGGAATACACTTTAAGACCTAAAATGTTAGTGTTTTGGGAATGCCAGAAGCACTAAGATATGAATTGGAGAGATAAGAATATATTATTATATGTATAGGATAAGATAGAAGGATTAATTGTGTGAAGGATTGATTGGAATTTGACATCCATTTATATGTGTGGGGAGTGGAACAATTATAAATACATAAAACATTAAAAAAATTAACATTGTATTCAAGTGAATGTAGGACTAAGGAATGCATAATAATAATATAACATAAGGGTGGGATGAAATGTCTTATCCAATCATGTATATCCATGTTTTAGAGATATTAAATTCTCTATATCTATGTTAACCCCCTAAAAATCTTTTATTCCATAAAAAATTGAAAATTTATAACCAATTTCTCTATGCATAATTGTATATATTTATATTAAATTTATTAATAAATTTAAAAAAATTATTAAATGCGTGTGAACCATTATACCATATTCAATTTCTTTATGATGAATATAATTATTATTAAAATAATATCAGCAAACAAATTAACAATAATGTTTATATAAAGTTCACTTTTATAGAAAAAAATAATTTAGTATCATCCCATAAAATTGAAAATCCATAAAATGAATTGTTAGTTATATTATTGAATATATTAACTAAAAAAACATTAAAATAAATAAACCATAAAGACTAATATTATTTATTACGATCAATTACATTTCATTTACTATATCATTTTACATATTAAAATCTCTTTCTACCTTTATATGCTTTTATTTTCATTTATAAACATTTTATAACTAATGAATTCTTTTTATAAATGAGTAAATAATAAAATTAAATAATATTTATACATTTAAATAATTTCTAATTAAATTTTATTGACAACAATAATGCTCAGAATCAAATTATTTCAAAAAAAAATTTAACAATCAAAGATATTTTTTTATGTGAAATAGAAATTATTTTCAACAATTCTATTTTTTTCAATACCATTTAATGTTAATTTTTTTATAATTTTAAAAAATTATACATATAAGTTCTGTACTTCATTATTTACAAACTATCAAACACATTTATTTGTTATATATATATATATATATTCTATAATATTAGCAAGTGACACTACATAAGACTCTTAATACAGAAAATATAAGAGAATTATGTAGATGAAAATTTGAGTTTATAGAAAATGTATATGAAAATAATATTAAGGATGACTTTTTAATAATATTTTGTTGATCAAAACATTACAACTTAATTATTATACAAGCTAATGAAATCAGAAGACAATATTCATGACAAAATTGAAGAAGATTAACGATGATAATCCTTGCAGAAACATAACTATTCATATATTTCGTCTGTAAGTAATTAAAATATTTTATGATGTATGAGTTTTTTAAAAAAATTTAAACATCACAAAAATCAATTATTTTAGATGATTAATTATGGGATGAGTACAATGGTGTTTTTGGAAAATATTCAATAATGATGGAATGTATTGGATATTTAGAAGTAGCATTCCAAAATAATATTTGAATAAAAACTCATAACAATTGCGGTATATATTTTTAATACATATCTGTAAAATGAATATTATTTATTAATATTATGAAAAGGGGATCAATATAGTGGATCCTTCCAGCTGTACTGGGAGGAGTTTTTTATCTCTAGGAACAACTTCCATTGGTCTGGGAAAAACCATGCACCGACTTTTATCAGTGGTAAGAAGAATGTTATAATAAAATCCCCACCTTTATCAGTATTATCTTATAGCATTGATAGAGGTCACTTTTATTAGTGTTAAAACCATCGCTAAGAAAGGTGTATCCTTTATCAGTTCTATCCGTAGTTCTAATAAATGATTTTAATAAAAAATATTGATATTACATAAAAAATTATTATATTTATTTTCATAATTTTTTTATTTATATACATTAATTAAAAAATAAATATATATAATTAATATAAAGTTGATATATTATAATACATATTTTTTAATAGTTTATATATATATATATATATATATTTAATGTTCTACAATATGTATTTATGTGATTATAAATAGATAGATAGATGTTTAAATAATTATAAAATTTTAATAAATTTTGTAAATATTAAACATATTTTATACATTTATTCGTGGGTATATTTGATGATATATGACCATTTTGTTTAATTATCTACGTGACTGTGAGTTAAGTTACAAATGTTAAGATAACTAATATTATAATAAATTTTTATATATTAAATATATTTAATACATTGATGTGTGGGTATAACTGAAGACAAATTATTATAATGTTTATTACCTATATTTTTATGATGCATCATCATTATGATGACGCGCACTATAGAATCATTTTAGCGATGTGAGTACTATAGCAGATATTATGGTGGTGTATTGTAGCCGTAATACTAATCTTCCCTAATGGTATTTTAGGCCACTCGTCCTTTGGGCCATGAAGGGGGTAGTGACACATGCATGACATGTAGGAGGTGACATAAGTGTGATACAAGAAGGGCCTTCAATCCATCCAACGGTAGGCCAACGATCCATGTAATGGGATTCATGCCAACATGGCCTTAATGCCATAAATATATAATGTAATAAAGTGGTTGGATGGGTGGTTAATCCCTTGGGGGCTTTGACCAACATTTCAGGGATGTGTGAGCGATGTGCGTGTGTTTAAATATAATTTCACCCCCTTGAACCAAGTATAATATATATACATATATATTTAAATAATCATTAAATCACAATAAATACATTTATTATAACATATAATATATATATATATATGGATAAATGTATATATATATATATAAATATATTAATACTTATATACCAACAATAATAAATTAATTTATTTATAATTATTATTATTATAAATATATACTGAAATAATTCTAAAATTATACTAAATATATTTATAATATCTAATGTTTTATAATTATATATAATTATATAAATATATATAAGTATATAATATTATTTATATTTATATAAAAATATTTATAAATATATATATAAATAATTATTATTGTAATTATTTTTATTATTATATGTAAATAATTGTTGAATTATAATAAATATATTTATTACATATAATTATAAGATAAAAATATAGTTAATATATTTATTCTGATGTTATAATTATAAAAAATAATTATTCATTTATAGTTATAATTTTAAATAAATATTTTTTTATTTAAATAATTATAATATTAAGATAAATATATGTATGATATTTATAATTGGAAATTATTAATTATATATAAAAAAATATAAATATATTTATTTATAATTTTAGTTACAACTAAATATATATGGATATATATATATATATTAATAAACGCATATATATATTTATATATTTATATATTTATAAACTTATAATAAATATATCTAATAAATATATTTAATATTATTTGATAATTAATTAAATATATATATATATATATATTTAATCTTATAATTATAAATATGATAAATATATATTATAATTTTATAATTATAAATAAATATATATCTATTTAAAAAATTATGTTATTATAATAAATGTATTTATTATATTTATAATTTTATAAATATATATATTAATATAAATAATTTAATAACATTATTCATTATTAGCGCTAAAAAATGACAATAATGCTCTTATTTATTAGTGCATTAATTTTAATATTGATAAAGACATGTTTTAACAGTACTTTTTTACCACTAATGAAGGATTATATTTTATCAGTGCTAATAAAATGCTGATAAAAATAGATTTTATCAGCACTTTCTATAAAAGAATTTATGAAACTACTATTTGTCAATGATTTTTTGAAAGAGATAATAAAGATGTTGTGTTTTAATATAGAAAACCCTAATAGATCACCATCTTCATCATACCTTCAATACATTACAAAACCATAGGGATGCTGACGCTTCCCGCTTTCTCCTTCTCCTTCAACTCTGCCTATGCCTTACCCTTTTACACCACCTTCCTTAACTGACACATGACTTCATCATTGTTCACGTCAATGTTTTGTGGTAACCACAGATCCAATGGCACCTCTACTGCCCCAACCCCCCAACCCCCCGACCCCCAACCTCTACTACCTCGTCGATTCCCCTACTGCCACCTCTGCGGCCCTCTTCATTGTCATCACTCGCTCCCCAAAAGTATAGTTCATGGAATGTTATGTTCCCTTAATTAATTAATTATTATATTATTGAAAGTCATGAATCATTTAAGATTTTGGTGAATGATTTTTCGTTCATTATACCCATTGTTTTGATAATTCTTGATATGCAATAGCCATGTTCTTTATTAAAGAAAACTATTATGAAAATGTGTTTTGGACTGTTAATTGGGGATTATAAATAATAATATTACAGAAGTTCACGAAATTTTGAAAATATATTGATATAATTCATTAGGTTGTAAAGAGTAATATATATATATATATATATATATATATATATATTTGTTCATGCCATGCTATTTAGAGTTAAAGGGATGGATTGTGTTGTGTTCTTTAGAGGAGTATAAATTTTTAAATGATTTTATTTAATTTCACTATGTAACACTATAATAAAGGTTATATGCATTGAATTTAATGAAATCATAATAATTAATCCTTGGTGGTTATAAATTGTGAATATGAGATATTGTTTCACCCTGTTGGTTGTCTATGAAAATATAATATGGTGGATAGAAAAGTATCATGATAAACATTTCTATGAAAAACATTGATAGATCATGACCATTGATAAATCTGTATGATATTAGGGAAGAGTGTTTAGAGATTATTTGGTGAAGAGTATGGAATTATAAATAACCAATAGAAGAGAATAAAGAGAATCATTCTAGAAAATCAATAAAGATTTGGTTTTTAATAACCAATAAAGCTAATGAAGGGGACGAATAAGAAACAGTTCATCAATTTTCATGAATATTTCATAATAATATCTCCAAATACAGTTTTTTTAGTTTTGATTAGTAATGATCAAACTCATACAATTGAGGGGTAGTGAGTATATATTCTATTAAAAATAACTGATCATTTATCTTGAGGTGTATTTGTAATCAAAAGAGATAATGATTCTATTGTTAACCTTATACAATTTGTGAACATGGTGGATTTTAGTACATAAATAAATCCCATATATATACACCATGGGTGTAGAATAATTTGTTTAAACCAAGAAAAACTTATTTCTTTATGTAATTTATTTTTTTATAAGGTTAAATTATTAATATTGGGACGCCTACCAATAATCATTGAATTCATTATCAATATTTTTTAATATACTAAATGTGAAGAGGAAAAATTTCCTAGAGATTTAAATGATTCCCTAGAAACAATAATCCCCATGTAAATCCAATAAATGTTTTATCATATGTATAACATGGCCATATGAGATAAATAGGGTGTAGAAAAGGGATAAATAAGGTAGAAGGAAGAGATAAGGACCAAAGTGTTAATACCAACCTTGATGTTTAACAGATAATCAAAAAGATTAAATTTGAGATGAGGGGGGAGGGGTGATTGGCATGAGGAGAGTCTCTAAGGCTTCTTGAGAATTAAGGGATTGTAACTATATTCCTCCTATTAAATTCATATTTTTAAAATAAATTATTTTGAGATTTTTAAATGCACTATGGAACTTATATATTTCCGAAATTCATACTCATAGAGTTGTTGAAACTATCTTCATATAATGTGAGAACATCCCTCTTGTTAATTGAATTTGAAACCATGAGTTTAGGTGATTATTAAGTGTTAAAAATCTGGGAAATTGTTTTTTTATTTTTAATGTGGTCGATAACACGTGTGTCCTATATTTATAAACATTTGTATTCTTTTCTAACTTTTATATCAAAGTGTTGTGGTGTTTCAAGCTTTCATGATTTCAAAAAGAGATTTTTTATTTCAAAAGGGTGTTTATTCCAAGGTGGATTGGATTCATAAATGTATTGAGTCATTAAATGTCATTCAATGGCCATTTAAAGGGTATATTGAATTCCTATTTTAGATTCAAATTTATTTTGATATATTTGGTCTAAAGAGTATATTGGGTTTTATTTTATAAATTATAAAATGTATTTTCATTCTATGCATTTTTAAAAATTTAATTCGCATTTGAAATTTTATAAAAACCGAGTTTCCATAAATAGTTTGATAAACTCTTAATCCTCTTTGATTGTTTATGATAATTGTATCTTGAGTTCCCATGTGGGGATGTTTATTATTAAACACCCTATTTTATGGGACTTCTAGGGGTGTATATAGGTTTTGTTGTGGATATTTAGTTTCCTTCAATTTTGTTCTTTTACTTTTTAAAATACAATATAGAGATGATACCCATGACACTATATTCCCTTTTAGGATCATTTTGGGGTTTTATATCTCTACATTTATTGTATACCTATATATTTATATTGTATTTTGGGTCATATATTCATCTAATTTTTCCCATTTTCGTGTCTTGACATAGCAGTGCTTGATCTTGTGATTTCTTCCTTATTGTTTTGGTTTGCATTCAGATTTTTTTAAAAGTGATTTTGAACAGTTTTTAAATAACGAAAAAAATGAAGTGTCATTTTGAAGTGATTTAAAACAATTTTAATAATTAATTTGAGAAATTTTCTCAAATGAAACATATTAGGATGGTTTATATTTGAAACTGTAATAATGTGTGAGTTTTGAAAATTTGTTTTTTGGCCACCATATCAAGTTTTATTCAAATGGTTTGTTTTCAAACATGTTTTAGACAAATGTATGACAGTTGGAAACCTCTTTGTGTTTTGAAATGGTATTGCAAAATATGTTCTTATGAAATAGTTTGAAGTCAGAATTTATAAATGTGATTTTACAAAGAGGTTTTGGCCGATAAATTTTTGTCCATGTTATTATGTTAATTTAATGATTAATATTAGAAGAATAGTTTTCACACACATTTATGTGTTACTAATTATTCGGTAAAAGATTATACAAATTGTTAATTTTTTTGATGTATTTCAAAAAATTATTTTTTAGGATATTATATAACTGTGATCTCTTATATTTCATTGGTTGTTGTGACCTACTAGAATTTATATATTATTGGTTCGAGTTTTTTCTTGCTAGATTAACAAACATTTGATAATCTGAGATGGATACACGGTTGGATGGTGACCACAATTAAACATATTTTGTTTATTCATTCTGTTCAATAAAAAAATCACTAAATCAATTAGGATGGATATGAATAAAGTATGGATGGATTCCAATTGTATGAAAAAAGTGTATATTGAAGGAATGAAAGAGTTCATCATGTTTTAAAAATATCATGCAAATGAAACTTCTCAAATCCTTTTTCTATTATTATGATATTTTTAAGCATGAATAATTATTCCATAGGAGTTGGAAGAACAATTCATTAGTCATAGAATAGATTAATTTTATAAATAATGGAATAAACCTAAGGAAAAATAGAATGTATGTAGTGGCTGGGAGAGAAATTTGTTTTATGGATCATCTAATTTGATTATATGTATGGACAATGAAAAAGATAGTGTCATGGATGTCATTAAAAATTTGAATGATTATAATGATCTTATTGGGAAAATTACAAGGATAATTGAATATAATCTTTATGATTGTCCAAAATATTTTAAGATGTTAAAGAGTTATGCTAAGGCACCATTGTATGCTGGTTTAACTATGTATACAAAATTATCATCCACACTAAATTTTTTATAATTTGAAAGTAGGTAATGGATAGGGTGATTCTAGTTTTACAATATTAATTTCTCCCTAGAATGATATGATCTTAGAAGATAATGAGATTTATATCCCAACATACGATTAAAAATGAATGTTATACTCAATGGGTATGATCTGTGAAACAATATATGTCTTCCTCATTGATTGTATATTATATTTAAAGGAGCAAAAATCACATAAAAATACCCAATGTGTGTCACTACTCAATAGAATAAATATTAATCCATTCTTATGAATGTTTTATAGTATATTTCATTAATTTCACAGTTTTTATACCTATATTAAAGTGAAGAGACTATAAGGAAATTGATGTTCTGCATAGATACAATAAATTTTGATTGAAAGCTATGTCACCCAAAAAAACACTCCTTAGTGTAATAGAATGGGTTATGAGTATCCTTAATTTGAAAATGAGTTATGAAACTTTCATCTTGTATTATCTAAATTTGGACTGAATCCTTTTGGTTTTCAAAGAAGTACTCACAGTAAATAGCTGGTTATATTGGTAAATAAAAACTTTACACTATGGTTATGTATGAAACAAAAATACATCATGTTATGAATGATTATACCAAGATTAAAATAGATGAATAATGATATTTATGCTTATTTGGATCCATTGATCAATGATTTGAAATTATTGAGGGATTCAGGTATTATGTTGTATGGTTCTTATAGAATTGATGATTACATGTTGAGAGCCATTTTTTATGGAATGATAGATATTTTTACTACATATGAAAAATTTTAGGATATAATATTAAAGTAACTAAATGGTGTCCCAATTCCGAACAAGGTACATAACCAATTAGGTTAAAACATTCATCAAATATTTTGTTTCTAAGACATCACAAATTTCTTCCCTTGTGATATAAGTTCTGATATTGGAAAACATCATTTGACTAAAGCTTATAAGAACATACAACACCATCTCTACTAACCAGGGATCAACTATTTGAGAATGTAAAATATGTGGACACTACTTTTGGTAAACCATTTTAAAAAAAACTAGAAAAAACCTATTCTAAAAAGAGAACATTTTTTGTAAATTATCACAGAGGAATTGTTTTTACGCCAAAAATTTTATTAATATTATGCATGCTAAAAAAAATTTATGAGATAGTTTCATTACCACATTGCTAAATGAAATAAGAAAACCAAATGATGGAATTAAGAATAGTTTGGACATGGTTGATAGGGTAATACTAGAAGTGTTGTCGCTAACGATGGGTGATAAATAGACTTTTCTTCCTCTAGTTTCTTACACTATTTCAAATCTGGAGATATATAATTTTTGAAAAATCTTTATTGATATAATAGTTTTAGGAGAGTATTCATTGTATATCCATAATATTGTGTCATTAATCAATTTAAAGTTAAACGGTCTAAATTCAGTTGAATTCCATGTTTTTATTTAAGATATAATTCCTATAGACATACATTTCATTTTTCCAATGAATGCCTACTATAAATAAACCAAGATATATTTCTTCTTCAATGCAATATACGAAAAATTAATAAACCTGATGAAATTGATGACTATGGAAAGAGAAAATTTAGACATATTATTTTAATTAGAAATGTTCTTCCTACCATGATTATTTGATATGATGGTTCATAGTATTGTTCACTTGGTGAGAGAGATTATACAATATGGTCATGTAAACCACAGATGTATGTACCCCATTGAATGAAATATGTGAAAAATAGATGTCAACTAGAGGGTTGTATTGTCGTGTGATATATTATTGTAGATTTTGATGAATTCTTCACTGAATACCTATCTTGTGTGAACTTAATTTATATATCGAAATCATGTTACAATGGCCGGCTTGTAGGAGATGGAATTTCTAAAAGTGATATTATCACAATAAATATATCATATAAGGAGAAGGCCCACATTTATGTTTTGAATAAATTTTTGGAGTTTTACCAATAGTTTAAATCCCATAATGAAGATGTTAGGCACATTAAACCATTAATGGTTAAAATACTGATATCAAATATACGTAATAAATATTTTAAAGTATAGTTTCAAGACCATATTTTTAAGGATTCAGATGAAAATAAGAATTAAATTTTAGAACGACATTGATAGATGACTAGAAGAACAGTAGTATGTATATATTATTTTACATTTTTTATGTTATTAATCGTTATACATTATATAAAAATGAACATGATAAAGGTTTTACCATAATAAATAGTACAGTTATACTTGTGGATGAAATGTTTTATGTTTATGATACTATGTACCTAAATTCAATTTAGTTGAATAGGACATACATTTTCATCATAAAACAAATATGGGAGTCTAATTATAGAACATTCCATGTAAGTATTTTTTAATTTTTGTAGGTTGATAATAGTAGTTCTATTAAAATAGATGAAATGTGATTCACGAATGTAAATTTCCATAAAGAAGTGTATAATGATGAACCATTTATAAGTGCATCAAAAGCATTATATTTATTTTATATCGAAACCCCCAAAACCAAAAGTGGTCAATTATTTATTCAAAAACTAAAACCACTGAAGGGTAAGATAAATTTCAACATAGGGTGAAACATTTATTAGGACATCATAATAATTATATAGTGGTCCCAATAAGGAAGGTGTATTTTATTTCACTAGAGACCGCAATAAAGGGATGTAGATAACCAATAGAGGGGTCAAATCACATCACCATTTAATAAAAGAACATTTAATTACATTGATATTTTTTATTGTAATCAACATTGCTTTACCTCATGTTTTTATATGTTCTCTACTCCATTTATGTAATCTATTTTATATGTTAAACCACATTTTGTATATAATAACTTATGCGCATGTAGTTACTTATAATCATGGGGAACAACACATCCCTCATGATGTTTTGGATTGTATTGTGTAGGTAAAATGAGATATTGTACATATATATGCTACCGATCTAGAGAAACAATAGGATTCATAACCATCAGATGCACTCAGTGAAGAGTTACAACAACCTTGTCCACATATCAAATCTACCACTATAAAGATACAATATATTGACGATGTTGAATCTAAGGAAATTCTAGGCAATAAAGAACTGGATATGAAACAAATAGGAGCATCGTAGTTTGATGCTATTAGAAAAAATCATTAAGGAAAAAAGAAAAGGCATCAAAGTCATGGTAGGGTGGAATTTGCAGGGTTAGCATGTAAACCGAAATAAGGCCATGTTCGGAAGTTACATTGTACTCATCAATTGAAACGTGTGCCGATTACTATAGGTTTGTGGAACCATTTTGTACCCATACTTTTGACACTGATGTGGGATGATATTACAGTAACATTATGATATCATTTCTCTGTTTTACTAAATTATAATTCAATTACAAATCTATTTAATCTTAACCATCCCTTGGAGAGTGAATTTATAGTAGATGACACCCACATGAAATATATATTAATACATACTAGAAGGATTCATAAAGTATTTCGAATAATTCTAATGGGATTTCATTTTAATTTTTTCGAAGGGAATGTAAAAAAGCACCCACTACTTATGTATGAACACATGATAACCAATGAATTGTGGGATGTGATTACTGGCCATCATGTGGAGTTTTTTTTTCAGGTATATTGTGGCTGGTAATACATTATTTGATATTATGTGTATTTATCACTTTGATACAGAATTTTCTATTTATGAAACAACAACCCAGTGCTGAAAATAAGGAAGGACTAGAAAAACCAATGCATCCCTACCATAATGAAATAATGTGGTACTCTTCACTTGAAATAAATTTGTTACGTATTTTAAATCTACTATAATGATTTTATGTGACATGGAAGAACCACATAATTATGTTTCTTTATTTATTTGACGATTGATGTATCCAAATATGATGCCACATCCATCGCATTCCGTGTGACATGGAAGGAGGAACACGTAAATAAATAAGGGATAGTAATGGATAAATTAACAAAATGGTATTAGAAACATGTGTAAGTATGACATAACAATTTTTTGATTTAAATCGCCATTACATTACAATTATTACATATTTTTTTATATTTTATACCCAGTATAGTCAAAAGAATCATCAACACATTTTTTCAGATGAACACCTACCATCAGTGGCATTTAAGAAACTATAACAGAATGGCTTTGAGAGGGGTCCAGGTTTCGGGGTGACACCCTGGCCGTATTTTGAGGAATAAAAATAGGAAGATAAAGAAAAATAAGTGGCATAGATAATTTAAGGAGTATATTATGTTGATGAAACAATTCATTGGTAGTGTGATTTGCTAGAAAATTTTTTGGGTAAAGCAAATAGAAGACACATCTGATAAAAAATCATTGTATGAGGACCCCACCCCCACCCCCACCATGTTTGAGGCAAGCCATTCCCCTTAAAAATATTTCATAGTCATGTTAATCAATATTATAATAATTGTATCTATAAATTGCTCTATAAATCGAAAAAATAGATTTCTTTTCTTGATATTCTACAGGGTGAAAATAAATGTGATTTATATAACTCAACACCCACCCATCACCTTTTTTGGATGGATATGATGTTCAATATCCACGATAATAGAATAAACAACATACCACTTCTATCAGGTCATGTGATAGTGGATCTTAGTTTAGCTCATGAGTAGAGCACCAGGACACATATTCAACTCGACGATGATGATATATATGTGGTTCAATAAGCAATTTGAACATTCATCACATGTCCTTCAGATCTTATAAAAGCACATGACAAAATAGAGTTATTCATTTCTAATTTATTTTTCTTTCTAAACCCTTAACAATTAATAAATAAATGTATGTAATGATTAATTTTATTATAAATGGAAAAATGGAAGGGGAGAAATGAATGTTCGGCTCAAAAACTTCAAAAGGATCAACCAATAGATAAAAAATATCATCTAAAAGTACATTTACCCCACCCATTGAATACCATTATTTATTAAAATTTAGGGTTTATAAGGATAAAAAATTACAGAGTGGTAGTAGTCACATAGTTTATTTTGAAAAAAATGTACGAAGTTGAAGGTACATACTTAATTTCTATTGAGAATGTAAATGAAATACCCAACTATGAATGGGTAGTATCCTCATTTAAAAATGTATACATGATGTATGTGGTCATGATTTAATGCTTTAACAGATTATATAATATGTTAATTATGAAAAAAATACATTTCTAATTTTTTGTATGATTACATATGAATACCAATTGAAGGGATTTTTCTCTGATTTTTATAGACTCGTTAGTCCTCATGTCACCTCTATAGAATAAAAAAAATAGAATCCAAACAAATAGATGAAATAATGGTAAACTTTACTAAATCATTTCAAAGAAATCTTAAGGATAACATACTCTTCTATATATCAATGATGGAGGGGTAAAACTCTACAATTTAATCATATCAAATATATTTTTCATTTTATTCATTATATATTACTTATTGTGTTTTTATTAAACATTAGATGCTTATTGCAGTAAATTTGAATACTCCAAAGATTTATTTTTAATATTCACTAAATGGATTCCCATCAAACTGATGTTGAGATTTTCCAATTTTTAATATCATACAACCTACATTTTTAGCTAAACATCATGTTATATAATATATATTATGTTTTTATAAGGATTCAGTTTTTATATAGAGAATTTTGAATATCATCAAAATCATGGAAGGAGGAAAAATATTGTTCACAAGGACCCTAACATGTTTTATAATAGGATAATTATCAGTGTATATATAATAAGGTTTCACTATCAAAACATATATCTAAAAAAATAACATATTTTCCTCAATTTTATACAGTGTTCAAAACAATAAAATGGAATATATTATGGTGATTATGATTGTAAATTTAAGAGAGAGATTATATTCAATCCAAAAATAATCTTCCACAAAGAGGTATTTTCTATGTTAATTAATATTTAATTTAAAATATTTATTAATACTTTGAGTATTTATATTTTTATAGTTCTACTATGAATATAGAAAAAATTGTATTCACAAGAATATATACATTTTATTATTAATTAATAGGAATCTTACCTGATCACTAAATGTTCACAAATTAAATAAAGATGTGACTACCATATAAGTAATCGAACGTTCTATATTTATGTTTAATTTATTTGATTTTATTATTCCCCAGTTATGAATTGTTTTATCATACAGGTGGATTACTTTTATATATATATGTAACAATATTATATAACTATCATGGAATGATGAATTCCTAGTAATTATTGAGATAATTTTCTCATCATTTTACCTACTATTTTTATGTTATTTTCTATGTCATATTTGTCAACTACCTATTTAGTAAATTTCATAGAACATTTAAGAATTCATATTTTTTTCAAATGTCTAATAAAATTAATTGAAGATACAACATGTTCCTTTTATCTAATTTTCCTTATATTCTATTGCTTTTCTTTTTCGAACTACCAACCCATCATATTGATTCAATGTTCTTAGTTGAAAAACCTTTCTCGAATCAATATGTCTTGTTTTTAATTCAAGAAGAACATAATTAATGTTTTCATAACATTGGAAGTCATTATTTCTTTGAGACATTGAGTTGTTTATAAATCCGGGGCACCTCAATCTGATAAAGTGTGTGTCTATTATGACTCTGGGAACATATTTTTATTTAAAATTGATATTAATTATATTAAAATAGACAAATGAAATACTCAAAACTGAACAAACACATTAAAAATGTTTTTAGACTTTATTAAAATAATCCACAACTCATTTAGGATGTATATGAATTAGCCAAACCTCAATATAATGCATGATGTTGCAAGTATGACTCAAAATGTCTTTTATTAGTTTAAAATCACTATTTTACATCAAAATATGCCACTCACTTATTATTGAGAAAACATACACAAATTTTCTTTATAATTGAGGATATTGACTCTTTAATCATTCTTGATGTGCAAGAATCAGTCTAATGAAAAATTGATACATGATGTGACTGGTATGAGTCAAATTGAATGTTTATGATGTGAAATATAATTATAGTAAAATGACTTGTGATGTAGTAAAAACTATGTAAACATATAAATATTGTTTTGATAAATTATTTAAATTATCAATCATTCATTTATGATGTATAATAATTATCCTAACCTCAATCCAATGCACAATGTGACCAGTATGACTCAAAGTGTCAGTTATCATTTGAAATTCCATATTTAACATCAAAATATGTCAATTGCTAAAAAAATGAGCAAAAACACTCAGATTGTCTTGATAATATATTAAATGTATTCATAAATCATTTTTTATGTGTATGAATCAGTCTCATGTCAATCTAAACAATGATGTGACTGGTTTTTGTAAATGTGTGTGTTTTCTATTTAAAATTAAATTTTAGTAAAATAGAAAAGTGACATACTTATATTTGTGAAAACATATTCATATTGTATTTATAATATTAGAAAAAATTAAATGGATCATTTGGGATGTGTAGGGATTAGTCAAACCTCAATTCAAATATTGGTGTGACAGATATAAGTCCAAGTTCATTTTTCTATTTAAAGATGACATTATTTTTATTAAAAAGTAACGTGTGATGTAATTAAAATTTAGAAAAAACATTCGTATTGTTTTTATATTTTAAGGAAACTATCCATGAGTCAATTTTTATGTTAAGGAATCAGTTTCACCTCAATTAGAGGCACAATGTGACTGATATGAATTCATGTGAGTCTTTCTTATTTGAAATTTACCTCAAATTTAGTAAAAATGACAACTAAACTACTGAAAATCGACCAAACACATTTGGATTGTATATATACTTTAAGAAAATGATCCATAAGTCATTTAATATGTGTATGAATCATATTCATCTTATTCAAATATAACATGTGACCGATATAAATCCACAATCCTCCTTTTGTTTACAATTGACAATAATTTAAGTTAAAAGGAATAAGTGATGTACTAAAATCCCAGAAAACTGATTCATATTATTTTGATACCTAAGGGAAATGATCAATAAGTCATTTGGGATGTGTAGAAATTAGCTGCATATCAATCCCATGCACGCTATGACTGGTGTGACTCCAAGTGCGTCTTTTTATTTAATATTGACATTAACTTGAGTAGTACGGTACATGTGATGTACTAAAAACTGACCAAACACAGTTGGATTGAAATTATACTTTATGATAATGATACTTGAGTCATTAATGGTTTGTAGGAATTAACCTCACCTTGATCAGAGGTAGGGGTGATCCGTGTGGCTCTATGTTCATCTATTTAATTTAAAATTTACATCAATTTTTGTGAAAATGAAAAACTGACCAACTCAAAACAGACCAAGCACATTAGAATTGTTTTTAATAATTTAATAAAATGATACATGTGTCCATTGGGAAATGTAAGAATCATCTACATCTCAATCTGATGCACAATGTGATAGGTATGACTCCATGTGCATCTTTCTATTTAATATTTACCTCAATTTTAGTAAAAAGGCACTTGTGGTGTACTAAAAACCAATAAAAAACATTTGAATTGTTTTGATTACATAGTAAAATAATCCATGAGTCATTTTGGATGTGTTTCTATCATCATCACCTCTATATGATACCCCGGGTGATCAGTATGATTCCAAGTGCATCTTTTTATTTAAAAATAACATAAATTTAAGTAAAAATAAAAGTAACATACTTAAAACATAGAAAACACATTCAAATTATTTTAAAATTTTAGTAAACGTTACTTGAGTCATTTGAGATGTTTTCAAATTAGAAAAACCTCATTCTATGGAAAAAGGATCCAATATGACTCCAACTGTGTCTATTTTATTTAAAAATAACATCAATTTTACTAAAAAGGACTATTAACCCTCTTAAAATCGATCAAAATCATTCTAATTGATTTGATACTTTAAAAAATGTTGATTCATCATTTATGAATTGTGTAAATAATTCGCACCTCAATTTGACAAATATTGTCCCCAATATGACTCAAATTGCATCTTTTTATTTAAAATTGACATCAATTTGAGAAAAACGAACATCTTACCTACTAAAAAACCTGAAAAAATGTTGGGATTGTTTTGATACTTTATTTCAATGATCAATGAGGCATTTAATGAATGTAAGAATCGTTTGTATCTCAATCTGACATAATGTGTGATCATCTTGACTACAAGTGTGTCTTTTTATTTTAAATTGACATTAAATTTAGTAAAATGATGAATTGACGTACATTAAAAACAGAACGCATTTGGATATTTTGATAATTTAGGAAATCATTCCATGCGTCATTCCTGACATTTAGGAATCAACCACACATCAATCTAATGTATAATTTTCCATAATATGGCTCCAAGTGCCCGTTATAATTTTCAAATTGACAATTTAGTTCAAAAATTGTGTCAATCATTGAAAACCTAGAAAATGAAATCTGATTATCATGATAATTTAGTATAATAATTAAGTTATTTGTATCATGTATAATACAGTATCACCTCAAAACAACGTACGATGTGACCCATATAACTCAATGTGTGTGTTTTTAGTTTGAAATGATATTTTAACAGAAAAAAAGTGAGATACTGAAAACTAAGAAAGGACAATCATTTTTTTATACTTAATGAAAATTATCCTTAAGTAATTATTAACCTATAGTAATTAAATGCACATCAATCTCACACATGGTGTAACTGATGTAACACCAAATGTGTGTTTTTTAAAATTGACATTAATTTCAAAAAAATAACAAATGACATATTAAAAATAGAGAAAAAAAATTTTAATTGTTTTGGCACATTATGACATTAATGAATACCTCATTTTGGGACAAATTTTTAATCAACCACACATCAATACAATGCGCATTGTGACTAGTGTAACTCCAAGTGTTTCAATTTATTTAAAGTTGTCTTTTAATGTATTCGTTCATATTAAGGTTTCATTTATATCTTTATAGTATTACTAATATAATATTTGTTTTATTATATTGGTGTATTTTTTTACTATGGTTTAAGTGATTTGTTCGACAATGAATACCATGGGTGTACATTTTTGAGTAGGGATCATGGGTGTCAAAGAAACAAATTAATTTTTTAAATTGATTGTGGAGAGTAATTATAAATGTAATTATAAAAAATATTGTTCGTATGTATATAGTAAATTTTTTTCTATCTGTGTTGTTAAATTAATATAAATTTAATTATATACTTTTTGTACCGGAGGTTGGATTGTGCTATTTTTGTGTACAAGAGGGTGCTTCAATATGTTTTTATACAAATAGTACAATGCAGCATAAGGGGAATTTATCAGTGTTATTTCTAACATTTATTAATGAAAATATTTGTCAGTTCAAGTAAAATTACTAATAATGTCGGACCATTATCAGCACTAGAAATATCATTTATAAAGTGGGACCTCTATTAATGTTTTATAGTACATATAATGGGGACTCATTTTTAACATAGCTAATATTAACATAACTTTTTTAGAACTATTAAAATATATTTTCCACAATGTTAAATAGTTTTTTTAGTAGTGAGTAGAAAATTGAGGTGATAAAAATGCAAGGAGAACTGCAATCATCATACAATAAAAAAATAAGGAAAAACCCATAACCAAAATTTTTGGTAAAAACTAACATGAAATATGTATACATATATATGAATAGAAAGAGTTATCATGAAATATTCACATATATAATCCACTACGATAATAAATGGGTTACCAAATTATCTAAATGGATTATAGTATTCATTTAAATACAGAAAATCATTATTTTTGGTGACCTATATAAAAAATTATGGATATTTATGTGTTTGAAACATCAAACTTGGATTAGACTATAAAAAAAACAGAACAATAAAAGATGCAACAAATGATGGTTTAGATCTTTTCATGAAGAATAATCATTATCTATCTATTTAATTTGAGGATTCCAAGAAGTTGAAATGGAATCTACTTATTAGATCCAGACAATGTAGTTAGCTAAAAAGGATGGATAAGTATAGGGATTGAATGTACTATTCCAATTCATATCATATTTCAGGAAGTGTTCATAAATTGAAGATATGATGGATTATATATGATCTTAATAGATCCTTGAGTTGATAAATCCAGGTGAGAGTTTTTTATGATCTATTATGTTATGTTAAAACAAAGAACATGGACAATATGTTGTTCTTAAAAATCAATTGGCAGTGAGAAACTTTATAGTGAAAAAAAGAGATCATCTCTTATTGATGAAGTTAAATCCAATGTTGGTCAAATATTCACATCATAAGGGTGGAATGTAACACTTAAATATATATGGTTTGAACTTGTAGAACCAAAAGTATTATGGGAATTTTGGTAGATCATAATGTATCTATCTGACTATAGTTGAACAGTGTTCAAAGAAGTCTAGTAGCATGTTGGAAACTGTAGAACACAATGTGACTAAATATTAAGATGTGAAACATTTTTATAATCACAATTGATTATAGTGGTCAATGAGAATATGTCATTGTTATAAACAACCAATCCCAATAAGGAGTAGGTTTCCTATGAATGTTCCGAACAATGAAATAATTTTCATGCAATATTGACTTGAATTAATTACATTGAACATGGTTAACGAAATCATTGTAAAAATTAATATTATATAATAGTCTTAATTAGAAATAAAATTCATAAAATGCGGTCTATGTTAAAAAAAGATTTGGGTTGTGGGAGAAAAACAAAAAAAACCAGATTCACAAGATATTAGGTTGCTGCAAAGATCCTTAGGGAAATTTTGACAATTAATTATGATTTTTAGTTAATTTTAATTATGATTCAAACTTTAAATACTCTCTAATATATACATACTATATACATCATTTTCTAAAAAACAAATATTAAAAGCGGATTGTTAACATTTTATTATTGTTATATATATATATATTAATATGTTTTGTGTTGTAATTTGTTTTCTAAGAAAGTAATTGATTATCAGAATTTAATTTTTCTATTATTTAATTGTATGTTGTATTTTGAAATCTATTTATATGATTTTATAATATATTGTATTTTTTTTCTATTTCACAGATCAATTTATTATTTCATTTTTTAGTACTGTATACTTTTTTTGTTAATTATGTTTAAATGAAGAGAAAATTTTCATTTCAAATGTATTATTAAAATAAAAATGTGGAAATTCAATTAAAATCATCTTTTCAAACAATCATTATATTTTGTTTATATTTTTTCTCATAAAAAATATGAAATATATTTTATCTTATTAGATATATTTTATTAAAAATCATATTGAATCAATATTAGTCATTATATTAATTATAGTATATAACATTGTTTTTTAATTTGTCAATACACAACCACAGAATAAGGTTTTATTAGTGCTAAAAAAGCCCTTTATCATTGCTAAGAAAACACTAATAATCGACACTATATTAAAAGGATATCCCTTTTATAAGCGCAAAAACAAATCATTGATAAAAGGGTTATTTATTAGTGATTTTTCAAAAGTAATGATAAAAAATTGCAAAAAATAAAAACATTTCTTCTAATTAGAGAGTTTTAATGGTGCTAGCACCTCCTTTCACCATCCCACACGTACACCCCTACTACCCCCTAGATTCAAACATGAGACCTCTCTACTATGCACCTGAACCCTTTACCGTTCCTCCATGCTATATTTTCCCCCATTTAATGATATATCCATTGATTTATATATATATATAGTAGTATTTATTACAATATTAAAATATATTAATTGTATCACATATATATTTATATCAATATATATATATATTTATTAAGTTATATTAATATATATATATACACATATATAGTGAAATTTATATATTTATTTATCTATATATCTATATATTTATAAATTTATTCATATATAAATATACATTTATATGATCAGTTTTAAATAAATTTATAAAATATGATTTCTAGGTGTTTGTTTATAAATGCATGAATAAATAAATACATATATACAACATACATAAATACATACATACATTAATTCATACACACATATATACATACATATAAATATATTATATATGTGCATCTGAAAATATAATTATACATATTTATATATATTTACATATATTATATATTAATATGTATATTTTTATTTTAGAATATATAGATATTACATATCAGTGTATACAAATAAACACACATGCACACTATATAGGTATATAAATATAAATATATTTTTATTTTAAATTAAATGGATATTATTCTTTATTTAGATTAAGCATATATATTTAGAAATATATTTTAGATGTAAATATAATTATTTATTTATTTATGTAATTAGATTTTTACATGTGAATATATAAAAAATATGTACATATTGTTACATATTTGGTTGTAAATAATATAACATTGTAAAAATGAAATTTTTTTGAATCTGTAATATCAATATGATGTAATCTCTTCGAATAAATTAATTCCTCACTGAAAAAAGAAAATGACCCACTAGAATGATAATATTCCATCAAATGTTATAAAAAATTGGCATGTCAACTAAAAACATGGTTTTGAAGACCTTCTGAGCCATTTGGCCATGAAAAATGCTATAGAAGGGTTCCTTCTATCACTATCATGTAACCCTCATTGCAGAATTGAATTTGATCTGTGGTAGTGTTGAAACGGAAACTCGTATCAAAAGTTACGGCTGTTTGATGTTTGAGTTGCGTTTTAAACTTATATTAGATATTTTGTAAATGTTTTTTATTTTTTGAGCCATAAAAAATTTATTAAATGTTTATTAGTCAATAATAATTAGAGAATTATTAATTAATAATATTTTTTATATGATTTATAATTCATTTTCAGTAGATATATTATATATTAAGTGTAAATGTATATTTATACTTGTCTAAAAAAATTTAAAAATATATATTATATTTATTTCAATATAAATATATTTGTCTATTTATATATCAAAACATTTTAAAAAAATAGTATATCTTTTTTAAATATACCCTTCATCAGTGCTATTAAAAAACAATGATAAAGACCCCTTCATCAGTGATAAAAGAAAAGTGCTGATCAAGGGGGTCTCTTTAACAACGCTAAAAAATGCACTGATAATGGCGGTACGTTTATCAACGATAAAAAATAGGTGATAAAGGGGATCTTTTAACATAATTTTTTAGCACTATGAAAACTTGTTTCTGTGGTAGTGATGTGATAAATAAATTTTAATATTTTTATTATAATAAATATATAGGGAAAATATCTAATGTAAATTATATTATAAATAAAATATGTAAAATTATCACAAGTAGTCAGTGATTAGAACACCTAATTATCCCCCATTCTTGGTGAATGAACCAATTTTATAAAATACGGATGAGATTAATAAAAGGAGAATGTTTTTATAATTTAATAGAATAATAAGTATTGATAAAAAGTATCACCTATACCAATGGATATATTTAAGATATAATAATGGGGGTCATGGGTTTTAAATAAATCATGATGCTTAAAATGAAGTGTTGAACTGATAATTTGATATATTAGAGAAAAAATAAAGAGAATGAATGGAAAATGCATAAAATAGAATCAGGTTGTGTACTTTAATTGGTTTTCCCTCAATGTTTGAAACTAAATGTTATTCATATTGGTGATGGAAAACAATAACCATATAAAACATTCATATAGTTAACATAATGCATATTTTTTATTGATATAAAAATTTTATACTACTGTACTTTGTTCATTATCTGATGAGAGATTGATATGATAAACAAGAGATAGTGCGAAACTCCCTAAAAAACCTGTAAAATATTATAAACATTCCAAAACCAATTAGATCGAAAAATTTATGAGTGTGATGGAACTCAATTTAATTTCACTATTTCAATGTATTTCTGGACATCTTACATTTTTGAATATTTCACCCTTTTCATTCAATAATCATATTTTTAAAATTATATTTATTAATACTCTCTTCGATATAAATGAAAATTATAAGTTTTTATTATATATTCTTCCATTATTCATTGAGATTTAATTTCATTCCATTGAATTTTGTGACTTATAGTTTCAATCTATTTTTCTCACCAATACTAAACATTTTTTTCAAATTTCAATTTTTATTGAACATTTTAAAAATATTATATTGTACTACTTTATTTTCAATGTAACATTTGTACCCATTTATTAAATATTTCCATAGTTTTATTTTAATTTAATTACTCCTATTAACTACTAAAATACGGTCATATATGAAAATTTTAAATAGTCAAACATAGATGCATCATATATTTAATATTTAATATATGAATATTCAAACCAATAAATTTTTTTATATTAAATATTTTTATTCTTGAAATATTTATATTATGATTATAAATAAATCCAATATATAAACATTTTTATAAAATAATATATGATGGTTTTTACAGATAATGACTATATATATATTACTACATAAGTAATTTAATATATACAGCAGATATAATTATCATTTTTCATGTTTTAAAACATATATCAGGGTTACCTAGATTTTTTTTCACATATTCCATTCCTTTCTATTTAAAATTTATAGTCATAATGATATTTAATTAAAATGAAAATATAATAAATTATTAGAATATAAATATATATAAAATTTATTTAAAGAATAAATAGAACATTAACACACAATTAGCACTGGCCTAAACAACACATACCGAACATTTGTAATATATTTATGTTTTTGTATGTTTAATTATCTTCTTTATATAACATATATAAAATAACTTTAATATATTAGAAATAAATTTGTGAAACACTAATAACATATAATATATATATATATATATTAGTAGATAAGAATATATTAACAATATATTTTTGCATACAAAATAATTAAAATATTTCGAGAGCATGTATATAGAGAAAAATAAATTTTAAAATAAATTTTTTTGTTTAGGTGTGTGATTTTCTACACAAATAACATATATAATATTTGTAATATATATTCACAACATATTTGTTTGTGTGTAAGTAAAACATATAACATGTATAATATTTCCATTTTTTTTCTTATACAATGATAATTTCATTCATGTTTGTGTGTGTGTGTCTATGTCATTGTTTTTTATTGTACGTAAATCAAAAGGAAACATTTTTAAATTCTATAAACCTTTATAAAATTTTTGTATATATAAAGAACATAAATTATAATTTATGTTTATGTTAGGTTTTTTCAATTTTTCATTTACATTGAACAAACAACAAACATTTATAATATAAACTATCTATGTGGAATTTTCTAATGTGTAAAATATTTACCACATATTTTGGAATGTGTGCTTATGTGTCATTGTGTTTATTTAGCACAATGATTATTAAAAATATATTTACTTACATAAACCAGTTATTGTATATTTATATAATTATATCATTTTCTGTATATTTACCTATATTTCTTGGGGTTTATTTTCGATATTTATGTCATATTAGGGTGTGGAAAGGGTTGAGTTTGTACAGTTATAATATCAATTTCAGTAAAACTATATTTTACATCTAATTTTTGTTTTTAAAATCATATCTATGCCAAAACAATTTAATTTATAAAAAATCAAATGAGGGATGTTATATCCTAAACCAACCGTGAATCCACTTTTTTTAATAGTGAGATCAATAGTTTACTTTGAATTAATCCTCTAATATACCATATATGAACCATTATATGTAATTGGTATATAAAGATCAATGTCAAAAAAGTACCAATTAATTTTTCAAACATCAAAACATTATTATTGTAAATAAATTACTAATAATAACTAATTTGAATTAATAATTTTATAAATTCATAATATTTTAGAAAATTATTAATAATATGGAATAATTGGTTTTTGTGAGTCAAAAAAAAGCTAATATATTAATGAAAAAACCCAAAACTATTATTAATTATGAAATATAGATATATCTATTTATTATTTGAGATAAAATAATTAGGCCCCACAAGAATTTATAATTTATTCAGGTGTAATGGTTTGAGCGATTACCCTTATGCATGTATATATTTAGGCATATGGTGACGATTTACATGCTCAGAAATTATTTATTATCTAGAGGGTGAATTTTGAAGAGTTGTAAACATAATGAGTAAACTATGTTGTTAGTTTTTGTTTGAAAATAATAAAATATAGGTTTCCAAAAAATTACATTGGCATTCCTCTCATTAAAAAATAATTTTTTTTATGGAATTATTTTGTTGGATAAGTGTTAATGTCAAAAATAGATTTATTCACTAATAGTTAGAATGTGATCATGACATAGAAATATATATAATTTCTATATAATGAAAAAACATGTGTCATTATAGTCATTGGGTTACGTTTTTTGTATTACGGTATGGATTGGTAGGGTGTAACAATTTTACATAGTTTTATGTCAACATTTATAGGATATAATGACTAGGTCCCAATAATTTTAATGTTCAATGACTATTACTTGTCGAATACAAATTCAAAAATACAAATTTATTTTTTATTTTTACACGGAGTGGATTGGATCTTGAAATATTATTGTAAGCTAACATAAGATGTAATGAGGAAATTATTCTATATTGCTTTATGATATCATATAATTTGAACAATTTTTTATTATGAGATAATTAAGGATTGAATATAAAATCACAGTTATTTAATATCTATTTTTGTTCGTAAAATCATGTGACATATCACTGCCCCCATTTAATCTTATCCAACCTCACTGATATTCAATGTATTGGTAGTTTATTTTTAACCCTATAGAACTACATTATTCACAACATAATTTTTTCATTAGGAGATAATTAATTCACATAGATCATGATTTTTTACTGATGTTTCACTAGAATGTAGTTATTTGACATCATCAATTTATAATGAATTGATGAATTTATGTATGCAAATCTAACTTCTGTATTTTTTAAATTTTTATTTATATTATATATTTTTGTTGATATAAAGAAATCTAATGAATGTGGGTCAAATGAATTTAATGTAAATAATGATAAACCTATAGGTTTTTTTGGTGGAATAATATATTTAATTCTCATATAATAATGAAGTCATTGAATTTTGGAAATTAATGTAATTATAGGGAAAGTCTAGATGAAATTTTTATAATGAAGGATCATAGTGGGGATTAATATAAAACAAAACATAGTAATGTATTTAATGTGTTTAATTAATCTTATATGAGGATATATAAAATGTAATATTTATATTTTTGGCATGATGCGATCCTTAAAAATTATTACAGAAGATTTTTTTCATTCAGTAAATATGAATTTGGTTTGTACTAATTTTAACTATGCTTGAGTGGCTCATTTTTCCCATAGTATTTTGCAAAAAACAAATAATTTCTGTTAATGATGTTTTGGTATTGTCAGTGATGTTGAAATTCATTCAAATGATATTCCATATAATTATAATTTTTTAAATTTATTGATGTTTTCTTAGATGTTTAGAATATTTTACAGAATTTATAAATGTATTGGAGAAGTCTCTATGTGATAGGTAATATACTCCAAATCATTGATATTATAAAAAGGAATATTATACATATAGAATAAACTACGATTTTAATGTAAACATGGAATAGGTAATGTTCAAATTTTTATATGAAATATGATTCATGTAATATTTAGGTTTTTTATGAAATATACAATATTCTTTTTTCATTTTTATCTCCCAGGGAAGTTGTAATTTTTAAAAATTATTGTAAGGTTACACTATAAATATATATATATTATAATAGGTTTATAATATTTTTATAGCAGGAATAACTGCAATGTACTATATCTCAAAAATGATTTAAAATAGTATTTCTATAGTGAAAATAGTAATATAAAAAATGGTAAAACATAATGCTCATATATAAGATATTTAAGTAAGCATGGTGAAATACAATACAAAGATGAATGATCTAAAATATATATTAAATTTAATTACTATATATAATATAATTTTGAATACCTAATATCCATTATTGTGATATGTGAGATTGATAAAGTCAAAATATAGAAAACTGTTGGAGGTCGGTACAGTGATATAAGAGATATTTATTTATATAAAATATTATTCTGTATAGAAAACTAAATGTTTTCTAGAATTAAAAATGTGATGATGATGAGTATTTCCTCATATTATATAACACCATATCCTTTATTCAGTAAACCAGGATCTAATACACTTGTTTTGGTGATGATGATTGAACATGATTAATTGGTTATGCTCTATGAAGAAGACAACCATTTTGTGACGCATTCATTGAAAAATGTAATACATGAAATCAAATTAAGGTGGTTATTTTTTAATGATAATGTCATGAAAATTATAGGATTTAATATCTAATATCTGAATTATTTTTTGGGATAAATACAAAAACAAATGTGGATAACTACTGGATACTTATAAATATTCAATAAGACCATGATAATAGAAAGTGTATTTTCTATATTAAAACTAGAGAATTAATATTAATGAGGATATAATATTTTAAATATGATAAATAAATAAGCTTAAATTTTTGGGAAACAATTCCATGAGTGTTGAAAAAGTTAAAAAATTCATGGTGTTGTAAGATCTAATGATATTCCTTTATAATAGAAGATTTAGATGAAATAATGGATTGATGAGATAGTGTCTGAGAATAAAAAATTTGTGGATTATTTCAATATATAACATGATTTAAAACATTTAGATTTTGTGAGAACTAGAAATTGATAAAAAAAATTTAATAGAGAATATAATATATATTTTCCCATGTAGATTAGTACTTCCCTAATATTCATTATTCTACAATGTATTCCTATTTTTGTTATAACATTAATGTATTTTCACATTTCTAGTTAGTTCATATAATTATAATAGATTCTTGGGAATTTATATTCTTATTCCCACCTATTGAATAATGATGTAGAGGTGTGTGTGAGTATAAGATAATGACCACCATACACAAGGGGTATAGTCAACCATCGTTTTGGAGAACCCTATTAACATCGTTGTTATGTTAATTATTTATACAACACCATGATATGGTATATATATCTATTCACAATAAGTATAAGGGTTGTTATCATTTTGATAGTAAAATTATTTTCCTGTAATGTCCACCACTTTAAATGTTAATTAGTTTCCATGTGATAATAACATTTTGTATCAGAGCATTGTTTCTCTCTTGATGATATCACCAGATATTTTATATGGATCAACATTACTCAATCAATAGATAAGTTGTTAGTATATTTTATATAATGAGTATTCATATTAATAAGTATACAATAGAACCAAATCTTCACTCTCTTTGATAAGAGGTTATTGATTCTTCTCAATAAATTTTCACACAACAAGGTAATTCCTCTGCACAGTCTCTTTTTAATAATAATAATGTTCAAGGTGTGGGATGAAAAAAACATTTCCCTTCATTACCTGGGATGGAATATGAAAAATTCATTGGATGTTAAATTTCTCCTGATATTTGGAAAAAAGATCATGGTATTTATAATGGAAATAAGAAGGTGGAATAAGAAAAGTTATAAATTTTTGGGAAAAAATAAAATATGTAAAAAATTCATGATGATTAATTAGTTTATGAATAATTTACATGTTTTAATATGATTTTATACAACCATAGAGAATTTAGAAAAAATATTAAAGAAACTATCATTGTGAATAAATTTAACATAAATTTCCTAGAAATGTTTGATACCAAAAAACTACTACTTATGGATAATGTAATATCATGTCTTTCCTAGATATATCCCTCTTTGAGTTCTATGTTGAAAAAATATTAGTTCTGTGTTCCTTCATATTTTAACCATGGTGGTTGAGTCCCTTTTGAAAAAGGAATAATTTTTTTTGGTGAAATGTTACATAAACATTAAAAAATCTAGTTTTTTCATTAATTGGCACTGGGTAACTCTTTTATGGTATTACAAGGGTTCTCTATGAGTTGGAAAGGATTCATAGGCCGTTTGGTTTTTTTATAAAAATGTTGGTGGAGATCTATCTGTTAAAAAAATATACACCATGAACCTGTTACATGATGTGTGAATGTGTGCAAGAAGACATCAAGAACTATTTTAGGAAATGATAATGATACACACCTTGAATCTATTATACAATGTTTGAATGTCTCTTAGCATTTGTTATGAAGTAGTCCAATCCATAAATTGGATACATGTTTGAAAATTTTACAATATTTGAAATGTATGATCTGGGATATTTTGAAATGAGGCAATTAGATTTTCACTATAACTCTTTAATTGATAAATACACATTGTCAAAGGATTAAACACCATGAATTTCATGATCATAGTGGTTTTAAATCCAAATTGTTCATATAATCTCTATCATCCATGTGCAGCCATCCTCTTCCAATCCCTAAGAGACACACAGTGATATTGGAGTTACATTTTAAATTTTGGATGTCTCTATCAAGAAATTGATCCTCGAGAAGATGTTATAAATTTTTCCCCCTATCATATAATTCTATCCTTTATAGATGTGGAATATACTGACCATAGCTATGTTGGGTGTTTCTCCTGATATCATGTTATATAGGTTTTCTTTTTGATCATCTTCACCTTCATCCTTTGTTTGTGTAACATATTTGTAGTGTTTCCAAGATTTTCAAATAAATGAAAGAGGATAATAACCAAACCCTATGGATTTCTTCTATTGTTCATGTATGGGAAATATCACAAGAAAGAACTGACCTGAAAAGTGAATAAAATATTTAATTTATTGATGATGATAAATCCAATGATGAATTATTCATTGTATTTTTTTTGGAGATAATGGTTTTCTTGTTGGGATTGCGACTACTAGTATACTGAGCCCACAGTAGAATAATATTGAATCGAATAATATTTTAAAATATTTTTTTTAACATGTTAGTAGGGATCATGTGATTTCTTGTCATAGATTCACCATGTCAAATGGATAAATTGATCATTGAAATGCTTGGTGATAAATTGATAATAATTGGCAGTGAAAAATAGAATATAACCAGCATATGATTTATTTTAGAGAATAAATGGGGAATTTAGAGGCCAATGGAAATTAGAATAATTCACTTTTGTGGATTATGATATGATGTTTTTTTATTCATATTATGATTTGGGTTCAGAGTTAATAAGAAATTAATATATATATGGATTGAAAATGTTATACTAAACTGATATTATAGTGGGAAGATCATAATAATTCAAATATTCAAATATTGAGGTATTGACAAGATTTTATTTAAATTCTAATATAATGTACTTGAACTGGTTATATTGAAAGGATTATATATAGGGATTGATTCTAGTTGTGATGAAATTATAATAAAGAAATATTTTCCGGGATGTTGAAATGATTATATAGAGGGAATTTTCCCACTCATGTAATTATAAAATGGACTTCTAGATTTGGTTTGTATGGTTGTGCAACATTCTAAGAGGTATTTCAACAAGGTATTTAACCAAACCGATTCCCAATTGTGTTATTTTTTAATTAATAAACCATTTTATCATATTATTACATGCATATATCATTAGGATAGTTATTTAGACATAGTGGTGTTGACCAATAGATTTTTACTCACACCCAATTCAAGACACCATTTGGTAATCGAGTAGAATACATGGATACTGATCTGGATACGGGATTACACCTTGATACTGATTTTGTCGTTCTATTAGGGTTGGATCACGAAGATGAGAGAAACATGGGGTTCGGGACCAAGGTATTTTGAGTTTCTTAATGTTATCTTATATCATTATTTTAATAACTATCAGTTTAACATGTAGATACAATATACTATATCATTACATGGTTCACTATTATTTTTCATTCCGGTTATTCATTTATCTTCCAATTTTATAATATAATTTTTTCATTATTAATGTTACTATAATATTTATTATTATTACTTATTTTTTATGTTTTTTACTTTGTACTAAAGGATATAGTCTGGATATTATTTTATTTACACCAACTCAACTTGTATGGAGCCTTATGAGTATGTGAATATTCACTTGAGGTCTAGTAACAAACCTAATTTAGCCACATGAGAGAGTTCTAGTATGAGGGTAGTTGGAAAGTGGAATTAGAGGGATTTATTTCATTATATGTATTTAATATTTGTGATAGATATACAGGATATTAGGTTTCTCAAATCTTGGTAATGACATATTTCATTGGAATATCTAACCTATGTATGAGGGAAATATGACTTCCTTGTATTAGATTGTGGTTCATTTTGTCTGTTTGATATGTTTGATTTTTTTATCACCATAGGTGATTCACATGATGCATAATTTTATTATCTATTGTTATATATACTCATTGACCAATATGGCCCAAAAATTGTAATCATGCATCCTAATAGGCACATAAATTTTTTTATTGGCGTGAAGTATTTTTGATATGTACATATTTATTGCATGTTATATATAATAAAGTATTAAAATTGGAATGAGATACATGTTATATCTGATAAATCAAATTAGGGTAACTATTATTCCAGGATATTTTGTTGTTAAGTCTTTTTGGAGAGACCATGAGCCAGTGGTTCTCCATTTTTGTAACCAACTGGGGTTGACCATGTTGTTATCTAGTATTATATGTAGTGCATGTTTTTGTTTATAAAATGCTTCCAAAACACAATAAAAATTATTTTGAGGAGAGTGTAAATCAGAATTCTCATAATGTTTCTGAATTAGAGATTTCAATAGATTATTTTGATTTGATGGATTATCATCTTCAGGAAAAGTTCCTAAGGGCCATGTGATCCATAGAGATGGATACTATTTCCTTATTCTTTCAATGTTTGAGATGTAGATATATTTTCAACTATATCATCCACTGAAGAATACTACGGAGGGAGGCACATATAAAGACAAGTTGTGGGTTGGGTTAGTCCAGATAAAAATCATAAACCTCTATCCCCCAATATATATAAGGGTGAATCGTTATAAAATTATTTTTCATGGACTGTCCAATCATTCATGGGAAATTCTAGAGCACGACGGGTAGAAATATGATTTATCCAATAAAGACTTAGAAATGATGTGTTTGATTCACTTATATCCAGATATGTTGAATGTCTATAAGTATAATGAGATTATATGCGTAACAAAAGAGGGAATATATGTGATGATCTATGCTTGACGTTATACAAATAGGATACAGATTACACCATCTCTAGCTACTAATGACATGTCTTGGTTGACGTGTTTTTAAGATGTGATTCAATATGATATTTGGTTACATGTGAATACTTTTTTTAGTAGAATTACCATTGAGATAAATTTGGAATAGATCACAAAAGGGAATCTAAGAGAGACCCTGAGATGTGGCCAATAAATTTCAGTATTTCAAATTTTGATATCTTTTTCTTATAGAATGAAGCACCAGTGATAGTATTTTTTCGAAGGATATAATTTTAATATCAATTAGGATAGTATAAACCCATTAGAAAACAATATTATATTATAATACTATTACTTTTGAATGATTCAGTAATTAGTGGCCTCAGTGTCCATACCATGATTTTGAGTATCATTTTTATGGTATGACGAATCGCCTTCATATGTTTTTTAGGGGAATATTGAAGCAGGGTAGGGGAAGGGGATAAAGATAGGTACATGGGTCTAAGAAGGACTTAGCTTCCCCTCAAAAGAAATGTGGCTATAGTTCCACATGATTTCTAGCTTGAAGTAGGGGAAGTGGTACCCTATTGTAGGGGTCGATGTACCAAGCATAGGGAATAACACATAGGAGTTTTACATGATACCATGTTAGAGGGGTCAGTCAAATTTATGCTATGTAGTCAAATTAGACTAATTTAAAGGTAGGACTTTATAACAAAATAGGTATGATTCATACATCTTTTACCTTATCATGAATTTTTTTTGATTCATGGGCATCATATTACTTTTTATATTACTTTTTAAAACAATTTTTTAATGATTTTGAAAATCCATGATGGTGAATTGAACATAAACACAACATTGAGAGTGAAGTTACAGAATATCAAATGTTGATAGGAGTGTTCTGTTACGATTGGGGGATATTATTTATTCTGGGAACCTTCTATGCTGAAAATGAAATTTTTTTATTTTATTCTTTATATGGATTTATTTATTCAATACCTAGATCATATAGACTTTATAGGTGATTTTTTTAGTTTACATCTATAGAAGAACACAAATGTTCTCACCAGGGTGAGTGCGATATTCTAACTGTTCATACAGGACCAATTCATTGCCGATTAGATTTTGTCATTGCTCAGATATCTTTCCATTCTAGAGACCATGGACGAGTAAACAAGGGTTATTTTCCACTAGTGGTAGATCAATTTTATAATGTATTTAATGAAGAGTTCATTGTATTACCACACTAGCATATGATTACGTTCACAATTGAGTTGGTGATGAGATCAAAGTTAGTTTTTATTCCACCATAAATGGTGGCACTAGTGGATCTTCAAGAGTATGAGGTTTAGATATAAGATCTATAAGATATGTTTTTTTAAAAAAAAACTATTACTTATTCATGGGGTTATTTATAAATTATATCTAAGAAGTATGATGGGTCATTTTTTTATGCGGGGATTATTGAATATTGATCCAGATAATGTTCACAAACTAGTATCCCCTTATGTGCACTGATAATCTCATTGATCAAATGAGATGTGATAACAACATCTCTCTGAAGTATATGAGATAATGATACTCTATGTTGAAGGTGATACCATCAAACTTATATGGGAATACATTTATGATAATTTATTGATTTTATGAGTTCCTTGTGATGACATTCTCTTTGATATATGCATAAGATGTATTCATTACCCTGTGGAATCAGATCCTTCCACATTTTATAGAAAATTTTGGGGTGGTTATTTTTTATCAAAATATTATCATACTACATGTTATAATATAGTATTCTCATAAAATTTCATATCATATTAATTTCATTCAGATAGTATTGGATTTATGCCACGATAACCAACCACGTTTTATGGACTGAAAAAGTGTACTTCTTATAAAATATAATTTATGATTTTGGAGTGTTGGATGACCTAGATAAGACTAAAAATATGGATCCTAGTAGAATCCCAAAATTTTATTCATGATTCTAAGATTTATGAGTTTATCAGGATATTACTGGTGCTTTACCCAGGACTTATCCCATATGGTACAAGCGATGTCCTGACTGTACAAGATAGTGGTGAAGTTGGTTTTGGACTGATGCTTATGTGAGAGTTTTTAGGAGCTAAAGGGACAATTAATAATATAATCAATACTAAAATTTCCCATGATAGTTTATTTATATAAAATGTAATTTAATATATCTGAATGTGGACTTGGAGATGTTATGATGTAGGAGGATTGAGTTGTTTCTTATATATCGAGAGAGGTAAGACCACATAAGAGGAATAATCCTACTTGAAATCTGGTGTTATATCAACTAGTATGAGAAATAATATAATAGATAAATTACATTTTGGGAGATGTGTTTGTGGGGTACATAGACTATAAAAGAATCTAGTACATCTCTTCTCCAAGAGACCAAATCCTTCTGAAAAATAGGTTAGTCATGTATTTTAAATCTTGAATCATTGAGTTGTCCAATAAACCAGGCAAGGGAAATGTCATTTCTGATTCCATAAGGTGGAAGACATATAGAGGATGCGATATATTTTTACGATGAATGATGAATGATGATACCCATTACAGAATAGCATCAAGATGTTCAGGAGTCCTAAGGACATGTTTCTATAACTTTGAAATCTATAATACCTTTAATTTTAGACTGTATCATGGATAAGAAGTTACCTTATATGAAGATATTATTTATAATAGAAAACATATATAGTAGAGATCAAACATCTAGATGGTCTCTTCTAGGTGACAATTTTTTTGTCAGGTATGAGATCCTTTTTGTTTTTGTGTAGTGATGATGAAAAGGTTCAATTATTATAGAAAGGTGGTGCATCATGGTTTAAAAAATATTTATCATGATCTTTGAAGGTAGTACTGGTGGTCAATAATGAAGAATGAGGTAGCAGGATTTATGGTGATATTTATCACCTTTCAATAGGTTAATTTTGAGCATTAGTGTAACATGGGTCTGTTGTAGCCTCTTTCCATTATGGAATGATAATGGGATGATTTTATATAGAATTTTTAACATGATTACAAAGTAAAACTCATAAAAGTTCTAAAGTGTGAACGGACATATATTGAATGATGGAGGTATCCCATTCCAAACCTATTAGGGGTACATTCACTGTTAGTGATCTTGGTAGTATTTATTGTTGGGTGATTTTTTGACTACACGGTGTCCCAATGAGTATAATTTTTTTATAGATATACTCATTTCATATATGGTTCATGAATGGTATTAAAAAGGCTATAGGACCATTGGTTTTTTATCACAACCTATCATCCACAATATAAATATCAATATACAAAAAATTATGAGATTTCCAGGTTATGTTATCAGGATGTGTTTTAGATTTTTGTAGTTCATGGGAGAAACATATAGTACATATGAAGTTGTCTAATAATAAAATATCCATGATTTAATCCAAATTGAACCTTTCTAATATTTAAATGGAATTATATTTTGTCTACTTTTTTATTGGTTGGATACTATTGAATTACTACTTGTGGGGACTATTCTAATTCAAGAAACATCTTTCCATGTTATGATGATTAGCAAGCATTTAGTGACTGCACACTGTAGGAAATAATATTTTGGATACCATCAGATATGACCACTTGATTTTGAGATGGGCCATCGGGTTTTACCATGGTTTTATCTTTGGTTGGAGCAAGATTATATCATGAAATTTGGAATGAAAACAATGTTTTTTTGTAAAAAAAATAGAAAGTGTAATGTATTAGAATATTTGGGAACTAATTATCCCATCCACAACACTATTATTCCTTGAATGACGTGTTTCGTATAAAGTAACTTATGGGTTATATTCCAGATTCTTCTCTTGTATTAGATTTTTATGATGTAGATCCTCATATAGATTCATCCTTTATGGAGAATATAATGCAGACTATAGATTGTAGTGAGATGTACCACCGTGGGAGGATTATACCTCTAGTTCAAGTGTAGTGGAATCATGGGCATGTTCAATAGGATATCGTATAGTGGGAATATGACATGTTATCACATAGTCTAGTCTTGTTTTTTGAGACCCCAATGTGATTATTGGAGTGTCTCATGGATAATCAATTATAATTTTGGGATGTTATATGATCCCATCCTTTTCCCTGTATGTACTTCTTTCATTATTGTTTTGAATCTCTTTTTATTGGGTGTTATTTCTTCATTTAACCTCTACAGTAGAGTCACTTTTTTGAATGTGGATATTAGGTTTTGGAAAATGACATAAATTTACATGATGAATGTATGTTTGAATTAATGGAGTCATTGTAAGTGTTTCAATGTCTTACGATGGTTCGATATGAGATTTGAAGGCCACATATGTGGTTTTGGGTTTTTAGATATACAGGTACCAGGTAGTCTCCACTAGAAAATTACTTTTCGTGAACTTGTTACATGACATATAAATGTTTCCTTAAAGAATTAGTGAACATATTCAATGGCACACCTTGACCAAAAATTCCCGATTATATTATTTAATTTTTGTATAATTTTTATTTTTAGACATAACATTCTTCAGTTTCCCATGGTTAGCACATTATTAAGAGAAACTATGTGACATCCTAGTGAAAATACTTCACTCTAGATAGTGGAACTGTCTGAGTCTAAGGTTAGGAGAATAAATATACTACCCTCCATGTAAACAGTGCATGCCCATTTTCTTATTAATCATAGGCCACAACACAATTGGTGTATGGTTTGGTCGATTATGAATATAGATCATGTGGTCATATGGTTTTAAAAAAAGTATTTATAATAATTATTATTAAGCATTAAAATGAATTTCCCTCTTATCCATTTCCCCTCACTTGACCATGATCCTTATAACACCCCGAGATTTTATGAGATGTATTCCTTTTAATTTATTTGATATATTGTGTTGTATGCTACACCATGATTATCATGTGTTATACGAAACACCGTATTAGATTTTAGTATACACAACACAATTATTGGATCGTGTTACACAAAATTTCATGTTTGTTTGATAGATGTTATTCTGCCCAACATTGAGTGAGTGTGTGTGTGTATATATATATATATATATTCAATATATAAATGAAATATTGTTGGATTCTATTATTCACAACAACAATGGAATATTTCACTACATGAAACCCTAAATTGGATTGATTTACACGCAATCACGACCTTCCATGATAGTGTGTGTTCTACGTAATACCGAGTTTCACTAAACAAATGTATGCTATTAAAAAAATATATAAACTAGCTGTTATGAATAGTAATACCCACTTTTGGAAATTTTATAAATTTAATCTTTCAAAATGGACTTCATTTTTTTATTTTTAATATCTAAATTAGCCTATGATGAATTTTTGGTATTTTTATAAAAACATTCAATTTTTGATGAATAGTGAAAACACTGCATTACTATTTAAAAACTGACATTTTATTTAAATAGTTATTTATTTTATTTAAATTTATTTTAGGTAAATATTGATACAGAATACCTATATATGTTCAATTCAATTCATTAGAGTAATTTTATAATATTTTTTGATATATAAAAATTTATTGAACTTTTCACTGTCTTTTACCAACCTCCTAGGAGAATTTGAAAATATATATAAAACATAATTTTACCGCTTTTGTGAGTGTAATTTCTTAAATCATAGAGACATGGTTAATATCAAGGAATAAAATGTGGTTCAATAAGATAAAAATAATTTTTGGTGAATTGTAACTTTTTACATTTATTTACCACTGTTAAAAGTAATTAGGGTAATTAAGGGTAAAAATGATATTATTATTACCCTAAAGCATTTCATAATTCTATTGGATAACTTTAATTCGACCAGAAACAACCTTAGGATTTAAATATGACCCTTTAGGTCCACTTGGATTATATTAGGACATTTATTTTTATTTTATTTAAAGAAGAGTTAAAAGAGTTAAAATCAAAGTTTAATAACTAAAACATTTTTAATATAGGGTTATACATAAGCTAAATTCGAAAATAAATATTCATTATAAATATAATAATATTTCTTACATAATGGTAATTTATTTATAATGTTTAGATATTAAATAATTTAATTTATTAATGACACAATGATGATGTAGTAACTACATTATTAATGAAATATTAACATAATTGATATTATAAATACCCAAATAAATGTAATTTGAAACTTTTTATGAATTTCACTAAATTTATAGATTAATATTACATGTTAGTATTTATTTATTTAACTTTTTCTAACTAATTAAGCCGTTATGATTTTTAAAAAAATCAATTACCAAATAGTGTCAAAATTTACATCAAATAGTTTTTAAAACAAATATTATATTATTAATTGTTATTGAATTCCTAAAAATCTATGGTTCTTCAAAATGACATAGATAAGGATATATTAATTAATAATGAACCACTTGGGGTTCATTTGTCTTGTAAAAATTTTTTTATTAACTATATAGTGTAAGAAAACAAGAAGACACAGTAAAAGTTAAATTATTTAACTTAGAGTTAAATCTAAATGATAAGGTTAAAATAGTAACCTAAACTTGTATAAAACCTACTATATAAGAGGACTGAGACCCATACCCACTTTATCTTCGAAATAAGTCACTTTGGAGCCATTATAAACCGAATATGACTTTATTAAAAAAAATAATATTTTAAGTTTTGTCCTAAAGTGCCCCTCTCCTCCCTTATAAAAGGGAACCTCCTCCATATTCTCATTACATAGTTTTGAGCATTCAAGCTCGGCCAAACCCTGAAAATTTCCCTTATAAAATTCATTAGAAACATTATAGAGGTTCTGGTCTCCTCAAAAGACCACCTCTAGTTCCTTAAGAGGATTCTTAAAAGAGGTGCGTCGAAGAAAAGATAATATCTTCTACAAATTCTTTCATGTTTTCTTTCTTCTTCAACTTCTTATTCTTTAGTTGTTTAATTATAAATTAATAAAATCAGTATCACTTTTATACTGATATGTTATTCTAATTATTAAAAAACCCCAGTTCACCTTCAATCCATCCTGTAGAAAATGAAATCATCGCGCGTGGGTACGTACGGAATAACGTCTCCACGCCGTGGTGTAATCTGTTTTTCCACCACCCCCTCACTTGGATGGGTATAATGGTGTAAAGAATAACTATATATAGATATTATAACATCATACTGATTCTGAGATATTATATCATTTATCCAATTCAATTCAATAATTATGAGAATGATATCATCGCTCGTGCGTACGTACATATTACCATCTCCACGACGTGATGAGATTCATTCTCCATGTTAACCATTCAAGAATTATTATAAAGTATATATAATGAATAATAATGAAATATATGACATGATAAAGCAACTTTATTTATGTGTGTATATATATATATGAAATCTACTTACTTTCATTCAAGTTAATAAGGAAAGGAAAACAACGTTCATGCGTACGTACGACCTACCATCTCCATGAATGGTGTATTTCATTTCATTTTTATATCTATTGTATATATATATAGTGAATATATATGATATATAAATCATGATTTGAATTCTGGAAGTAATTAAATCATGATATAAGTAATAATAATATCATGAACAAGAAGTCAAAGCATGTACGATAAATAAAACAATTTTACCCAAAACGCTGCTCTAACATGGAATTTACAAAAGAACGGTCAATATAAAGTCATAAGAAAACCATATATGATAACATAACAATGCATATTATTCTATAATAAGTCATTGAAATTATTTAAATCATTATACAGGAGGTTCGGATATGTACGAATCATATCAGACCTAAGGTAAGGGATAATCATTCCAATATCATTCTTATCTGATATTGTTTATTCGTATGTATTTACTGGGGTTATGATTATCATCCATGTCCATATGTTCTCAAAATGTTTTCATAAAATATTTACTTTTATTCCATGTATTTTTAAATTCATTTTTACCCTTTTTTGAGTTTTACCACATAGTATGGAATGAATCTTTCTATTGTTTACCATATGAGGATCTTTTTGAATTTTCCGGCAAAAGTACGAGGAGAATTTTTTTTAACTTATACAGCATGAATGAATTTTTACAGTTTCATAACACCTTATTTTCATGAATTTTACTCAACAAGATTTCATTTTTATTATAAATAAAATCCTTTTCTTTTAAAATTGTGTGGCATTTTGTAAAAAGAAAATGATTTTTAAGAAGAAAGGATATTTTCCTCAAGAATTTTTTTCAAGTGTTTCATCAAAACCATTTTCCATATAAGATGAAATTATTTCATATTTGTATGTTTCAAGTATAATATCTCTATGAATTACATGGTTTCACTTTTCTTATAATGAAATGATATCCATTTGTTTTATATGGATTATGTTATAATGGGATGATGTTTATGAAACCCATTTTTATTCATTGGGTTATGATGAATGATTTATGTTGATGTTGTGTCACAAGTAAGAATGATTTCATTATGATATGGATGAGACCTATATCTCCCTCCAATTCATTGGGTAAAGATTTATATCTCATGAGATAGACATGGTTGAAACTGTATGTTAATCTGGTTCAGTGATATAGGACTGGAACGAGTAGTGAACTCGAATCCGGAAGGGACATTATCCACTTAAATGGTTTTTCCAGTAATTCCTTGGCTACTATGAAAATCATGGCATGTGATTAATGGTTTTCCAAGATTACATGTTTTATTCCCAAGTTATTTATCATGATTCATGTTCCTTTATGATATATTTCTTGCGTACTTATAAGATTTATGTCATTTTTCAATATTTTGATGATTAGATTTTATGTTCATGTTTTTGTATTAAAATGTTTATGGAATGTTTTATATTATCTATAATTACCCTTACTGAGAATTTGAGCACACCTTTATATGTTTTATTTTTCACAGTGTTTAAAGAAAGTTTTTATGTATGAAAAAAGGGGAAGATATTTATGGGAGATGTTGAAGATCTTTCACCGTGATTAGAATATTATTTATTTCTGAGTTTCCAAATACAATAAACTATTACAGTCCTTTTGTGTTTGATTATCTTATGTATTAATTGTTCTGCAAAATTAATGTAATGTCTATGTACGTCAGGCTATGGGTCTCTACAGTTGGTATCAGAAGAAATTTTTAGTTAACATCTGTAAACTAGGATGCAAAAACATTATTGAAATCTGGAGAGATATTTCTAAGGTATGTTTAGGGATGTCCCTAAGGTTATGTATAAGTATAGGTTATAGTCCTAGAATTACAATAATGATATTAGAATAAAACCTAAGATGTTAGATATTTACTATAATCCCCCTTTATTATGTTTTTTCCCTTGCTTGATTTTTTCCTCTCACACTATTCTTTTTGGGTTTTATAAAATGGCTGAAACAGGAAGATTCACGATAATGGAGGATATGATGGAAACTAGAATGATATTATTCATGATAAACCAAATGAATTTGGATCTGGAAGTCTAAATATCCTTATTATGCCTAATACGCAATCTCATAATATGATCAATAATCTCTAATTTGGAAAGTTTCCTCCCTCATCTAATAAGTGAAAGATGGAGTTTCATGATGATCATAGAGGATATAAAGTTCAATTTCCCTCATGTCAATCATGTGGGAAGAGTCATCTATGGGAATGTTTCAAAGGAATTGGAGGATTCTTTGGGTGTGGAAAAGAAGGACACAAAGCCATTAATTATAAAGGAAAGGGTTTAGTTAACACCATATAGAAGGATAATGTTATTGGTAAGACATCAACAATGGTTAAATGTATTAAATGATGAATATACGTGATTTATGAAAAGCAATGCCCTAAGGAAAAATATCATAAAGAGAATCATCATGGTCATATGGGTAGTATTTATGAGGACGATGATGTAGAGACTACAAATTATAAATGAGATGAAAGAAATAATGATGCTCAGTTAGTGGTTTATTTAGTTAGTGGAATGATTTTATGTCTATCAAAAATAATATATGGTACTATGGAATAATGAAAAATCTAAGGATTGTTACACAATTGTCTTTCCATGAGTTTTTGAAAGTATATGATGAATGGTACCGGTAACCATGAAAGGTTATTCAAATATTTTTTGAAGGTATATGTTATGTTCATAATGAAAAGATAAGGAGATAAAGAGATGTTCGAGAGTATTAATGAGCTAATGACTGGTATAAGCACAAAGTGATATCATGCATTGAGTATATAGAAATTTTGGGATATTGGTATGTGGAAAGGGTTAAATTTTGACAACACTAATATTTTCACTAAGGTTCTATGGTAATTCATGTTTCAAAAGAATACTTGATTAAGTTATTCACAAGTTTGTAATGTGAATAACAAGATATATCTTATGATATATGGGGTCTAAATGATGGTATTCACATGCTTAATATATGAACTTTCAAGTAATCATTTTCTTTATACTATGTGATTGGACATATGTATTTTGGATAAGCCTAAATATTGGAATGAATTATGTTGGACAACAGATAATATTTTTTAAGGATATAACTTTTCTTCGATATTATTTCTAGAATGTAATAATTGTATAGTTTTAGAAAGAGGGACAACTAGTTGGACGAGGGACAACCTGTCACGTCGGACAAGGATGCGGGAATAGAACCCTCAACTGATGTGTGATAGGACTTTATCGCTTACCACTGGCCTACAAGAAGACCCTGGTTAGTAAAAACTAGTTTTATTTTATTAAGTGCTATGATAGATGAAGTATAAATCCATTTTATCAGTAATATACGATTAATATCAGTATATATGGACTTATGTATATTTAATAAGTTGTGCTAAACTTTTTGCAATATAAATAGATGGAATGACCTATAATTCTATCGCATGATCTTCTAACACTTCATGAATGACAAATTTAACATCATTTCTTTTAGGGATGAAGTAGAAATGGTTCATGGAACGAACAACGGTAAAATTGTACCAAAATCAAGTAAGTATTTCTTTTAAATCAACAATTTTTCAACATTAGGGAAATGATCTTGAGAACTAAAAATGTTGTCCTAGTACCCTCATATCCAATGAATCAGATGGTAACTTAGATCATCCAAAATTTATGGCTTTGTGATTTTTGGCTTTTTCATAGCCATGTTCTCTACCACTCTCAACCAGAACATGATTGTCATATTTCGCACTCATATTCAAATTTCTCATATATTCTCCTATGTGAAAACACAATGATGAGTTACTTTGGGTATTCATTATTTTTCTAACATTCATTTTTAAATTGATGATTTAGTATTCGTTTTTATGATTTGGGTTTCTTTTAAAGAAACTTTCAAGTAGAAAACCATTTATAACCCCGACGAATTTCAAGGGTGAAATTCATTTTAAGGGGGGTAGAATGTAACACCCCGATATTTTTTGAGAAGTATTTTTTTTAATTTATGTGATGTCTTGTGTTGTATGTTACACCAATATTATCTTGCGCTATAGGAAACACCGTATTAGCTTGTAGTATAAGCAACACTATTCTTGGACCGTGTTACTCAATATTTCAAGTTCGTTTGATAGAAGTTATTCTACTTAACCTTGAGTGTATATATATATATATATTATATGTATAAATTAAATATGGTTGTATTCTATTATACACAACAAGAAAATAATCTTTCACTATAAAAACCCTGACTTGGCTTGCTTTAAATGCAATCGCGGCCTTCCACAATAGCGTGTGTTGTACGCAATACTGAGTTTCACTAAACCATGATCTTTTATTAAAATATTATGTAAACTAGCCATTATGAATAGTAATACCCACTATTTGAAATTTTATAAATTTTATCTTTCAAATTGGACTTCGTTTTTGGATTCAGAATATTGAAATTAGCCTAGGGTGAATATTTGGTGTTTTTTTAAAATATTCAATTTTTGAGGAATTGTGAAAACACTAGGTTACCATTTAAAACCCGACTTTTTATTTAAATAAGTATTTATTTTATTTTAATTTATTTCAGGTAAAAATTGATAAATAATACATATATAAGTTCAATTTAATTCATTGGAGTCATTTTATAATAATTTTAGATATATGAAAATTTTATTGATCTTTTCTCCGTCTTTTACCCACCTCCTAGGAGAATTTGAATATTTACATAAAACATAATTTTACCACTTCTGTGAATTAAATTTCAAAAATAAGAGAGACACATTTTATATCAGTAAGTAAAATGTGGTTCAATAAGATAAAAATAATTTTTGAGGAATAGTGTCCTTTTACTCATATTTACCACAGTTAAAAGTAAATAGGGTAATTAAGGATAAAAATGATATTATTATTACCCTAACACATGTCCTAATTCTACTAGATAAGTTAAATACGACCAAAAACAACATTAGTATTAATATATGACCCTTTAGGTCCACTTGGATTAGATTAGTACATTTATTATTATTTTATTTAAAGAAGAGTTAAAAGAGTTAAAATCAATGTTTAATAACTAATTTTTTAATATAAGTTTATACATAAGATAAATTCGACTATAAATATTAATATGAAAGATAAAACAATTTCTTACATAATGGAAATTTATTTACAATTATTAGACATTAAATAATGTAATTTATTTTTGACACAATGATGATGAAATAATTACTTTATTAATGAAATATTAACATAAGTGATATTATAAATACCCAAATAAATGTAATTTGAGACATTTTATGAATTAAAATAATTTTATAGGTTAATATGAAATGTTCGTATTGATATTATTAACTTTTTTCTAACTAATCATGCTGTTATAAGTTTTAAAAAAATCAATTACCAAATAGTGTCAAAATTGACAAAAAATTGATTTTGAAACAAATATTATATTATCGATTGTTATTCTATTCTTAAAAATATATGGTTCGGCCAAATGACCTAAATTAAGTTATATATATTAATAATGAACCACTTGGTGTTATTTTGTCTTGTTATTGTATGTTTATTAACCATATAGTGTAAGAAAACAATAAGACACGGCAAAAGTTAAATTATTTAACATAGATTTAAATCTAAATGATAAGATTCAAATAGTAACCTAAACATGTCTAAAACCTATTGGATTAGAGGATTTTGACCCATCCCCAATTTATCTTCGAAATAAGTCACTTTGGAGCCATTATAAACCGAATATGTCTTTATTATAAAATAAATTGTTTAGGTTATTCATAAAGTGCCCCTCTCCTCCCTTATAAAAGGGCACATCCTCCATATTCTCTTTACACAATTTTTAGATTTCAAGCTTATAAAAACCCTGAAAATTTCCATTATAATCATCCCTAGAAACATTATCGAAGTTCTGGTATCCTCCGAAGACCAACTCTAGTGCCTTAAGAGGAAGCTTAAAATAGGTGCGTCGAAGATGAGGTAATCTATTCTACCGATTCTTTCAAGTTTTCTTTCTTCTTAAACTTCTTCTTCTTTAGTTTTTTCATTATAAATTAATAAAATAAGTATCAATAATATACTTATATATTATTATAAATATTAAACAACCCCATTTAACTTTCTATCCATCCTACGAAAAATGAAATCACCGCGCATGCGTACGTACGAAATACAGTCTCCACACCGTGGTGTAATCTATTTTTCCACCCACACCATTCATGGATGGGTATAATGGTGTAAATAATAACTATATATAGTTATTATAAAATCATAGTTATTCATAGATATTATATCATCCACTCTAATTTAATTCAATAATTATGGGAATGATATAATCGCTCGTGCGTACGTACAGATTACCGTCTCCACGACACGATGAGATTCATTCTCCATGTTAAGCATTCAAGAATGATTATAAAGTATATATAATGAATAATAATGAAATATATGACATGATAAAGCTAATGGATTTATATATATATTTATTTGAAATCTACTTACTTTCATTCAAGTCAACATGGAAAGGAAAACAACGTTCATTCGTATGTACGACCTACCGTCTCCCTAAACGGTGTATTTCATTTCATTTATATATCTAATATATATATATATATATATATTGAATATATATGATATATAAATCATGATTTAAATTATAGAAGTATGTAAATCATGATATATGTAATAATAATATCAAGAACAACAAGTCCAAACACGTACGATAAATAAAACGATTTTACCCAAAACGCTACTTTAACATGGAATTTACAAAAGAACGGGAAATATAAAGTAATAAGTAAACCATATATGATATCATAACAATTAATATTATTCTAAAATAAACCAATGAAATTATTTAAATCATTATACAAGAGGTTAGGATATGTACGAAGCATATCAGACCAATGATAAGAGATAATTATTCCAATCTCATTCTTACCAGAGATTGTTTATTAGTAAGTATTTACTGGGGTTCTATTTATCATCCATGTACATATGTTCTCAACTTGTTTTCATAAAATGTTTAATTTTATTCCATGTATGTTTAAATTCATTTTTACCCTTTTTTGACTTTTACCACATCATATGGAAGGAATATTTCTTTTTTTTACCATAAGAGGAACTTTTTGACTTATGTGAAAAAAGTACGAGGAGAATGTTTTTTACATATACAGCATGAACAGATTTTTACGGTTTCATAATTACTTATTTTTATGAAGTTTACTCTGCAGTATTTCATGTTTATTTTCCATAAAATACTTTTCTTTTAAATTTTTGTGTCATTTTGTGAAAATAAAATGATTTTTAAGAAGAAATGATATTTTCCTCAGGAATTCTTTTCAAGTGTTTTATCAAAACAATTTTCCATCTAGGATGCAATTATTTCAGATGTGTTTGTTTCAATTATAATATCTCTATTATTAAAATGGTATCACATTTCTTATGATTAAATGATATCTATTTGTTTTATATGGATTATGTTATGATGGGTTGATGTTTATGAAACTCATTTTTATTCATTGAGTTATGATGAATGACTTATGTTTATATTGTGGCACAAGTAATAATGATTTCATTATTAGATGGGTAGGACCTATATCTCCCTATGATACATTCGTTAAAGATTAATATATTAGGAGATAGACATGGCTGGAATGGTACGTTAATCCGGTTCAGTGATACATGACTGGAATGAGGAGTGAACTCGATTCAGAAAGGGAATTTTCCCACTAATATGGTCTTGGCAGTAATTCCTTGGCTACAATGGAAATCATACCATGTGCTTAATGATTTTCCCAGATTCCATGATTTTTCCAATTTTATTTATCATGATTGATGTTCCTTTATGATATATGCCTTACGTACTTCCATGATTTAAGTCCTTGCTCAAGATTTCGATGTTTAGATTTTACGTTCAAGTTTTTGTATTCAAATGTTTATGGGTTGTTTTATGTTTTCTATGTTTACCCTTACTGAGCATTTGAGCTCACATTTTTTATGTTTTATTTTCCCCAGGATATTAAGAATGGTTTTGGGTAAGACAAAAAAGGGTACGATCTTTATGGGAGATGTTGAAGATTTTCCCCGTGATCAAAAGATTATTTTTTTCCGAGCTTCCAAAGACACTAAACAATTACGTTCCTTTTTTGTTTGTTTATGTTATGTATTAAGTATTCTGCAAATGTAATGTAATGTATATGTACTTCAGGGTATGGGTCTCTATAGTTGGTATCTAAGGAAAGGTTTAGTTAACCTTTGGAAACTAGGATGCGAAAACGTTAGTTAAAACCCTAGAGATATAACTAAGGTATGTCTAGGGATGTCCCTAAGGTTATGTATAAGTATAGGTTATAGTACTAGAATTATAGTAATCATATTATAATAAAACCTAAGATGTTAGATATTTAAGGTACTCCCCCTTTATTATGTTGTTTTCCCTAGCAAGTCTTTTTCCTCTCACGCTATTTTTTTTGGGTTTTAGAAAATGGCTGGAAACAGGAAGATTCATGATAATGAAGGATTTGATGGACAATGGAATGATATTATTCATGAGCAACCTATTGAAATTGGATCTAGAAGTCCAAATATCGTTATTATGCCTAATCAGAAATATCATTATATGATCAATAATCGCAACTTTGGTATGTTTCCCGACTCAACTAATAAGAGAATGAAGGAGATTCATGATGATCATAGCGGAAAAATGTTCAATTTCCCTCATGTCAATCATGTGGGAAGAGGCATCTGGGAGAATTTTTCAAAGGAACTAGAATATGATTTGGGTGTGAAAAAGGACACAAATCCAGTAATTGTAAAGTAAAAGGTTTATCTAAAACCATGGACAAGGATAATGGTATTTCTAAGACATAAACAATGGTTAAATGTTTTAAATGTGGAATGTACATGAATTATGCAACCCAATTCCCTAAGGGAAAGTCTCATGAAGAGAATCAGCATAATCATATGGGTAGTATTTATGTGGATGATAATAAAGAGACTACAAATGATATTTGAGATGAAATAAATGATGAATCTTAGTCAGTGGTTTAAGAAGGTAGTGGAATGATTGTATGTTTAGCAAGAATAATGTATGGTACTGTGGAATAAAGAAAAATCCAAGGATTGTTACACTGTTATCATTCCTTGAGTTTTTGAAAGTATATAATGAATGGTACCGGTAACCATGAATGATTATTCAAATATTTTTGGAAGGTAGATGATATGTGTATAATGAAAAGATTAGGAGATAATGAGATGTTTGATAGTATTAATGAGATAATGAATCGTATAAGGACAAAGTGATATCATGGTTTGAGTATATAGAAATTTTGGGATTTTGGTATGTGGAAAGAGTTAAATTTTGACATCACTCATGTTTTCACTACGGTTCTATAGTAATTCATGTTTCAAAAGAATACATGATTAAGGTATTCACAAATTTGGAATGTGACCAACAAGATATATATTATGATATATGGGGGCTAAATGATGGTATTCACGTGCTTATTATGTGACCTTTCCAGTAATCGTTTTATTTATACAATGAGATTGGATATATGTATTTTAGATAATCCTAAAGATTTTAATGGATGATTTTGGAAAACTGATAGTATTGTTTAAGGATATAATGTTTTTTAGATATTATTTCTGGAATGTTATAATAGTGTAGTATTAGAAAAATGGACAACCTACAAGACGGGCGACAAAACGTCGCGTCGGAAAAGGATACAGGAATCAAACCCACAACCGAAGTGCGACAAGACTTTATCGCATACCATAAGCCTACAGGAAGTCCTTGGTTAGTAGAAACTAGTTTAAATTTATTATGCGCTATGATAGATGAAGTATAAGTCCATTTTAGAAACCATATACGATTAATCTCAGCATAGATATACTAATGTATATTTAATTAACTGTGTTAAACTTTTTGTGATAGAAATAGATGGAATGACCTATAATTCTATCACATAATCTGTTAACACTACACGAATGAAAAATTCAACATCATTTCATTAAGTGATGAAGTGGAAATTGTTCAAGGCCCGAACAACGGTGAGATTTTACCAAAATCAAGTAAGTATTTCTTTTAATTTAACAATTTTTCAACATTTGGGAAATGATCTTCACAACAAAAAACGTTTTCCAAGTACCCTCATATCCGATTAATTAGATGGTACCTTAGTTCATCACAAATTTACGACTTTGTGATTGTTGGAATTTTTTTAACCATGTTCTCTAACACTCTCTATCAGAACATGATGGTTATATTTCTCTTCCATATTCATATTTTATTCTATATTCTCTTATGTGGAAACCCAGTGTTGAGTTACTTTGGGAATTCATTATGTTTTAAGGTTCCTTTTTAAACTGATGATTTAGTATTCCTTTTTAAAATGTGGGTTTATATGAAAGAAACTTTCAAGTAGAAAACCATTTATAACACCGACGAATTTCGAGGGAAAAATTCATTTTAAGGGGGGTAGAATTTAACCCCCTGAGATTTTATGATAAGTATTCATTTTAATTTATTTGATGTCTTGTGATGTATGCTACACCAAGATTATCTTGCGCTATACGCAACACCGTATTAGCTTGAAATATACACAACACTATGCTTGGATTGTGTTACACAAAATTTCAAGTTCGTTGGATTGAAGTTATTCTACACAACATTGTATATATATATATATATTTAATGTATAAATGAAATATGGTTGGATTCTATTATACGCAACAACAAAAGAATATTTCACTACATGTAACCCTAACTTGTCTTGCTTTACACGCAATTGCGACCTTCCACGATAGTGTGTGTTGTACGCAATATTGAGTTTCACTAAACAACGATATGCTATTAAAATATTATATAAACTAGCCGGTATGAATAGTAATTCGCACTTTTTGAAATTTTATAAATTTAATCTTTCAAAATAAATTCCATTTCTGGATTCATAATATCAAAATTTTCCTAGGGTGAATTTTTTGTATTTTTTTTAAAACATTCAATTATAGATGAATAGTTAAAATACTTGGTTACTATTTAAAAACCGACTTTTTATTTAAATAATTATTTATTTTATTTAAATTTATTTCACGTAAAAATTGATACATAATACCAATATAAGTTCAATTTAATTCATTGGAGTCATTTTATAATAATTTTAGATATAGAAAAATTTTATTGAACTTTTTACCGTCTTTTACCCACCTCTTAGAGGAATTTGAAAATTTACATAAAACATTATTTTCCTTCTTATGTGAGTAGAATTTCGAAAATATGAGAGACATGATTAATATCAAGGAGTAAAATTTGGTTCAATAAGATAAAAATAATTTTTGGTGAATAATAACTTTATATTTTTATTTACCATAGTTAAAAGTAAATATGGTAATTTCAGGTAAAAATGATATTATTATTACCCTAAAACATGTTCTAATTCTATTAGATAAGTGTAATTCGACCAGAACCAACCTTAGGATTAAAATATGACCCTTTAGGTCCACTTGGATTAGATTAGGACATTTGTTATTATTTTATTTAAAAAAGAGTTAAAAGAGTTAAAACCAAAGTTTAAAAACTAAAACATTTTTAATATAGGGTTATACATAAGATAAATTTGACTATAAATATTAAATAAAAAGATAAAAATATTTCCTACATAATGGTATTTTATTTATAATTTTTATACATTAAATAATTTAATTTATTTATGACACAATGATGATGCATTAATTACCTTATTAAAGAAATATTAACATAATTGATATTATAAATAACCAAATAAACGTAACATGAGACATTTTATGAATTCCACTAATTTTATAGGTTAATATGAGATGTTATTATTTATTTAATTTACTTATTTAGTACTAATCATGCTGTTATAATTTTAACTAAAATCAATTACCAAATAGTGTCTAAATTGACATAACAGAGTTTTTAAAACAAATATTATATTATTAATTGTTATTCTATTCCTAAAAATATAAGGATCTATAAAATGACATAGATAAAGTTATATATATTAATAATGAACTACTTGTGGTTTTTTTGTCTTGTTATAGTATGTTTATTAACCATATAGTGTAAGAAAATAAGAATACACGGTAAAAGTTAAATTATTTAACTTAGAGTTAAATATAATGATAAGGTTAAAATAGTAACCTAAACTTGTCAAAAACCTATTGTTTCAGAGGATCTAGACCCATCCCTACTTTATCTTCGAAATAAGTCATTTTGGAGCCTTTATAAACTTAATATGACTTTATTATAAAATAATATTTTACGTTTTTTCTTAAAGTGCCCTCTCCTCCCTTATAAAAGAGAACCTCCTCCCTCTTATCTTTACACAATTTTGAGTTTTCAAGATCGGAAAAACCCTGAACATTTCCCTTATAAACTTCCCTATAAGAATTATAAGGGTTATGGCCTCCTCAAAAGACCAACTCTAGTGCCGTTAGAGGAAGCTTAAAAGAGGTGAGTTGAAGAAGAGGTAATCTCTTATACCGATTCTTTAATGTTTTCTATCTTCTTCAACTTCTTCTTTATTAGTTTTTTAATTATAAATTAATAACATTAGTATCACTAATATACTGATATGTTATTATAAATATGAAACAACCCCAATTCACCTTCTATCCATCCTACGGAAAACAAAATCACAGCATGTGCGTACGTACGGAATACCATCTCCACGCCGTGGTGTAATCTGTTTTTCCACCACCACCCAACTTGGATGGGTATAATGGTGTAAATAATACCTATATATAGTTATTATAACATCATAAATATTTTGAGATATTATATATTCCACTCTAATTCAATTTAATAATTATGGGAATGATATCATCACTCCTGCATACGTACGAATTACCGTCTCCATGACGCGATGAGATTCATTTTCCATGTTAACCATTCAAAAATGATTATATTGTATATTTAATGAATAATAATTAAATATGTGACATGAAAAGCGACTTGATTTATGTATATATATATTTATGAAATCTACTTAATTTCATTCAAGTAAACAAGGAAAGGAAAACATCGTTCTTGCGTACGTACGGCCCATCATCTCAATGAACGGTGTATTTCACTTCATTTATCCATCTATAATATATATATATATACTGAATATATATGATATATAAACCATGATTTACATTATGGATGTAGGTCAATAATTATATAAGTAATAATAATATCATGAACAACAAGTCAAAATACTTACGATAAATAAAAATATTTTACCCAAAACGCTCCTTTAAAATAGAATTTACAAAAGAACGGGTAATATAAAGTCATATGTGAACCATATATGATATCATAACAATGAATATGATTCTGTAATAATTCAATGACATTATTTAAATCATTATATAGGAGGTTCAGATACGTTCGATGCATATCGGACCTAAGGTAAGGGATAATTATTCCAATCTCATTCTTATCTGAGATTGTTTATTCGTAAGTATTTACTAGGGTTATGATTATCATCCATGTCCATATGTTTTCAAAATGTTTTCATAAGATTTTTAGTTTCTTCCATGAATTTATAAAGTCATTTTTACCATTTTATGACTTTTACCACATCGTATGGAAGGAATAATTCTTTTGATTACCATTCGAGGAACTTTTTGACTTTTCTGGAAAAAGTACGAGGAGAATCTTTTTTTAACTTATACATTATGAATGGATTTTTACAGTTTCATAACGCCTTATTTTCATGAAGTTTACTCTACAATATTTCATGGTTATTTTCAATAAAATCCTTTTCTTTTAAAATTATGTGGCATTTTGTGAAAAGAAATGATTTTCCAGAAGAAAGGTTATTTTCCTCATGAATTCATTTCAAGTGTTTTATCAGAACAATTTTCCATCTATGATGACATTATTTCATATGTTTATGTTTCAAGTATAATATCTCTGTGATTTACATGGTTTCTATTTTCTTATGATGAAATGATATCCATTTTTTTATATGGATTATGTTATGATGGGATGTTGTTTATGAAACCCATTTTTATTCATTGGGTTATGATGAATGATTTATGTTTATGTTGTGGAACAAGTAAGAATAATATCATTATGATATGGGTGGGACCTATATCTTCGTCCAATTCATTGGGTATAGATTTATATCTCATAAGAAAGAAATGGATGGAATGGTAAGTTAATCTGGTTCAGTGATATGGGACTAGAACGAGGAGTGAACACGATTCAGAAAGGGACTTTGTCCACTAAGATTGTCTTGGAAGTAATGCCTTGGCTACTATGGATATAATATCATGTTCTTAATTGTTTTACACAATTCCATGTTTTTTTCCCATGTTATTTATCATGATTTATGTTCCTTTATGACATATGCCTTACGTACTTCCAAGATTTATGCCTTTTCTCAAGATTTTGATGATTAGATTTTATGTTCAAGTTTTTGTATTCAAATTTTTATGTATGTTTTTATGTTCTCTATGTTTACACTTATTGAGCATTTGAGCTCACCCTTTTTATGTTTTATTTTCAACAGGATATAAAGAATGTTTTTAGGTATGAAAACAGAAGGGGAATATCTTTATGGGAGATGTTCAAGATCTTTCACCGTGATTAAAATATTATTTTTTCCGATTTTCCAAATACACTAAACTATTACGGTCCTTGTGTGTTTGTTTTGGTTATGTATTATGTATTCCGAAAAAGTAATGTAATGTATATGTATGTCTGGCTATGGGTCTCTACAAACCTCCCCCATCCCTTTCACTCATTGACTAGAGGGGATCCCCAGCTACACACATAGCTCCTCCCCTCACCCTCCTAGTGTTGATTTCCCTTATGATTTTGGGTTTGATATTCACTAGTAAGGGTCCCAATCTAACTCTCCATCTTAATATATTTTTATTTCAAATTTTCTCACCCCATGTGGCGTGCATGAACCATTCAAACCAAAACATATTTTTTTGTTTTATCTCCTATCGTATCTTGTTTTCTAGGGTGGTTGGGTCTAATTGGGGAATATTCAAGTATCATTTATTGAATTTAGTGTATTTGACATCGGTTCTGAGAAAGTTTTCTAAGATTTTTATTTTTTGGACGAATTTAACTTATGAATTCTGTAATTTTGGAAATTATGATTTTTTATAGAGCTTTTTTTGGCCACTGTTCATGAAGGAGACATACACATATGTGATGGGTAAGGCATATATATATATATAAATCATATTTGAATATATTCTCTAATGAAGAGGGTAATATATACACTAATACTAGTGTTATATATATATATATGTTCACATGTACGTAAGATTAAAAATATGGTCTTTCGAATCCATGGACATTTTTGGTGTGGATTCAAATTGTCTCCAACAATGGATAGATTTTATGAGGTAAGATCCCTATGACTATAATTCCAATTTCACATGATTATTTTGAAAATGTATTTTATTATTTATATGATATTTATATTCTATTGATGGGACTGTTGATTACTTGAAATGATTTTTAACTTGATTCTAATACATTATCAAATCTTACAACAATGGTTTTCTTTGTTTAAGCATTTTTTACAACATTATTTATATAAATATTGTTCCAAATTTCTTATAGTTTTTATAAATGTCTTTTAATATGTAGTTCTTAATTTGATGGTTATTTTATGTTCATGTTTAAGGACTATGAAATGGGATTTCCCTATATCTTTATTCAAATCAGTAATTTAGCATGTGAAGGTTCACATTGAATGATTTTAATTTTATGTCTAGTTATACAGGGGGAACATCCATGATTTATAAAAATATATCTCTTTATTCCCCTAGGTACCTATGTCTTTCGATAAGGAATAATATGCTTGTTGATCTAGAAAGTCACTAACCTGGGATCTCAATAATATTAAGACACAACCCTAAAAAAAAATATGATCATGTTTTTGGGACTCCTAGAACTTTGATATTGACCTCACTAGTAGTTAATGAATTAAAATTTATAATATGGTCTGATAACTGATGTATTAGGATGATTGGATTCATTTGAAAAAAAATTCTTATAGATTTCCCATTATTATTCCTCTCCATTAATTATGTTTTGTTTATACTTGATCAGATTTTTATATCTTTTTTTTATTTTATGGTTAAAATAATAAAAAGGAAAAATTATATTCATATATTTTATGTATCCTTTTAGTTTGGTTTTCCTAATTGCACTCTTATTTTAATTATGTTTCTCCCCATTATAAGTGATTTATTATAAATTCTGCCTTTCTTTGGAATGATTTTTTAAAATCTGATGAAATTAGTTTTTCTGAAAATTAATGTTGGATATTGGTTTTATGAATAATAAGAAAAATACATTATTAATGTATTATTATCATACTAGCATGGTTTTGGTTTCTCATTAATGGTATGGAATAAAGAGTATTTTATTCAGGCGTGAGTGACGAGTATTAATACTCATGACTATATAATTATCATTTTTACACTATTTATGATTTCATCTTGCTCTTAGTCTCCATGGGGAGACATTGGTTTAGTGTTTGGTTATGATCCCCATGGTCACATAAAGGTATGAAAACTTTTATTTTATTCTATTTCTAGTTTTTATTTTTATTTATCGGTTTATATTAATTTATTTTTCAATAATTAATGGGATAAAACATTACCAATTGAGTATATTTTATGCCTGACACGAGTTATGATCCCAATAATATCAGGAACACGTATTAGTACTTTTTTATATCCATATTCGGTAACTGATTTGGGGTTGGACCTGATTGGTTCCTGGCAAAATGATATCAGATAAATTAGTCGTAAATATTAGGTTGTGTCTGGAAATTTTCAGCTAGTATCATCAAGAGTTAAATTTTCATTCATTGGTACATGCTCGATAATCTCATGTTAATTTGGAATCATGAATTAATAGTGTGGTTAGTGAATTTATTGCCTCAATATCTGAGCTTCTATCTCGAGTTTTTTCACGGCCATTGGATTCTTTTTGAGAGTTTCTATTTGTTCTAAGGACTTAGATGTTATTATGGTATGGATTCATAGAGTTTTTGGTTTCTTTGTATATATGGTAAACCAAGATAAGAACATGATACTGCATCTCATGACCTCTGATGTGCTCAACCAGTTGGCACATGACCTGGGAAACAATGATGTTAATCCTTGTATAGTGGTTTCTTCAGTAAGATTTTTGGAATGTTGATAATTTACTGGGATGGATTTATATATGTTTCATTGTTTTGGGTATATTTGGTGGTGTAACTTTTGGATTATAAAAAGGGTGTATGTTTTATCAATGTTGGACTTCCAATATTAAATCCTTTGGTTGTATTGGAAATTGAAATTGTTTTGATAAAGTTAATAGTTTTGTAGAATTTTTTAGGTTATCGTTAAATGTTTTATGAAATGTGAAATTGATGTTTCATGAAAATTGGTAATTCAAAAAATAATTGTCATGGGATGATATAGGGAGGACTCAAATTGGATTAGAATTTTGGATAGGTTTGAATTTTTTTAATGGAAAATGTTTTCCATTAACCATTTGTATTACAATAAATGATCAATTATAATGATGTCCTATAGAAAAAGAGGATATTTTGTTTTATTTGTATAGTTTTTTTTTTGATTTTTTGGGGATGTGTATATATATGATGATTCATGTAATATAATTGTTAGGTGAACATAGTTTTGAGTCTTTTTTCATTATGGAAATATAATAAAAAATGGGGTTATGATGTTCTAAAAATTGAGTGAATTGGAATGATTCTGTTCTAAGAATAATTTAAAATAAAATTTAATTTTGAAATGAGAATTGTTATGTTCAAATTATTTTTATGTGGAAAATGATTCTTAATTCAGAATAAATGTTTAGGGTTCAAAAAGGGTGCTTTAGTTCAATTTTGTGGTCCATGGTTTATGAATTAGTATTTTTGGATTGTATGTTTTATTAGATAAGATATTTTGATATTTTGTTTGATATTGATTTGGTTGGATGATTATATATTTTTTATATTATGTTACATTGAAAGGTCCCAATGGTTTTTATATTTTCTATTTTAGTTGTTGGTTTTGTCCAGACTCCTAATGGAGTGGTGGAGTTTGGTTCTATTGTTACATTTATTTTTATTCATCTAGGATTAAGATCATATGATGTTTAAGGTTATTAGATATCGTGGGAGTTTAGAAAGGTCCAGAAACAATGAATGGTTTTGTTGACCATTTTGAATAGGGTTGCTTATTTCCAATGAGTTAGTGTCGAGTGAAAAATTGATTGCTTCTCTCTTAATGTGTGGTCTCCATCCAAAGATTAAATACTATATTCCCTTTTATGGGATTGTTTTTTCATTGAGCTGGGGAATGCATATTCCGAGTCCATTTGGTTTTCAGAGGGGAATTTGTGGAACTTGTTAGTCAATATTTTCAAGGTTCTAGTGAAGGTTTTCCCATCCAGTGTGGAGTGAGAACCAAAGAAACTAGTTATTTAGGCATCTTCTTCATCTGTTCCTCCTCATTTTTCTATCAAAATGGTTATTATCTTTCTATGTTGTTAGTTCAGGAACATTCTGTTGTTTTTAATAATAATATAAAGTCATGTTGATATGATGAATAAGTAAACATTTATTATATTATGCTCATCATAGAGGAATCCTTCATATAGTTATTTTCTTCCGGATAGTAGGGATCCATAAGTTTCATGAAATCATGGATGCAACCGTAGATCATATAGTTAATAATCTCATGAAGTTAGGACATTTTTTAGTGGGGGGGGGGGATGTAGAGAGAACATTTTTTATCCCAAATCTGAGATAATTCTATTTGATTTTTCCCTTTCTATTATTTCTTGTTTTTTAAAATCTTCTATTAGTGTTTTTTTTGTGGATTTAATTTGGAATTATTTTAGTTTTTGAGTATTATAGTTAGTGATTATTATGTCATATTGAAATTTTGAATCAGGGGTTTCTCTAGTGTTTAATTTTATTCTTCTTTCTTTTAGTCCCCCTTGTGTTGGGGATTATTTCCATCATATTCAGTTTCATAGTTTTGAGGAGACCCACTATAGGTCTTGTTGATGTGTTCTCTAAAATTGACCAGGTGTAATTTTGGAATTTAATAGGTCACATCCATGTTATATTTTTTGTTTTGATTTGTTAGTTTTTTCAACTTGGTGAAATCGCTATTTTTCCAAATTCATAATATGATGTGGATAAAACCACGTGAAAAGCTCGTTGAAAAATTCGTCTTTATGGAATTCATGATGGGGAAATTTATTGTTACCATCTTTTTCGACCAAGATCATAATTGTTAATATAGATTTTGGAAATGGATCATGGGAAAGATTCTCCGAGAAATTTTGAATTGACCATGATGGGTATCACTTGGTGATAATTATGTTAGTGTTCTGGGTGTTACTTGTATTGTGGTTACTTTTTTTGATATATGGCCCCCAAACATCATCTCATTATTTTTCAGTTAGATTCATTTACCCTCATTAGTTATTTACTTGGATGGAAAGATTGTTCCTTTCTTATGGTATCACCATAATATTTTTCATTTATATATTTCAGTGGTTGGGTAAAAAGTGTCTTTTTAGTTCTAACTCTTGTAGTGTTTAGGGATTCATTTTGGTTTATGATTTTTTTTTGTCTAGGTTAGTCATGTCTATTGAGATATTCTGAGAAATTTTTTTTTGGATGATGTGGAAAATTGTCACACCCCATCCAGATGGTTCTCTATTATATTATTTGTATTTCATCTTACCCTTATTCAGTGGATTTATAGAGTGTTTCTTGTAAAAATGAATATTTTTGTGTGGAATGTAGAAGGAACATGGTTGGACCACATTTAGGAGAAGCAATGTGACAACATAGAAATACTTGTTAGACCAGGCAGTGTCATTGTCCATGGTGCATAACATATGACCTCTGTGTTCACCCCTCCTGGTAAACCGGGCATTCCCCTTTTCCCCTTTGATAGTGGAAAAAATTCAGTTGGCACATGGTCCGGTCGACCTTGTGTCCAAACCATGCGGTCTTTCTGTTTTTTTACAAAGAAACAATTATTAGTTATCATATTAATTATTTAATATTATTATTTGTTCCTATTGTTATTATTATTATTATTAAACCCTCAAATGGGTTCCACTTCTCTCTACCCATCTCAATACCCCCCCCCCCCCCGTCTGTCGATGCATAGAGCAGCTCCCTAACTAGGAAGATGGCTCCTTCTGTGCACATTCAGTAGAAATTTTTTCTTTTTGATTCTGGGTGAAATTACAATTTGTAAGAATTCCACCACCTCATTTTCATCATTCTTCTACTTTTATTTTTCATTTTATCATCCCCCTTTTAGTGTGTGGTATTTATCCAAACCATAACCCATTTTCAGGGTTTATCTTATTGCGTCTAGTTGTCTATGTTCATTAGGATGTATTAGGTCTAATTACAGTGTTATCTATTGAAGGAAGGGGTTTGGAATCTTGTTTCGGGTATGGTTTCTTCTCATTTTTTTATATGGCACAATTTTAATTTTGGATTTTGTAATATCATAGAATCTAGTATTTTTATTGATTGTTTTGGACCATCAATCAAAATGAAGACTGCCACACATATGTATGGGTAAGGAATATATACATATATATACAATCATTATACATATTACATCATGGATTTTGTAATATCTAAATTTGATCTATGGTATATATATATAGGTTCATATGTGTGTATATATAGAAAGAGAGTTTTTTGATTACGTGGATATTTTTGGGGTACATTAACATTGTCTCTGCTAAAGTCAATGTGTTTTGAGGTAGGCCCCCTATGATCATACTATTAATTTGAATTCCTTGATTTATTAATTGTTTTAAAGATTAATTTTCCTTATTATATCAGATTTATATTCCATTAAATGTGAATTTTCTCCAGGAAATTTTTTTTTCATCTTTTATTATACTTTACCAAAGATTATATTAGATTTTAATTGTTTTAGATTGGTATCAAACATTATTTGAAATGTATATTATTTCATATGTCCCATTAGTTTTAAAAATGGATTTAAATGTGAATTGTATAATTTCACAGATGTTTTGTTGTGTGTTTTTGTGATGATTGTGAAATAAAATTCCCCCTATGGATTTATTAAATGTTAGTCCTTTAAAACTAGACTTATAGCATAGAGAGATAGTGATTTTTTTTGTGGTTAGAAATGTTTTAACATCCATGATTTGGAAAAATAGATCACTTGAGAGCCCTAGGTACCTAGGATGGTTTGTAAGGAATAATATGCTAGTTGAATCGACAGTTCACTTACCTGGGAAATCTAGTAGGATTACAAAGCAATAATAAATAAAGTATATGAAGATGAATTAAGGACCACATGAAAAATATCTTAAACCTATCTAGAAGATCAGGCATGGGAACCAAATATATGGATCAATTTTTGAGTTACAAGGATCCTAGGATCCAGTTGACCTAGAATCTTAGGGATCTACCATAGTTCTTTCTCTATTTTACTGATGTTCTCTATGGAACTATTTTAATTTCTCATTGCTTAGTTTTCAAAAAATACAGGAAATAATAAAAAACACATTTTAATTTATTCTATTTTATGGAACCAATTGGTTTTGTTTTCTTTTAACGACTCTTATTTTATTAGCCTTTTCCCTCTAGTAAATAATTTATTCAAAAAATAACTTTATTTAGAAAACTGTTTTCAAATTAGATGAAAATTGAGTTGTTCATAAAATCTAATATGAAGATTTTTTTTTCAAAAAATGAATGACCTTACTTTTTATATGTCGTATTTATAAAGTTTCATGATTTTCATTTCTAATTAATAACATGAAATTGGGAGTAGTTTATTTGAGCACAGCTATTAGGTTTTAATCTTCACACATGTATATATATCATTTCTAAGCTACATGTGCTGCTTCTAGACAGATCACATTAACCATGGAGTGACATTGGTTCAGTGGTTTTTGGTGACCCATAATGTGTCATAGAGGAATGTACAAGTTTAGATCATTTTGTTTCTAGTGTTTGTTTTTATTCAGTAGTTTTATTTTATTATTTTTTATTTTTGGGATTAACCATTCCCAATTTAGAATATTTATTTAATGTAACTACTTTCTATCCCAAGAGGACTGGTAATGCTTCTTGGGACATGTTGAAGTCCTGATCTGGTGACCAAATCAGGGTAAACCTGGGTTGGTTCTTGATATTTTGCGCCTGAGAATGATACATGTTATGATATGAGTTCATGATTCATAATTATGTCTAGGAAGATGTCATGAATGAATTATTTTCTTGAATAGGTTACACAGTATGAAACTTTTACACGACGTGAAATGTTCAATCATGGTCATTTAATAACAATGTGATATTTTTTTTCATAAATCATAATTTTTTTAATACATTGCATGAATGTATTACACACAGTGTAATTTTCATGATCAGTGGTTTTAAGGCCATGTTTTCCATATAATATATTCCTCATCTTCTAACAAACATCCTCTCTAAAACCCTAGGTGAGTATATGAAAATTTAAGATCCTTATTCCATTATAGACATCTTAACTAAGAGTTTGATCAATGGCATGTTCATTTATTTAGATTTCCCCTCTAATACAATTCTCTCTATTTTAGTGGTGGAATCTATTGTCCATTGTTGTTTTGGGTGTCAATCATGATATTGTGTGATCTTGGTTTTATTTGTGATAATATACACATTTACCTTTTGTTGGCATTACATTTTAGAAGAGTTTCCTAGATCTTAATATAATGGCTGGTGGTCTAAAACTAAACTTTTTGGGTTTTTTCTATTGTTCATGTTAGTGAACTATTATGCTATGGCACTAACACAACATTAAAATTAAGGATTTTAATAATGTATGATAAAAAATATAGTATTGTATTATTATTTTCACCCCTTTGGATTCAATGATGTTGATACCTAGCTTGCGGTAACCCATATTGTGATCCAACACTAGATTAATATTGAATTAGCTAATTTATTATTTTATATTTTTGCGTTACATATGATCTCATGTGATTTATTATGATTGATTCACCATGTAAAATTTTCAATTTGATAATTGAAATGGTTGGTGATAAATTTTTAATAATTTTTTGTGCAAACTGGAATTAAAACAACTTACGATATAAGTGAATGAATAAATGGGAAGATTAGATGCAAATCATTATTAGACGAATTAACCAATCCATCTTATGATATTTTTTTTATTTTTTCATTCCATTAAAATTTGTCTCGGGTTCATGATGATATGATTATAATTAAGGTTTGTCCCAATAATGATTAAATGATTATATAGATATCTTGGCCCAGTTATGCTAAAATGAATATATAGAGGGGTTGGGCCAGATTATAAAATGTTTATATAGATGGTTTTACCCGGTTATGATGAAATTAAAACATAGAGGGATTGTTTAAGTTTTAATGAAATTATTATATAGATTTTATGTTACAGATGATAAAATGATTATACATATAGATTTTATAAGTTATGTGATTATTACATGGACATGTGGTTATGGTTGGTATGGTTTTGCTACATGGTCATAGCTATTAAAACATGGCACTAAAGAATTTTTATTATCATACATTATTAATTGTTTAATTAATAAAAAAATTTACCACGTTATTTCATGGATATATTATCAAACTAGATTTTCTTTTACATGGTGGTAATGACTTTCAATGTTCCACTCACACCCTATTTGGGCCCCGATTTGGTAGTTGAGAAGAATACATTGATGTGGGATTAAAAAATTGAAAGAGAACTTATTGTACATTGGTGCTTTCTATATGGGTTGGATCATGGAGGATGGATTGAAATGAGTCTTATGAGTGAGGAATTTTGAGTTTATTACATCAACTTATTATTTTATTTGTTTTACTTTTAGTTTTATATTTTGATAAATTACAACCTCTCATTATGTGGTTCACTATTATTTGGATTATTGGTTCTTCCTTAAACTTATAGTTGTATCATGTATTTCTTTCTATTATTTTAGTTACTATGATAATTATTATAATTTTTTATGTCCACTATATTGTAATTCTATAAAAGATAGAATTTTCTCCCAACTATATTCATTAATCCCCCACTCGTAGTCAGTAGGCTCTAGTGTATGGGGAGGTGCGCTTGATGTACAGTAAGTTACATAACCTGGCCATGTGAGCGAGTTCGGAATTAGGGTACATTACTGATAACGACATTATTGATTATACTATAGATAAACATCATAGAACAAGAATTTATTATTATTTGATAATAACTGATGATCTCAAAAGAATGGTCTGAACAGTTAAAGAAATTTATTTTAAAATGATCATGAATTTGAGTATTGATGACTAACACACTAATTATAAAATATACTATAATATTATGGATTTTTTAAAACTCCATCCCAAATTTCATGATTATTTAATAAGGGGAATGGTATGTAATAATAAAAAAATTCATTTAAATGTTTTAACAGTGGATTAATTGATTATTTCCAAACCTCATTTCCATTAAAAATTGGAATAGAAAATGATGATGGTGAATATATTAAGATATTATTTGCGGATGTGGGTTATTTAAAAAAAATACGCATCCATCAAAAGACAATATGTAAATGGAATCCAAATACTATTTATTGAATAATATAGCTCATGATGAAGTTATTTAGGATTGTTATAAGAGAAGTATGGTTGAGGATATACCAATATCAACATCTAAATAAATCAATGTAGAACCTGAGTAAGATTATATTTATTCATCAGAGAATGAATCGAAAATATATTATGAATTTTATAGTGATACATGTGAATATTCCAAGGTGTAAACTATTATAATAGAGATAAAGATATGCATGAATGTTGTTACAAGAGTAAGAGTTCACAAATATACTCCTAAAAATTAATTCTAATAATAATAATCAAAAAACAATGGATAATGAATTTGTTGAAAAAGATATTGGACACTTAAACTGGAGAAGGTAGAGAAAAATAATATTACGGATGATAATGTGTCCCCTATTATCCTAGGGGATATGGATATTGACTAAAAAAATAAAATACTTTTGGAGAAGAGAAGAAAAAGTAAATTTTTAGTTAAAAAATTTAACATGTTTCAGGATTATGAGAGTGTTCTAAAAATTAAAAATCAAGATACCCTGATGGATAAGATATTGTACCCAGAAAGAGAATACTACATGTGATTTAACATAATAGTGAGTCATACTTATAGAAGTATCATGTTAAAAAATAAATCATTTTTTTACATAATGTATAAAGATAATGAAAAACCTAATCAAATCCATAGGGGGTAATAATTCCTAAAAAAAATCCACACTAGCACAGACTTCCCAAAATGTGATCCACATAAGGGTTTTCTTTAATCCTAATGTTAGAGGACAAAAAATGGTGTTTGAAAATAACCAAGGATATTAAAAAAGATACGGGGATGACCCCTTATTATAAATGAAAAATAATGAAGGATGCCCTTTTGAATAGGGTACAAAAGAACAATTAAAATTCCGTAGTCCTAGAGACACATAGTCATAAAATACGGTGGCCCAAGATCGTAAAGGGAAAAATCTAAATCAAAGGCCTAAAACCAAATATTCAAGCGACTAAGAATCCCAATGGAATAATTTCCATTACAAATGAAACACAATATAAAGGAACACATCCAAAGATTCATGTGGCTATAAATCCTAGGGGAACTAATTCTATTACTAATGAAACATAATATGAAGGCCAAGTGGACCAAGTACAAAAAATAAAATCACAAATCCCCCCAAAAAAATCTATAAAGTGCTTGTGTCAATCCACTAGATAGGGATCATTTTCAATCCCAACATCCATCATCCAGACATCCTTGTAAGAGGCCCCATCTATTTAGTCACCACCCACCGCCATCATCCTATCCACCTTTCCCAAAACCACCTTCTGCACCTCCCAAAACATCTCTCAGAAAATCTATTGTCATGAATAACCATTCCAACCAGATCTGAGAAACCCTCACCATCTAACCGAGGAATCATCACCACGTTCCCTAATACCGCCATGACGATCCCGCAAGAAACTCTCTCATCGAGAAGCATGCCACAATTTATTAACACCATAACCTCCCACACCATAGTACCAATGTACACCGCCACATATTAAAAGAATATCAGAAGTTGATGCCTCTAGTGGAGATACCCGGAGGGAATTCCTCACCGATGAATCAACATGTGTATTCACCACCAAAGAGAGAACAATAGAAGAAATATACAGGTCTTGAAGGGAACTCGGTCGGATCTTAGACCCCGTGAAAACAACCATGAATAATATAGAAATTTTATCAACAATGGAGGTTCCAGGTCTATTGTTAATGTTTTGGTGGTTTGACCACAATGATTAGTGTTACTCTAAAAAAAATTCAGAACCTATATATTGAATTGATCAAGAACCAAAAATAGATGACAAATATATAAATCAAATAAATGAGTCTAATTTTTTGTCAGAAAATTCATTAGATAAATGTTTTGAGATATTGAAGGTTTTTTTTGGATTTTGTGGTCAAGATGGGTTATTATCAATTGAGTTTCATATATACCTACAATATCAATTATATAAATGTTCAATTAGATATAATATGTAAAATTTAAGGAATCTCTAAAATTACACAAATTTTGTTGTAATTTTATTCATTACATTCAAACATGAGACTCTATAGATTACGTATTGTGGAAACACTTCACATAAGATATGTGATTTGAATAACCTAAATAGTGTTGAAGTATATGATAGAGAATTTTTTTATTTTTCAATGATATTTTATTAAAGAATAATGTTTTTGATGTGGCACATATTTGAAAAAACCAGATAAACTCTTATAATGTAATATTTTTTAGTGGTATAATATATTATTTGGTATGGGTATCATGAATTTGAACCGATGGAAATTAGTTGATATTTTAAAAAAAATTAGTTGTTAGTGAATTTACTTTGAGATAGATTTATAAAAGAAATAGGTTTGATGGCCCATAGAAGTTTTTTTCAGTTTAGAGAAAAAAAATTTGGTTTTAATGATAGAAACACAAATTTAAAATTAATGAACGCTATTTTTTTAATGGAAGATCTATGATCCCAGAAATTATATCTAGAAGAATTAATTACATGCGTAATGTTTATAATTTTTTTTGGAAAATAGTTTTTCAATAAATAAGTCCAATAAGATATTACTCATTGTGATTTTTAGGTTATATTATTCGTGATAGTAATGGGGCGAAATTTATAACAATGACATTTAAAATTTATTTTCCGTGAGTGGAAAAATTTTAATTGGGTTTTAATATTGTGCATGATACTGGTCATATTTTCATATATCAATAATAATATGATAATGAGTTATTGAAACTGATTAAAAAGGATGAATTGGGAGGAGTTTGTAACTAATTAATGAAAGAACAAATGATGTGGAAAAATGATGAAGTAACAGATGATAATAAAAATTATTTTATAATGTTTATTAGTGATCTCATATACATTAAAGAATCATTTAAAGTAATTTTCTATGAAATTACTTTGGGTAATATGTATCAATAAAAAAATAAATCAAATATCTTTGATAAAATGATAATTTTTGTATTACTAAAAAATAATACTAAATATGCGTTGTTTAATAATATTGATGATGAGATTTATTTAACTAGATTTGTAAATAATGACTAGTATGGCTATATTTATGGTATAAAATTGACATTAGTTTTATAATTTTATATTGTTCAGAAGATGAGTGGCATGGAATCCTATTATGTAATCACCAATCACATTATACTCAACTAAATCTGAATATGTGGTTATGTCATTATTGACTTCACAAATGATTTGGATAAACAAACATACTTAAAGATATTAATGTAATTGGTAGATATCCACTAGTAATTGGATGTGACAACCATTGTTCTATCAATTTTACCACGATTTTATTGTAAAACATTTTATCAATGAAAACTAATATTAAGTATTATTTTTTGAGGGATTATGTTGATAAATTCATCCTAATGAATGAATAATTCTCCATACATGGAGAACATTAATAATATCTTTAATAGAATACTCAAACTATATATTTTAAGAATATGAGGTTTTAGATGGTAGACTATCTCACATTCCAACACTAAGGAATGTTTTTCTGAATTTCCACCATTTTTTATATATTCATTAATTGAAAAATGGGTGAAAATTTTTCTTGAATGGTAAACCCTTTTTATTGAATTTTTTCAATTCTATGTACTGTGTGACCATATTAATGTGTTTGAAAATTATTTTTTTTATTTATGTTGCTAATTATTGCGAATTAATATCCCTTTTATCTGATTTAATACATATTTTATTTATAAATTAATCAAATTAAATTTCTATATCATTCCTATTTAAGTAGACTTAAACACTATTAGATCGAGGAGAAATACATAGAAAACCCCCTTACATAAACCCACATTTTTATTATTGCAAATAAAAGAGATAATATTAGATTCACATTCAAGTTTTCTTATATTCATTTTGGTTTAGAAGAATATATATTTGATAGGACTATAGAATGTATGGTATTGAAAATAAATCTAAATTTGGACAATATTGAACACTCTTGATAAATATTTTTTATTTTTATGTAAAATTGGATAAGTATTGGGTTGATTTGAGACTACCTATAGTGGATCCATGTCTATTTAGAGGGCTTAATGAAAATTTTAGGTTAGTAGAAGAATTTATATTATTTTGAGTGATATGGAGAGGAATATATAAAATATTTATCAGAATGTGATATATGAAATTTTTTCAATATCCATGATATGTGTATGTTATTTTGATGAATTTTAAAAATTACCAAATAACTTTTCTAGTTCAATATTATATCATCGATTACTCTAAAATGAAGAAATGAAATTTGATTCATAAACAAGATATTTTTTAGTTTATGAAAAATGAGTAAATTAATTTTCACAACATGAAATGTTATATCCTTCGAGGATAATATATGATATTTATTTACAAATTATATATTTTTATAAATTATGATATCTCATGAAGAATTCATACTTTTAATATGTGTTTTATGGTTGGAGGTGGTATTTCCCCAATGTTAGAGTGATTTGAGGGATGTGGTATTCGAACCATATATATTGTTTTTTTGTTAATTATATCTATATCAAAATGAAATTATTGTTTTATAGATTTATTGTCTAAATTATGATGATATATTGTTGTTATGGTTTTAGTTATTATCATTATAGTTGTGGATAACATGAGGTTTTGATATAAATGACATATAGTGGAGGTTATGTGTATTTTTATCACATTTTTTGTGTTTATAATTTAATAACATAAAAATTAAGTCATTTTATAGGGTTTTTAATGTCTATCCATATGACATGAGAGAGGTTAGAAGATAATCCTACTAGGAATACATGTTTTCAAACCTTATTATTATCTATTTATTTATAATTATAGTATCAAAATGGGTGTCTATTTGATTAGTGTTAGTTAAGGAATGATATTAATTAGTTGGGGATATGAGGGTTAATATATTAGTGTTCTTTCATTATAGTTGAATGAAATATATTACCATTGGGTAGCTCATTAACATACTCCGAAATAAGTGTTATAATTTATAGAGATTGTTGTTTCATTATTATAGTTGTTTTTTTAATCTATGTTGTTGATTTATATTTAGAAAAGTGTAGTGAATCTAATTATTTAGGTTTTATGCTTTTTATTCTATGTGTCTCAACGTGCCCCCTTGTAGGTGTTCTTTGAGGGTCCATCTTGATCTGTGCCTCAATATATGAGGATTCATAATATGGCGTTTATATAAATAGATATATTATAAACAATGTTCAAGGATAATATTTGGATAATGAGATGCTTTATGTTTTATATAATGGTAAGGTTTTCATAATCACAAAAAATTATGTGAGAAGTATTTTAGAATAATTGAGGGTAGATGTATACCACTACCTTGATTCTTATTATGAACTGAAATTTTCTATTAATTATTTATAAATATATAGTGTATCAAAAGTTTGATTGTATACATGTGTTCTGTTATAGATCATACAGAATTTGGTAAAATGTATTTAGTGTGTTATATATTAAATTGTATGTTATTTATTTTTTCATAAGATAGTATGTTTATATATATATATACATTTTATAGGGGATAAGAAAAAAATTCACATATAGTTTTGATACATAATAATAGGAATTGTACGGTGTTCAGAAATTAATAAAATGTGTGCCCATAAAAGATCACTATGGGGTGTAATTAAAGAAAAAATGATAAAGTGCATTGCATTATTTTATTTTCAGTTACAAGACATTATAATGAATGAGGATTCTATTTTAGATATAGAGACCAAGAAGTTGATGGAGTATGTATATGTAGCTTTTTGACTCAATTAAGAATCTGAGGAGCATTGGATTCTATGATTACAACGATTATTATAATTCATATCCTAAAAATATTGGACCATTTACTTGTTTAATCATGATATGGATGGTAATGTGTTATATAATTTATGATTAGTTCCATATAGATATTTTGACTATAACTCTTTAATTAAAAATATTTTAGGACATATTATCTATCTTGTAGGGTAGAATATTTTATTAGGATTATAGAGTAAAAATCATGATCCTCTCATGATTTTCTAATTGTGTTTGGGATGATAAATACTCATGGAATCACCATATTGAGGGGGTTTTATGAATTGAAATTTAAAATTATATTTTTGTATTAAAATTCCTCGTGCATATTGTGGTGTTCAAATATGTATAATTCTTATAGAACACATTGGTAGAAACTTTTTAATTGTTTCATGATGGTGGATGATATAATGTGGTTAAATGTGTTTTTAAATGGTGGAAAACCATGACCACATAGTGGGATCATAATCAAAGTTGATCCCTTACACGTTAAACTCAACAATGAGTTATTCACATCACTCGTTGTGTGTGGAGACATGATAATATATTATTTTTTAGGTAGAAGAAACTAGTTTTTCATGTGAGTTATATATTAGGGGTATTAAAATGGGATTAAGCACAGTGTACCTGTGGATTAATCTCCACATCATCCACAATATCCATATTGAAATATTTAATATAAATAATCATAGTTAATAGATTTACATTTGATGTGTGGAAATTGTTGTATTGGTTTGGCCAAGAATTTTCCGCATCATCTATGATTGAGGGACACTATGAGACACGATTATGTTGGTAACCATAATAGTGATTTCGATAAATTGTTCAAACTGGTTATCATGTTGATGAATCGAATGATCTAGGGGTACTGAAGACCATTCTACCTATAATCTATTTACATTTTTGTTTTCACATACATTTATCAACATGGGATGTAAAAACTCATTTTTCACCTTTTTTTGTCCAAGAATTTTGGTTTATAGTAGAAATGATTCCATAACCTTTGTGTTATCCACATTTGATTAGGCTAACACTAGATTTAAAAAGGAATGTTAGGGGTGTGACCTAATTATTGGGTTATGTTGATTAGTTTGACTATTATTCTAATTCAACATACAACCAATTTAGGTCATGATCAAAATGAATTTGTAATATTTGGAGGAATATGTTAAAAAATATTTTTAGAAAAGCTTTATTTTCATTGATATGGATGAAAAACATTTATTTCTATTTAGTGAATTATTTCACAAAATGGATTAATGTTAATTAGATCCAATATTATTATTGTTTTCTAGATGATGCCAACATCAACAATGATATCAGTAAATTAGCTTACATGGATTATGTGAGAATTATTGGATTTTTATTTGAATAGGGTGAGGTATTACTCACATGATATTGAATATAGTTTAATATTGATTTATAGACTAATTTTAATATAATTTTCATGGTCATTTGTAGGATAAAACTTTTAGTTTTAGGGATTTTCAGTTCACAATTTTAACTAATTTGAAAAATAATTCTATTGAACTCAATGTTTCTACTTGGGTTGATTTTTTGTTATTTTGTAAATAATTGAAAAGGTTATTTATATTATTCTATGGATTGTTATAAATTAAACAAGGTGATGTTGACAAAAACAGTGTCCACTCCACTAGATAGATGATTTTTTTATCAATTGATGTGTTCTTCCATGTTATCTACGAAAGATCATTCATTAGGATAAAATATTATATGGGTAACAAATGAATTTATCTAAATGAAGCCATTTATATATCTCCTCAAGAATTTTAATTAGTGGTGACTCTCTTTAGAGTAATGATTCTATTGTATATATTCATGCGGTTTCTGAATTCAATGTTCCAAGAGATTCTGTATTTGTTTATGGTATTTTATATTAATGAAATACGACTTTATTAAATGATGAAGGAGGAACATTTGGGAAATTTTACAATTTTACAATATATGCTTCAACTATATCAATATTATAGATTTTTTTATTATTTTAGATGATTGGGGTATAATTATTATCTCTTGTTGTGTATTAGGGAGGTTTGATTATTCATCATTGGATGATCGAAACAATATTTTATTAGGAAGTTCACATGAATTTTGTCATGGTGTGATATTTTCTGGGCCCAAAAGGTTTCTACATGAGGATTTTAACCAATATATCTATAATCATTAAACCATTTAATACACCCAATAATATGGATGAATAATTTATATGGAAGTAATGGTGATTAAAAATGTTTCTGTATCTCTAGGATAAACTAATCAGTTCTTATGTACATTAAGTTATAGATTAATGAATTTTATTTTACTTTTATTTCAATTATTCATATAATATTTTCAGATATGTGATAAAAACTACAATGAAGTTCTTCTTTATTAGTCCTGAAGAGTGGACACCCATCAATGTAAAAATTCCACCCATGGTCTTGAGAATGTTTAAGTAGTCTTTTCATTGCATTTAATGAGGAATTACCATATTAAAAAATTATTATTATTTTTTACAAACTAGATGATAACACCGTAATTCTTCTCCAAGATGGATAAAAGTATCACTCAGTGTATGTGAATATTTTAATACATTATTATTAATTTTATATTTTGTATAATTTATGTAAATGTGGTCAGTAAAACAATTCACGTATATATAAGATGAATGTTGATTTTTTGGGGGTCAAATCATATTGAATAATAAAATAGGTTCATTCCACATTTCACCTATAAAAATATAATGTTATTAGTGGCGTTTTTATTTATTTAATGATAGTGGAAAATTCATTGGATTACTGGGTAAATTAATATCAACTAAAATATTCTAATGTATAGGTATTTAGAAACCACTTCATTAATGGAAAATGTTTGAATAGACTCATAGAGGATGGTGGATACTATTTTTTTGGGAAGTTTTTTTTTCATGAGTAATGAAAGAGAAAATAATCCAAAAGTATTATATCCCTCTATTGGTAGTGATATCAAGTATTTACTAGATGTAAATCACATTATTTAGTAGTTTTGGTAGCCCAAAATAAAAAATTTAATGGAGGAGTTCATTTTTGGATGCCCTGGTTTTTAGTGGATTAAATAATAGAATCCAGACCAATATAGTTTTGTATATCCCTTAGATACCCCCTAGTATAACTGGTAAAATATTTTTATATATTATTTTGATAGGTTTTATACTTAGGATGTGGAATATATAACACTATCCGGGTTTTTGAGTATTTTTTTAAAATATTTTCGAATCTATAAGTGAATAAGGAGTTTAATGTGGTGGATTCATTAGCATAGCTATATATTGAATTAGTATTCATGATTCAAAGAGATGAAATTATAAGGAACATTGAACGTGATCCCTACTTTACATCATGGGTTTACAAAGGGTTACAGAATGATTTAGGTTCTTATTTATCCCATATAAAAACAATAACAATAAAATGTATGAGTAAATGGAGTATACAATTACAAACTGAAATGATATTATTTTATATTTTCTTCATTTTAGAATTTCATAACTGAAAATCTATCACATAGTTTAGCATGATTAAAATAATATTTCTCACTTATTTATTGTAGTGGACCATTTTAGACATTACAAGAGAATCTTCATAGAAATTTATACACTAATATGTTTGGGGAGTCAATGTTAATTATATTATTATTGGTGGTGTTTGTGAAGGATAATATATAATTGATTATAGAGTGGATGAAAACTACTCTAAATTACAAGATATCATATAAAGATCAAATTAGAGAATTGGTGGTCTTGTGTTCATAACCATTTTTTCATATAAGATATTTTGTAGGTTCCCATGAGGTGGAAATTATTACACATGATTAATTGGATATTTCAATGTACTATAATGGATTAGTGTGGATGCATTTAACTAAACACTCTCAGTTTAGATTTATTTAGTTCACTACATCTTCCAAATATCGTATATTCAAAAGAATCAAAAAAAATTCTCAAATTCCATTGAATGGGTGTCGTTAGATATTAACATTGATGAAACCTTCAAATACTTACTTATATAGATTATGGAATATTAGGGGAACATGGTTTTAGGTACTTAAATTACGCTAATTCATGTTTTATAAAGGAATGGTGGTTTTGGGGAATGTATGTGGGATCATGATTCAATGAAGGTATTTTAATTCTATATTTTTTTGATACTTTATACTTGTTTAATAGATAAAATTTTATTTTTAAATATAGTAACTATCTATATTCATTCTATTTAAACTATTTTTATTGTCTTGTATCATTGTGTTATTTTGATATCAATATTCCCATTTTTGTGGAATCTCATACGATAAATGATGTTCTAATGTTTTATTTGATACCGTTTTGATTTTTTGATAATAAAGGAGGTGAATAGTTTGATTGGTATATAATTTAGAGCCCCCAAAATTCATGATTCTCATCATTGGGAGTTTTGAGGTGCTTTAGAAAGAAGTAATGATTATATAGGTGATTTAACGACTATAAATTTTAAAATAAAAAGTTTCATTCACTATATATTTATTTTTTCCATATTTAAGAATAAATCACTTACAAACTCTATAAAAATTTGCACTATTCTATTACATCAACTTTGAACAATACATATAAATGATAAAAAACTCTAAAAAATTAAATGTAATACATTGAGATGAAAAATTTAAATATTATTAAATGAATTTGAAAACCCATAGGTTCATGATCTTCATGAAAAAAATTATGAACGACACTATAAAAAAGAAAAAGATGTTAATTACATAAATTCAAAATTTTAATTTAATTGTATGTAAATTTTTTAGATTGAAAGAATTATATAGGAAATAAGGATTATTTATAGCATGCTTAATACTTTTATAAATATTGGAGTAATTATATAGTAATAGGGATATAATGTACCCATTTAACTATAAACATAATCATTTGGAGTTTTAAAATGTCTAAAAATTAATATATAAAATGGTTAAATTAATTAAATATAAATAATATAAATATTTTAAATGATACCCTTAATTATGTAACTCAAATAATAAGTATGTATAATTTATTTTCATGAATGTATGAAATTTTTTCATTACAAATAATATTTAAATATTATATTTTATATTTTTGTTCTACCACTTTTATAAATATAGTTGGGAAGAATGGATATTAGTTTGAAATAATAATAATAATTTTATTTTAAATTAAATTTTATATATTTTTGAGATGAATATTTTTAAGAGAATATAGATATATATAGTTTTAAATGTTACAAATAAATTAAAAAATAATTATAATATAAACACAATTATGAATTTATAGAACATTTCACACAACATAAAGTGTATTTAATGAATAAAACACATTTGAAACTAATAATATTTATTTCCAAAGCTATATATACATATTAAAAACTTATGTTATTTATATTTCCTAAATAATAGAATATATTTTATTATTCAAATTGTATAAAATACTTCCTAGAATATATTCAGTTGTAAGTTTTTAAAATATAAAATAATCTTATTTATTAAAATCAAACAATAATAAATGTTAAATGAATCAACCATATTAATATTCTTGAAAATAAATAATTAAATAATCCATATTTATTACAAATACATTGGTACTCATTAGATATATAGAAACCACTTATCCACACTACTATCCTAACATAAAAAATAATTGATTTTATAACTATATAAAAAATTATCTATGTAAACCATTCTAGTCAGGTTCTTATATTATTATTTTTACCAAAATAACTTCTTTATAATCATTATAATCAATCTAATGAAGTCATCTAAAATAATATCGGGTTTTAAAACACATGTATTTTCATTTTGATTACCCCTTGTCCCCAACTATAATGTAAGTAATCCCAAAAAGTAACATGAAAAAATAGATTGATTATAATTTATTATTTTTTAAAAACCGTAATATTTTCTTTCTTTCTTTTAAACTCGTTTAAATACATCATTCAATATTTATAGTTTTATATTACTGAGTTGAATGATGTAGTTTTATTTTCCAATAATTCCTTTCATGAATATTATTAAAAATGTTCTTTATGTTCTTATATATCATAAAGAATTATGTAAATTTATATCAATAATTTAGGAATGATAAAATAAGAATTATAATAATGACATTAAATGTAATCCATCAATGTCATTTTCAACTATTTAAAACATGCTTATGAAGAGACACTAATTGATTTGGAATAATTTTGATAAATATTTTGAATGGTTGAAACAACTTATTTATTTAATTAAATAAATTAGATACTATAAATGTTATATATATTTTAGAAACCCTTCAACATAGAAAATCAATTATTACTCTTGCCTCAAATTGGATTTTGAGTCATTTACCAAGAAACCACAAAATCAACAAAAAAATAAATATTAACAAATTAAATGTATAAAACCAGATAATATAATGATTATAAATATTAAATAATAATTAATTATTTTAAATCATGTTATTAATTAATTTTATGTTCGTATTTATTAGGATATGGGAGCATCTAAATCAGGTCAGGACAAGTGGTAAGGGTTTTTCCTATACATTCTGATTATTAAGATTATATTCTATATATCTCTATAACACTATATCTTCAATTTTCTCCATATAATTTATATTATTGCATTATTTTTTTCATATATGCATCGTCAATTTATACCATTCTATTATAAAATTATAGTTTGGGAGAATTCATACCTCTCTTGTTCATATTCCTATCATTTGATAAATATTAACATGAACACCTGAACAATTATATTTTTTCTTAATTATTATATAACACACCTAAATATATTTTTATAATTTTGTAATGAAATAACATTTTATCATAAAATATACAAGTTTATTTAATTTTTAGTTAAATTATTTTCTCTAATTAATTTTATTGTTTTTTCTAATTTCATAAATTGTATTTAAGGGAGTTAAATTTTATAACTTCTTCATCATTTATTATTATGATATTTTTATTCTATTGATATCTATTTTCATGAACCACTCACCATTGTTCACAATTAATTTTAGAGATTACATAATCCCTTTTTTCATAGGATTCTTCATGATAACTCACTCGTTAATGATATATTAATTTATTATGTTACTAATTACATTGTTATCTGTCTATTTAATATTTATGCTATATGTATGTCTTTTTTCAATGTTGAATAGAAATTAATTACATATTATGATAAAATATAAGTCCATAATTATAAATCATTCCAAATGACTGGGTACTGCTTTATATAATGTGATATCTTTATATATGGGAAAAGTGAGGTTATCATTCTCAAAACTATTATGACAGGGCATGATGATATTTTCAATGTCTATTATATATTGATGAATTAGTCGTGGGTTGTGAATTTTCTGGATTACTTATTATCATATGTTAGAGAATCAATTTTTTTATTCTCATTATTACCAATATCAATTGATATTTGGTCAGTTATGAAATGTTCCCAGTTTACATATTATGATTCTCTCTTTTTTTCAATCCCAAGAAAGGATTATTGACTTTTATTATTTCCCACACTATGTATATCATTATTTATCACCTTACATAAATATTGAACATTACAATTATTCTATGTATCTCCGTAAGATATCTTGGGAGTTATATTAGTATAATTATCACTAGGAAAAAAACCGAAACTAGGAAATAAACATTTACATATTTATTTAAAAATGATTTATTAGGTTTCTAATCTCCAGTACGTTTTTACATTATAATTTTTAGGTTTGGTTGGTTAATATATATCCTAATAATGTTGTAATATTATATGTAAAATATGTGAGTGACAATGGTTTGTGACTCATAAATGTGTAGTAAATGTTTTGGATTACATTTGTGATAATTATAGGAAAAGACACCCTAAATAACCTAGATAAAAAATTATGAAGTCATTAGTCTGGAGTTTCATGTATTAGTTTTTCTTAATCAATAATTTATCTCATATATGAGTATTAATTTAGGTCTTATCATACTCAAAATTCCACGATTTCATTAAATATTAGTAAATATGTTGAATATTAACGACTATCTACATAATAGAAAATATAATGATGTATAGAAAATGTTACCAATTATGAATGGAGTTGGAGATGAAAATTTCTTAGTAGTACAATATAAATTGGTTCATTGAATAAACAAGGATTTAAATCATATTTACCACCTAGATAATTTCAAGAAGTGTTAAACTGTGGTGAAACCCTTTATAACATAATTCCTAACCACATTTAGGGGATCATTGAATCTCAACAGAATAGTAAAATGGATACAATACAATGAAAATGTGTTTATTCACTTTGATGTGATATGAATTAGTAATTAACCTTATTTTAAAAATAATGGGAAAAATATTACTAGTTGTTAATTCTAAATACCTCATTTCCTAGAGGTTGGAATATTGATAGAAACCCCATGTTGTGTAATTATTATCTCTTAGGTTTATAACTCTTCCCCATATAATATTTTTTGGAAAAACCATCTAGAGAACATATTTATCCGATCATAGGTAGAAATATTTTTTTTCTAGTAATGGGACATTTAGTCATACATTTGTCCAATATGATCTTTAAGGGATTATACTACATTCCATATCCCAAACAATCCTATGATTGAATATGAGTGAAAACAAAATTTTAAATCTCCTTTGTAATCTCGTTATCAACTGTAGATATTAATGCTTTATAAGGAAGAATATTTTTCTCAAAATTTTGATAAAATGTAAAATATAATTCTTGAATAATGACCATTTTTATAGAATATATTGATATATTTCTCTAAATATTACATAGACATCCTCTTAACAAGGAGGTGAAGTTTTATATATAGCATTTAACTGTATTTGTGATCATATCACAGAGTCACTATAGAATATAATATTTTGAAATATAAGAGTTGAAAAAAACCAAAATAAATCTTGGAAGTGGATTTTAACTTCTTTATATCTCTCTATGGAGTTACAAATTCTTTATATTTAAATAAATATATTGATCAATGAATCTATTTTTTGATTATTGTAATTTTAAAAATATCATGGTAAATATCAAGTATCACTTACCATGGAATGATGAATTGTTTTATTAACAACATGGATATGAGTAATTCCCAATGATATATCATTGATTAGGATATAATCTACTAAATCTATAAAAGGACATTACCAATACATACATTTATACAAGATATGGAAACTACGAGTTCATAGAAATCCCAATAAAACTCGTTAATGACATAATAATATCTATACTCATTATTAATAGTTTCTTTAGATATAACCTTGAAAATTTTATTTTGACTTTATTGACGTCATTCTCATATATTTGAATTGTAAGGAATTTTATGGAATATTATATTTTTATCAATATTATAAATTGTCTACAATATATAGTACCTATGACTTCTAGATAATTAACGTCACAATATTTTTTTATTTTATCACAAGAACAAATCTGTAATAGATAATTCAAAAATCAATGAAATTGATGATTTTCCTTGACCCATATATTTGATAGAGATTCATAGTTTATTTATAGTAACATGGTGTTGACACTAATGACCAACGAGAATAGGTTTTTTCATATTCAATAATAATTTAATGAAATAATAATGTTTTTTAATAATGAAAAATAATGATTCAGTATATTATGCCGAAAAAAATTATGTGACAACGGAAAAATTACTCAATGAAATATTTAGAGTTGGAAACAATAATCTCCTCACTGAAATTTTATGAAATTATCATTTATAAAATAATCAAAATATATATTGATCATGATTTTTTAAAATATATATTCACACAAAATGATCATAACATGCCCCAACAATAATCACATCACCCTATGGTTTCTCAGTTTCTCCTCAAATGTGTAAGAAAATAGAAAATCATAATTTTCATTTAGTATACACATAAATAAGAAAATATCGTATAACCTCATCTATGATCACTTTTTAAAGGAATATAATAATCACAAATAAGAAAAATAAAGACATCTGAATCACTAATAATGGTACAACATTATAACATTCTGAATGGATTTCTCCAATGTAAATCATGTAAAATCGTAAGATGGATCAATAGAATGATGATGAGAAAGAAAATAAGGTATATGAAAAAAACATAAAATATAATAGATCAATATTGATAAATATTTAGTAATATGATGTGGAAAATGATTATGTGTGCCAATAAAACCAAGTAAAAAAGACAACGATGTTAGTTGATTCATATATTTGAATAGACTATATCTACTTGGTGAAAACAATGATGTATAAATACATTTGAGAATACTTAGTGTCAGATAATATATAGAAATATATTTTTTAATATATATAAATGACGTTAGTATTATGACAATTTGGGGTATAATTACATAAAATTGGGGTGATGATTCGTCCATTTCCCATAAAATTTAAAAAATGAGATAACATGAATATATAAATTTTCATTAGTCCTCTAGGTATTTACAAATGATAAAGTTTGATATGGGTTTTAGCAGATCATCTTTTAATTAATATTCACTTCATTGTCCTTAATTAATATTTATCACTAGACCAAATTTTGATGATATATCTTAGAGATGTAGCGAGGTTTCATGGAACACCACTATTGATTAAGTCTTATTAAGATTCTATGTCCTCATAAATTTTTAAAATGAGAACTAAATATTTATTTAACAATATATTGAAAATAATTGATGATTATAAATCCTATAGTGATGGAAAATATAAATGGACCATTCGAACTATAGTGGAATTGAATATAGAACGATCAATAGACATTATGAAAAATTTTTATCCACAACATCCTTCGATTGAGTTTTTGTAAAAACATACCTTCTACTCAAGAATTTAGATTGATCTTTATAGATACTCATATGCGATTAAATTATGAAACACGTTATTCTATGATGAAATTGGGGAAAATAATATATTAGGAATTGAACTAGTGGAATATACGCTAAAGGTAGTCAAAGTTCATTAAATATACCTTAAACCAATATAGATTTCTCATAAAAGATAGACTACAATAATAAATTTAAAATAATTTTATAAGATGCACATTTTATATTTTTTCAAATATTGTTATGGAATATATATATATGAGGTTTGGGAATATATGTGTGATAATTATTATTTACATTGTCCCTTTGATTATCCAAATTATGTAACATCCAAGGTAAATAAAGATTACAAAATGTTCATATTTATTAACATTTTTTAATTAAATACTGATTTTAATTTAAAGAGGATTCAATGTTATATGGAATACCAGAACTGAAATAATTGGTTTGTCTAATACCTTATGTCGCAAACAATGCTGAGTCGTACTGAAAATAATAAAAATATAATATTATTATTTTTAATTATTGCTTAGTCCTAGTCATGGTACTAGAATGAATGAACAGAACTAACTATAAAATGAATATAAATGTTTGTTAAATGTCTTTAAATTTATCCAACAAATTATAGAGGCTTTGAATAAGAATGAATCTGATCTTAATCCGGAAAAACAATAATAATTTTAAAAGGTTGGTTTACCACTTTTTACTGGAAAAAACATTTTATATATAGTTATTATCACATTTATATGTTCAATTTTACCAAATAAAATTATTCTTTACAATTTGAACATAAAAATTTACTTTGGATGAAATTTTTGAATTTTTCTATTAACATTCATTTTTTAATGAATGGTGAATAATACTACATTTTAATTCAAAACTACCCTTTAATCTAATTTTTTATATAGTTATATTGTATTATTAATTGGATTTTAAGTTTAATTTTATAATTTTTTAACCATTTATTCCAATTATGGTCATTATAAGTAATTTAATTCTTAAATTGGAAATAAACACATGTTAATAATTGGTTAGTTTTTACTTCTTATAAACATTATTTTAGTTTTGACAGTGGGAATTCATATCAAATTAATCCGAGAAACTTCTATGTATTGAAATTTTAAAAAGGGATTCCATATTTCAAATAATGAGGTTGAAATTGTGTAAATAGGTAACTTTTATTTTTAGACATTATGAATAGTAACTTCAGTAAATATTTTATTTACCATAGTTAAAGTGTAAATCTAGAAAATAAGGGTAAATAAATAATATTATAATAATATTAAATTACCTATAAAATTTTCGTAACCCTATTGGATGAGATATGACTCACCATGGGAATCCTTGGGTAAATTTTAGGAACCCATGGAGCCACATGAGTTTGATAATGACATTTAATTATTTTCAATTCAAAGTTAAAGAAAATATAACATAAGAATTTATCTTTCACTAAAAAATATTTATATGGGGTTACATAAGTGATCTATTAAATTATAAATATTCATTTGAAATCAAAAATTATTTCTAATATTATGGTATTTTACTTATAATTATTATACATACCATAAATAAATTTTATTTATGACAAAATGGTGATGTAGTGATTACCTTATTAATGAATGATTTGAATAAACAAGATTATAAATATTAAAATAAATTTATTCATAAACTTTTTTTGGCATCCTATAATTATCTATAAGAAATTTACATTATATATTCATAATAATGATTTTCTTTGAAGTAATCATGTTTTATTGTATTTTTTAAAAAGTCATGATATGAATAGTTTCAAAATTGACAGAATTCATATTTAAAAATATAATATATTTTATTATATATTATAAAATAAAAAATCTAATATTTGGAAATAATTTTATTATAAGTCTCAAATTTTATAAAGGGATGTTTATTTGGATATTTTTAAGGATTTATTAACCGTTTTGATTCTCAAGGTGTTAAATGATTTTAAAAAATGGTAAGAGTAAATAGGGGTTAAATAAAATATATAAGGATCAAAAAATATCCTAAACATATAATATAATTATTGGATGACTTTATATACACATATATTCATCTTACCATCCAATTTAATGTGTTTTGGAACTTTTTAAACGAAAAATAATATCATAATAATATAATAGTTTCAATGTTTTTTAAATAGCCCCTTCTCCCTCTTATAAAAAGCCACCACCTCTAACACATTACACACACCTATCAATCCTCTTGGATCATTGATAAACTAATCCAAAAAGCTCCCAATATCCTCTTATTCCTCCAAGAATGTTTTACATATATAGAAGGAAATTCAAGAAATACTTTTGTCTCTAATCAAAGAGAGTTACACGTTTTAAGAGGTAGTGTCTTCTCTAAAATTCCATTCCCTTATTCTACTTCATCGCTTACTATTCCATTATTTTCATTGATTACAAATAAAAAACATAATCCTCAACATACTAGGACATTATTATGATAGTTTTTAAAACTACACCTACAGACACCTCCTTCTAATGGATTTAGAACATATTGTTTCTATGGACGGTAGACAACTGCCTCCCGAAACAATGATTGTTCAATAATATTCTACCACCACTCAGGGTGGTCATTATGATAGAACTAAATTTATAAGATATAGATTATTTTTATATTGTATTTATTCTTATATAATATTTATTTAAACCATTCTTATATGATTTTCAGGATGTGTAAACATGATAATTTCATTTTAGAAGCACATACTACCACCCCCTCAAAATGATACGACTCATTCATTCCTTACATGTAATGTTTAAAGGATGGTGTTAATGAAAAATTATAACATATATAAAATATGATATTATACTGGAATTATAAGATACCGTTTTATCATTAATTTTTCACTCCGTTAAATATAAAATAGAAATGAAATTAGCCTTCATGCGGACGTACGACTTACCGTCTCGATGAACGACGCATTTTGTTTCTTATCTCCAAATGTTAATGAATATTATAAATACATACATAATGGATATATATGATATGTATAGGAATAATATTCTAGAGATAATAGAATTTTGACCATAGGGAACAATTGTAATTATAACAAGATCATTTTCGACTCAAGTACCCAATATAGACAAAATGAGCCATATTAACTTATATAATTTTTTAATTTTTATAACATGGTAATAAGTGATATAAAAGGAATAATATATTAGAAAAAATATTTTAAATAATATATAAATATAATTATGTTTATCAATAAATAATAAAAAGGAACGTAATTAATGAATTAGACTCATGGTAAGGGAACCTTTTACCCACTTTTACTCAAAGGCTTCGTTTATGTTATATATTTTAATTTCCAATATCTTATATTTGGATATACTATTCTATATATTTGATGCTCTAATTTTTTGTCTAAGTGATTTTATATTGTTTTCTCTCTCATCATCTCATTTTTTGATTTTTTTATGTGACGACGTTAGGCTGTCAAATTTTTGTAAGGGGTTTCATCTCAATAATCTTCATTGAGGGATATTTTGATTTATACATGACCTTATTTTATACTATGTATAATCCCCTTTGACATTTAATTTCATTCACAGGGAATATTTTTTTCTACGTAGAGTTTTATTAAATGACAAAGGGATTGTTTATTTTTTTCATACGTAGTGGTAAAAAAATTTCCTCTACCGCAAGCATTATATGATATTTGGAATCCTCTACAAGACATAGTGTTTTTAAAAGAAAAATTACACACCATATACCCATTTAATAAATTTGGTATTAAAAATGGTTTAGGGAATTCATTGATTATGTCAATATCTTGAAATGATATATCGTGATTAAAAATTGTAAATATTATCTTTCATTTATTCTTGTTTAATGTTTTATGGTTAGGTTATGGTTCATGGTAACTGGTTACGTATAAGAGTGATTCTATGATAAACATATGGTGGGTGATCTAGATATTTTGGTCCAATGCATTGGGTAATGTTAATATGGTACACAGAAATGTTTCTCCTAAAACATTTATGGAATATACTATGATGGGTATTCCAAATGTAACTCCCTATGTAGATATAAATAATACAATATATGTATGATATAGATTCACTAAGATAATATTATGATTTGTGTTTACTATGTGTTATTCATAAATATTTTGAGATCATGAGGTATGTTTAAGAGCTTATGATTTGTATGTATTGATGGACTAATGTTTTCTTTCTTTTTTATAACCCTTACTGATGTTTTTATGCTCATCCCATGTTTTGGAAAAAAATTCATAGTGTATAAGGAAGTGTAAGAGAAAGAAATTATTAACAATGTTTTATATCAATAAAAGAAATCTTGTTTTATTTAAATAGTTTTATTTTTTTGGAAAATTTTAAATAGAGTAGATGTTCCTACATTGTAATATTGAGTTATAATGTAATGGTATGTCTAAATTCTATAATACTATAAACCTAAAAAGATCCTCAATGTGAATTATGGACTTAAGTCAATAATATTTACTATTTAAGGCTGTGGCCTTAACAATTAAATTTATGTTTCCATTAATTGAAAATACTATACATATATCTTCTCTGAAGTATATAATGAATTACACATATCCATCTTAGTGAAATAACTACAATATCAATTTTATATAATGAATCTAAATGTGATGTAGTTTGTACGTTATATCTCTTATTATGATAATCACGTGGGAATAAGGGATCATAGAAAAAATGTTCTAGGAAATGTGATCAATCAATTTTTTTAAGGTACTATTAATAAATAGTGTGTATAAATAAGATTCATGGGAATCTAAAGATGTTGTGTAAAAAATACCCCCAATATATTTTCATTCTTGTTTTGAGGTTAAAATTACATGGATTAAATTTCTGAATATATAAATAATTAAAAACTCCAACTTTTCAGTATGCAATTTTTCATTCACTGTATATGCATGTTATTTTTATGTACTTGTCAGCTACAGTGTATAATAAAAAACGAAATTTTCTTCCATCAACATAAAACATTAGATATAATGGATATGTAATCTCTATAAAATAAAACAATTAAATTAGAAAAATAAAAAAATGTCACCAGAATAATTGGGAAATCTATATGATCATAGTATACATGAAGTTTTACTTGCATGAAAATCTTTAAAAATAAAAAAATATATATATAGTCTATCATCATTTCATTAATCCAAAGTAATGATATTTGATAAAAAATGATTTCATGAATAATTAATAATATCAGAGATATTTAATAAATTCATTTCAATTTCCCAATCATTTGGATAATGAATAACCATTTGAATTGTAACCAAAAAATATATAGTGAATTTTTTTACAATTAATATCAATAGTAGTTAAAAAAACAAAATATAAATATCATCATTATATAATATTATTTCAAAAAATATTTATTAGAAATAAAATCTACGTATATATTTTAATAATGTATGCTTTAACTTATTTTGAATAATTTTAATCCTTCATAATAAAATTGAAATTTTAGATTTTGGTGAATATATAAATATATTATGATAAAATTGATCTCAATTTTGGAGTCATCGCATAAAAACTATCTTAATGTTAAATTTCATAATATTTCAAAAGAAAATATTTTTTGTGAATAAAGAAAAATTTACTTCCTAAAAATACCTTATGAATCATCAAATCATAGTGATATAAATAAAACTCAAATATTTAAAAAATGTGAATAATATAAAAATTATGTAATGAGTAAAATACTAAATTTAATATAATAATGATAATTTCTAATCCCATAAAAGAGTTTTATTAAATCAATATATTATTTGAAAAAAAAATCTTTGATTCGTCAAAATTTATATAATACTTTCAATATTACATTTAATTTTGTTTTCATTTAAATTTCACATAAACCGATATTAATTTTCAAAACAAGAATAAAATTCAGAATAATGAAAACTATCTATATTAATGTGTCTAAATATTAAATTAATATATTTATTATCAAATGATAACCCTCTCAGTTGTATTTGTAAGCACCCATCATCCACCCTTTCCCCACACATCAAAAAACACATTATATTAGTAAATATTTAAATGCACAATAGTATGAATTTTCCTATAAAAATTAATATTTATATATTCAAAACAAATTCCCTCCCCAAGGTATATAAACTTAATTCAAAATAGGTGACTCAATGTAAAATTTTTATGCTTCAAACCGAATAAATTTTCATTTTTGAATAAAATCTTACCCCTATGTATTATATGTAATCAAAAACATAATTATAAAATATTTTTTTATTTATAAAAAAATTATTTATAAAACCGAAACATAATTAGTTTTTTTATTCTTCTAAACAATTTTAATAATTTTTTTTCGAAGTATTATACAACAAAAGTGAATGATAGTGGTTTATTTTTCACTTATAATATTTATTGATAATATTAATATTATATTTAATTATGTAATATATAATCAAAAACAAAATATTTTCATATTATTATATTTTTATTATTATATTAGATTTTTTAGAAATTATTAATACTAAATAATTTTATTCATTTTTATATAACTAGATTTATATTATAAAGAACCAATTATTGGTTTAATACTATTTTGTCAAATTTTTTGAACTATTCAACTCATATACTTCTACGATGAAAAATAATATTTTATTTTATTTATAGAGAATATAGAACTATTTTAAAATATCCTCCAACCATTGTCATTGCAGCAAAACATATTCAGATTCTTGAACTAAAAAACCATAAAAAGATCAACAAAAATAATTTTGTTTTATTAAATGGAAAAAATTATAATATATAAATTATAGAAAAGAAATTAAAATATAGAAGGGATAAAATTACTTATTTAATTTACATAACATAATAATTCAGGTGGTTAAAAAACTATCTAAATAAATTGTAGACTTGATTTAAGGGTTCTCTACAACTCTTTCTCATTCGTAGGGTAATGTCTTCTTTGATTAGTTTAAAATCTATAATTTTTTGAATCTATTAATTATATTGTTTTTATGTTCTTAATAAAAATATTTTTCATATTTTCAGTTTTATAATATCGTTATTTTTAATTTTTATTCATATAACATTATTTTTCTTTCCCGTATTTATATTAAAATAATACTGATAATGTGAGTAGTTATATTTCCTCCCATATTTCAAACTTCCCCCCATAATCTAATTATTTTCCATCCCTTATTGTCAATATGTTTTCATTTTTAACATAATTTATATGGTATTTTTAATTTTGGGTAAAATCTATGATCTATTTCTTTTTAATTATTTCTTCAATTTTATTAAATTGTAGATATGGTAGTTTAATTTTAAATCATTTTATAATTTTTTTATTATAATTTTTTTTCCATTTTGTTATATATTTTTCTCACTAACGTTTCATTTTATAGTATTTAATTTCTAATATTATTTAATCCCCTCTTTTTTAGAATTCTACAAGATACCAAATTAGTTAATGATTTATGAATTTATTATTGAACCTAATACTTTCAAAATGGTTTATTTTATTTTTATGCTTCATATATATTTAGGTTTTATATAAAACACTTAGTCATGGAATATATAATTATTAATTGGAATCAATTTATAGAAACAAAAAATATTTGGTTATATTATATATCTATTGATTTCATCATGTGTGGATATGATATAGTAAATTTTTCGATAACCTTTTTAAGGGGTTTGATGTTGTAATCTTTCTCTATTATGTTTCAACTTCATAGTCACATGCCTTAAATTTTTTTCATTATTTTTTATGTTACAATTTATTTTTCTCATTATTTCTTTCATATAATGAAATTTTATCGTAAATTTCACATTTCTATATGATATTTTATTATCCTTTTTTATGATTCCATGTTTTAATTATAGACACTTATGTAATTCCATCCTATTAGTGTCATGTTCTATACCATTATAAGTATTTTTACCTCACCCCAAATTTTTATGTCCCTGGTATATACCATGTAGTAATAAGATTAGTTTTAGACCTAATATGATGTTATGAAGATGGATTGAAAATATTGCAAATAAAATTTATTATTTTTTGGATTTATTTAATCAACCAAAGATACTAAACAACCAAAATATTGCCTACGATTATTTATAATTTTATTAAAAATGAATAAATATCCCATGTATGATTTGTGGTTAGTTATAAGTTACATTAATGGATGAAAATACTAAATCATGGGTTATAAAAAATAATTCCATAAAATCTCTCATTGATCCTTTATTAGTGATCAAGTAGTAAATATTTTTCAATATGTTGGACTTAAAAAGTTATTCATAGAATAATTATTATATATTAGACATTTTAATATGCATTATATTAATGATTCATGATAACAGAAATATAACCATGATGGTTAGTGGGGGTAATATTGGTATTATTTTTGGCCGTCTAATGGGATACCCGAGTTGTAGTTTTAAGCCATCAGTTTTAAAAGTGTTTATAATTATGGAATTATATTTTTTTTGATTCAATATTGTTTTTATATTTAATATGAATGTGAAAATTATAAATATATATTAAAATTTTAGGCGTATTTTATTACTCTACAAAATTTAATTTTTTTGGGGAATTTCATTATAATGAGTTACATTATTTTAGAATTCTCTATAATGTCCTCAAATCTGAATAGAATTTTTTTGTGAGATATTAGGGGGATATATGTGAAATTGAACCCTTTTTTAATTCATTATAAATGAACATAATTTATTTTAAAAAATTTCCTAACACCTTGGTTTATTAAGATCTCATTTTTAACGAAATATAGGTTGGTTTCTACATTTTCAGTCAGGTTCATATTATTCCTAATGGAATATGGTGACCATGAGAATTTATATAATACCATATAGAACTAATTTTACCAGTATTTACATTTGAATCTTCAAGAGACTTAATAATGATGGATAAGGATTTATTGTATGTTTTCTATAATAACATAAAAATTTGAGAATTAAATCATGATTCCATATTGATGAATTGTGGTATAGGGTTGTAACATATACCTTTTAAATATGTTTTGTGATTTTTTATTGTCATTATAATATCTATTTCTCATAAATCATTTTTATTAAATTATTGATAAACTTAACATTATTTTTTAAGTAAGTATATAATTAGTGTAGCATATAAAATTCATGGACATGTGTTATTTTGGTTAATTTATTGTGGGGATTCAACATGAATTAATGTTATAATGTATGGTAACATGGGATTACATAAAAGGGTAAATAAAATAAAATGGATTTCTTTTTCTATTAACATCTGATCAAGAATATATGTAATGTATATTCTAATTTTTTTATATCATTAAATCCTTCATTGTTGTTTCCAATTTAATTAGTTGATTAAATGATGAGGATTAATTCATTATGTGGTAATAGTTAATTATTTTGGCTATATGGTTCGATGGAGTCTTGTTGAGGAAATTACCTAACCATATCTATATATTGGTATAGAGGGTAGTCGGTTTATTTTGAGTTTATAATATATTTTACTGGTTTCATTATTTATTTTTTATTTTATTTTATTTCTATGATCTATATTTCATTATTGGGTTGATTTGAGATACTAGAATTCTTATGACTTAAATATTTTGTTTTAATATTAATAAAATATTGTATGGTGGGATTATGTCTTTATTTTTACTAGTTTTAAGATTCCCTAAAGTTAGTGTGATGTGAGAGAGATTTAATTCCTTCTATAGATAATGGTTTTTTTATCTAGCATTATACTATCTAATTTTATTTTTTTCTATCGTTCTATCTTCTTAATTTTAATTAAGTATAGTTTTTATGGTTGAAGATACAATCATTATTGGTTATGATAGGGCGTGAATGGGATGTGGATGGTGTGAGTTGGAGGTTACAAAATTAGTTATGTAAATTTCCATTATTATTGATTGATTTATACTATATATGTAATCAAATAATTATTTTATGTCTTCTTTCACTCCCCACAAGTGAGGTTAGGGAAAAACCAACCTAGTGTATCTTTATAATCAAAAATTTATTTTTCTATTAATACATGGTCATTTTGTGGGTGGAGTTGAGCAGTATTAGATTGGGAATGATTTGAATTTTATAAGAGTAGTTGGAGTCTTATATTGGTCGTTTCTATATTAGTTTTGATAAACATGTGTTAACTCTTGTTTATATGTTAACATAATAATGCATGTGTTTCATTATTTTTCAAATAGATTATTTTCTTATATATTGCTTTCTTTATTATCATGGTGATTGATTTATAATCCAAAAATTGGAAATACCACATGTAATATGCTTTTGTAACACATTGTTCCAGTTACCACTCTATTCCCTATTTAATGTGGATGTTGATGATCACTCATGATCTCATCGCCGACCCAAGTGGAGTCATAGTGTTTCATGTCCTGAAAATAAACTGGAAACACGAGTATATAATTAAATTAATTGTGGTGTAATATTTAATATGAAATAATTATATAAAACTATAACATAGACATCCCAATATACAAACATTATTTAATTAAAACAACCATCATTGATATCTCACATAATCCAAAATCATAAAATAATGAAATATATTAATGATTTAATGTGCCATCCTACTTCATATAGAATTTAATAATCTATCAAAACTATAAATCCTCTGAATCCATCTAACCCCCATGTTAGATGAGCTAATACATCTAATCAAAACCTAAAACTCGATCGAATAATCTATATATGATTAATGTACCATGGATGATTCAGAAAAAATCAGTTCCCCACATAAACCCTCATATCAATGTTGATAAATAATAACAAATACACTATAAATGTAATATAAAAAATTATTAACCAACTCATGATGTGGTTGATATATCGTTAGAAACCCCAAGTTGTGTAATTATTATCTATTAGATATATAACTCTTCCCCATATAATATGTTTTGGAAAAACCAACTAGAATGCCAATTTATCCTATCTTAAGTAGAACTATATTTTTTCCATGGAATGGGACATTTAATAATACATATTTCCAATATGATCTTCCGGGGATTAAACAACTTTCCAAATACCTAACAATCCTATGATTCTATATATGTGAAAACAAAATTTTGAATCTCCTTTTTAATATCGTTATCAAATATGGATATAAATGATTTTTGAGAAAGAATATTTTTCTCAAATTTTTAATATAATGTAAAATATTATTCTTCAATACATTAACATTTTTATAGAATATATTGATATATTTCTATAAATATTACATTCAAATCCTCTTAACTAGGAGGTGATGTTTTATATATAGACTATAACTGTATTTGTGACCATATCATAGAGTCTTTATAGAATAAAATCATTTGAAATATAATAGTTGAAAAAAAACAACATAAATCATGGAATTGGATTTTAAATTCTTTATATCTCTGTAGGGAGTTCAAAATTATTCTTATTAAAAAATACAGATAGATCAAAGAATCAATTTCTTGATTATTTTAATCTTAAAAATATCATGGTAAAGATCAAGTTTCCTTTACAATAGAATGATGAACAGTTTTATTAACTAAATGGATATGAGTAATACCTAATTATTTATCTTTCATTAGTATATAAGCTACTAAATCTATAAAAGGGTATTACCAATATATACATTTATACAATATATGGACACTATGAGATCATAGAAAACCCAATAAATTTTTTTAATGATATAATAATATCAATAGATATGATTAATAGTTTCTTTAGATATAACCATGGAAAAATCATTAGGACTTTATAGATGTCATTATCATATATTTTAGTAGTAATGAATAATATGGAATATTAAATTTCAATCAAAATGATAAATTGTCTACAATATATAGTACCTATGACTTCAAGATGTTCAACGTCACATTCTTTGTTTATTTAATCACAAGAACTCAATTAAAATAGATAATTCAAAAATAAATGAAATTAATGATTTTCCTAGACACAAATATTTGATAGAGATACATAGTTTCCTTATAGTAACATGTTACTAACACTAATCTCCAAGGAGAATACATTTTATCATATTCAAAAATAATTTAATGAAATGACGGTGTTTTGTACTAATGAAAAATAATGATTCAATATATTCTGACTAAAAGAATTATGTGACATGAGAAAAATTACTCAATGAAAGATTTAGAGTTGGAAACAACAATCGCCTCACTGAATTTTTGTAGAACTATCATTTATAAAATATTTGATATATATATTAACATGATTTTTTAAAATAAATACTCACACTAAATGATCATAACATGCCCCAATATTAATCACATCACTCTATGGTTTCTCACTATCTCCTCAAAAGTGTTTGAAAATAAAAACTCATAATATTCATTTAGTATATGCAAAAATAAGAAAATATCTTATAACCTCATCCCTGATTACATGTTAAAGAAATACAATAATCACACATAAGAAAAACATGGACGTTTGAATCACTAATAATGGTATACCATTATAACATTCTGAATGGATTTCTAAAATATAAATAATGGAAAATACTATGATGGATCAACATAATGGTGATGAGAAAAAAAAGGTATATGTATAAAGGAAACATAAAATATAATAGTTCAATATTGATAAATATTTAGTAATATGATTTGTAACATGATTATGTGTGACAATAAAACCAAATAAATGGACAACTATGTTAGATGATCTCTTTTATTTGTATTGTTTATATCCACTATGGGAAAAAATGATGTATAATGATATTTGAGAATACTAGGTGTCAGATAATATAAATAAATATATTTTTGAATATACATAATTGAGGTCAGTATTATGACAATTTGGGGTATAATGACATAAACATGGGGTAATGATTCGTACATTTACCATAAAATTTAAAATATGAGTGAACATGACTATATAGATTTTCCTAAGTCCTCTAGATATGTCCAAATGATAAAGTTCCCTATGGGTTTCGGTAGATCATATTTTAATGAATATTAAAATCATAATTCTTAATGAATATTTATGACTAGACCAAATTTTGATAATATGTTACAGAGAAGTAGTGAGGTTTCATGGAACACCACTATTGATTACATCTTTTTAAGATTCTATGTTCACATAAATATTTTAAAGGAGAATTTAAAATTTATTTAACAATATATTGAAAATAAATGATGATTATAAATCCATGATTGATGGAAAATATAAATGGACCATTGAAACAATAGTGGAAATTAATATAGAATGATCTATAAACATTAATAAATAAATTTCTACAACATCTTTTGATTGAGTTTTAGTAAAAATATACCTTCTACTCAAGAATTTATGTTGATCATTATAGATACTCATATGAGATTAAATTATGAAACACATTAATCTATGATGAAATAGGGGAAAGTAATTTATTATGAATTTAACTAGTGGAATATATGCTATTGGTGGTATGATTTCTTTAACTATACCAAAAACCAATATATATTTTTCATAAGAGATACACTACAATAATAAATTTAGAATATTTTTATAAGATTCTCATTTAATGTTTTTTAAATAACGTTGTGGAATATATTTATGAGGTTTGGGAATATATGTTTGATAATTATTATTTACATGGTCCCTTTGAATATCCCAATTATGTAACATCCTAGGTAAATAATGATTATGAAATGTTCATATTTATTAAAAATTTTGAATAAAATATTGATTTTACTTTAAAGGGGATTCAATTATCGATAGAATACCAGATATGAAACAATGGGTTTCTCTGATATCTAATGTCGCACACAATGATGAGTTATACTAAAAAAAATATTAATATAATATTATTATTTTAAATGACAGGTTATTCCTAGTCATTATACTACGAGGAATGAACATTAATAATTATTATATGAATATACATGTTTGTTAAATGTCTTTACATTTATCCAATAAATTTTAGAGGATTTAAATAAGAATGAATATGATTTTAAGCATGAAAGATACTAATAAATTTAAAAGGTTTTGTTACCACAATTTAATGGATTTTTTTAAAATATATATATTATCTTATTAATATGTTAAATTTTACAAAATAAAATTATTCATTAAAATATGAACAAAAAAATTTACATTTGATGAAATTTTGTTATTTTTCTGGTAACGTTCTTTATTTAATGAATGGTGAAAAATAATACATTTTAATTCAAAACTACCCTTTAATATAATTTATTTATATAGTCATATTGTACTTTTAATTGGTTTTAAAGTGTAATTGGATTATATTTTTACCCTTTATTCCAATGTAGGTTATTATAAGTAATTACATTCTTAAATTGGAAATAAACACATGTTAATCTTTGGTTAGTTTTTACATCTTATAAATATGGTTTTAGTTTTGACAATTGGAATTCAATTTAAATTAATCACAGTAACTTTTGTGTTTTTAATTTAGAAAAATGGAATCCATATTTTGAATCAGGAGGCCCAAATTGTTTAATGGGTAACTTTTATTTTTAGACATTATTAAGTGTAACTTCAGTAAATATTTTATTTACCATGGTTAAAGGGTAAATCTTGAAAATAAGGGTAAAGAACTAATATTATACTAATATTAAATTACCCAAAAACATTTCCTAACCATATTGGATGTGATATGTCTCACCATGGGCATCCTTGGGTCGATTTTAAGATCCCATGGAGCCACTTGTGTTTGAGAATGACATTTAATTATTTTTAATTCAAAGTTAAAGAAAATATAATATAGACATATATCTTTCACTAAAACAATTTTATATGGGGTGTTTGAAGTGATATATTCAATTATGAATATTCATATTAAATTTAAAAGGATTTATTATTTCATGGTATTTTATTTATAAATATTATACATACAATAAAAAAATTTATTTATGACACAACGGTGATGTAGTGATTACTTTACTAATGAATGATTTAAATAAAGGAGATTATAAATATTAAAATAAATTTATTCATAAAATTTTTATGTAACCCTAGAATTATATAGAAGATATTTAAATTATATATTCATAATAATTATTTTTTGATGTAAAAATGTTTTCATGTATTTTTAAAAATGACACGATATGAATAGTTTCAAAATTGACATAATTCATTTTTTAAAATATAGAATATTTTATTAAATATTATAAAATTAAAAAAAAATAATATTTGGAAAATATAGTTATTATATGAATCAATTTTTATTAAGGGATCTTTATTTGGAGATTGTTACTATTTTAGTAACTGTTTTGATTCTCAAAGAGTTAAATGTTGGTAAAAATGATAAGAGTAAATAGATGTTAAACAAAATATATAAGGATTAGAAAATATCCTAAACTATAAAATTATTATTGGATGACTATATATAGAAATATATGCATCTTATCATCTACTGTAATGAGTTTTGGAACTATTTAAACTGAATATAATTTCATAATAAAATAATAGTTCCAATTATTTTTAAATAACCCCCCATACCTCTTATAAAAGGCCACCACCTCTAAAAAATTACACACACCTCTCAATCCCATTGGGCCATTGAAAAAATTATCCAAGAAGCTTCCAAAATCCCCCTCTTCCTCAAATAATCTTTTACCTAATTAAAAGGAAATTCAAGAAATTGTTTCGGATCCAATCAAGGAGAGTTACACATTTTAAGAGGTAGTGTATTATCTAATATTCTATTATCTTGTTCTACATCTTTACTCCCTATTCCATTATTTTTCATTTATTACATAAAAACAACCAAATCATAAATATACAAATACATTATTATGATATGTTTTAAAACTACACTTACAGACACCCCCATCTAATTGATTAAGAACATATTGTTTCTATGGACGACAGACAACTACCTCCCGAAACGATAATTGTTTAATTATCTCCTACCACCACTCAGGGTGGTCATTATGATGGAACTATATTTATATGATATATATTATTTATATATTTTATTTATTATTCTATAATTTTTATTTTAAACATTCCCTTATGATTCTCATGATGTGTAAACATGATAATTTCATTTGAGGAAGTGCAGACAACCACCCCATCAAAATGATATGAATCGTTCATGCCATTCATGTAATGTTTAAAGGATGGTGTTAATGAAAATTTGTAACATATATAAGATATGATATTATACTAGAATTATAATATATTTTTGTATCATTAATTTTTAATTACATTAAATATAAAATAGAAATGAAGGTATCCTTCATTCATACGTAAGGATTACCGTCTCGATGAACGGTGCATTTCATTTTTTATCTCCAAATGTAAAGGAAAATTTTAAATACATATTTAATGGATATATATGATATTTACATGAATAAAATTCTAGATATAATGGAATTTGGAACATAGGGAGAAAATGTAATTTTAACAAGATTATGTTTGACTCAAATACCCAATATCGAAAAAATGGACCATATTAACTTAAATAATTTTGTAATTTTTATAAAATGGTAAGAAGTTATATAAAAGGAATAATATATTTGAAAAAAATTATTTTTAAAGTATAAATATAATTAATTCTATCATTCAGTAATAACAAGGAACATAAGTAAGGAATCAGTCTCAAGGTAAGGGAACCATTCACGCATTTATTTTAGTCAAAGGATTCTTTTATGTTATCTATTTTAATTTCCATTATCTTATGTTGGGATATGTTCTTATATATCATTATTGCTCTACATTGTTTTCCAAGTGATGATATAACATTTTCTCTCTCATTATGTCATTTTTTTAATTTTTCTGTGATATCGTTTGGATGTAAAATTTTCTTAAGAAATTTCATCTCAATCTTCTTTAATTGAGGCATATTTTTTATTTATACACGACTTGATTTTATACGGTTTAGAAACCCATTTGACATTTAATTTCATTCAAAGGGAACATTTTTTCTATGTAGAGTTTTATTAATTGGCAAAGGGATTGTTTCTTCTTAACGTACATAGTGACAACAACTCTTTCCTCTACCACAAGCATTATTTGATATTTGTAATCCTCAACAAGAAATAATGTTTTTGAATGAAAAATTACATACCATATACCCATTTACGTATTTTGGTATTAAAAAAGGTTTTGTGAATTCATTGATTATGTCAATATCGTGAAATGATATATCATTAGTGAAATATGGAAATATTATCTTTCATTTATTATTGTTTTATGTTTTATGTTTATGTTATGGTTCATGGGAACTGGTTACGTATAATAGTGGTTATGCGATAAACTTATGGCAGGTGAGCTAGAGATTGCTCTCCAATGCATTGGGTAATGTGAAGGTGGTAAACATAAATGTTTCTCCTAAGATATTTGGGGAATATACTGTGATGGGTAATTCAAATGTAACTCACTATTTAGCTATAAAAGATAAAATGTATGAATGATATGGATTCACCAAGATAATATAATTATTTGTGATTCCTATGTGTTAGTCATAAATATTATGATTTCATGAGGTATGTTAATGAGATTTTGTTTTGAATGTATAGATGGACTACTATTTTCTTTCTTTTTTTATAACCCTTACTGATGTTTTATGCTCATCCAATATTTTGGAAATGTTTTTCACATGGTATAAGGAAGGGTAAGAAAAAAAATTATTAGCGAAGATTTATATCAAGAAAAGAACTCTTGTTTTATTTAAGGAGTTTAATTTTTTAATTAAAATTTTGGATATAGTAGATGTTCCAAAATTATAATATTGAGTTGTAATGTAATGGTATGGATAATTTATCTAAAACTCTAAACCTATGAATATATTCTATGTGAATTATGGACTTAACCCAATAATATTTAATATTTATGGCTGGGGCCTTAAAGATTACTTTGATGATTCTATTAATTGATAATATTATACATATATCTTATTTGAAGTATATAATTAATTACACATATCAATATCAGTGAAATATCTATAATATCAATTTTATATAGTGAGTCTAGAGGTGATTTAGTTTGAACGTTATCTCTCTTATTATGATAATCAAATGAGAATCAGAGATCATAGCAAAAACGTTATAGTAAACATGATCAATCATTTTTTTCAAGGTAGTATAGATAAATAATATGTATGAATAAGAATCATGGGAATCCAAAGTAATTTTTTTAAAAAGGACACCCAATATATTTTCATTCTTGTTTTTCTATAAAAATTACACAGATTAAATTTATGAATATATGAAGAATAAAAAATTCCAACTTTTCAATATTCACGTTTTCATTCACTGTATATGCATGTGATTTTTATGTACAATGCAGCTACAATGTATAAGAAAAAACTTAATTTTTTTTCATCAACATAAAACATTACACATAATGGATATGTAAACTCTATGAAATAAAAAATTTAATGTGGAAGAATAAAAATATATCATCTGAATAAATGGGAAATCTATAAGATCATAGTATAGATGAAATTTTACTTGCATGTAAATATTTTAAATTATATATATATATATATAATCATCATTTCATTATTCAAACGTAATGGACTTTGATAAAAAATGATTTCAAGAATAATTAAGAATATCAGGGATATTTAATGGATTCATTTCAATTACCCAATCATTGGGATAATAACTAACCATTATAATTATAACCAGATAATATATAGTAGAATATTTTTTTAAAATTAATATCAATAATAGTTAAAGAAAATAAATTTAAATATTATCATCATATAATATTATTTCTCAAAATTTTTAATAGAAATAAAATTTATGTATATATTTTAATAACATAGGTTTTAACATATTATGATTAATACTAATTTTTTATATTAAAATTTTAATTTTTGAATTTGGTGAATATATAAATATATTTTTATAAAATTGATCTAAATTTTGGAGACATCTCATAAATAATATCTTAATGTTAAATTTCAGAATATTACAAAAGAAAATAATTTTTTGGGAGTACAGAAAAATATAGTTTCTAAAAATACGTTAAAATTCATCAAATCCTACTAATATAAATAAAACTCATTAATTTAAAAATGTGAATAATATAAAAATTATTTAATGAGTAAAATACTAACTTTAATATAATAATGATCATTTCTAATCCCATAGAAGAGTTTTTAAAAAAATCTATACCTTATTTGAAAAAAATTTGTTTCGTCACATTTTATATAATATTTTAAATATTACATTTATTTTTTTTTGCAATTAAATTTCATATAAAATGATATTAATTTTTAAAACACTAATAAAATTTAAAATAATGAAAACTATCCATATTAATGTGCCTAAATATTAAATTAATAATTTTTTTTATCAAATTATACCCCTCTCAATTGTCTTTGTAAGCAACCATCATCCACCCATTCCCCTCACATAAAAAATCATTATATTTTTAAATCTTTACATGAATAACAGTATGAATATTCCTATAAAAATTAATATTTATATATTAAAAAAATCTCTCCCAAAGGTCCATAAACTCAATTCAAAATAGGTGACACAAAGTGGAATGTTTGGGGTTTAAACCCATTGAATTTTTATTTTTGAATATACTCTTAACCCTATATAACATATGTTATCAAAAAAATAAGTATAAATTTTTTATTTATTTATAAAAAAATAATTTATAAAAATGAAACATAATTAGTTTTTTTATTCTTCTAAACACTTTAAAAAAATTAGGAAGTATTATACTAAATAAGTGAATAATAGTGGTTTATTTTCACCTATCATTTTCATGGATAATATTAAAATTATATTTAATTATGTAATATATAATTAAAAATAAAATAACTTCATATGATTAATTATGTAATATTATAATTGATTCTATAGTATTTATATTAATACTAGATAATTTTATACATTTTTATACAACTAGAATTACATTATAAAGAAACACTTATTGGTTTTAAACTATTTTGTTAAATTTATTGAACTATTGAACTCCTATACTTCAACGATGAAATCAAATTTTTTATTTCATTTATAGAAAATATAGAAATATTTTAAAATATCCTCCGACCAATGTCATTGCAGTGAAACATATTTGGATTCCTGAATTGAAAAACCAAAACATGATCAACACAAATAACATTATTTTATTAAACTGATAAAAATTATAAAATATAGATTATAGAGACGAAATTAAAATGTAGAAGGGATAAAATTATTTATTTAATTTACATAACATAACTATTCAGGTGGTTAAACAACTATCTAAATACATTTTAGATTCGATTTTAGTGTTCTATAACACTCTTTCTCCTCCTTAGGGCAATGTTTTCTTTGATTACTAAATAAATATATCATTTTTTCACTCCATTAATTATATTTTTTTTATTTTCATGATAAATATATTATTGACGTATAAAATTTTATTATATTATTCTTTTTAATGTATATTCATATCTTTTTATTTATCTTTCCCATATTTATATTTAAATAATACTGATAATGGGAGTAGTTCTATTTCATCTCCTATTTCTAATTTTCCCCTTATAATTATGATTTACCTTACCTTATTATAAATATGTTTTCATTTTAAACATAATTTATATGTTTTATTAATTTTCAGTAAAATCTACGATCTATTTCTTTTTAATTATTTTTTCATTTTTATTAAATGTTAGATATGGTAGATTAATTTTAAATCATTTTATTAATATTTTATTATAAATTTTTTCCATGTTGTTATATATTTTTCTGACTAATGTTTGTTTTTCTAGTATTTAATTTCTAATATTACCTAATCCCCTCTTATTTGGAATCATACAAGATACCAATATAGGTAATGATTTATGGTTTTATTATCAAACCTAATCCTTTCACAATGGTTTATTTTATTTTTATGGTTGATATATATTTATGCTTGACAGAAAACAATTATTCATAGAATTTTATAATTATTAATAGGAAATAAATTATAGAAACAAAAATATTTTATGTTATATTATATATCTATTGATTTTATCATGTGTGGATATTATATAGTTATCTTTTTCAATAACTTTTTTAAGGGGTTTGAAGTTGTAATCTTTCTCTATTATGTATCAACTTCTTGGTCGCGTGCCTTCAATTTTTTTCATTCATTTTTATGTAATTTTTTTATTCTCATGATTTCATTGAAATAAGGATATTTTACGTTATATTTCATATTTCTCTAAGATAGTTTATTATAAATTTTTATGATTCCATGTTTTAGTTAGATACACTTATGGAATTCTACCCTATTAGTGTCATGTTATATACAATAATAAGTATTTTTACCACACCCCATATTGTTTATGACCCTTGGATATACTATGTATTTATAGGATTATTTTTTGATCTAAGAGGATTTTATGAAGATGGATGTAAATTATTACAAATAAAATGCAATATTTTTTTGGATTTATTTAATCTACAAAAGATACTAAACATTTAAATTATTTCCTATGATTGTAGATACATCTGTTAAAAATGACGAAATCTCACATGTATGACATGTGGTTAGTTATAAGTTACATTAATGGATTAACATCCTAAATAATGGGTTATAAAAAATAATTCTATAAAATATCTCATTGATCCTTGATTAGTTTACAAGTAGAAAATATTTTGCTATGTAACAGACATAAAAATTGAATCATAGAATTATTTTTATTTATTAGAAATTTTAACATGAATTATATTAATGTTTCATGATAACAGAAATATAACCATGATGTTTTTTGGGGGAAAACAGTGGTATTATTTCTTGGGTGTCTTATGGGATGCCCCATTTGTAGTTTTAAGTCCTCATTTTTAAAGGTGTTTAGAATGGTGGCATTATATTTTTATTGATTGATGTTTTTTTCTATATAATATGAACGTGAAAATTCAAAACATATATTAAAATTTTAGGTGTAATTTATTATTCCAAGAAATTTAATTTTTTTGTGAATTTCATTATAATGAGGTACATTATTTCATAATTCTCTATAATATAATCAAATTTGAATAGACATTGTTTGTTTGATATTAGGGGGATATATGTTAGATTGAACCTTTATTTTTTAAATTATTTTTAAAAGAAAATAATTTAATTTAAAAAATTTCCTAACACCTTGGTTTTTAAGATCACATTTTTGAAGAAATATATGTTGGTTTCATAATTTTCAGTCACATTCTTCTTAATCCAAATGGAATCTGGTGACCATAGGAATTTCATTAATACCATATAGAACTAATTTTACCAGTAATTACTTTTTAGCCTTCAAGAGACATAATTATGACAGATAATGATTTATTGAATGTTTTTCATAATAAGATAAAATTTTAAGAATCATATATTGATTCCATACCGATTAATTGTGGTATTGGGTTGTAACATATCCCTTTTAAATATGTTTGGTGATTTTTTAATTTATTATTTTCATTATAATATTTATTTCTCTTAAATCATTTTTGTTAAATTATTTATAAACTAAACATTATTTTTTTGAAGTAAGTATATAATTAGTGTAGCATATTAAATTCTTGTAAATGTGTTATTTTTGGTAACTTTTAAGGGGGATTCAACTTGAATTAATATTATAATGTATAGTAACATGGGACTACATAAAAGGGTAAATATTATAAAAATGGATTTCTTATTTTGGTAACACTTGATCAGACTATGTAGAATGTATATTCTAATGTTTTTTATATCATGTAGTCATTAATTGTTGTTTCCAATTTAATGAGTTGATTAAATGATGAGGATTAGTTCATTATGAGGTAATAGTGAATTAGTTTGGCTATATGGTTCGATGAAGTCTTGTTGAGGCAGTTACCTAACCATATGTGTATGTTGGTATAGAGGGTAGTATGTTTATTTGGAGTTTATAATATATTTTACTACTTTCATTATTTTGATGATTATTTTATTTTATTTCTAGGTTCTATACTTCATTTTTAGGTGATTTGTGATACTAGAATTCTTATGAAATCAATATTATGATTTAATATTAACCAAAAAATATAAAGTGAGATTATGCCCTTATTTTTACTAGCTATAAGATTCCCTTAAGTCAGTGTGAGGTGAGAGTGATTTAATTCCTTACATAGATAATGGTTTTGTTTTTCTATCATTATACTATCTAATTTTATTTTTTATCTCTAGTTATATCATCTAAATTATGAGGAAGTATAGTATTTTGGGTTTAATATATAATCATTATTAGTGATGATAGGGTGTTGATGGGATGTGGATGGTGTGAGTTAGAGGTTTCAAAAAAATTTATATCCATTTCCAGTATTCTAGATTTATTTATACTATATATGTAATCAAATAATGATTTGATGTGATTTTACACTGCCCACACGTGAGGTTCAAGGAAAAAACAACCTAGTATAACTTTATAATCAAACATTTATTTTTCTAGTAATACATGATCATGTTGTGGGTGGTGTTGAGTAGTATTAGTTTGGGAATGTGTTGATTTTTATAAGAGTAATTGGAGTCTTATATTGGTCCTTTCTATATTATTGTTGATAAACATGTGTTAACTATGGTTTTCATGTTAACATAATAATGCATGTGTTTTATTATTCATAAAATAAATTGATTCTATTATATATTGTTTTGTTTATTATCATGGTCATTGATTTATAATCCAAAAAATAGAAATACCGCATGTAATATGTTATTGCAACACTTTTTTTCAGTTACCACTCTATGCCCTATTTAATATGGATTTTGATGAGCACTCGTGATCTCATCTCTGGACTAGGTGTTGTCATTGTGTTTCATGCCATGAAAATAATATTTATCAAAGAGTATATAATTAAATTAAGTGTGGTATTAACATTTAATATGAAAAAATATACAAAACTATTAACATAAACACCCCAAAATACCAATATAATTAAATTAAAACAACCATAAATGTTATCTCACCTAATCCAAAATCATAAAATAATGAAATATATTAATGATTCAATGTGACAGCCTAAATCATACAGAATATAATAAATCATCAAAACTATAAATACTCTGAATGCATCTAACACCCATGATCAATGAGCTAATACATATAATCAGAACCTAAAACTCAATCATATAATCTATAAATGATTAATTTACCATGGATGATTCAAAAAAATCAGTTCCCCACATAAACCCTCATATCAATGTGGATAAATAATTTCAGATACACGATAAAATTAATATAAATTTTTTTCATCCAACTCATGATTTGGGGAGTTAAAAATTACCTTCTCTCCACCAACACCAATACCCAAAAGAAAATAAAATCATATATATATATATATATTCCTGATTAAAAATATATTTCTAAACAGATGTCCCAAAGTGACCTGATTGGAAATAAATCTAATAAAGGGGGAAAACAATATCCCTATGAATACAACATAATTTGATTAAATATTGATGCATGACTATTGAAGTGCATGTTAAAAAGAAATAATAAATTTTCATAATGAATCATAGTGGATGACTGGGGTCATCTCACTTGAAGAGCCTTTCAATTTCTTCACTTTCTTTATCTGAATCACCCATTCTACTTCTTCTATTATTTTATGTAATTAATTAAAGAATGAAAATTGTATTTGTTGGTTAGGAATATTTAAATCAAATGACATGAAAAAATAGTAATTTTAATTAACATTCAATTTCTTGATATAGTGAGATACGGAATAAAGGACATGGTTTTGGATTCAGTTTTGGATTCAATCATTATTCTACATTATATTTTTTATTTTGGTTTAATAATCCAAATATGAAATATTATATTTGAAATAATATTATTTATTTAAAAAATATTAAATCTTCTAGATTTAAAGAAATATTAATTTCACATCCTTATACAATCAAGGCAGATAACACACCTTGGTCTAGGGTGTTCCATCTTCCAAAACCCATCTCTATCGATGTTTCTTCATCCATTAATTATCTCAACACTTTAGTATGAAAAGGTAACCAATTGAGAAGGGGAATAAAGATTTAAATAAATGAATATAAATATTTTGAGTTTCATATTATTTTATGCTAGTCACTAAATCAGGGACATTCAATTCACTGTGAAGGCTACTCAAATCTACCAATAAAATAATACAGAATTTAAGGAAAATTAATGAATTCATTGACCTCCCTAGGGCCATGCCTCAGGGCCAGCCTCATATTTCTATGAGTAAGAGATAACATGCTATATGGGAAAGAGTACAAGGATAATTAAATAGAATAAAATTAATGATTGAATAAAATTAAAATGATTTTGATTAGGAATAAAAAATAAATTTTAAATAATGGGGTGAAAGAATAAAATAATAGTATCAAATAAAATTGGGATGAGAGAGAGAATATTAAATAAAATATTTAAAATATATAATTTATAAATAAATTTAATTCAATAACAATATTAATTATTATCATTATAACAATGAAGAGAAGTTTTTTTAGAGGAAAGACACATAGATGAATTTTTTGAAAAAAAATATTATTATATTAAAAATTGTAATTATAATAATAATAATTTAATAATGATTTGAATATAAATAATATTAATAATAATAGTAATACTTATATTAAAACTAATATTATAATTTAAAATAATAAAATAAAAAATGAGGATGGATTGATGAACAATTAAATAAAAATGCAAGAATTATTTTTATTAAATCTAAATTAAAATAATATTTTCAATTTTATATAAAATATACATGTAAAATATCAATAAATAGGGAATAAAATAATAATAAAAAATGGGGGAAGAAGAAGAAGGTGCAGAGTGTCTCATTTGTGGAGATATCCTTCACATTGGATGACAGATGGTGTGTGAGGTTTTAAAAGGAAGTTGTTACATCCTTTTGTAGGAAAAAATTTTCATTCGAATGATAATGCATGTTATCCCCATTAAATGGAAAAATTTCGAATTTTTTACTTCATAATAGTTGTTCCTAAATGTATTTATTGGATATCCTTTACATTTTTTCATATTTTCTAATGTTTATAGAGTGTTTTTCTCGTTTAACTCAGATAAGGTTTTCTTCTGAGACAGACTCTCCACATTCCATATCATTGGTTTCCCATGAATTAATGGCCTTTAAAATGTTAAATTAACATGTGGGATCCTTCATTAATGTTGTTAATAAATTTTATGTTCTTATCTCCTCAAAATTTCATCAAATCGTTTCCATCCATTTTGGATATATAGTCCCAACATAAAAATCTAGAAATCTGTAAACTGTTTTCAAGGACCAACTTGTGATCTCATTTTAGGCATCCAAATGGGTTATTTATCTCCTGGTCCAGAAGTATTAATTGAATAAAATGATTCATATATTCCTAGAAATAAATTATTTCATGATTAGATTATATAAATAAATTTTTATGTCTTAAATTATGAAATAAAATAATAATGATAAAATCCAAAATATTCAATTATATCCAAATAAACTCAAAAAACAACTAAAAACATAAAATCTAGGAATTGACCTTAAAATAGCAGTTTTTTAGGACTGAAAACATTGAAATTGAAATTAAAATTATTTTAAATATTTTTTCAAAAAATTACCCCACACATACACATTCTTGTTTCCAATCATAAAATATCAAAATTTAAAATTAGAGGCGGCCTTTGATAACATCATTCTCAATCAAATATAATATAATTAAACAATCAACAATTTCTAATCAAATTATCAAATGTCACATAAAATATAATATTTTTTTCTAATTTTTTTCAAAGAATCAATGAATTAGTGTATTTTAATTTTCCCCATTTAAAAATAAAGGAACTTTTCCTTTCATTCATTCATGATCTTTAATTCATTATTATTTAACATGCCAAATAATGATCAACCCCAAATATGAATTTTTCTATCATGACTCATGATATAATTTATTTAGAGTTATTTTAATATCATGAGAACATTTTATGTATCTATAGGATATTGAAATAACTACATTATCCACTATTTAAAGTCAATACACATAATATCATGAGAACATGCAATAATGGTTCCAATGTATCGAAGTATTGTGGTTGGGAGGATTTGATTCTTTAAATATTAGGGATAAAGAAAAGAGGATTACATACTAAATTAAATTTATTGATTTAAAAAATTACATATCAATGGAATTATCCCATAAAATGAAGAATCTCCCTCTTCCCTCAAGGCATGAAATGAAAAGGTCGGGAATAATGAATGAATAATGAATGATGTGAACCTTATTGAATTTTCTATACTCATATATTTATTTTTTAATTTTTATTTGTAGTTTTTATATTTTATTTTATATTTATTTTTCTAATTCTAGGGATAGGATAATATCAAATCCACCACCTTACCACATTTGATAAATATAATCATTCTAGTGGTTGTGATTTTTTAATCTTATAAGTCACAACCGATTCCATTTTTTCATTTTTTTTAAAAGGGAAAACAATTATATACACTGAATGAATAAAAAACAACTCTTTATTCCCATAATATCACCCACATACTTACTATTTATAATGTAAATCATTACATCCACTATTAATCCCTTCACCCCTACAATTTAATTTAAAAATATAATTGAAATAACTAGAGTAGAGTACTAATGGATAATGATGGCTTGAAATATGGATTATCCTAATATATTTCATTCATAGTCTCCATGGGATAAATAAGTGTTGATGTAATGCTTTTATTTTAAGGATATGTGGTTTATCAATATATTCATAAATATTTTTAAATATGTTTTTTTAAATTTATAGCTTTTACAAGGTAAAATTGATGTTCTAGAAGGGGGATGGTACCAATATAACTCCTGAAATATTCTAAAAAATAAATATAAAGTATTGGTCATATATATTATATATGGAATGTTAATATTCTATTGGAAAATAACTTATTTAATTATTAATAATAACAATTCAATATAGATTAATTTTAAAAATTAAATGCCTAAAAAATGATGGTTGGGAAATTTCCATTACATGAATCAAATAATTTCATCAAAACAGGAGTCGTGATTTTAATATATATGATTCACTTTCACAATTCAATTATACATAATGCAGATTTAATTTAAATAAAATTGAAATAAAAAACATTGAATAATAGGATTCCTAAGAAACTCATGTAACCTAGATTACTTATGTAAAAAATAAATCCATTTGTGGCATGTAATTTAATCATTAATTATCAAAACAAGTTAATGGGAATATTATAAGAAGTTAAAAAAAGAAAAATAAAAAGTGAACTCCCTATCCCATGAAGCTTAATAAATATTATTCCTTCTCCATTAATTTTTCTTTATGACATTATGGAAATATAATATAAAATTACACCATTTTAAACAATTATCATGTCATTAATGATAAAAATGATAGAATGGGGTGGGATTCATAAATCATAACTTCATTGAAAATAAATTAATATAAATATTCATTGAAAGGAATTGGAATTCATAATTAATGGTCTGATCTTCCATGTGGGCCCTATATTTTTACTACATCTAGAGGGAAGTAGAAGATTTCATTTAATGTGTGAAGGTTTATAAATCTTCTTCGAATTGAACCACCAAATTTGTATTTTACAAGCTTATGCTCCATCCTTGTTCTTGATGAATGATATATGGATATACTATAGTTGATATACTACCTAAATAATGAGGTATAGGTTTTATGGTGGGGGTAAGTTGAAGTATGAATCATCCCTCTTATTGGTTTCTACTTGTGAAACCTTATTATATTAAAGTGTGGACTTTATAGGTACTACATGAATCTAATAACCAAATGGGAAGTAAAAATTTTATTTCTACCTAAATAAAATTTTATATTTTAATAAAATGTTTTCCCCTTTAAAATGACAAGCCACATTTCTGATTACTTAGGATCAGCTACATGGATTTACTAAAGGTTCTCCTCAAATGTTTGTTAGATGAAAATAGGAAGTTCTGTGTATTTCTCCATGGGTGAAAGTGTAGGTAATTCATCAACCTGTAGGGAATAAAAATGACTGTCTATATCTATATACTCAAAATAGTATGGAGTGATGCACAATTGTATTTTAATAAAACTAGAAAATATAGTTTCAAGAAATGTTCAACTCCCTATGTTTTTTTAGGTTCCATGAATGCCTTAGTGGAAAGTTCCCTTTAGAGAAGACACTTAATTGATGGAGGTAGGTATTCGGGCTCCTCCGTTTTACTTCATACTCTACCACATAGGTTGTGTATTCCTCTAATGGTGATAAATCTTATTCTTTAAAAGGATTGAGGATATATAGAAGTTCCTAACATTCATTCTGTATATAATAAAGTTCTTTCTTGATCTTACACTTGTATCTTAGAAGGAATGTCCTAGTTCTATTCCTGCTTAAGATATAGAATTGATTTATATTATAGTTAAGATTTCGGTTTAGGTTCAAGATCAAATAATTATTCATTGATGTTTTCAGTTTTCTATTCAATTATATAGGGATATCTTTCACCTTTTCATAATAATCTTGAATAACATACATAATTTTTTTGATTTCCACTTACCAAAGAAGTATTCTTCTAGAAATTATCCTGAAATTTTTTAGGGAATGAGGATCTCTCTTCTCATGTCTTGGTCACTTCTTGATAGAATTCTAGGTTGGGTTCCGAATTTTTTTTGTAGATACAGGGTTAATCTTTTAACCACTAGTTTCTTGAGGTTCTCCTTCATATCATAGATGAGGTCCTTGAGTTCCTATTCTTTTAAAATTTGGATATAGTCTTCATTGATATTTTGATTCCATAATGAATCTCCCTCTTATATATAACATGGTGATATTTCTGCTTGTTCTCACACATGGGAAAAACTATTCTATGAATTAAAGAAATTATTGTTGGAAAATATCAGGGATATAGTTATTTTGGATTTTTATAAAGGAAGTAAAATCTATTTAAAATCGGAAAATAGAAAAATAAATGAATAAATTCATAGGTGATAGGAAATGGAAGTGTTTTTTATCAATTCCAATAATGGGAAATGAACAAAAGAAATATCAATTATTCCAAGTGTATCATAGTCATTGACCAAGGGTTTTTCACTCGAGATGACTTTCAATTTATTCACCTACTTTATCCAAATCACATATTTTAGTTCTTTATTTTTTGTATGTATTTAATGAAGAAATGAAAATAATTTTCATTTGGGTTTTTTAATATTTAAAGCACAATACATGAAAAAAGAGTTTTTCAATAATAATGAAATTTCTAGATATAATGAGTTAAAAAAAGGACTTGGTTTTGGGTATCATTTTCGGTTCAATAATTTTTCTTCTTGATATTTTTTATATTGCATTGATAATCCAAATATAAAATTGCATGTTTGTATTACAATTAATTATTTAAAAATTATGAAATCTTCAAAAGCCTAAGGAATCTCAATTAAACCCCCTCCTATAAATGAATTTTGATGATACACCTTGGTATATGGCATTCTATATTCTAGGAAAAGGAACTATCAATGTTTTTTCATTCATTGGTTATCTTTACACATTTTTATGATGAGTTAAGAAACCATAAATGGGAAAATATATTTAAATAAATGAATTGAAAGTGATTTAATTCCATGTAATTGTTGGGTAGTAGCTAAATATTGGAAATTCTACCCACCATGAAGTGTACAAAAATCTACCAAAAAATTAAAATAAACATTATGTAAAATTCAACAACAATTTGACCTCTCCTCAAGCCAATACTCAAGGATAACATCTTATTTCATTAAGAAAGAGCTCACATGGTGGAATAGATCCAGGAGAAGGAGAATGAAATAGAATAAAATTAAATAAAAACAAATGTAAAAATAATGTGATGCTGAATAAAAAATATGTTAAAAGAATGGGGGTGAGAGAATTATAAAATAAAATATAATCGAATGGGGATAAGGGAGAGTTGAAAAAATAAAATAAAATAACGAAGAAGTAAAGAAATGAAATATATAACTTAAAATAATGTTATAATAATAATAATTATTGTTATTATTAAAATTAAATGGAGACTTTATCTGGAGAAGAAGGGGAGATATCAGAAAATAAATTATTTAAATAAGAATTTTTTATTAGTAATAATAATTATAATAATATAATATTAATATTAATATTAATATTTAAAATAATAAAATTAAAAAGACAGATGGATGTATGATCTAGTAAATAAAAATGAATGAATTGTTTTTATTAAATCAAAATTAAAATTAAAATTAGAGATTAAAATAAAGTATATTAATAAAATAAAAAGAGAACAATAATAATAATAATAAATAGGGGGGAAGAATATTGTTCAGTGTGGCTCCTTGGTGGAGATCTTCTCCTTGGTGGTCGACTAATGGTGTGCGATGATTTTAATGGATGTTCTTTCCACATTTTAAATGAAATAAATTTCCTTCGAAATATCACACATTTTATTCTTATTTAATGGCTGAATTGGGGAAATGGTGTCTTAATAACGTTTTTCATAAATATATTTTTCATCTCTCCTATAAATATTAGAGTATTTTTTATGTGTAGAGAATGTTAGGTCCATTTTATGCTGGGAATTTATTCTCCCTATAGAGACTCTACAAATTATAAATGTCTGGTCTACCATGAATTAATGGCCCTGAAAATGACTGATTCATTCCTAGAATCCGTCATGTTTGTTATTCAACAATATCTTGAGCTCCATAACTCCAAATTTTAACATTGTTGGTGTGTCCAATCAGGCGATATGGTCCAAAAATTAAAAATAATCAGATCAATGATTAATTTTTAATGACATACTTATGAACAAGTATCAGGCTTCCATATTTTGAATTTTTATTTTGGATCAGGATTATTAATTCAATACCATGATGAATAGAATCACAGAAAGAAATAACTTCACTATTTGAATAAGTATATAAAATGTTATGGTCTGAACAAAAAAATAATTTACATTAGTAAAAATATATAATAAACCATTATTTTAAATTATTCTCAATATACCACTAAAACCATAAAATATGATAATTAAACATACTATAATAGTTTTGTTAATTATAAATTGATATTGATATTAAAATTATTGAAATTATTTTATCTTTCAATTATATTGGTTAAATATTTAAAACCCTATGTCCATACAGGTTGAACATTGAATAAGGTATTTGATTTTTGTTGTTGATTCATGTTTCTCCATCGAAGAATGTGGTTAGTTCATGAACCCTTGAGATTTATAATATAATGTTATGGTTTTTGATGTGTATTGTGGTTGTGTGTTGTGGTAGGTTCTCAGGTATGACTCAATATCTAAATGTTAAATTTTGTAGGTTCATGGATGAATTAGTCGTGGGTTCATAGTTTGGAGGGCAAGTCTTAGTTGAATCTCAGGATCACCTTGAGTGTGGAGCACCATTTAGTAAAACTTATAATTATTATAGTGTAATTTTCTATTATATTAATGGTTAAGGAAAATTGTGTGAGCTTCAAATCATACCATGTGGACTGTTGTAGAAGGTTACAATGCTAACCGCGTGGTGGGCACATTGTTTGGAAAACAATGTGGTCTAAATCTTCACAATGGGGTGTTTGAAGACCCTGTTAATGGGAATTTTGTCACATAGTTTTAAAAAATATGAATCCAAACCACTCACCCAAAAAAATAAAATTTATAAAACATCCTATATGACAATTTTGGGTTTTCAACCTCTATTTCCTATTTTTTTCACTAGAACCACCTCATTCGTTCTCTTCCTCTCTTATAATCATCACATATTAGGGTATTCCACATCGAGAGTATGAATTGAGTGTCTCTATTACAATAGAGATCATAAGGTGTGTATAAAACACATGTTTCTTATATTTTTTTTAAAACAATCTAGTTTTGTTATATTATTAGTTTAGATAATCTACCCCTTTGAGGGTGTTTCTGTTGTTTGTAATTTCCATCTGATTTAGTATGAATTTCAGGCCAATACATGACAAATGGGCTTCAATAATAATGTTGTATGTGTTTAATAAAACCTATGAAATGTAATTTACATATTTATAGTTATTTTATGGTTTTTCGAAGTTGTTCATGTCATATCAGAACCATAGTTAAATTAATTGAATAAATTTGATTTTATCTTTGGTAAATTCCATTTCTAATATTTCCTGAATTGAATTAAATTGTAGTTTTTATGAATATGATAATGGATGTCTTTGATAATGGGATGGTTTGGGGTGAGAATGGCTTTCTTTGCATAGGGGTTAAATGAAAACAAGTAATTAGAATAAATGGTTTTGAAATTGAATTTTATAGCCCTAAGTAATTTTGGAATGGGGTTTACTTATGGGTTTTGGAATCTTGATTTGTAAAATGGATTTGACCCTTTAATTGAGTTTACAGAAATTAAGAACATTTTTTTAAAAATAATGAATTTTTTTTTTAGTTTTTTTTGTGAAATTAATATGTGATTACCAAATAACCACCATATAATTTAAAATGTTGATCTTTGGTTATGAAATAAAATTTGGACCCGTTAGTTGAAGTGAATCGGTAAATGAGGTTTATCAATTCAAAATATTTATAGTAAATAACATATATGGTGTTTCCCTTAATATCATATGAATGAAATCCTATATAATAAATCCTAAAATTTGGAAATAATTTAATGAGATGATGATTAAAATATATTAATTAGTTGTGCTATTTCATTTTTGTTTCTCAATTTTAAATTCATGATTAGTAAATGGTTAATGAGTTTTCCTTATTTAAATTTCTATAATGGTTGAAATTAGATGGGTTTTATCCCATGAAATTATTTTTGGATATGAAATAATTTTATTTCCTTGAGTGATAATGGATTCCATTTAAGGAATCGATTGAATTCCCTGATATGATTTTTCATTAGATGAAAAAATTTACACAGGTATATAATTCCATGAGATATTTTGTAATATTCATAGATTCATCAGTTTTATTTCAATATTAAAATCCCCCCAATGATTATAGAGGAAAAAATATATTTTTTCCATAAATTAATGTTCTGGATTCATTCAGGGAACCCTTGTGAATGATGTGGGATAATCTGTCCGGATATGGATTCATTATATGAGATTAAATGTCATTGGTGTGTAAATGGATTAGAAAAATTTATAATATGGTGAATTACAATAACGTGATTTTATTTTGATAATTTTTTGAAAATAAAAAGTTTGGGTTCCTTGGATTTCTTTGCATGGTATGAAGTGAAATTTCATAGATGTATTCGTTGGATTTTGGACATACTATGAACGAGAAGAAGTCCTTTTGGAGACCAATTGGAATACATTACATTTTATGGTCATTTATTCCTTGGTTACGAACCTTAGAACATACATAAGTTATAAAATCCCTAAACATAACTATATATACATAATAATTTGGTGATGTGGATAGGTATGTTACCAAGTGTCACCTCAGAGTAGTGGATTAGAGGATGTGTTTTATTTATTTTCTTTCAATCTGGTTATGTGGGTTTGTTTCTTAGTTTTAATTCGTAATTATATTGTTATATGGACTAGTTATTTAGGGGATTTCATTGATAGTGATCTACATAGTTTTAATCACACCCTACTCAAGCCTCCGTGGATCATCGATTGTTGTGCAGAAGACTATCTATTTCAGGTTACATGATTAATGAAATAGATTATGTAATGTCTTTTTATTTGGTATTTTTGGAGTGGCGTATAGATTTCATTACTAGAATGGACTAGAGAGTATTTTAAGTTGAATTTTGATATTTTTTGACATTTTTTCATTATTATTTTGTCTGATATTCCCATTGGGGGTCAGTTATGGATTTTATGACCTACCCTTATTGTCATATCATCTTAATAATTTTGTTATCTTGGGAACTGTCCTTGTAATATCTAATATTTTTATTTTAAATTGCTTATTATTATCATTTTCTAAATATTGGGATACTATAAAATGTTGGTATAGTATACTTCACAATATGTCCGTGGAAACCATCTATATGGTATTATCCATCGACATCTGGGTAGGTGTGGTAGTTGGCATATAAATTAGTAGACTATAGCAAAGGTTCAATATCTTTCTAGGTTGGGGTGTTGCATAATATGAAATCATAATGGTGAAACCTTATTCCAAATGAGTAATATGGGATTTTAATAGATGACTATCCAATATAATGTTTGTGTAGGGGTTTAGTAAAAACCAAACAAAATATGATTTTCGGATCTCACAAATTGAACTCAAGTTGTGGGTTCATACAAAAAATAGAGTACAACATCAACTATAATTGAAATAAAAAATGATAAAAATATACAATCACAGTAATCATAACCCATTTCATATATCACTATTCCAATGAATTCATATTTAAATTTACATACATATAATTAATCCATTTATATCCCCAATATGCATTTATTTAAATTTAATTGTCACACAATTTTCATAATAAACCTCAAATATTATTTCAAATTCCTAATATAATTTTAACATATAGAGCTTCAAGATAACATAATTAAAAAATAATTTATATATCAAAATGTCTTATCTTTACAACAATTTACTCATCCGAATGTGAAAACTATGTTACTCAATTATATCCAAACCCCTCAACACCAATTATTAATTTCACTAATCATCTTTAATAATGAACATCTATTCAAACAATTATCATTACAAATTCAAAAAACCATATCAGAATACCACATTTGACACTCATCTAGTAATTCCACATCCATCTACATCATATATCATGTCATAAAATAGAAAATCCAAAAACCATAAAAGATATAATATATAGCTGAATCATTTAAAATAATTCAATTTTTTAACATTTTTTAATACAACACAAAATTAATTGGTTATAGAATAAATTATTTATCCCTTATTTCCCCACAAACATCCTCCACATCCATACTACAATGATGAATTAAAAATTAATATAGTTTAATTACTAATAAATAAATAAATCAAATATAGTACCAACAATAATTAAAAATAACTCCATATTAATAGTATTACCACATTAACCAATCCTTCAACTTTTTATAAAGAATGATAAAGGCACATAGAAAAAAATTAAAAGAATAGTTTTAGAATCACTTACAACATTGTATTTTGATTTGTTCGGTGATTGTTTATCATCAAACTTGATTTCTTTATCTCTTATCGATTAAAAACTCACCATTCCCCATCTATGCATCCCCCAAAAATATGCATATATAAATAAGTTCCACCAAGGATCCTTATGAAATATAACTAATATTTCATTTTAAATTGATCAAAGATTAGATCTGAAAAATACAACGATGAAACAATTCATTTGGTGGGGATGATCATAAAAATTTACTTATAAGTCAGAATTTATCATATCTCATGTTAATTGAGTTGTTCTAAGAGAAAATATGGATGGTTTAGAATATTTCTAATAGTTTTGATCTGATCACCAATAAAACATTGTGTTTTTAACAGAAACATGGTATTTTTTATCATTAAAGAAGGATATAAAAATTATAGAACAAAATAACTTATACCATAACAATAAAAATATACATATCAAACATAATTCATATATATGTAACCTCGAACTAAAAATATTGAACCTAACCATGTAATGCTTCATTACTCTCCTAAAAACAATTAAATCAAACCATTAATTATCTCTTTCATGATTTGAACTGGTAAATCCCAAATATCAAATCATAATCAATGACGATGTGTTTATAAAAATGTAAAATTTTCTTTTACATATGCATATTCCTATTATATATAATGAAATTTCTTTTTAAACCATACCAATAAACTATTCAATATCAAACTAACCGTAATCTATTTATCCAATTCCTAAAAGGTTTAGAAAAAACATAGTTTATATAATAATATATGTTAACCACCGATGCCATGAATCTAATCACCTAAAATATAAAATAATTCTATAAGTATCATGTTTTAAAACTTGTCAAGATCTTTATATTTACAAAAGAGTTTCTTTTTTGTTTATGTTGAATTTACCCTATAATTTAACAGATTTCATTCCCCTTCAATCTTTAACATTCCCAATTTTAAAATAAAAAAAATCTAGGCCACTATATCATATACCTCTTAATTGGTTTTCATTAAAAATATTATTAATCATTATATATATAAAAATAGATGCATTATCTGGAAACCTAATCCATGATCTGAGATACCTCTCAAGCACTTATATTCCTTGATATCCCAACCATATTTTAATTTATATTTCTAAATATCACATTATGTTATATGATAAAACGTTTAATGAAAAAAAGATAGTTATATTTTTTTTATATCTTCTATTATCAAGTATATTCCTATAAAATCCCACATGACTTTATAAAAAATACCACAAATACATTAAAGTAAACATAATGTCACTGAAATCTACCAAATAATAATGTTATTTATATTTATAGTAATTCGATAATTTAAAATTTCCAAAAAAATGGATGTTTGATAGATATTATTATACTAAAAATTAATAAGTGGTTGTTCTATAGCCCAATGTCCTCTAAAATAATCTTTTAAAAATTTAATATTTACTCTACTGTCTTTATAATCAAAAAAATTTAACCATCTGTTGTGATGTAATATCACTATAATATAATATGATTAAATTAATGTCTATTGATATAAATTTAGACTGTTTGATTGTTTTGGATAAATGAATCACTGAAAATAAGTGAATAATTTCTTACTTAAAAACTATATAGAATAATGGAGTTAATAATTTAAATTATATTTTTAAATAAATGTGTTCTAATTTTCCATGGAAAATATAATTATTTATATAGAAATAATTTGGAACTCTTTTGAGGGTCTATGAAATTTTTTAAAATGAATTACTCTTTATGATCGATATAAATAAAACATACGATTAAAAATTAGTGTAAAAATTTTAAAAAATTTAATTGACAACACCCAATAAATAACTATATAAGTATACATAATATTCATAAAATAATTCATTGTTAAATAGACATGTTATATTTATATGATTTTTATTTATTTTTAAAAAGGACCAAAATATTCCGTAATTAGTAGATGTAAATTAAGTAAAAATATTTATTATATTATTTAAAATTAATAATTATTCATATATTTATTATAAATTGGTTATAAATGAAAACAAAATCATTTGATGTTATGAAGTGGTATTTTTCATAGAACTATTTTTTCTGCATAGAAGGTAATTTTTTTAATGAATTAAAATAATAACTACTTAAGAATTATTTTAATTAAATTTATTGATTATATGATAAATAAAATAAATTAATAATCATATAATGGTTTTTACGATGCATGAAATGAGAATAAATTAATGTTTATTCTTAATGATATGTTTTTATAAAAAACTTCATTACCACCTTTGGAAATTATTTATAATAAACTAGGTTTCATATTTGAAATAAAGATATTTTATTTTTTTATTCATATTTATTAATTGTATTCCGTAAATATAATTTATCATTGATCCTATTTTTCTTCATGATAAAGGATAAAACAGTTATGAAGGTTGTTGATATTAGAGATAATACCTCAAAGAACACCAAAACATGGATCTATTTGATTATATGAGTGGATTATCAACCTATAACATCCTTTAATCAAAAATAGACTAATTTGTTTCTGAATTACCCATATCTGAAATTTTATATTTATTATGAAAATGAGTATTTACAATAATTCCACCCCTCCCCCATAGAAAGTGAGTATATCATAATGTCACTTATCAACACACCTAAATAATTATAAATTAAACATATTATTATTCAAATCATCCCCAAATCCCTTTATGTCATCGTAGAGTTTTTTTCAAAAAAAAGAGACCAATCTATTAAGTGTTACTAAGATACCTAAAGAAAAATATCCCATTAAAATGAAATTATTTTAGTTGAGTTGTTTAATGTCAATTTATAAATTCACCTCCTCCATATATAATATAACAATCCTTAGAAAATTAAATTATTATCATTATCATACATTAATTTAATTATATTTTTGTAATTACCACTATCTACAATTATTCTCATCCATTGGAATATGAAAATATCCCTAGTGTCACGTTCAGATTACTTCCTCCATGAATGACATATTTTATTTTTCACCACAACCTAACATGTGTAGTATTAAAAATTATTTTAATAAAAAAAATATATGTTATTTACAACATTACCAGAGTTTTATAATGATAATTTTTCCCTTATTTTAATATTATAATCAATAGATGATTATAGTTAGACATAATATTCTTAAATGGGGATGCTGACAAAATTTTCTTAGTTTGAAACAAATTTTGAAAATCTATTTAAATGTATATATGACTTTTGTGACAAAACAAACCATGATACCCTCTTCAATTGATACATGACTACAATTTATGCATAACTGAATGAATTTATCAATCCCCAGGTGATGGGGACTAACACATGGACATCACCAACAAACTGAGGGAAATATTTCTACCGTCCTAAAGAAAACAACATGGATTATACGCAAAAATAAGAAAGATAAAATGAAAGAGATAAATAAATTTTATAAAATATAGAGAATAATGGAATTGGAAAAAATAAAAATGGTGGTTAAAAAATATCTAAGTGACGAGTTCAAATGAAAATGATGAAAATAATCAATAGCCACTCTAACACTCTCTTTAGGATAGAGTCAACAAACTCCCATTATCTCACCAGTAGCGGCCCAACCATAGCTGAAAGAAAAACTCACCACCTTGCCTCTCCTTATATCAAAATATATACCATGGCCTATGATCTTACGAAGGGGTGAAAAAGGTGTGAGATAACTGCCTCAGTATGATTGCACCCATGTGTTCTCTATCATGTCATTGAAAAACACTCCAACCATAATAAACATTAATGAAAACATGGAATGATAAAAATCTTAATAGTTTTCTATCAAAAAATGTGTAAAAACCTTTTAATTGACACTTTTTAAATATTTATCAATAAAATAGATAAATTAGTTTCAAATAATTTCTTATCAATTTATCATTGTAAATATATTAAATAAAAATATAGCATTTATCACATATGATTTCACATCCATGGTAAGACAAACAAAACAATACAAATTAAAATAGCCAAAATAATCCAAAACATAGGCAACATGAATTCAAGGATAACACTACGTAAGGATAGCTAGGACACTCATACCAAACAGGGAAAATCTCACACATTCTACCTGTAGAAATATGTATACAATGTTTAGAGTAGGGGAACAATACCGTGAGTGAACCCACCAATAGTTATGACGTGTCCTTATAACAATAGACTAATGGAGTAGAGGGAATACCCATGTGAATGCACCCTAATAGTGGAAATGGATATTTAATAAACCTTTCACATATGTTATAATGTCTTCCCATGAACTCTTTTTTACCAACTTATTAATCAAACTAATTCATTAAACCATGATTTGAAATCCATTTCATAATGGATCTAAAACCCATTTTTTATTTAAAAAAATAGGGGAAACCCTCATTTATCAAAATCGATATTCCTCACAAACAACTGAAATCAATAAATATTTAAATTTATTTTCTAAAAACATTCAACAAAACTATAAAAATAATTTTCACCAACATAGACTATTTATAAAACCACCTAACTTAAAACTAGGGTCTCACATGTGTGCAACGGGGTCCACCAACAACAAATAACCCACAATGTTAGCATAGGCCCATGAACCATTCCACACATATAATAATTTTTCAATTTAACAATATTTTAATTGATTAATAAATATCACTACCTAAAAATGAATGAACATCCACCACACCACTACCAATAAATAATCGGCATCTAGAACAATATCACACAAAAGATCTAGAATTAATATTGAAGAATCATCACCACAGATAAAAAAAATATAATAAATTAATGAAAAGAAACAATAATGATCAAAATAAATGAAGAAATATTAAGAAATACAAACCGTGGGAGACACCATGCAGCTATATGGTTATCAAACATCAAATGAATCGATCAATAAGGAGTGGTGGTTCAAAAAAAACACAAGAGGAGAGATCTAAGTCAAGGTAAAGTAACGATGTGGCCGAATAATAAAATGAATCATCCGAGGAAAACCATAAATTCCAAAAACATGAAATTTATATGTTGTTTAATCCCAACACACATCATGTAATCCTCAAGTTCCATATACACTGAAAACTAGTTTTATTTTTGTTAAAAACATATTTTCCCCAATACATCGCTTGTTATATTTACAAATTTTAATATTTCCTGAGTTGTAAAATGCTCATAAAATGAACCTAGAGATTAAATATATAGAATTTAAACTAGTTACACAATGTGTAATCACCTAGTATCCTACAAAAACATAATACTGTAACACGAAAAACCAAACCACCATAGAAATTATCTGAACTCTTAGAGAAAACCTTTAAGATATTACACATTTATTCGTAGACCACATTAAGTCAAATAATCATACAACCCTAATTATTTTGTTATTTTACATATGAAATTATATCTATCAATATGAGTCCCATGATTCAACAAATTTATGTGTAAATTATGTAATGATAAGCGAAATACATCATTGAGTGTAATTAGATGTTACAGAATCACCACTGTAAGAATTTTCTTCCCCTTGAAGTCACATGAATTAATGGAATCATCAAAATAAGTGAGGCCACTACTATACCTTCAATAAGATTTTCGACTATGTCTCATTAGAATGTGACAATTTTTCCCATAACACTCTCACCACCAGAATCAATTTCTCTTGTATAATCATAACATGGGATCAACTGTATCTATTGGCTATTCCACACTGAATATTCTGGCTGTAACTCAATCACTACCAATATAAAAATTTGAGAGGGTTAAATATAGTATTTACTGAGCTGTGACATGTTGAACAAAATCTTGAAATCTTGTCAACTATTGTAGCAATTCCACCTGACAATAAAACTACCCGAACTACTCAGTGACATCAAACACTCGAAGATTTCCTAGAGAAATATTTCTCTATCTTCTAAGTCAATAGTAACCCACCTGAGAAGAAACATTCAATAAGAACCAGTCACATATGGTAATCCCCAATTGACAACTTCACTAATCAAGTTTTATTTCTACTAAATCTTCATTATAACCAGAAAATAACTTATATCCTAAATCCTTGGTAAAATTTCTCTATCAAAACTCAGTCCCACCAATGATGTTTCACCCAACACATCCCAACAAATATGTGATCTTCATGGATGACAATAAAACACTCAAATGGATATATTTTAATCGACATATATTAACTGTTATTATTAAAAAACATAATGATTCCCAGATGGATATCCCAAGATCATCTAAAATCAAAGACGTAGACACAAATCATGTCTACCAAAAACAAAATTGCACAATATGTATGTGTATAATAAGATATAAATAACATAACCTGGGTCCCAATCACCTCTGAGAGACTCCTCCATATTGTCAATGTAATCCTTGGACCCTTTTTTGAAAAATTAGCATACATAACTCCATGTAACCTAAAACTTTTCCAATACATACATCTTACCCAATTCACCAACATTATCAGTGTCCCTAATCAGAATGAAATGATTTGACATTGTCAACTAATCAATCAATAACCAAATATAATTCCTCACATAGTGTTTCCATGGTAGTCAAAAAACCATGTCCATGGATACCTCATCCAATTTCCAAACTGCCACTTGAAGTGGCTGAAGAAAACATGATGGATTAATATGTAATTTCATTATCTATTTGAAAGTATTACAGTGGGACACTTAATAAAAAATTTATTGAATCATACCCAACTACTAGAATATCCATCACATGTCATAATACATCTTCATAGTGAAAATATAAATGACTAAAAAAGAATTTTGAAAGTCAAACAAATGTTATCTCTTCTATGATTCCAGAATGACAAACCAATCCCCAAAACCAACTATCACATCTGAATAGAGATTCCAAATATAAAAACTCTCACCGCAATATTGGGTTTCAGGATTTACTCTAAACCCATCATCCTACTTTTGAATCTATATAATAGAATTATCGAGAGATGAAGATAACAAAACACTATTCATAACAATTTCCAGAAAAACTACATAGAATCTAGATGAAATGGAGTTTATTGAAAAATAAGGATACTCTCATCCATTGATTCCAAAAAAAAATTATGATGACACCTTCCTACTAAGATCATCGGAAAAAAAGACACTTTCCAGTGGTGTTGGAGATATCAAAGTAAAAAATCTAATGATATTTCACCAACCCCCTATTTTCAATATTCATGTTTTTCTACAAATAGGCATATCTCAAACACATATATGCCAAAAAGAATTTGTACCACTCCCCAAAAATTTAGTCCCTCTAACACATTAGGGAATACATAACTACCAAAATCTTTAAATAATGAGTGGGTAATTATTCTCATGAATTTGACATTGATGAGATCCATAATCCACCACATGGTAGTCTTATATGAGCAGAAAACCCAAACATTAACTTGAAGCATCACAAAATTCCATATACCCAATATCGAGATTAATAAAATTCCTAATATGTGATGATGTCAGAAGTGTTTTCAACTTTTCAATAGTAGAGTGACAAGTTGAATCCCACATTATTTTTACCCCATTCTTAGTATGATCAGTCAAGGGTGACACCAAATTTTTGAAATCACGGATGAACATTTGGTAGTATCCAGAAAAGCCCTGGAATCTCCAAATCTCAATGAAATTTCATGTATTATCCCATCTTAACAGAACGTTAGACTTCTTAGTATCAAGTAATATACCAGGAACGTAAATCATTGTCTCCCAAAAATAACATCTTAAATCCAAAAATTAAATTTCAAAATAGTTCCAATGAAAAGGACACTCTTTAGGAGTTTCAGAAACAAGCTCAAATAGTTTTCATCCTCACACTCTGATCTCAAATAAACCAGTATATCATCCACACACACTACTAAAAAATTGTCGAGATAGAGATGGAATATATGGTCTATAAAATATATTAAAACTAATGGATCATTTGTAAGAAAAAATCGAATCACAATAGGTTCATAATGTAATAACCTTCTCCTGAAATACATCTATACTATATCACACTCCTAAACTCTTAGTTGATGATAACATGACTGAAGATCGATCATTAAAAACCACATTCCCCCTTTAACTGATCAAAAAAGTAATACACATGAGGAAACATATACTCATTCTTAATTTGTTTCTAGATTTACTTCATATATTCTACAAAAAATCATAGGGAACCTCCCTGCTTCTTGGGAAAGAGCACTGGGGATTCCAATAGAGAAACACTACTGATAAAATCCTTCACCATTATAAAATCCAACGGAATCATGATATATTTGAGTGGAACTACTTCCATAAAATGGGAATTTATCTAAATATGATGCATATATGGAACCAAGTTAATAGTAATCTATTCCATCCCCTCATGAGGAATCCCAATGATATCAATGGGGAAAATCTGGAATGTCCAAAACCACAGTTGGAATATCAACAAAATATGAAATGTCACTAGGATGAAATTATAATGTAGACAACACAAACCTGATCTCAGGGAGTGAAGTACTTGTATGACCAAACCTCATATCCTACTCCCTCAAAAAAACCTATATGCTTCCATTTTTTAAATATAACGTGATACACCAATGATAATAATTTAACATAGAAGTATGAGTGACAACACATTCCCTTAAAATTATGATGCCAAAGGGATCCAGATCGAGAATAAGAAATTCCATGACTTACTCTACATCATATATTGATACCACACACAAAGGACATTGAAACCCTTAATATTTACTGTTCCCTAATTGTTGTCACTAACAACACAAAAATTAATTTATTTTCCATTATATTTGTAAGAATATCAACAAAATTTACAAATATAAATGAGTGCAAAGAAATAATCTAAAATAAACCAACCACTACTAAAGATAAATTAAATATGGTACCTATCATGGTCATTGGAACTACATATACCACCGTCAAAAACTCATCTAATATATTATGGTGTTTCAATGCAATTTTCATTGTCTATAGCCATGTATTATTGCAATAATTTTACTTCACTCTAGTATCCATTAAAGCAGACAATCCATAACTGTGTTGTGGTGTAGATATAGCCTGATAGAAACATTATAGGTGAATATAAAGTCCACAACTATTACACATCCTTTCTTTGGTAGAAACATAATTCCTAGTGTTCCTAGACATTCAACACTAATAGGAAGTCAAAGTCATGCTACTAGTTGTAGGAAGATGTTTTGAATAGGATTTCAGTGAACTACCACCTCCACCTCTTATGTGGAAATCTTTACACATTATATTTTCCCCCCAGTGCACCAATGAATAGACATGTAGATAAAATTTAAAGTGAATAATATCCAAACCAACCTTTTATATTCATTTCATTCATCATATCCCTATCCATTATCTCTATATTGGTCAAAAGACTCATCATATATACCATGAATTTGACATCTGATTGCAAACCATTCATGTAATTTTGATCTTCTTGTTTATCATGAATTATATCATATGATGAAAAACAGACCAGGTTAGCATGTTGATTGGTGTATGCCGACAACACATTCTCTCTCTGTTTTAAATAGAGAAAATATAGAGAATTCACTATCATCAACTACAATGGAAAAAATTTCTGAATAGAGAGGGTCTTAAAACCCATCCAATCCAAAAAGAGATGCATATCAGTATGTACTATGGAATCCCACCTTCTCTTGCTGGGAAAATAACTTATGAATGTCATAGAATTAATCATGATAATATCATGTGTATTTGGAAGTCAAATATATGATCGATCATGTAATGTAATTCCCCCACATCATGAGGTCCATGCACACCATTAATGAAGAATGGATTATAGAATATGAACTCTCATGATTGATCCCTATATCCTACATCTCATAACTGTACCTCCAATAATAAGTTATGGACTTTCAACATGTTCTGATTAATAGCATGAACTTCCCATAAAAAATCCTCACTATTGGTCTAATTGGGGGTCTGATTCTACTATAGAGAATCAGTTTTACCATCCTATGGAACACACAAATTTTTTTTCAGAGTTGTATTATTTCTCACCGAAATAGAATGAATGATTAGATAAATAATAATAGTATCATTTAAAACCCTAAAACCCTCATGAATACACTAATTTTATGATAAATCTAAAATCAATAGACACAGATACCAACATCCCATTGTAACGTGTGCCTCATCTTAAACAGAGATGTACATAAACTCACTAAAACATAACTGTCAAGAGTCGAAGATCCTATCCCAAATAATTTTTTTCCCAATATGGTAAACCAAAATGATAATATTCTTTTGATAAAAAATTTGGACAAACTCACCATAGATACCCACTAAAAATATTACCCTACCAAAATTTCCAAACATTTAAATCGGATTCATGATCCCATGTGCTAGCGACTAGCCCCTGAGAATCAACAACAAACCAAGGGAATGATTTCTCCAAACCAAAAGCAAACAACAAGAAATATACACATAAATAAGTGATAAGCAAAATAAGTGATAAATATAAACCATAATAGATAGATAAAAAATGATGTCATACAACTGAAGCATTAGAAAATCAATATCAATGGGACAACACCAACTAATAAGGATGAAAAAATTAAAACAACAACTCCCAAAATATTAATGTTATAGAATGGGAAACCTCTCACAATATAATCACCAGCTACCAAAACCCATTTGATAGAAAACCTCACAACTTTAATGAGGCTCCATACCTTTCCCCACCTTGAAATTCTGAACACGTTCAATGCATTGCTAAAGGGGTCCATAGAGTAGTAGCTAAAAGGTTCAGTACAAACCCACACATTTGTTCCATATCACCTATTTAAAAAGTAATTCATGGACGATAAACTATTAAGAAAATAAGTAATGATAATAATTTTAAAATTTATATATCATAAGAAAAGAACGACGTCTAATTTCCCCTACTTTCATATTTCAAAAAAAATGGGACAATTTGTTTTAAAGAATATAATATACATATATTAATGTATAAATATATAAAAACAAATCATGTAACACATATCATATGAAATTAATTGAAGTAGAGAAAAAATAGTAGAAGAAAAAATAGCCCAAATAGGACAATTGAATATGTAACATGATTCCAAGGATCACATAGGTTTTTATAGCTTGGACACTGATACCTATCATACACAATCACAGGCATCTAGCATCTATACATATGAATTGAGTCTATTAAGCTGTGTAACATCCCAAAAAATTAAACCCCTAACCGGTCTAAGAAGTCCATATAAAAATAGGTGCATGGAGTAGAGGAAATCGGCATCATCAATCCCTTTGATAGTGGATGATGCCTATTGAAACACCTTCTACCTAAGTACCCATGTCCTCTAATGCGCTCAAATTTACAAATAAAATCATTAAACAATGTCATTCAAACCATGTTTTGAAAACTTTTTAAAAAAGATCATAATTAATGTAAAACCCCTTTTTTAGATACCAAACCTAGAGAAAACATATATTCTATAAAAAATGCATTTACACACACAAAAATAAAATAAATAAATCATTAAATTACATTTATAATTTTCTTTATCAATACTGGAGAAATTCAGTTCACCAAAATAAGTAAATGATGAAACAAACATCCACAAAAGTTTGATTTGACATGGCCAAAATGGGAAAAAATTAAGAATAATCAATAAAAATAGATGGCCTAGAATAAACCCATACATCATAGAACTGATATGACTTTAAAAAGTGGCATCGAATAAGAAATATCACAAAATACTTCTTGAATGAAAAACCCCCACACTATATCCAATAAAGAATAGTCTCCAAGGAGAAGGTCAAAACAAATATCTAAAGAGAATCCCAAATAATCATCTGTATTCATAAAATCAATCCAATAAATTAACACAGTGGATCTACCAAAATAAATAGTTGTTAAGAAGAAGAAAGGATTACACACCCAGAGAGACACCGCATGAAACCATAATTATCAAATGCTAAAAGATTCGATTCAGAAGGATGGGAGGTTCTCAAAATCACTGGTGGTGAGTTCTATGATTAGATAAATGAGGAATATAGATGAATAATAAAATAAATCCGTAATTATTCACCATAAAATCCTATATCACAAAATTTATAAGATTTGTAATTCCCAATATCCATATACACTGAAAATCGTATCCCTTTTTATTAAAAACCCAATTTTTAACATTAAACACCATGAAATATTTACATGGAATGTACTCTTTTTTGTTTTCTATAGCTCTCATGTCATGAGTTTGAGATCAAATGCAGGGCGTGTAACCCAGTTACACATCGTGTAATCTCTTAACATACTGCAAAAAAACATATTCTTACATGAAAAACCAAACCACCTCAAGTGTTCTACAAACTCACTGAGATCCCAAATAATTCATTAAACATTTATACATGGGATCCATTAATTCAAATAAAAATGTATCTCAAAAAATATGGTCATATTCTGTAACAAATTAAAGAGGAAAACAAGTAAAGGGAAGGGATATACATAAAATTGGGTAACATAATGTTACATTTATTCTAATATAATAACAAATAATATTTATATATACATAAATTGTTTTAATATTAGTAATATATAACCATGGTTCATGGATCGGATCATCCATACCAAAAAATTCATCATAAATAAAATAGATAACATAATAGATATATATATATACATATATTTATATTTAATTACTAATAAATGGATAATAAAAGATTATAAGGGAATATTATATATTATGATAAATATAAATATGAAACTTATAAATATATAATTAATGTAAATTTATTATATTATAGATTATAAAATTTTGGACCAAGTTGAACCTAGGCGTATTTTTTTTTCATCTCAATATAACTTCATTGAGTCATTTATGATATTATGCATCTAAATTTATTTATATTTTGTGTATAAAAATTATTTTAAAAATAATATCATGAATATATTTATACTTGTGATGTTTTTTACTGATTATCTTGGTATTTAATTCCTGGGGATCTGATTTAAAATGAAATTATATGTTTTATTTATAATCGGTTCTTTAAAATTTGGGAGGTCATTGAGACTTAATGTTTTCATCCAAATCGATTATATTTGTGTTGATAAAATAATTTTAGTTTTAATATAGAAATTATTTTTTAATATCATTTTAGAATATCATTGATTTTATTCTCAATTATTTAAAAATAATAGATTTTTCTCTGTGGGATATTTATATGTTTTTTAAAATTTGTGAAATGATTTATTAAAATTTTAATATTAACTAATTTTCCCTTACCCATAAATGGTAAAAATCAATATTTTAAAATATTCCATATCTTTTTATAGGAAACCTATTCCAATTTTTCATTGAAATTTTCATTTAAAATATTCGACAAGAAAAATAATATTCTAATTATTTCTCAAATCACATTTCTAATAATTTTTTAAGGTATTTTCAACTATGTAACCATACATTTATGATCAATATGATATGTTATGGATATTCTAAAATTATATTTATAGAATCACCATACTGAAAGCCACTATTAAATAGTGTTCAAGGCTAGATTTCCACTACCCTTATGTACACCTCCCCAACCGCCAAAGGGTGTTGACTAGCACTGAGTGTGTATTTAGGGTATGTGGGGAGGCTATACCCTCGTGTAATTTTATAATACTTGTTTGAGTACATATATATAATTTATAGTGGAAATACATGACTAACTAAAATTGAACTAGACTGGCTAATAGGGGAAGAACAACAAGAAATATATAATTCTAGAAGAATGAATAAATAAAAAAAAGGAATGAAATAAAAATTTCAACACACCACTTATAGCCCCACATAGAACATGAATAAGAAAATAGATCACATATATAAGAATAAAATTGAGGATCTCACATGGCTGACTATAGAAGGTACAAACATTATAAAATATCTGGAATTAAAAAAGAAACTATATTATAAATATGAAACTATGGAAAGTCATCACAATACCATGGAAACTTCCTTGGAATATTGTTATTATGGTCCATATCATAATGTTGATCCCTTACCCAAACATAAATACATAATTTCTACACGTATCCTAAAGGTATTGCATAGGTTTTGAGAATGCGTCTCAATAGGATACCAACAAAATTTAGTTACCAATATAAATGTATAAAAAAATTTATAAAATAATTTATTAAACAAAACATGAGAATAAATAAACAGAGGCTCCTTTGTTTCTCAACAACACAAGGAAGTCGTTACCTACCTCATCCAATCTCAGAATCCCTAATGAGTGAGGATCCTTGGCCCATGGTCCAAGGTATCTCTAAATTATAAAATCCCAGTAAATCCCTCAAGTTCCAACTCAATTAGGTACACTATAACTTCGTTCCTCCTAACACCATGTTTCTCATCTAAATCATCATGGACCCAAATGAATTCCCAAGAAAAAAAATATAGTCTCTCATAACCCTTCTAAAAATCACTAATCATATTGATGCCATACATTCATAAGAAAAATGATATTTTTCATCAATTTAAATTAAGTGTTGACTCATAGAATGATGTCCTAGGGAATGAAGATATAAATAATCTTATATAAATCTAGTCCCACGAATTCCATATAGAGAACATCATACCCCATTCGATAGCCACATCACTATCTCCCAAAGGATCATCACCTTCGATGTGGGTTTCTATGGATGGAACCCATAACCAAATTAACCTCATCTGAATCTTCTAGGTGACTCTATCAAAATGAATGTTCAAAACCAACTCATCATCCAAGTCATCCATTGTGCATATGACTCTTATCAGTTCTTTGGCCATTATAGGTAAAAAATCACTAAATTAAATTCTCAAGCCACAAAAAACCAAATCATCGTTCACCTAATAACATGTATCTCAATATATGAATGTCTCTCCATCCAATATCATGGGACATGCCCTGAAATAGAAAGCATCCCCACCTCAACCAACATCCAAGATGCTCAGCCTATGATTTTATCACCCATGTACCCAAGGCCAAGCCCATATAGAAGACCACATAACCTCAATCCTGATGGCATTTCCACCCCAATAAATAAAGTAATTCTTATCACAACCCCCTGTTTCACATCACATGAATCTCATGATTTTCATATATCTATTTAAATCAAACAAACAATTCAATATTATTGGATTAAATAATTTTATTTAAATATATATTTTAATTCAAAATATATTAATTGGGTAAATTTAAACTAAAATAATAAATTATTTCAATTTCAATTAGAAATTCAATATAAATGATTTTCACAACCTTAGTGTTATAAAAAACCCCTTTCCTAGCTACCCAAGCTGTCAAAAACCTCTAACCCGGCCTCACATGCATGAATTGGTTCAAGGTATTTCTAAAGGCATCTCACATAGTCTCATGATGAATTTAATACTATGAAACATAGTCTCACTAGAATACTACAAGATGTTCTAAAATACTCAATCCACAACTGGTTTTGACAATAAACAAGGAAGACATGCACCCCTAACCATGGACCGGTAGACGTAAGAATGTTTGATATCAATCCATAACTCGATCAAAACTGGTAGAGATAGGTGTTTCTATCACGTTTCCTGATAATTGGGTAAAAATCCTCAGATTTAATTACTTTTCCATGGGGAGAAAAAAAGGATAAGTTAAGGATGGGTGTTGTATTCCATACTAGGGAAGTTTGAACACAACCAATTAATTTAGATTCAGTCCACCGATAGAGTCATGGATAAAAATCCACCAGTGGAGGAGGATGAGGTTTTCCTCCTACTATACGCATGACCAAGGAAAAGGAAGGTGAGAATAAAAGGAAAATAAAATAACAGGGTATAATTTTAATTTCCTACCCTTAATGGGTTTCTTGGTTTTCAAAACCATGTGTAAACCATGTGTGATACAATGCATGGGTACTGACTAAGCGTCACTACATGTACGTCACACCACATGGTTTTATCTAATCATGCAAGAACCTTATAGTATCACTTTTAGAATATTTTAGACAAGGCCTCATGGTAATTGTCACGACCCGTCCTTGGGGCTCGTGCCGTGACTACCCCAAGCCCGCCTTCCATAGGCCAGGGGTTGGCGACTAGCACCAAGGTGTAAATCCCGGTAAAGGGAAGGTATTGCATTTATAAAGTAAACAAGCACCACGGAGTAAGAAAGTGGGAAAAGTAAACACTAAGTAAAAGCTGGTACAAGAGTGAAGTGCGGAAAAGTAAGTGGGCTAGTATACAAACCCAAACTGAAAGTAAAGTACAACTCGAAAGGGAAAACAACAACTGAAAGGTAAAGCTGCAACGACGAGCTATCCACTTGAAATCCCACCTGAAGGGTGGGTACAGAAAGCCTGCTCTGCTCCTCAGGTCCAGCTAACTGCTCCGAGTACATCCCTCCCAGTGGTCCACCTCTAGGTACCGTCTTGCTCCGCAAGCCTCCACCACGATCAACGTTGTCCGTCGTCTGCGACCAACACAACGTAGTTCGGGCATAGCCTGTGCAGGGTTGAGTATAAGCTACTCAGTAGGGACCCCGAGACCCCCGAAGGTCTCCCAGAATCCAAAAAGGATAATCTACAAAGGAAATATACAATCACGAAGTAACATCCGACACTGCTTAGGTATATTACCATACATATACCTAAGTCATCAATTCTTGTTCGGCACCAACATCCAAGCCGAAGCACAACCCAATCCACGCAGGAAAGCAAAACGTAAATCCACATAGGATAGTACTACACAATCCACACAGGAAAGTAAAACAGGATTCAACTCACACAGGTATACTTCTTCAAAAGACGATAGATATGATCATCGATCCATCTAAGTCGTCGGACCCACAAAGGATCGATAGGTACTAACCCCCTCAATGACCCACACAGGATCGTACCCACACATGATCTGTAGGAGATGGCTCATACAGAACCACTGAGCGCTGACCCACATAGGATCGGACCCACACATGATCAGTAGAACTAATCCACACAGGATCACTGAGTGCTGTAGTCGTCGTCGTCGAATCCACTGAGGATCTCTGTATAGTCATCGTCGTAGTCACAGTAGCAGTCGCAGCCAGCACTAGAGTTCCCGCACACAGCAAGCTCATTCGGGAGGGTCCGCTCCACGAGCTGAGATGCTGATACATACACTGACACATAGTCCAGAGTTGATGTATTCAAAAGTTCCCTATCGTCAACAGGAATTCAACTTCGCAGACGGCGCGTCAATCGGACGCCCGGTCTGAGAGTTATTGGCTTTTTCGTCCTAGGGGCCCGGTTTGTTTTTAAGGCAAAACCAACCCGACCGTACTCCACCTACATCCAAACCTCGGCTGGAGTAAGCCAAAAGATCCTTCTCACTAAGAGGAAACCAACAAGGTCGACGGCACATCATTCGGACGTCCGGAGCATGAGATATGAGCGTTTCCGCTCCGAGGGATCGGTTGGTTTCGTGTACTAACCAACCTGACCGAACAAAAAGTATTCCGAAACATTGAGTGCGATATACCAAAACGACCGTCTCGTTCCACGGATCGTTTCGCCGCTGACGTCGTGTCAATCGGAGATCCGTAGCCCGAGTTATGGGAAATTGAACCCAAACAGTCTGAAAACGGGGGTTTCGGGCCCGGACCGACCCGGCCCGAGACCCCCTGGGTCTGGGTCGACCCGGCCCGGCCCGGCAGCCCTGACAGATGACCCGCACACTGGCCGCGCCGGTCGGTTGCTCGGCAAAAATGGCTGGGCCGTTCTGAAAACGGGGGTTTCGGGCCCGGACCGACCCGGCCCGAGACCCCCTGGGTCTGGGTCTACCCGGCCCGGCCCGGCAGCCCGACCCGATGACCCGCGCACTGGCCGCGCCGGTCGGTTGCTCGGCCAAAACGGCTGGGCCATTTTTGGCTCGCGTGGGGGGGGGGGGGGGTGGTGGCGCTGCCCCTCTCGTTTTCTTGTAACTGCAGCCCCTTAATTGGGGGCTGCATTGATGGCCGTCCGAGGGAATTAATTCCCCCGGCTTCTCCTTGTCCGGCTGGCCCAACCTGGCTGACCGGTTCCTGCTTAACGGGACCGGCGATGGCCGGTCACCTTCCAGCTCCGACGCCGGTGGCCCGGTACTGGCCGCCGGTCACCCTGCTCTGCTGCGTCCCAGAACCGGCCGCAGCCCTTGTCGTCCGGCGCGTCGCGACGATGCCACGCCCCTCCGCTGCGGCCCCAGTACCGGCCACGGTATTTTCAGATGTCTCCGACGCGGCGCGATGGCGTCGCGTCCTTGTAATAATTCGCGGCGCGGCGCATCGGCGCCGCGTATTTCTTGCCACAATAATTTCGCGCGGTGGGACGGCACCACGCCACTTCCATTTCGATCCAATAGAATCCAACCTGAAAAATAAGGATGTGGGTCGGCCGTGTTTGTGCGGTCCCCCCCACCCTCACGTTAATCGATAGCAGTTGGTTAAATTTCACGAAGAAATTCAAGGAAGTAATCATGAAAAAAATAATTAAATACAATCCCCTATCTCGGTTTCAAGAACGGTTCACATCAACGAGCCGTGGAAGACGAGCGTCGCGGAGGTCGGGCATCGCGGAAAAAGAACGTCGATTCCGTTGTCGTCGAGGTGTGTCCGAAGAGGAAACGTCGTTGGAGAAGTTCTCCGCGTTCTTCGGCGGAGATGTTCTTCATTGGAGTCAAAGGTGTTCTTCAAGTTTCCCAAAATCTCTCAACGTGGCATAAACTCTAACATTAATAAAATAATCCCAAGTCTTAATTTATTAACACAACTTACCCTTTTGAATTTCAAGAGTTTGAAATTCAATTAACCACACATAACTCACCTCATTAAAATTACACAATTTGTCAAATTAAATAAAGGGGAGTTAATGGGGAGTTGAATAGTTGAAGAATATGAAGGGGTGGGGTTCATGTGGGCCCCACCGCCCTCATAACCTCCCAAGGGAGGTTGGGTAGTTACCCAACATCCACCCATAGCCTTAAAACACAAAAGGAAAATAAAAATTGTAGAATAATAATAAATTAACTTTCACAATTTTTATCATCCACACCCATGATAACGCAACTCCGGAACAGGAGTTCCTAAGCAATTACCGGAGCTTCGGTTCCATCGGTGCCCTTGGAATTCGATTCCGGGAACCGGTTCAAAAGATAGAAAAATCTCCCACGTTCGTTCATTGAACGTACCTGAGCTAAACTTCAGATAGAAATTCTGGGCACTCCAGGCCTCAGAATCAAGTGTCGTCTGAAACCGCGTTCTTGTAAAATTCTAAACAAAATTAAGAAAAAAATTCCCTTGAATTTTACGGGTCTTTACATTACTCCCACTTCAGGGCTTTAGGTCCCTGTAAAGATACATCATAACTAGGGAAACAAATGAGGGTACTGAGCACACATCTGAGCCTCCCGCTCCCAAGTGCTCTTCTGGAGGTTCTCGTGCTTCCATCTGATGCACACTAGAGGAATCGACCGTCCACGTTGGACCCGCTCCTGTCGATCCTTGATCTCCACTGGGACCTCCGCAAAAGTCGCCTCATTATCAGCGTCTAGCTCCCCATGGTCAATGATGTGCGTCAGGTCATGCATGTATCTCCTCAGCAATGATACGTGGAATACACCGTGCACCCGGTGCAACTGAGGTGGTAGAGCTAGGCGATGAGCCACCTCACCAATCCTACTGAGGACCTGGAATGGTCCGATGAAGCATGGAGACAACTTTCCGCCTCGGCCAAATCTCTGTAATCCACTTCGTGGTGAGACATGCAAAAAAGACGTGGTTTCCATCCTCGAACTCTAGTGGCCTCCGCCTCCTATCAGCATAAGACTTCTGCCGGCTCTGAGCTGTCCTCATCTTCTCCTGGATGACCTGGACCTTCTCTGTCGTGGCCTGGACCATCTCCTATCTCACAAGTGATGACTCCCCAGAGTCTATCCAGCACAAAGGAGATCTGTAAGGTCAGCCGTACAACACCTCGTATGGTTCCATCCCGATGGTGGAGTGGTAGCTGTTGTTGTACACAAACTCCACCAAGGGTAGGTGGTCCTCCCAGCTACGAGAAAAGTCGAGAACGCATGCGCAGAGCATGTCCTCGAGAGTCTGAATGGTCCTCTCCGTCTGACCATCCGTCTGAGGGTGAAAGGTTGTGCTCAGACGTAGCTGCATCCTGAACACCTCATGCAATCCCTTCCATAGCCGGGAAATAAATCGAGCAGGTAGACCGGAGACGATAGATGATGGAACTCCATGAAGCTGCACAATCTCCTGAACGTAAACTCATCACAAGCTCTCCACTGAGCCCTGCTCTCTGATGGGTAATAAGTGAGCCGACTTGGTGAGTCGGTCGACAATCACCCAAATGGAGTCCTGACCTCTGGAAGTGCGTGGAAGTCCAGTCACGAAGTCCATAGATATGTCTTCCCACTTCCACTCTGGAACCTCCAAGGGTTGTACCAAGCCTGCTGGTACCTGGTTCCCTGCCTTCACCTGCTGGTAGGTGAGGCATCGAGAAATGAACTCTGCCACAACTTTCTTCATGCCCGGCCACCAGTGCTGTCGTCTGAGATCCTGGTACATCTTCGCCACTCCAGGATGTACCTCAAAATGGGAAGTGTGAAACTCTCTCAGCACCTCCTCCCATAAAGCAACTGGCACCAAGGTACGTCCTATGAAAAGGACATCGTGCTCTGCTCCAAAGGAGAAACCATCAGGTGCATGTCCTGAGGATATCTATGCACACCGCGTCTCACAGTCAGCGTCCCCACGCAGTGCCTCTCTGACCCACTGCATTAGTGGAGTGACTGTGAGAGACTGGAGGAAGGCTGCTCCATCTCTATCCACGAAGGATATCTGCAAAGAGGCTAGCTGATCTGTCACCTCCTCAAGTAGCTGAATTCCCATCCTCCTACTGAGATCATCGGCTACCACGTTCCCCTTCCCAGGAGTATAGACTATCTCATAGTCATAGTCCTGGAGGAACTCGAGCCATCGCCGCTATCTCAGATTCAGATCCTTCTAAGAGAAGATGTATCTGAGACTCTGATGGTCAGAAAAGACTGTAAAGCGCTCTCCCATCAGATAGTGTCTCCATGTCTTCAGAGCAAAGACCACTGCTGCTAACTACAGGCCATGGGTAGTGTAGTTCTGCTCATGCGGCCTCAACTGACGTGATCCATAGGCAATCACTGCCTGATCTTGCATCAGGACACATCCGAGTCCGGTCCCTGATGCATCGCAGTAGACTACGTACCCTACTCCCTCCTCAGGCAACCTCAAGATAGGTGCGCTGGTCAATCTCTGTCTCAGCTCCTGGAAGCTCTGCTGACATATGTCTGGAAACACTAAGGGTTTCCCCTTCTTTGTCAAAGCTGAGAGTGGTGCCGCAACTCTAGAGAAATCTGGCACAAATCTCTTATAGTATCCAGCTAGACCCAAGAAACTCCGCACCTCCATCACGCTCCTGGGTGGCTCCAAAGCTAACACTGCCTCGATCATCACAGGATCCACTACAACTCCCGCCTCAGAGATGACGTGCCCCAAGAAGCGGACCTCACGTATCTAGAACTGACACTTTGAGAGCATTCCATAAAGCTAGTGCTCTTATAGTGTGTCTAGTATAACCCATAGGTGGTAGGCGTGCTCCTCCTCAGTCATCGAGTAAATCAAAATGTCGTCGATGAAGACCACGACAAATCGATCGAGGTATGTCTGAAAGATCCTGTTCATGAGGGCCATGAACACTGCTGGAGCATTGATTACGCCGAAGGGCATAACAAAGAACTCATAGTGGCCATACCGACACCTGAAGGCCATCTTCTGCACGTCATCGTCTCGAACTCTGAGATGGTGATAGCCTGACCTGAGGTCTATCTTCGAGAACCACTGTGCTCCCTTGAGCTGATCAAAGAGGTCATCAATCCTCGGTAGAGGATACTTGTTCCTCACTGTCACCTGGTTCAGGAGACGATAGTCGACACAAATTCGCAAGCTCCCTTCCGCCTTCTTGGCGAACAATATCGGGGAAGCCTAGGGTGAAACACTGGGTCAGATGAACCCCTTGCCCTTCAAGTCCTCCAACTTTACCTGCAGCTCTCGAAGCTCGGTGGGGGCCATCCGATATACTGGAGTCGATATCGGGGTTGTACCAGGGTACAGGTCAATATAAAAGTCTACCTCTCTGCAAGGAGGTAGCCCTGGAACGTCGTCGGGAAAAATGTCTGCATACTGATCCACCACTGCAGGAAAACTAGGACTCCGTACGTCAACTGCTACTATGATGAGGCTAGCCAACTGATGAGTGATGGGTTGTCCTCTCCTCTGTGGAAGTTCATCCTGTTCTACGAAGGCTCCCTTCTCACTGGTGAAGGTGAACCTGCTTTCGTCAGTGCGTACACATCACACCTTGCGCCTAATACATTCAATCTGTGCATAGACCGTAGAAGACCAATCCATGCCCAAGATGACGTCATAAGGCCTCGACGCTGCTACAAGAAGATCCCAGCCGAAGCTCTCGCCGCTTAGAGTAATCTCACACTACCGGCACCAGTGTGTAATCGTCGAGTCTGCTCTCGTAGGAGTCTCTAGCCGTAAGGATCGAGCCAACGGCTCTGTCAGAATCTCCGAGCTCCGAACAAAGGCAGCGGATTTGAAAGAGTGACTCGCTCCTGTGTCTATAAGAACTGCAGCAAGGGTGGAATAGACATAGATAGTACCTCGAATCATCTTGGGCACACCGTGGTCGTAGGCCTCTGCTGCCTAGAGCTGTGCATGTCTCTATACGCCAGCTCCCTGTAGTCGGGGTGGACATCCTGGTGGTAGTGGCGGTAGAGCCTCAAAGCGTCACCCACCACCTGCTGCTTGGCCAGCTCCTCTGCCTCGTCCGCCTCCTCCCTGCGGACCGCCACGGTCGACCCTCTGCCTCTGCCACAGTAGTCCCTCAACTGTCTGCTGCTCCTTGGCACGACGAGTCGGGTAGTCACGGTCCATGTGGCCCTTCCCGCCGCATGAGTAGCACTGCCTGCCTCTCGAAAGACTGGCTCCATGCTGTGTGCCCTGCACTGCTGAGCCAGTGTCCTGAGGTCGTCTGCCTGAGGGTATGGTCTGCATGGACCCATGTTTCATCCGTCGACTTCTTGCTGCAGAATACTCTGCTATGTGTCGCCCTACGGTGGGTCTCGGCGCTGGTGTAGACTCACCAAGAAAGCTCTCGATCGAAAGGGCTCTCTCCAGTACTCCTGTCTGAGTCGGAATGCTGAGGGAGATCAGCGATGCCTTGATCTCGTGTCTCAATCCCTGGTCAAAGGTCCGGGCCCGAAAGAATGGGTCCCGTACCATGTCTGTCGAGTAGCGCGAGAGATAGGTAAATCTCGCCGAGTACAAGGCGACCATCATGTTTCCATGCTAAAGCTAAAGAATCTCCTGGATGCGCACCGCACGAAGGGTGTCTGGGACGAACTCCGAGCGGAAGAGGCTCTCAATGTCCGTCTATAGAAGAGATGCCTCATCGTGCACCTGGAGCATCAAGCTCCACCATCTGCCTGCTGCTGCGTGCAGTAGGCTCACTACAAGGATCACCATGAGGTCTGCTGGTGTCCTCACTAACCTGAAAACCCTCACCACTGCCTCCATTAAGTCCTCGGCTGCCTGGGGGTCAGTCTCCCAGCGGAACTTGGGCGGTCGGTGGCGCTGGAACTCATGCAGTGCACTGAGGCGACGAGCATCGTCAGCGGCTGGTGCTGGAAGCATCGGTGGCTCGGAGGGTAGAGCTACCGCCGGTGCCACTGCTGACAAAGGGCCCTGCACCGAGGCCTCATCACTCGGTGGGCTGTCGTCACGCTCGACTCTCGGAACCCTAGATGGCTGCCATCATGGGGCCATCCTGAAAAGGAAACAGGTGCGCCATGGTCAGAACAATATACCTAGTGAGCTGAAATAAAGTAATCACAAATAAATCTTGAAACACAAATGCAATCAATGTTTTCATGCATTAAGTTGGAAATCAGAAGTCAGGGACCTGGTGTACAGATATGTCGGCCGCCGCACCAACAATGGACTCCCTGGACTGATAACCACACTCAATATTCTTAACATTATTGCTTCACATAGAAAAAGATCATAGTCCAAGTTCTGCGGTAGAACCGAACTCCTCTGATACCAATTTGTCACAACCCTTCCTCAGGGCCCGTGTTGTGACTACCCCAAGCCCGCCTTCCATAGGCCAGGGGCTAGCGACTAGTACCAAGGCATAAATCCTGGTAAAGGGAAGGCATTGCCTTTATAATGTAAACAAGCACCACAGAGTAAGCATGCATAAAAAGTAAACACTATGTAAAAGTTGGTACAAGAGTGAAGTGAGGAAAAGTAAGTGGGCCGGTATACAGACCCAAACTGAAAGTAATGTACAACTCGAAAGGGAAAACAACAACTGAAAGGTAAAGCCGCAACGATGAGCTATCCACTAGAAATCCCACCTGAAGGGTGGGTACAGAAAGCCTCCACTGTTCCTCGGGTCCAGTTGACCGCTCCGAGTACATCCCGCCCAGTGGTCCACCTACAGGTACCATCCTGCTCCGCAAGCCTCCACCATGATCAACGTTGTCCTTCGTCTGTAACCAACACAACGTAGTGCTGGCATAGCCCGTGTAGGGGTGAGTATAAGCTACTCAGTAGGGACCCCGAGACCCCCGATGGTCTCCCCGAATCCACAAAGGATAATCTACAAAGGAATGATACAATCACGAAGTAACATCCGACACTGCTTGGGTATATTCCCATACATATACCTAAGTCATCAATTCCTGTTCGGCTCCAAAATCCGAACCCAAGCACAACCCAATCCACACAGGAAAGCATAATGTAAATCCACACAGGATAGCACTACACAATCCACACAGGAGAGTAAAACAGGATTCAGCTCACACAGGCATACTTCTTCGAAAGACGATAGAGATGATCACTGATCCATCTATGTTGTCGGAACCACAAAGGATCGATAGGTACTAACCCCCACAATGACCCACACAGAATCGGACCCACATAGGATCTGTAGGCACTGGCTCACACAGAACCACTGAGCGCTGACCCACATAGGATCAGACCCACACAGGATCGGTAGCACTAATCCACATAGGATCGCTGAGTGCTGTAGTCGTCATCGTGGAATCCACTGAGGATCTCTGCATAGTCGTCGTCGCAGTCACAGTAGCAGTCGCAGCCAGCACCAGGGTTCCCGCACACAGCAATCTCATTCGGGAGGGTCCGCTCCACGAGCCGAGAGGCTGATACATCCACTGACACATAGTCCAGAGTTGATGTATCGAAAAGTTCCGTATCCTCAACAGGAACTCAACATTGCAGACGACACGTCAATCGGATGCCCGGTCTGAGAGTTATTGGCTTTTTCGTCCCAGGGGACCGGTTGGGTTTTAATGCAAAAATAACCCAACCGTACTCCACCTACATCTAAACCTCGGGCGGATTAAGCCAAAAGATCAGTCTCACAAAGAGGAAACCAACAAGGTCGAAGGCACGTCATTCGGACGTCCGGAGCTTGAGATATGAGCGTTTCCGCTCCGAGGGCCCGGTTGGTTTCGTGTACGAACCAACCCGGCCGAACTCAAAGTATTCTGAAAGCATGAGTGCGATATACCTAAACGACCGTCTCGTTTCATGGATCATGTCGCCGCTGACAGCACGACGATCGGAGGTTCGTAGCCCGAGTTATGGGCAATTGAACTCAAACAGTCCGAAAACGGGGGTTTGGGGCCCGGACCGACCCGGCCCGAGACCCCCTGGGGTCGGCCCGAACCAGGTCGACCCGACCCGGGTCCAGGTCAACCCGGCTCGGCCCGGATGGCACAGCCCGGCCCGGACCAGCGACCCGCGCGCTGGGCGCGCCGATCGGTTGCTCGGCCAAAACGGCCGAGCCGTTTTTTTCTCGCGCAGGGGGGGGGGGGCTGCCTCTCCCATTTTCTTGTAACCACGACCCCTTAATTGGGGGCCACATTGATGGCTGGATGGGGTAATTAATTACCCCGTCTTCTCCTTGTCCGGCCGGCCCGACCTGGCCGGCCGGTTCCTGCTTAACGGGACAGGCGATGTCCGGTCCCCTTCCAGCTCCGACGTCGGCGGCCCGGTACCGGCCGCTGGTCACCCTACTCTGCCGCGTCCCAGAACCGGCCGCGGCCCTTGTCGTCCGGCACGGCGCGACGATGTCACGCCCCTCCGCCGCGGCCCCGATACCGGCCGCGGTATTTTAGGATGTCTCCGACGCGGCGCGATGGCGTCGTGTCCTTGTAATAATTCGTGGTGCGGCGCGTCGGCGCCGCATATTTCTTGCCGCAATAATTCCGCACGGTGCGACGGCACCGCGCCACCTCCATTTCAATAAAAAATAATCCAACAAGAAAAATAAGGATGTGGGTTGGCCGTGTTTGTGCGGTTCCCCCCCCCCCCCCCCCCCTCACGTTAATCGATAGCAGTGGGTTAAATTTCATGAAGAAATTCAGGGAAGTAATCACGAACAAATTAATTAAATACAGTCCCCTACCTTGGTTTCAAGAACAGTGCATGTCAATGAGCCATGGAAGACGAGCATCACGGAGGTCGGGCATCATGGAAAACGAACGTCGATTCCGTTGTCGTCGAGGTGCGTCTGAAGAGGAAACGTCGTTGGAGAAGTTCTTCGCGTTCTTCGGCGGAGATGTTCTTCATTGGTGTCCAAGGTGTTCTTCACGTTTTCCAAAACTTCTCAACGTGGCATAAACCCTAACATTAATACAGTAATCCCAAGTCTTAATTTATTAACACAACATACCCTTTTGAATTTCAAGAGTTTGAAACTCAATTAACCACACATAACTCACCTCATTTAAATTGCACAAGCTGTCAAATTAAATGAAGGGGAGCTAATGGGGAGTTGAAGAGTTGAAGAATATGAAGGGGTGGGGTTCATGTGGGGCCCACCACCCTCATAACATCCCAAGGGAGGTTGGGTAGTTACCCAACTTCCACCCATAGCCTGAAAAAACAAAAGGAAAATAAAAATTGTAGAATAATAATAAAATAACTTCCACAATTTTGATCATCCACACCCGTGATAACGCAACTCCGGAACAGGAGTTCCTAAGCAATTACCAGCATTGTGGTTCAATCGGTGCCCTCAGAATTCTATTACGGGCACTGGTTCAAAAGTTAGAAAAATCCCTCTCGTTCGTTCACTGAACGTACCCGAGCTAAACTTCATATAGAAATTCCGGGCACTCCGGGCCTCAGAATCAAGTGCCGTCTGAAACCGCATTCTTGTAAAATTCCAAAGAAAATTAATAAACAAATTTCCCTTGAATTTTTCGGGTCTTTATAGTAATGATACATCCAACATGGTTTATCCAAAGTGTGTGGTTGTTCAAAACTAGGCCGCATAGTTAGTTGGAAGGGGACACATTTTACCCCAAACTGTGCACCCTCACATGAAACTACAAAACAAGCCTTTAGGCCTCAGAAACATCTAAAACCTTCCTAAAAAATATGATCGACTCTCCAAGCCTCTAATCCCATCCAAAAATATAATATAATGCTAACAGAACTCTTAGAGTTTGTTTCCAATCATTGAAAAAGAAAATGTCACCCCCACTAATTGAAAAATTCAAAACATGTGTGATTTTTACCTGACTCAATGACATGGGATGTTTCACAATCCCTAATTTAACATACCTCATCCAAGATCTATCAAAATGGAACCCTATATGGTAAAAAATATACCAATTCTTATAGAAACAACCTAGACTACCCAGGTCTATGGGTATAGGTCAACTACCTCAAGGGGGGGCATTCCACCTTAAGAGTGACTTACCCTGGTCTTAGCAGTCCCAAAAAAACAAATCAAGAAACTTGTCCAATGACCAATTCCTAGAATCAATAGTCTTTTTCTGACGCATCATCACTCCCAATAATCATGATGTTATCTTATTTCATTCCCTATACTCATTCATATCCCGTACTAAATAGGATCACACCTCATGCCCATGGATCACATGACACCAATGAGGTCATGTATCTGAAACAAATATCTTGTCAATCACAAGGCATCACAGATCAATCAAATATTACAACACAATGGTTACCATATGAATTTTAACTAAATTAACACACATCCATCAATTCCCTAGATGAAAAATAGCTTCAATTATTCATTCTCCTAATGGTTCTGTATATAAAATTTGGTTCCAAAAACCTCTAAAATATAAATTACGCATCTAATATGATGTCAAACTACTGACAAGAGTCTTCTAATTCGATATATGTATCCCGTAAACCTATTTCACAAAATAGAAATTACACAATAGGACATTCCAAAATAAGAAAATTAATCTAGGTTATTCCCATTGCGCTCTTCTAACTGTCATTGGCTCAACAGCATGCTCTGCACCTGGGAGCATCATGACATGCACCAGGACTAATACTCGTATCCCTAATTCCTAAACTCCCTACGATGTAAAACCTTAAATCTGCCCCTGAAATCACTTTTGGGTCCCACTTTCTCTATCAAAACCTCTGCATGTTTCTGAATATTAGTTATCCTTACCGGGTACCGATTTGGAAAAAATCAGTGTGCTCGACATCTTTCCTAGTCCCTGACTACCAGCTATCTTAGATATTATCCTACAGAACCACCAAGGATTCCAGATTAGTCCACATGTTCAGAACACATTTGGAGGCCTCTCTCATTGAACCCATACATTTCCTTTCTTACCATAATGAATGAAATCCATATTTGAACCACTATGAAGTGGTTTGGATGAGTCATGGTCCTGAGTAACCTGTATGAACTCATCTCTACCACATTTCATGTTATCTGAAGTGTCCCCACGTAAATCACCTAAGGCCCCTACCCTAATTATGTATGATTTTTCCATTAGGTTTCCCTCAGTAATTAGTGCCTCATTCACCACCTTTTCATAATTTGGTCATCAAAAATATGCCTATCTGCACCCAAATGGTGTGTCGTAAACCATATTCATTGTGTCTAACTCTCTAGGTGTCGTCACACACCATGATGAGTTAAAATAGAGAAAAGTTATTGAATGTAACAACATATTCTAGGAATAACATGTAACCCTATTTAATGAATAACAACTCCCGATCTCTTTCATACCTCAGTGTCTCTAAGAAGAAGTTCTCTATGAACATGGAATCAAATTCCATTCTAGCCAGTCCTTCCTTCCTTCCATCCTAATCTAGCATGTCCCACTAGTGATTATCTATCCCTACATGCATGATAGTGAAAAATTTTACAACATTCTTTGGAGGAATCTCATGTTGCATGAAAATCATCAACATAATCTTGATTCCAGTTCTTAACCACATGTGGACCACACTCATGCTAAAACACCGGTGGGTTCTATGACTAGAAATACCATGTTTGATATGCTATTTGTGGAACAAATCCATGAGAATATATATCAATAACTAGTAACACACATTCCATTTTTCCTGGAGATGATCTTCAATCGATGGATGAAACGATGTATGATTTAGTTACTACCCCACCTACTTGAAACCTGATCCTAAGCTTATACTAAGCTTTTACCTACTCTTTCTCACCCTTAGTTGTATCATCCAGTCATTTCCCTAAAAAATGATCCATTACTCACTAGATGCTACATTCAAGCTGTCTATGAGGAAATCAGTCAATACCATGAAATGGTAAGACACCCTAGTTGAATATGTATATATATATATAAGATAGTGAAAATATTAACAGGTAGAACATCCTTAAATCCCATACCGTTTCATATCACAACCTTTCTTCATGGAATCCTAGCCTCATGGACTCCTTAACCTTCCTTGATAGAGCCAAGTATCAAAAATACTCTGGGCCACACATGTCCTAACAACTAACGTTTCATCAATACAATGACCACATCACCCAACCTGAAGATCAACAACACCACATTTCTAACCTAACTTATCATATAAGATCCATTCCCATAACACATCACATGATATTTATATTTACATTAAATGGAATTTCAGAATATATAATGCATTTTTTATCATAGCCTTTGGCATATTCAATTTAAATAATCTATCATGTTCTTAATAAAACCATAATAGGAATACACAACCCCTATCAATACCTAGACAAGGTTCCATATCTTATCCCTTTACATTCAATGATAAGGTAACACAACATAATAGTATAACAATAACATGACAGGAATACCATTCAATGTGGAAAACATATAAAATGTAAACTAAAAAATATAATAGAATACTCCCACACAATCCAACACGGTCCATCTATTATACACGAGGATGTAGGAACCAATGAAAAAGTTATGAACCTAGTTTCGGCCACATCATCAACTCATGTCAACCATATACCAAATAGTAATACCAGTATAAAAGAAAATAAATTCTTAATATCAACAGTTTCCAGCTAAAAACTACTACTAGATCCCAATCAGGAACAGTTAGGATACCCCATGTAGTGTCCCATCTTGAAAGGAAAATTAACACAATGGTCCAGAATTGAGGTTCACTAGACTTAGGCACAACTCCATAAACACAAAAGGATTTCAAATAGAATCCATTGTTTAATAAGGGATGTTGGGAGGCTAACCCCTCTGGGAATGATATATTACTCGTATGAGTTTATATAATTAACTTGTAGAGGAAAGAAAAGACTCATCAGAGTCAAACTAGACCCACTGAGGGTGGAAGCATAATTAGAAATATACAATGGGAGAATCAAGATAAAATTAAAGAGAAAAAAGTATTAAAAATGTCCCCACATAACTTGTATCCCCAAACAAAACATGCATAACAAAATATCCCATACAGATCAATATATAAAAAGTGGGTAACTCATGGATGACCAAAGTAGCTACATACATATACTGTCAACACGATGAAAGAAGAAAATTAAATTATAAATATAAAATTGAGGAAGTAACTCATAGTCTCATAGTAACATCCCGTGAAATAAACTATTATGATCTAGAAGATGATGCAAATCTCTTACCTGATTTTAAATACATAAAGTCCACAAACATCCTGAATGGCCCATTTTGGGTGTGAGAATAGGTCTCAGTAGGATACCACCCATGTGTGCATACCAAACATAAGTGTTTTTTAAGGTGTATAAAATAAATTAATACACAATAGATACATAAAATTAACATTAACTACAATGATTCTAATCAAACACTAAGAAGTTTTCACCTTCCTCGGCCAACACCAAAATGACTAAATAGGAAGGATTCTCATCCTATGGCCTAATGTATCTCCTAAAGTGTAATATCCCATGTGAAACCTCATGTTATACCTCAATCACGTAACCCAAACACTCATACTTCCACACACCCTATGTCTAATCAAAATCACTGACGTCCTAATGGAACACCCAAGCTAATATAAAGGGTCCCTCATACCCCTACTAGAAATCACTCATCATCTTGATACCCAACATATGAATGCGCAAAGATATCTTTCCTAAAAATGGTCACGATCGTATAATATTAAAATGTCTCCTGGAATGGAGATATCCATCCACTAATATAAATACATCCCTACGACCTCAATAAGACGATCCATGGCCACCAACTAATAGCCTCGTCAATATCACTAGAAGGATTCTCACCTTCCATGTGGCTTTCTATGGAGTGAACCAGCAACTGAATTCACAAAAGCCGCAACTAATGGGAGAATATACCCACATGAGTTGTCAAAACCACCCCATCAACTGATTCAGACTTTTTTTCAGATGACTTCAATCGACACTTTTGTTATCATGGGTGAGAGGAAATCACTATATCTAATAACTAAGCTAAGTCAAACTGGCACATAATGGCCCTATGACCATGTCTCTCATGTCTGATGGTCTCTACATCAAATATCATGGTCCAATACCCCAAAATGATGGCTATAGTACCTCATAAAATGTAGAAGATTCCATTTCGGTGATCTCATCACCCAAGTACCTCGGGTAAATCCTAACCTGATAACCACATCGTCTAAATCCAAATGGACTTGCCACCTCAATCACTCAGGTCATGTCTATCACAACCCCATGGGTCTTATCTTATGCATCTAAAGCATTTCAAATATTCCTTTCAATCAAATAAAAAATTCAATTTAATAAAATTGAATTGTCCAATTTAAATATACTTATGAATTCAACATACATGAATTGGATAACTTAAAATCATATAATAAATTAATTAATTTTCAATAAGAAAATAAATATAATTTAATTTCCCAACATCAATTATATAAAATCACCACCATAATTTAGCTAACCAAGGAGTATATGGATTCTAAAATAGCCTCACACACATAAATTGGGATAGGGAATTCCTTAAGACATCCCTCATAGGCAAATGATCAATTTAATACCAAGATACAAAGTCACACTTGAATACATCAAGATGTAAAAATATATGAACCCAAAAAATGTCCAAAAAAACAAAATTGAAGATATTCACCACCAGGCATGGACTTGTAGATGAGGCATGTCCGATATCAGGCTCTAAATCGAAGCAATTTGGAAGAGATCTGAGTTTTTTTTTCTGAATTCCCTAATAATACGGTAAAATAGATCAAATGTAATTAGTGGTCCACGAGGTGAAAAAGATAAGATAAGGATGGGTGTGTAATGGCATAAAAATGTGGTTTCGAGGAACTTAATGGGTCTAATATCGGACCACCGATGGAGGAGAGGGACCAAAGTCCACTAGAGGAGGAGGGTAGGGATTCATTTTTCTAAGAGCACGACCATGAAAAATTAAATATAGAAGAAATAGTAAAATATGAAAAATAGAAGTGGGGTACAAATATAATATTCAACCCTTACTAAACCGCCTATTTTTTCTTGCATGATTATCCAAACCATGTATAAACCATTCGTGCTACAATGCATTGGTACTACCAATGTTTCACAACACGTGAGACATACCACAAAATTAGAAATATCAATGCACAAACCATGGAATATTTACTTGAAAGTACAAATAACAAGGCCACACAATTGTGCAACACACCGTACAATTTATCCAAACTCTGAAGTAGTTTAAAACATGGCCTCACGGGTGGCTGGAATGGGCCACACAGTTTACCCAACACCGTTCCCCTGGCCTGCAACTCCAAAACAAGAATTTAGGCCTCTGATGATTATGGAATCTTCTGGAAACACCCGAGGAACTATAAAAGCCTCTAAACCTAATATAAAAATTATATAATTCTATTATACCTATCATAATTTGATTCTAATCATTGAAATAGAAAAGGAAACCCCTGCTTATTGAAAAAATCAAAATGGGAGTGCTTTTCGAACCAAATCAAAACCCCTGAACATTAAAATATCATCCAACATCACTATATTTATAGATTATGTTTCTAAATTTATTAAACCATCATAAAACCTATTTTATATCAATAATTTAATTATAAAATAAAGGTGTGATGAATGATTATATGTTATTTTGGAATACATATAAATAGATTATCATAATGTTATGGGAAGGTCAAATATATCACACCAATGTATTAAGTATTTTTTTGTATCTCATGTGGTAAGAAGTTTACACGGTGGTTATCTCTATCCCAATAGGGTAAATGAGAGGCTAAACTATTCCCATGAATGTATAATGGTGTTTAACTAAGGTATACAATGTGATGAATATCATTGTTTGTAGCCTTGATATATGATTTCTATTCTTATGTTAATTCTAGTCCTTAATTATTAGGATATTTATCATGGATCATGATTATTTATTATTTATTTATGTTATAGAATCAATAAATTATGATCCATGTGTTATTGGGTATTATTATATTAAATCAAGTCACTAAATTTTATTATGTTTACATACCAACATAATTAATTTACGATCCGTATGAGAATTAATATAAGTGTCTGATGTTTTCCATTACATTACATCTGAGCTCATTCATTTCTTATATTTATGAACATTGCATTAATAATAAGGGTATTATGTTAAATATATGAAAATTTCTAATCTAATATGAATATTAATTATATAATTTATTATTTATGTTTAAAAATTATTTCGAACAGTAAAAAATAATCAATGACACTAAACTAAAAGAATCTATATTATGAATTATTTTGAGATATATTGAATATATTTCATAAATTATTTAAAATTCATGTATTTTTTGACGAATTTTCTGTTAATTCGTATCGAATTAAATTAGTAGAGATTATATTTATGGCATTAAATCTAGGAGTATAAATCTAGGGAATCTAAATTGTTATTAGAGACATCATTAGTTATTTTTGTGGATTTTTATTTAATGTAAAATAAGATATAAACTTTAATAACCATTTTATAGTAATATGCGCGTGAAAAATTATAGGTTGAAATCAATTTGATATATTTTATGAAATATTCATATTTATTTTCTTTATGATATGATTCCTTTAATTGATTTTTTCTTTATTCTCACACAAAGATTTTTTAACTTATTAAATTTTTTGAGAATGTAGGAATTGTTGTAATAATGAATTTTATGATTAATACAATATTTTATTTATGAGAAAACAAATCAAATTTTATATGGAATGAAAAATTTATTTTCAATGCTTAAAAAATTATTTTAGGCTATGAAAAGTAACTCTAATTACTTTGAACACAAATATGACAACAGGTAGTATCAAATCACCTTTTAGTTCTTCTGGTGAAAATTTATACATTCTATTAATGGCTCTTATCTTCTACTAATTTCTTTGTTGTGAATCATTATGATGAAAATGACACTACTTGTTATCAATATCCAAGATTTTGATAAGGTGGAATTATCCATGTATCATGTACAATTGGATTAATATCAATGGGGAATATTATTAAGAATTTAAGAATTTGTAGTATTTTATGTTTTATATTAATCCTTGTGTCCATTCTTATATTTATGGTTTTTATTGTATAAGTGTATTCGATACATCTTGAAATGATGATGTTTATTTCAAAAGAATAAAAGATAGTTTTGTTGATATTATTTCTAAAATGTGAAACACCAATTCTTGGAGAAAGCCACCATTTCATAGGTGAATTTCTTAGTGTAACATTCCTACCTGATTTCCAGACACCAGTGCCCTAATCTGTTCAGTTACATGACCTCAGTTGCACCACCCCCTATGCAAGAGGATACAAACTATCAGCGAGGGTCTAATATAGATCATCGAAAGACTGTACATTATCAAATTATCCCGACAACAGAAATAAATAAGCATAAAAAACGATATAACCAATCTGTAAATCATAACCAAAATAGAAAAATAGCACATGATGAACCAAAATTGGAATAAAATATCCAAAACTGATCAGTAGATATGCCATTCAAAATACATATCAAATTTCAATATGAAAATACAAAAATTATATAAATACATTAAATACTCCCAAGAGGGTCCTTAGGCATGTTTGGTTCCCTCATCCAGGCTTCATCCCAAATCTTCTATGTAACATAATACAATTTTCATTTATGTGTCTACCAAACATGAAGTGTATTCAGGTACTGATCAAGCAATATACATAGGGTGCTTGTAAAACATATTATTCCACCAACAATGGTGCTTACAAAATAATCCACTCAATAAAAGTGTATAATGTATAGTAAATTATAAAATTCTAGAAATAAAGTATAAAATTTATGTATATTGAATTATTCTTCATTTAAACTCATATGCCTCTATGTTCTGGGGGACACACAAACTTCAATACCTATTTTAGTTCCTTATAGAGTCTAAACCATATCACAATACCAGGGTTATTAATTATCATTCAATTTTAGATCATATTAATTTTAATTGAATCCATAGTCCAATGGAAACATTTTGGGTCTATAACTCCTTTTCTAAAACATCGTGGGTATTTGAAGCAGTAGTTCATGACCAAAAACTCATTTATCAAACAATTAATCATGTTGTATTTTGAATATGGTTTCCATGTCCATCAATCGTTTATCTATTTATCACTATGTTCTTTTTAAATTGACGTCTATGTAGGACACATTTTTATCAAATTATCACCATGGGATTTTGATGCATCAACTCACGTCCCACACACATTTATCAATCGATCACTAAAATCACATATATCTCATAAATAATTATTTCTCAACATTTATACTTTTACGTAAATTTCAAATCATGGTATCATCAAAAATCAACAAAAAAATATTTAAATTTAATAAAATTGAAAAATATTAAAAATAACTAGTAATCCATTTATCAACATTTATCCATATGACCCATTTATACATTAATGGTCATGTAAATCATCTCTTAATTCCCATGTTCAATTAAATCATAATCATAATAATTGACCAATTACTCCATACCAATATCTCATACATTCTATACTTACAATATACCATTAGTTAATTACCCATCTAATTATTTCAATTTCACCAATACGTAATTTCCCAAAATTGAAAAAAATTCATCATCACGTAGAAATTTTATCCATTAAATTACATGATTTTATACATCAATTATTCAATTATTTTATTTAATTAAATATAAAAATTAAAATGGTTCCAATTGAAATTATACAATTCATTCACATAATTCGATTTCATGAAAATGGGACTTGAATTCAGACCACGTACCTTAAGATTGATGATGAATTATCACCAAAAAAAACCCCCAATTTAAGCAGAACTATCAAGAACATGACAATGAAACAAATCTAGATTTGAAAATAGTTATAATATCAAAAGATTTAGGATACATCAATCATATATCTAGATTTATCACAAATGTCGGAAAACCATCACCTTTATATCTAGAATGAGATAAGGGAGGTAAAAGAAACCACACTAGTTGGGAAACTCTTATTGGGAGAGGTGAAAATCTTAATTCTGGGATTCGATTCACCAAGAGAGAAGGTTATAAGGCCTTGGAATACATATTGGAGCCTAAAAAATGATAGATAACATTTAAGGTTATATACATATAAATTAGGTGTATAATATGGGGGTTCAGGAAATTTTTTATGAATCTTAATAGGATTAAAAATCTTTGTTCACAGTTACCTATATAGGGAACATGATATTACCAAACCATGTGACTTAACCAGGGGGTTATGCAATTACTAATTTTATGACACTGTGTTTGAAAAACCATGCTCTAGTTTTGTGAATCCACTTTATGTGGGTTCACAGGGTTCACCGGGTAGCTGCACACTTTGATCAAATCATGCCCCAACCGTTCACAACCACTCATACACCCAAAATTATCCGATTTAGCCTCAAAAAATCCCAGTGTAAAACCATAATATTATATACTCAAAAAATTCTATAATAGTACCTATAAATTATCTCTTGACATATCCTGATATATCTCTAAAACTTCGAGTCAAAATGATCAGGCCACTGAGCCTGAATATATTTTTCACTTCCCCATGTCTCCACCTAATAATGTTCTTTCCATAAGAATATATTAACTACCATCATGTTATTTACCCTAAACACATTATCCTTACAATCCAACACACATTTCATATGCTCATCAATGGACACATCATTCTCATGCTCAACATTGTCCACATCGATCACATGAGAAGGGATGGGGTGATACCACAAAAGTTGTGACACGTGAAAAATGTCACTAATAGCATGGTACCATATTGGAGGAGGAAATCAGTATTCCACTACACATTTTATCTCCACAACCTCAAATTACACGACAAACATGGGTGCTGAAATTCCCAGTCTCAGAATTTTATGGTGACCCAGTTTATGTGACATGCAAATGAAAAGATGATAATGCCTATAAGCACTAGGTGTCTTAGAGGTCTATCCAAATATGAAATTTTTATAATATGAATCGTAACCATACACTTATGAAATTCCACAACCTATCCCAACATCTTTTACGTGAAACTTTGTCCCTCTAACATTTACTCACTTACCTTCATCCAACAAAGTGGTGATATGCATGGCCTACTAGAAAGTGACTCATATGGTTACATATTTATATTTTAATGATTAATGTTATCATAGGAATTATACAATAAAATATATGTTCTTCTCCCATAACCCACCAAAGTCTATGAAACACCCTCGAACCATATCTTCAAGAACCCATATAGTATGATCTGATTGGCAATATATATGTGGGTGGAAAGTGGAAATCTGTAAAAATAATTTCCCAAGAACCTTCGGTAAGATGTACTAGAAGCATCAGGTAAAGAATGAGACACAGTATGAAACAATAATATGTGGCACCCCATACATATGGACTATATCATATTCTTATAATTCTCCCAATTGATCTAATAATATCGTCTCCGATAAAGGTAAGAAATGTGATACTTTCTTCAGTCGATCAACAATCATCGAAATAACGTCACTCTTTGGAGGTGTCCTTGATTTATCAAACACACGGTCCATTGTAATGTCATATCACATCATTTCAAGAATGGGAAATAGTTTTAGTGAAGCAAAAGGACATTGATGGTATTCTTTCACTTGTTTCAAGGTGTAGCATCATGTCATGAACCCTAATATCTTATTAATCATTCCAGACCACCAAAACTATTGTTGTAAGTCATTGTACATTTTCATCATACATGGATTCACAACACACTTTGAGGAATCGAAATAACAAATTATCTTCACCCACTTACTCATTGGAACTACAACTTTATTCATGCATAGAAGATCTCATCCTTAGGTACGCTTTAATCGGAAGTCGACTCCCCACCTTCATGCTATTTCCACAATGATAAACATTTTGTGTCCTCATGAATCATATCTATTACCTGGCTAAAAAGTGCAGAATTCACCAAAATAGAAATGATATTCATCTGCTCGTAGCACACCTGAACCACAACATGCATTTCATTTAGAAACTTCACCATCTTTCAATCACCACTGGACTCCTGAACATCCTTAATCTAAGTTTCATACATAATTCCTTAGAAACCCTATTTACCTTCCCGAAAATATATTCAAGATCAAAATAAAATGATTAATTACACTCAAACCACATTTTATGATAAAGATTCATATATTGTTATTAAAATATATACATTATGTTTGTGTGATCGGTATATAGTGTAAAATTGTCTCCCAGTAGATACGTGGCCTACACATTAAATAATAATCCAATATTGCAAACCCAATGTTTGTGTGATTGGTGGGGGGTCATGGTGTCTTGGTCAACACATGGGTTCTTCTAATATGAATAATTATTTTTTAATTATCAATTTTTATTATCATTCTGTACACATGTTATACCAGTAGACACTTGTTAAAGATACATTTTTGGGGTCCTAATGGGTTATATTACTGATGCCCTATGTTGGAATCTTAATGAAGATACATTATTCATGTATATAGATTTGGATTAGCTCATAAAACCTATGGAAGTTATTTGAGTTGAGTTGCGTTGATGATGTAAGGGAACCGATTAATAATCCATAGGCCATCATAGTTATTCTTTATTTATCAAATTACACATCATACCTTTGTTTTTCCTTTTGTCATTCAGAAATAGGTTCGTTATATTTTCATTATCCATGTTCCTTGAATTAATATATTGTGATTATTTTTCATTTTATATATTTCTCTAATTATTATCTTTTAATATTTTATAATATTTATTAAATGGATACGATTTGATTATGAGGGTTTAGTGTCCCCATTGATATAATTATAATTCTTAATTGCTATTTTATAGCCTCTTTTGTGTAGGGATTCATGCATGAGGCGTTGTGGATATCAAACATAGACCTATTGGTTTGTATTGAGGAGTTAGAAAAATATTTCATAGAATAATATTTGTCTTTTTATTTCATGATCAATGGAAATTTTAGAAATGATATAGGATATGTTGGACTTGGGTATGAGAGTTTCTATTTTCAGGGACATATCATGTAAAATATACCTCTATGTTACAAATGATAGTATTGTAGTTACCTTTTTATTGGGTTTTGGGCATGATCCTGCACCGTGACAAGAAACATAGGATCATATTCCTTATATATAAAAATAATGTTATGTATACTACTTCTTAATTTAATGTATTTATTTATGCTATCTTTTTTATATAGAAATTTATTCTTTGATTGAGTAAGATAATTGTTTCCAATGTTATTGTGATATATCAGTTTTTATTAACAATTTATACTTTAGTTAACTAGTATGCTTTTGTATTTTTATATTTTATTGTGAAAAATGTTTCATAAGTGAATACATAGTTAAATCTACTAATGTTATACCTATGGTTATGGGTTGACTCCACGTAAGACCATGTGTTATCCCATATAATGTTTAGGAACTACTTTAATGTCTTTGATATACAAAATTTTCCTTCTTATTAAAGAAGATGCTACCCCAAAAGAGATTGAAGGGATTGTCATGTTTGGTGTGCTGGGATGCTCTAGTGAAGCTGTAAAACCTTATTCCGTAATTTATTGTAAATTACGGTGTAGTATAGAATACTCTCACGCCTCCTTGAATTTATGAAGTGGTCCCACATTATATAAAAGTCCTTCTATTGTTCATGCCCACAGAGAATGGGCATCGACATGCATGGTTGATAACTCAAGGGGCCTCCAAATATTTAATAGACCATCAATTGAATAATTTATAGGGTTTTAATATGAATAAAACTATGTAAATATCATTGCGGGTGTCTTTGACCACAATAATGAACATGACGTGATAATGGTGATGTCTTCATCATTCATTCAATATAGACCCAGCATGAGTTTGTCGAAAATGAAGGGGAAAGCTTAGAAATGTTATTGTATCATGTGGGAGACATAAAAGTGTCTATTATTTTGGTAGGTAAATCCTAATAAGAAAATTCTAGGTTGATAATAGGAGCTCATAGAGACATAGTGGTGGTCATTGATGGTATACACATACTCTTGTCATTTAAGTGAGATACTCTATTTATTTCCTCTCACAACCACAAATGATACACATAAGGCCTGAAAATTTTCTATGAACCTTCATTTAGATATAATACAAATATTATAATTAAAACCATGTTAAATATCCCAATTTTCTATTTAAGTCATTAACTATATTGATGGCTCTAGAGGAGGATTGATTAGTTTGTCTTCTTCCACCTTTATGTACTATGAAGAGTGGGCCACTTAATACTGTTACTATAAGTATATCTTTGAGTGGTTGGATGTGAAATTATGGGGATGCACGAATTTTTAGTGGTAATATGGTGAATAAATTTATTTGTTCTTTTTTTCCATTGAATAATTACCACATTTAATAAATTATTCAATGGTTAATCATAACCATAAGGCCAAAAATGACCTGAGATCCACATCCAACAAGATTGAATGTAGGGAAACCTTCAATAACATGGAACTTTGGATTTTAGCCTATGACTACATAGGGTATGATGGTAGATTTAGTTGGAGAACTATGGATCCACCATATGTCCTCATTAGAAGGATTATATGAAAACTACCATGGCATTCCATAAAAATCAGGGATAGGGTCACATTGTGTAGGCATGACATGTTTATATAGTGGATTATAATCGAGAAGAGGGTGGTTAAAGGGATTCTACTATTCTAGGAACAATCATTATCACGTCAACATTAACTAGTTATATGATGGGTCAAGGTTATTCCCATTACATTTTATCTTTAAATGTTTTTATTGGACTCAATATACCATCCCTGTTTTCTTGTGAGTTACATTCAATTGATCCATAATTTACTCAAAAGTGGATAATCTTTAATGATTCACTAATTATAGTATAATAATTTTTAATAATTTAAATTTTGGTACAACATAATTTTAATTATTATTAGAATTGATGTGATTCTTATATTGGATTGGCTGAACAAATTCTGAGCTTACATCGATCGATATCAACTTCATGTATCATTTACTTCTATAAAAATATTGATGTAATTGATGACTAGAGATGGTATTTTCAGAGTAGGAAGAGTGAATATATACTTGAGTGTTAATGGGATTATATCAGTAAATATTTCATTCTTGGATCTATAGGTAGGATCAATGGTATCTATCTCATATTTTATTCCAATTGTGGATCTTAATGAGGATGTATTTCATGATTATTTAACTACAATTTCCCCATGGTAATGGATTTTATAATGAGATATAGATAATTATGGGTCTGAATCCAATTTTATAACCCCTATATCTTATGTAACCATCCATGTTCAAGGAGATCATGGTACAACATGAGGACATGGAATATAAGGGCTTCATTAAGCTGAGTAATTCACAAAATGGAGAACCTATTTTGTATGAAATATAGAAGGGTAGTTGTCATCAACACTACATAGATTACCAGATATTGAATATGGTGATGGGAAATAATTTATATTATTTTTATTATATTATAAATTCTATGATCACTTATGGATATCCCCATTTTTATGTATGAATGATAGTTGATTTAGTTGTCAACATTTTTGTGATATCCGAGGAGGGAATTTTGATTATAGTGTTTCAAAGGAGGTATGATCTATAAGATTAATTTTAGGGTGTTTGGAATCATTAATTCAATATAAATTTTCATTGAACTAATGAAAAAAATAATCCACCCATATGATAACTCATTCACTGTGGTTTTTGTTTATAAGACCATAATCTATTCAATAACCCTTGATATGTATTCAATACATGTCTAGATTGTATAAAGTACAAATTAAGAAAAAAAGATTTGTTCCAAGTTAGAGAAATGGAACATTGTGATTTGGGAGGTAGGATCTTTAGGAATCTGGTATTTTTCATAGGCATATGCATGGACGCATAGAATATTGATGTTATAATGTTTTAGACATATATCTGGAACAAATTCGAGATCTTGATCTTTCATAGTTTAGTGGGATAATATAGGAATTTCATCCATGAATTATCCAATTAAAAATATCTTTTATTTTACTTAATTATGAATTTCTATTGGTTTCTATATTAAAAGTAATTTGAGGAGGCTTTCATGGGATTAATATAATTATTATTAAAACTCTAGTGTTGATACCTCTTACGATAGAGATTGGTTTTATTGATTACAATGATGTATCAGAAGATGGTTTGGCGTAATTACTAATGCATATGGAATGGGTAGTATCCTATGGGTCACAATAGCTATGATACTATGAGAGGAATGATCATACCCAATAATTCAATATCAAAGTGCTGGTCCACATTTGGAAGAGTTAGAAAAGATATCACATTGGTGAGAGGTTTTTAACTGAATAGCCCAAAAGAGTGTTCAATTTATCATCACATAGTGGGAACTAAAATTTTAAATTAGAACTGGGAAGAGTTTCAAAAAATTATCAACATTGATATAACCTTAGGAAATTCTAAATGTATAATTGTGGAAGATTTTATTAACTATAAAATACATGTCCCTCATGATCTTCATGGAGTTTCTTTATAGGGTCTTTTAAACCACATGAGTTTGTTGTGGATTATTGAATTCATGCTTCTAAATACATTGATGAAATATGTTCCAATGATTTTCACATATTCATTGTTAAACTAGGTAGAGTATTTACATGATACGTACCCTGTGTGTGATTTTATTTGGGAATATCCAAATAGTGGTGAATTGATAACTAGGCATTTATTAGATTATGATGATTTATTACTTTTACATGGTAGAATTGTAGTCCTAGATTCCTATAGAGAATATCTTATTAGATATTTCCACACCTATAAGTTTGTGGTTCATGTTAGACCATGAATGATATTCCATAAAAAAAATTAATAGTTTTGGAGACCATGTATATATAAAAGGACATTCCATGATATTTTTCTCGATGTCTTACCTGTGAGTGGGTAATGAACGAGTACTTGTGTCTTAGTGGATTGATTCATCCACATAATATTACTATGTAGAATTGTTTTCAAAATAATGATGGACATTTTGGTGTCTTTAACCTATACCATGAGGATTAATCATGTTGTTTGGGTGATAGTTAGTTTGAATGAAAAATTGGATCAAGTATTGTGGGTCCGAGATACTCATACATTTTATTTGATAGAAAGTGACTATCTATGAGATTATACTGCTCATAGAATCCACATAGTATATTATTATACATTGACATACATTTTAAAATTATGGTTTTGGTTGGTTTTTTGGATGGCCATATAGACTCACATATGATTAAGAAGAATGTACTATCCCTTGACAGATAGATTGTCATATCATTAAAAGTTGTATATTGAATGATATTCAACAATATTGAATTCTAGAAATCAATGGATCATTATTTGATCTAATATACATGGATTGGTTTTAATTTATATTTTGTTACAATGATTTTATAAATATGGAACCGTATGAGAATGTTTATGTTATGTCATTTGTTTTACCATTTTATTAGCATCTAGCTGGAGATAAAGTGGTTGTGAGGACATGTATTGTATATGGGACCCTTGAGAATGTGAATATGATTTAGAATTTGTTGATTATTTCTCAATGTAGGATGGTGTATTACAATTTTTTATGTATTAAACCATTGTATTTTCTTATAGGTGTCTATTTTTTTCTATTAATGACACCTTAGTTAAGCCAGTTATAGTTTAGGATGATCCCTTCTTGATCAATGAAAATATCATAGTAGTCGATTACCAACTGGACCTTCCATGATATTATTGAGGCATGCATGATGTAATTCAGGATTCCTATCTTCGATTTTATAAACATGATCGTACACATGTGAAGAAATATTATAATATTGAGATTAAGGATGATTAATATTTATGGATCATCTAGTAAGTAGTGTTAACCGAAGTAAAAAAACATTTATTGACGAGGAACGTGACACTGGTATGAATCATCTAGAGGAATTGAATGATCATAGAGTATACATTGAATTGGGATTTATATGTTATAGATTATTGTCCTAGTTTGTACGAGTAGGAACACTAGAGACACATCTTGAGGTTGATAATTTCATGGAGGGGGATTGTAAATTCCCTATACTTTTATTTATTTTATATAAGTCCTTTTTATTTTTATTTAAAATTTGTTGAGTTGATCAATTCATGGGTAATTGTTTATAATCATGGAGTATATTTTGGTGGCGTAATATATATTTTTCTATATTTTCTATCCAAAACAAGAAACACAATATCCTAGTGTTAACTACAGTGTCCCTATTGTGGGACTTAGTGAAACATTTTCAAGGGAAATAGATCATTGAGGGCATGGTCTTGGGAATGAATTATTACGATCAGCTCTATATTTCATTTCATTCAAAACATAAACATTCCCATTTTGGTTGGATTTTGAGGAAAATATACTTTGTTTCAGGCATCACATCATTGAGTTGGCTATATCTTGTAGGATCTTTCAGGAACACCACCACCATGTACAAGCATTGTTCGAGTATATGGTGGTATTATGATAATGTTTGTAATGGGAACAACATGCATCTCTTATCTCATATCTTGAAAATCCCTAAGGGGAATGACATGAAATCATTATAGAGGGTATTTAATTCATTAATAACCTATTTTTTCCATTATTATTCAATTTTATGGTCCTCCACATGATATTTACATTGAATAAGATGGTTTCTAAATGAATGTATAGGAATTTTAAAAGAATTAATAGGATGTGAATCATGTTTTAGGTCTTGGATTGTCACATTTATTCCCTTTTTATACCACAATTAAACATTATAATAGTTCTATCATTTGGAATTGATGAATGTTCTTATTGATTCAGATTCATTGACTCCTTGTTTTCTTCTCATATTTTTTCCAAGAGAAATTTTTAATCCTTCCTTAAAACCAACATGAAATATAACATTTATGGTGGTTTGAAATAGGTATGTGTTTATTTACCACTTCATTTCTTCTTCTATATTTCTATACATAGATACAATTTTTGTTAATTTGAAATGGGTTGTTAGAGTTTTTTGTAAGTGAGTATGTCTATGTTAATGTGTGAATGTGTTTTGTGATATTGGAAACTTGATGAACCTTGAATTTCAAGTTGAAAACATTTCTGTTGGACATTACACACCCTTTAGGGTTATTTTATACTGATTTTCCCTTGTTTATTTATTGTGTGGGAATATATAAATGATTGTAAATATTTGTAATCACATCATGGATTGTGTGTATCCCATGATATTTTTTGTAATACTTATTTCAATGAGTATTATTGAAGCATGATTAGACATGTTTTCTATGGGACACATGTGTTTTATGTTTATAATAATTTCTCAAAAGGATATATTATTAGATTATTTTAAAATATAACCCATTTGGTTTGTTATAATTACTTTGGGGGTATTATTATTTCATATTAGAACCAGTATAACTCCTTGATATGTAAATCCATTAGAGGGGGAGTTCACAAGAATTTAGAAGATGAATATGATTATCATTATCATAGATTAGGTATACAAATATACCTCATGATTGTTGAGTGATTCGCTCAATTCTACGTGGATCTTATATAGCATGCTAACTTGATTCAAAGTGGATTCCTAGTATCATGATTACTCAATTCATAGTAGATTCATTGTATCTGGATTCACATGATTCATACTGGATACAAATGTTTACATGATACCTTGAAGATGCTGAGATGTACATTTACATTCTATGGGGATAGTTGTTCATTACATTGTATATCATAATATTCCATCTTTAATAGAGTCAATGATGGTCTATAAAATCGTCATAGTGGATTATTTAGCACATGAGTTCTCAGTATGTGATTGTATATTCATTCTTACCCATTCATTATTATCACGAAGAACACCACTTATAAATAAGAAAAATTTTTAAGGAATTTTTTTGGGATTTCTTCTATTATTTCCATCTCCAACCACTAAGATAATCATAAAGAACAAAACAATATCATTTATGGGTGTAAGAACCCGATCATTATTTGAGGTATATATCCTTTTATTTACATAAATTCTCAGTTAAATGTTTTAATGTGGCTTAATATTAATTCCTTATGATGTCATGGAGATGTCAGTGGTGTCTGGAGATGGCTAAGATCTCGGAACCTAAGTATTTGGGTTATTTAAGCCTGGAACATGGGTAGTACAATCCATGAGGTGTAGACCACATTGTTTGACCAAACCATGCTATGATGGGAAGAGAGAAGGTATTGTGCCCACATTTTATGAAAACCAAGTGATTTGGGCAGTAAGGACATGTGGACAACACTATAGTTTTGATATAGGATATTTACCTAATTTCTACGTGGTTAGTAAATAGTGCTTGGAAACCATGTGGGAGACCCTTCTCATATGAATAATCTTGTGGTTTGGTTCATGGATTTCCAAACTGTGTTCTTATACCATGTGACCTATGATATTTTGGGAAATTTAATAATTATAATTTAAATTTAAATCAATTTAAACCTATTTTTTAAAATTTACTCCTCCCACACATCATTTATGAATGGTGATCTCCCTCCATGAAGTCTAAACGTGAAATTATTTTCACTTCTCCATCTAGACTCTTTTTAAAGCACCTTATATCTCATCGGATCTGCATCAATATGTTATTAATTCATTTTTATCCATTATCTATTCATTTGTATATTAGTTGTTCTTTTTTTGTGAAAGATGATTTTCTCAATTATTAGGTTCTTTGTCAGTTCTTTAGATTTCTCCCAAACGGAGTTTAATCAGTGGCTGATACTAAACGTCCTACCCTCTACAAAACTAAGGCTGGGGGTTTCGTGCCTTTCTCTTAATGTCAAGAAATTTGTATATGTTGTCGTGTCATGTGCCCAATTTCAAAGAATTAATTTAATCTCAAATTAAAACCTAGAATTGTTAGGAAAGACCTACACAATTAAAGATGCTTGCTATTTTTGAATTGGAGGATTTGAACCATGGATTATATAGAATCCTACCCTTGGGTGTGTTTGGTTATTAAATGGACCTTTTTTGGTTTTATGCTTCTTTTCTTATGAGTTGTTCCTTTTTCTTCATTCTAGGGGGTGTCACATTAGAATTTTTGTGGAAATCAATTTGATGAAATGATTTTGGAATTTAATTGTATGTTTATTGGATTAAAGGCAATGGATGAATGACATGACTTGTGGACCTTGTTATGCCATTTCTAATTTAGCTTGTTTGACCAAAAGTTAATTTCCCATGTGAGTTATATAGAGACCAAGAAATGTAATTATCTCAGTAGGAATGAATTTATCTCTTCATTCCTTTTACCATTTGATTAAAATGATATTAGTGCTATATAATAACCTATTATACATGTGATTCTTTCTATGTAGAAATTTCCCATGGGAGTAATTTTGAGACAAACATTATAATCGTTCCCTTTCTTATGTCACATTTTGAGGTCAGTTTGAAATGGAATAGTTACAAATGATATTGAATTGAATAAATGGTTATGTGCATTGTTTGATACATGGATTCATATTATAATTCCATATACATACTCCTTTGGCTGGAACCTTACTCGTGCTATGGATGATACAAGGATCCAAATGAGGGATGCCATAAATAGACTCATTGAGTCTTTACTTATATATCTAGTGATACATGAATGAATATGGTAATTATACTAACGGACTCAATGAAAATTGAATATTTATTCCATGGGTGGTTCTCAAGCTTCCTTGGTGGACCGCTTTGGATGGACTCCTTTTACAATGACGTTGTACCACACATAAAGAGATATCAGGTTCCTGAGAGGTTCATCAGGGATTGGCATATAAAGTGTTCATTGATATTATATTAGGAGTTATAGATGAATTCCAACATAAGAATTTCAAGTCAAGAATCATGTTTTTATTTTATTAATGAATTAAATAACTTATGATGTTTTTTAATACAAAGAATACACATGGATTTAGTCTTGAAGTAAACCATTTAGATGGCCTTCTTAAGAATATATTGTTTTGGTGATTATATTGTGGAATCTTAACTAAATCTTTATTTTGAGACCTATACATTAAATTATATTTAATTATTAAATGTATTTAACTAAATGACATAGTCTAAATTGTTAAATCCTAGAATTTATATTTGAGTGAATTTGATTAAATGAGATGGTTAACAAATTGAAACCTACTTATATAGAATGTTTACATTTGAGTACATTATTTGTTTATTGTTATACTCCCATCAAACATGTCATATATATATATATATATTAAATGACTGATTGAAACTACAACTTTTGTGGTATCTTACTGTGATTCTACATAGAGCCCTATTTTTGACTCCTTTTGGGATCCAAATGAGATTATTTTATTACATGAAATTATATGGGAAATATCCCAAATAGAGGTGTTTGATTGGTTCTTAGGAGTATGAGAGAGTGGTACAACTGTGTGGTTTTCATTGATACAAGGATACTTTTGGACTTTTAAACTTTTGGATGCATGTATTTTATATGATGGAGTATACCTGTTTTGGATTCTTTATTAGAAACATATGAAATGTATCATCATTTTTATATGAGATGAATTAGGGATTGTTTATATTAATATTATTCCTCTATTTACTTCTGTCATCTGTATGATTTACAACATCTTATAATTTTTTGTATTTGATGTATTGTTTTACTACACTTTGCTAATGAGATAATAGTTTCTCCACTGAAATCCTTGGACATTATTTTTAGTTAGCATCCTCTTGTGTTTGGGGAGATATGCTTCAATCCTTGTGACCCATTGGTCTTGGGGTACTGTTTAGTGGAATTTAGGTTTGTGATGTTACAATGAGGTATCAGATCCATAATTTTTTGTTTTTTTAGTAGTTGGATATAATGGAAAGTGATATGATGAAAATATAGTTGTTAATGAGTTGTTCCCATGGGTATCTAACCTATATATATGGAAAATCAAAATAGCCTCAAATTCATTGTTTTATTGGCTTTTTATTATTACAATTGTTTAGATTCCACCATTGGGTGTCGCACTGGTATTGTGATGTTGTTATAGATATTATTTTTGATTACATTACAATGACGCTCAAAGAGATGAGGGTGTTCCTTATTTTACATCATATAGGAAACTTCTAGAAATCACATGCCATGAATTATGTCTTCCCATTTAGGATACATTACTTATTTCATGATATTTTTAGGGGTTCCATGATAGTCATGCATGTTATTGTGATATTTATACATACATGTGTTATGTTGTGGATTATATGAACACAATGATTTAGTCCCTATGGAGTATGGGCCCTCATGGATTAGAATGTGTTGAACCCTATTGGTCAACCATGTAAATTAATAGCGATATAAATGGGAAATGGGATTCAATTGAACTAACATAATAAAGAAACCTGATTTACTTATGATAGGGAACATGACTGAACATGAATATTATAGTGGTAACTTGGTAGTGTCTCTTATTTAGATATGATATGGGTGACATCCAGACATGACTCGTGGAGAAATAATATGGATGTGTTCTGGAATAATAAGTCTTTTATATGTCCAATTTTCCTTATTTGTGATTTTGAGATGTGATATTTCAAAATATTCTTGAATTGAGGAATGCGTATAGAATTTCAAGAGGTATGCTACCAAAACATCCTCTAATATCTCATTGATATGGTGGCTATGCCAAAAATATGGTGTTGGAAGGCCATGGGCTTCTAGGGGAACCTCTAGTGGTGCTAGTTCTATCACTTGTAGTTGGTCTAGAATCAGGTGTTGAGGCACAATTCTATGAGGGTTTCTATTACATCATGAAAATTTTTTAGAGACCAGCACAACCTACAAATTTTATGGCTAAGAAGACGGGTGTGTTGCAAAAGTAACGTCAAACCACATTTTCATGGTATACAACACCATAGGTTGTGGATTCATGGGTAGAATCCATGTTCCTTATATTTGAGCATCGGGAGATGACTCCTTAGAGTAGGTTCATGGTCACTATATATATGCTTCATGATTCTAACAATAGATGGTGGGATGTTATCACTCAGCGAGAATGTCATCAGGAGATGGATTTGTGGGATTTTCAAATGGACTTCTGTGACCAATTCAATATTAAGATATTGATGGATTATAAATCTCTGGAGTTTATGAATCTAGAGGAGGGAGCACTGTTTGTTATAGATTACTCAGCCTATTTTTCTAAAATTTATCATTTCACACCTATTATGATTGGTTATGATTTATAAAAAACTGTGATTTATGAGTATGGTTTCCAATCACAGGTTAATGTCTTCTGAATGAATATTATTTCTAGAATAGTGAATCAGGTACTATAACAATGTGTAACTTGAGAGAGGCTGGAGGTGCGAGAGGGGTTCTTTAACACCTAGATCTGGTACTACATCAAAGAAAAGGAGGAAGTGTCATATGGAGCTTCCATGTGGTGATATTAGTAGTCAAGTCACATTCTCAGGTTGTCTGGTGAGGAGCTAATAGTATGGTCAGATTGGATATATGAGTCCATAGTGTAAATGAGACCTAGTCTCATGCCGATCATTCGACAAGTTGGGATATCTATAGTGTTCTAACATAATGTTACCACCATCATCCAATGAGAGAGGGTATTCACCAACTACTCATTCTAGAGTAGGTTCAGCATCTTTCCATCAGATATGGAGCTATAATAATATAGGCATATCATGGTGAGGTTGTGTTCATAGTCATTGTAGTCAAACCCTATAATTACTGTGACATTAGGGTGTATTAGAGTACCCATACACTATCATATAGTCATGGTTGAAGCCATGTATAAGTATATCTCCATTATAATTAGGATTAGGATCCGGGACCTTCTACTCTAAGAGGTATGATTTTATTAGCCACAAATTTACCTTCTTCAATTTTTGATCATGGGGATTCAAATAGATCTAAATTTTTTCCCATTGTGAAGAGAATTGGGATCATTGTTTTCACTTTTGATGGTTTCATGATGCTCGATACTTCATTAGAGATGATAATGGAGCATATCAATTAGTGTAGGGACTTCCCCCTCATGTTTGGTGGTCACATATCAAAAAATACTTATATTTCCTTTATATGAATGGGTTTGATGTCATACTAAGGGTGGAATAGAATATAGTTTATCAATATTATGTTGACTGTTATCATATAAGGGTGACTTTTATATCACCAGAGGGAGTATCTAATACTAAAAATGGAGAGTGGGATGTCTAGGTGATCCGATCTAGAACAGAGCATCATGGGCTTAGCGAGATCAATGCCCAAATTTTGAGTTTATATCAGAATGACCTGCGGACTCATTAGATCGATTTCCCTCTTGTTAGTGATCATTTCCAGGATGTTTTCTAAAATTACTTCTCAGGATGACCACTTGATAAAGATGTGTTTTTCTATAAATCTAGTTTCAGTAGATTCACCCATATCCATTTATCCATATATAATGGATACTAGTAAGATGCAAGAGTTGAAGAGACAACTATAATATATTGAGACAAATGGTTTTGTCTTACCAATTACTTCTCCAGGGGTTCTCTAGTCTTTGTTTTTGAAAAAGGATGATATAACCCACATGATATGTATTAATTATCGTAAATTGAACTAGATGTAAGATAACATCTAGTATTCTATTCCATAGATTGATGTTCTCTTTGACCATCTCTATATAACCTGGGTATTCTCAAATATTTATTTGAGATCTATTTATCATCAGGTTCGGGTTCGACCTTCAAACATACCTCACACATTTTTTAGAGAATGTATGATCTTTATGATTATTTGGTGATGCGTTTTGGTCTCCAAAATGAGCCATCAGTCTTCATGAAACAAATAAATTTAATGGTCCATCTTTATCATGATCGTTTGAGGTGGTTTTCATCGATCATATCATTTTGTATTCTCACAATCGATACATTGGTTAAAAAAACATGAAATCTTATTGAAAATAATGAGAGATCCTAAATTATATTATTTGATCATTGTGGGCCTCAATTGGATGGATAACTTTCACTTATTAGGTCACAACACATCAATTACAAGAGCATAAATTGACCCATAGAAGTTGAGAGTTGTGGTTTCATGGTAGAATATGAAGAACGTCTTTGAGGTACATAGTTTCTTGGGAATGAATGGTTACTAAAATTATTTCATACATGACTTCATATACTTAGAAATACGAATTTTTTTTAATCTCCCTAATACATTTCCAAAATTTCCTTTATATTTTGTTGACATGTTATCAAAACACACAACACTAGACATATACAAAAATATATTTAGTCATGTTTTTCAAAATAAATTTAATTCTAAAACATTTAGAGATTATATATGGTAATTTGTAATATTATATCCACCAAATAATGTTAGACTCATATAAAATATGTTATTGTTTTAATATTGGATCAAACCCAATATTACACATAAAGTACTATTTTTTTATAAAATTAGTTTTATCACCTTTTAATGATAATCCTATTTTAAATATGAAATATGGAACATTTTATAAATTAAATGTGATATAATAATAATAATTTGTTGATTCATAATGTCTAAATTATATTAGGGTGAAAATTGGGGGTTTTTCTATAAAACTTCATTTTTTGATGAAAATTTTAAAAAAGAGCATTTTTAAGCATTCTTTTTTTAAATAATTATAATGTTAAATTGTAATTGTATTTTTTAAACTCACATTAGATCATGTATATGACTTTAAATAAATTTATTTTATTATATTCAATTACAATTTGAAATTGAATATAAAAACATAATATTCTTTTGAATATTTTTCTACTAAACCAATCTATTCGCCCATATATGATATTAGAAATAATCTTAATTTTTCAACTTTTTGGATTAAATTTCAAAAAATAGACACAAAGCATTTTAATTATGTATAATATTTTGATTATAGTAGGATAAACTAAATATTTTTCAAATTTTATCAGAAAAAGTGATAAAAATTAATTACTGTTATTAAGGTGAAATTAAGTTTAAAAGGGACTAAACCTTTATCATAAGGGCCAAAATGAAATATCCACATTTAAAAAACCTATTTTATGGCTAGGTATAATCCATAAAACATACATTAATGGGTTTTTTGTTTTTTATTAATTTATTTATATAATAACATGTGTCAACCTAACTTCTTTTCAAAAATACCAAGTTAGTCTTTTCCCTCCCCAACAAAAGGCCACCAAATCTCCCCTTTCACCACACCCATAAAAACAGTTAGTATGGAACAAGATATTAAAATATAGTCTCCCAAAATCCCTACACTCATCCATTATGCCTAATATTGGGTATAAATTCTTCCAATGAAATATTTTTCAACTAACCAAAAGGAGTTACCCGATTAAGAGGTAACGTCTTCTCTCAAGATCTCTAGTTTCATTTCCATTATACAACCCCTAAAATATCATTAATCTCGGATTTTATAACAACAGTATCCTAAATAAATTTAGATGATTTCATTCTATGATTTTGACCAACACATACACACACCTCCATCAAATGTGCAACAAACATTATATTTATGTGTACGACAAACTACTTCCTCATAACATGATGATTGTTCATTTTTCCATTACCATATATAATGGTGGAATTTATGATGTAAAATATTTTTATATATTATATAAATGATATTTATTATTTCTTTAAACTTCTATAATAATTCTATAACACATACCTTCAATACTTTTCATTTTCCTATATTACGATAACATCGTTTGAGGATGGGTGGACTACCTTCCTATCGAAGAGATATGGATCATTTTCACCATAAATGTAACGTATAAATGAATTATTTATTAAAAATATGTGAAATATATAACATATATAGGATACATTAATTATAATATAAATATTTATTATTTTTATTTCATTCATTTAACACAACAATGGAATGAATGTAGTGTGCATGTGTACGTATGACCTACCGTCTCTATGAATAGTTATCTTATTTTATAATCTAAAAATGTAATGGGATACTATAAATTAATTTATACAGATTATATATAATAATTATTTAATGTTTTACATTCATTGGATGATGAAACAATGATCTAATAAAACATCAAAACATACTCCAGTAAACTAGGGAATTAACTCCCGAAATAGTGAAATTAATGAAGGTTGTTAACAAACAGGTAATGAGATATTACAATAATTTTATATATGGTATGACAAACATGATTATTATTTTTATATAAGTTATAAAAATATTTTAAACCACTATAATAGAGGATAAATACCCAAAAAAATGAAGGTTAAGGTAAAGGAATTTTTCATTAATTAATATTATATTGAGTCATATTTATTATTATGCACTAATTCACTATTATTTAGTGTATATAGATAATTTTTCATGATATATATTGTGTACAGTAATTCTAATTATATTTGAATTTTAATTTCATGTCATACCATTTTGGATATTGTGATTTATATGATTTAATGTGGTAGGAGACACTATGGAATAAATAATGATTTTTTTCTCCTTAAGATTGTTCTTAATGATTATCTTTGAAATATCACTTCCTTTTGTTACTGTTAACATTACCTTAAAAAATCACATTATTTATATCATTTTAAGTTGTAATATTATTTTTAATATCCATATTCTCCAATAAGAGATATTATTATTTACCAAACCATATATCATTATACATACAATGTTTCCTTTGTCATTATTTTATTAGCTATGGATATATTGTTAAATATATATCATTTCTTCAATACAGATATTTTATAATCAAGATAGTATATTGATTAAATTTAATATCTGATATTAGGAAACATTTGGATATTTAACAACTAGTGGAGTCTGAGTATTACATATCTTTTTGAAGCATCGACATGTTTCGTGAGATGATTAAGTTGGTAACATTAAACTGATTTTTACCTATAGTTTTAATCTTTCCGGTGGATGGATCATGATTTTATAGGTCCTAATGTGCTTAAGAAATTAAATAAACTAATTAATCATTTTTTCATCAACATTTCATTTATTATACATCCATTATATTTTTTGTCGATATATCTATGAATATGTTTCATTTCTGTTCATTGATTAAATGACATATATTTCAGTTTCATACCTTTCCATATTTAATATTCTTTATCTGGTTATTTTAATGCCATATGTTATCAGTTATTTACCATACCATGTTAATTTTTTCATATTGATTCATTGTTGCTTACACTTTTCATACCCATAGAGAGAAATTGTTCTCACCCTTACTATATTAACATTACTTTATTTATGAAGAAAAAATCATTGAATAAGAATTTAAGGATGAAATTTATTATCGTTCTTATCTATCTTGTTTGTATTTCTTATTTACCAATTTATTATGGGTATCAGGTATGTAATATGGATTTCCATTACTACTAAATAGAATGGTCCTTTGGGATTTGATTCTCTATAATGATGTGAATGTAATTAAATAATACACATGATCCAATATTATGGGAACAAGGCATTAAATATGGGTTTGACTAAGAAGGATGTGGAGATTGTATGGTAAAATTCATACGAGATGACCCTTAGAGAGATGAAATTTAGAATGAATTTAGTGTCAATATTTATCTTTCTAGAGCTTGGTAGGAGTCATACTGTGTACTACAAATCCTCATGTATCAGGATAAGTGTAGTTCTTATACATGGAGATTGATTCGTAGTGTGTGTGTCTTGGTAGTTGAGGCCACAAGAGAGAAATTATTAGAGACATTATCTTGAGATAGCTATTTTTTAGGCATTGTTTTGTTGGAGACATTACATACTAGGAGTGAATTGTTTAGTGTACACAACCCACAAAGGCCCCAACTACATATTTACTTAGTGTGACTTGAATATGAGATGATAGATGTGGGTTCAATACCTACATTCTATCAATTTCAGGATTGACTACATTACTATTAAGGGTAAGGAAGTGCCTGATGCACTGAGTAGGAGGACATATATACATGTTTTTTAGCGGTTCAGTGGTGAGTAGAATCTCATGTATTTGTTTTTTTAATATGCAATGGGAGGTGTGAAACTTGATCCTTGTCCTCAAAATCTAGAGGACTTCATGACCAGTCTACCAAGATCACATAGATGTAAAAATGTGGTAGGGAGTTTTTTTATAGGATCCAGAATGATGAATGTTTACTAAATATAAATGAAACCATCAATGTTGATGAGATTTATAGGTGGAACATCTGAGATATATAAATACAACATGGGGTCCTTAATACTATTTGTTCTATATGGAAACTCAGATTACATCACAATTTTGTACATGAGTATAGAGGTATTTGGTTACACATGTGCTTTGGATAACATCGTACCACCCCTAGCTAGATGTCTAGTTAGGGAACACTATTCAGGTGCTTGAGGACATGACACACGCATGTGTCCTAGACTTATAAGGTTATTAGGATAGCAACATAAACCTAATTTAATTAACTTAAATCAACAAATTTCAGTCTAAATTTAATATGGAACCAAATGAGGCTTTTTATTTTAGGCCATTCTGATCACCCATGTGATCGTTAGATGCATGAGAGGTATCTATGCTAGGAATTCATCTTGTAAAGAAGACTATCTACTAGGTGTAGTTGATTCAAATGTGTATGACTAGTACACTGTTTCTTTATAAATATTAAACTGATTGTAAAAGAAAACCTCTAGATGTTGAGGACAAGGATTAAGTTTTACTATATGTTTCACCGAGGATGGAAGATAAGAGAATTAAGAGAGAGGGTATGTCACTTGTGAGTTGTTGTGAAAATAAAATTGATGAATTGTTTTATAATATGAATTATAAGTGATTTGGATTAAAGGTAATGGATGGATGAATCTACCATGGGCCCTTGTTATTCTATTTCTTGTTCGATCTTGTTGGACCTACAATGAATTTCCCATGTGAGTTATATAGTTACCATGCAATGTAATTTCTTTTTTAAGAATGAATTTCACTCTTTATTAATTTTCACATGTGAGTTAAATGATATTAGGGCTATCTAATATATTTTTATACATGTGATTCTATGTATATTGAAATTTACATTGTCTGTAATTATGATCCAAGCCAAATAATATTTCCCACACTTGTGTTACCTCATGAGGTAAGTTTGAAATGGAATTTTTATAAATGAAATTGAATTGATTAAATGTTTATGTACCTTGGGTGATACATGGATTCATATTATAATTCCACATATAGATTTTTTTGGCTTGAACCTTGCTTATTCCATGAGTGATTCTTAGATCCAAATGATGGATTCTGTTGTTGGAATCATTTATTCCAGACATACATATATATCATGTAATACATTTATTCTTATAGAAATTACATGGATGTAATAAATGTTAATTTACTATTTATGTCATGGACTGTACTCAGGATCCGTTAGTGGACCCCCGATGAAGGAATCTTTTGGATGTGATTTTGTCCAAAGCCTATTGTGATACTGGGTTCCTGAAATGTTTTTCAGGAATAAGATTGTAAGGAATTTGTATTTATTATACATGATATGATATGTGAATTAAAGCATTTGAATGTCAAGGATGGAATCATGTTATAAATATAATAAATAATTAAACAACTTATGATTTTTTTCTAAGACAAAGCACAAACATGTATTCATTATTGACTTATACCTTTTAGATGTCCTTCTTAGAAATCTATTGTTTTGTCATTATATGAGGGATTATTGGATTGAGTCAGATCATGAGACCTATAAATTATATCATATTAAATTGTAAAATTAAAAAAATGGGAGGAAACAAGCATGACTATTAAATCATAGAATTTAAATTTGAATGAATGTAATTACATAAAATTGTTAAGAAATGTGAACCTTGTTATATAGGATGTTTACTTTTGATAAATTACTTTGTTTATTATAATACAACATGTAAACTTGTTATATATTTTCAATGACTAGTTGGAACCTGGAATTGGGTGGTTTCCTACTAGGATAATATCTCACACCATGTTTGAAACAATATTTGTAACCCAAATAGATTGTATGATTGCTGGAAATGATAAGGGAAAGAACCCTAATACTAATGTTTGATTGATTCGTAGAAGGAGAAGAGCATGATAACAATCATAGTCTAAAATATATTATATAATTCATCACAACATTTTTTAATTTTTATACATGTATTGTATATGAGGGATGTGTACCTATTTTTGATGCTTTATTAGGAACAAATGACATGTATCAACATTTTTATATGGCATAAATTCTAGATAGTGTATGTAAATTCTGTTACACTATTTAATTCATTGATATATATAATTTAATGATTTCACTAATTCATGCATTTTATATTATATTTTGGTACACTCTGGTGATGTGGGGATACTCTCTCTACTAACACATCTAGGACATCGCATCAAGTCTCTAGCCTCTAGTGTTTGGGGAGATGTGATTGAGTCCTTGTGACTCCTTGGGTTTAGAGCATTGTTGATTGGAATTGGGGTATGGTACATTACATTAGTGATCTAGGTGGTGGAAATGGTCATGAAGAAAATGGTTTAATAGATGGGGTTATAAGAGGTAGTGGAATTGGGACCTACTCTAGAGGTCTCCATATTGTTTCTTTGTTTATCTTATTTAATATATTATATTGGTTTTGTATTTCTACATTATAACATTAATTTTTTTTATTTTTTTGAATAATAATCCATGAATTATTCAAAAATTATTAATTACTCTTACACATGTATCTATGACAATTATATTAAATTAATTTGTATTTTTGTTTTATAGAAATGACATGTATCCAAGTGTATATTCTCCCCAATAATAGAATTTATACCCTAACTACTAATCAGTTTCCACTTTCATATGGGGAATCATTAATGAGATATCAGGGATCTCTAACATAGATATGTTGGATTTGGTTGTGGTTTTATGGTTAATATAAGGAAATAATAAAAAAAATTAATCAATGGGATCATAAGGTTTTAATAATGTATTTTATAATATAATTTCTTCAAATTATTAAATTTAATATTAAAGGGAAATACCATTTGGTGAAATAAAACAAGGAAAAATCATTTGGAACATATATTGAAAATATTACAAGATATATATTGTATTCTTTTAGATTTATTTCTAACCCTAAAATAATAACCATCATATTCATTGGAGTCATGAAACTGCGTCACAAAAAAGAATTAGTTATAATGAAATTATCATGATGGGATGAATATTTTCAATGTTCTTTGATGCTATAAATGGAAACTAGAGACTCCCAAAATTCATCTAATTTTAAGAAAATTGATAGAAAAATCGAGTTTCATAGAGTTGTTGAAAATATTAAATCCCATGGAAGGAATAATATTAATATTTTAGTCCAAAAGTTTGGAAAGAATCGTGGGGAACCTTCTCTAGGGAACTGGTAAATGTTACTTTATAGGAATAAAGGATAAATTATCATAAGAATAATAATGATTTATGAATAGAATAACTATTGAAGTGAATGAAAATAATACATTACATAACTCAACAGCCACACTCAACTTCCTCAACTACATGTATTATGGGAATTATGCCATCAAATTCATGAATCAAAGGGTTAATTATGCTAAAAGTTATAAAAAAATGTAAATTCAATGCATAAGGAGATATACTATGCATTATAAATGGTATATATCTATTATAAAAATGATGTGGTGAATGATATAATCATATTCTACATAAGAAAATAATTTTTTCATTTGATTTTGGTTTTACCCAATGGGTTATATCTATGAATATTTCTATGACCTTTATGTATCTAGCATAATAGTTATAAATTTAATTATTGGTGAAAAATCCCAATGATAAGATATACTCTTACCATGTTTAAAACTCTTCTCTGATTGATATCATTGTATAAATTCTTATTAGAAATGTTATTAATATCACTTAAAATGAGTTTTATATGATTATATGTATGTATTGGGTAACCTAATAAGGAAAAGATATTTATTTTCAAGATATTGAAATTATATTTTATATTTCATATCATCCCATTATTTTCTATCGATGAAAGGATGGATATGAGCTCCCTATCAATGCCCCAAACATGTTATGGGTCCTATAACCAATTAATTATGGGTTTATAGATCAAATGGTTTGAATAAAATCAACATTGATTATATGGTTAATGAATGGGAGTATATCAATGTATTTACCAAAGAGTTTAATAGTCTTCCCCCAAATAGTGAATTTGAGATTTCAATAGAACTTATATAAGGCCCCAGCCTTAAACCTTACTTAAATCTTGAGTTATTACAAGATTACACATTGAGGATCTTTTCAGGTTTAGAGTTTTAGAGAATTAGATCATAAAACCTGCATTACATTCCCCATATAAACAAAGTGGTTACATAAAGATAATATTCTTCATTCCCATCAATGGAAACATATTTAAAATAAAACATGGATTCTTTCTTGGAACATCCTTGACTCTATCATCTTATCATGTACCTTTCCCGTGACCTGTGAAAAACATTTCAAAAACTTGGGATGAGCATAAAAACTCAGTATGGGTTATAAAAAAACATGGAAAGGAAACATAAGTTCATATATACATAAGAATGAAATCATACTTTACCCATAAAACATAGGCACTTTAACATACCTCGTAAAATCCTGAATAAATCAGAGAAATCATAAGACATAAACGTAACTTGAGGCATTCATAACATTCTTACATAGGTAGTAACCCTCTTGGTTACGTTTGGAATACCCATCACAGTATATTCCCTAAAATCTCTTCGGAGAAACCTTAACATTTCACTCCTTCGCGTTACCCAATGCATTGGAGAGCTATATCGGGCTCACCCGCCCTTAGTTTATCACGGAACCACCCGTTTTCATAATAATGCCCAAGAACCTCAACATAATCATATCACATAAAACATTCATAAAGGAAACATAACATTCCCACCTTTCAATCACAAGATATCAATACAACACATTGATATAAAAACCTTATGAAAACCATTTTCGATACCAAAATAAAATAAAAGTAAAACATGGTATTTATTTTTCTTTTAAAAAGAATGTATGGCCTGTAGAGGAAGCCAAAACTCAAATAACGGTCATGACGGCGGAGAAGTCGTTGTCACCGCATACGTATGACAAAAACATTCCCTTTTGTCGTTTAGTAAACACTTCGTATAAAAAATATTACTTTTGAATAAACGTAAAAGTAAAAGGTGTTTATACACCGTATAAAATAAAGTTGTGTATAAAATAAAATATGCCTCAATGAAAGGAGATTGAGACGAAGTCCCATACCTCGCATCCGACTTGACCTGAACGTTCTTTAATCTCCTGAATAATAAACTTTAGTTAATCTCTACTTGATTATGAACCTTTTTCAATTTCATTATTCGTTTTATACCATGTTATGAACATCATGCAATCATTTAAGTTAATAATGTTCATTTTGTCGGTATTTGGTTCTTAAGTCAAAAATAGACTTCTTACACTTACTTGTTGTTAATTTGGTCAAAGGTTCGTTATATCCAGAATGATATTAATGATTTGGATAACATATAATTCATATATATTCATCATATACATGTATTTATAATATTACATCACATTTAGAGGTAAGAAATGAAATGCACCATTCATGGAGACGGTAAGCCGTACGTACGCATGAACACTACTTCCATTTCTATTATGTATTTTCTAGAATGGAATCATAATGATATAAGAGTATATTATAATTCCAGTATAATAACATATATAATATCATTAACTTTATCCTTTACACATCCCACATATGGTATTAACGAATCAAATCACTTTCAGGAGGCGGTAGTCCGCACTTCCTAAAATGAAGATATCGTGTTTACCCATAATGGGAACCATAAAGGTATGCCCAAAATGAAAAGAACAGAAGCTTAAGGAAAACATAAACATATTATATATCATATATAAAAATAGTGACATCATAATGGCCACCTTTGAAGGTGTTAAATTAGTATTGAACAATCATCGTTTCGGGAGGCAGAATTTCGCCATCCACGGAAACCTTATGTTCTTTAACCATTTTATTTAGTTGTGTGAGAGTGTAGCTAAAATAAATCTTATAACAACATCATAGTATATTGAAGATACTGGTGTTGTTACAAAAGAAGTAAATAAAAAGAGTTTAGGGGGTTGGAGAAACAAAATAAAACAAATGAACATGAGAGAATGAATTACCTTTAAAAGTGTAACTCTTTTTGATTTGATCCTAAAGGCTTCCTTTGAAAGGATTTTTCCCAAAGTTAATCCTCTAGGATGAGGAGATGGATGTGGAGACAGTAAATGGTAAGAGTTTGGCCGAGCCAAAGGCTTTAGGAGTGTGTTAAATGAGGTAGAGGTGGGGGCCTTTTATAAGAGGAGAGGAGGGGCACTTTTGGAAAGTAAAGAAATATTACTTTATTTGAAAATTTGTTTCGGTTTTAAAAGGTCCCACATTGATATAATTCGTGGATATGGTGATAAGGGTTCGAAATCCACTCATCCAATTGGTTTTGGACATGTGTAGTTCATAGATATTACATTATCATTCCATTTTTTTTAAATCGTCAAATAATGATGTCATCGCTACATCATTATTATGTCATAAATAATTTAATTTATTTAATTTCTAAAAATTATAAAAAAACTACTATGATGTAGGAAATCTTCGTATCTTTCCAATGACTATTTATAATAAAAAATATGATCTTTATAACCCCATTTAAAAATTCCTTTTGTAAAACATATTATGTTTGTGTCACTTTTAATTTTAAATTAAATAAAAAGTAATTTATGTCATTTCCCAACCAAAGTGGATCCATGGGGTCCCCAAGTTGACCCATGGCTTGTCTTGGTCGTCCATGACACAACCAATGAGGTTAGGACATGTGTCCAGCTCATCTTATTTTATTAAAGCATTATTTTTACCTTAAACTACACTAATTACCACTAATCGCGATTAAGAACTTAATAAGTTACTATTCACCAAAAAATTATTATAATATCATTGAACCACATTTTACTTTGTAATGACAACCATGTATGTCGGATTTTTGAAATTCAAAACACAATGATGGAAAAATTTCCTTTAAACGAAAAATCAATTTTTATAAGTACCACTTAGTAGTTTCACTATTCATCAAAAATTGAAGTTTTTCAGAAAATTACAAAAAATTCACCCTAAGCTATATTTGATATTAAGAATTCAAAAATGAAGTCTATTTTACAAAATTAAATACATATAAGTCAAATTAATTAATTTAAAAATTAATTCCCGCTGTCAGAGAAAATAGCGTGTTTTTATGAAACAATAAGTATCAAAAGATTGACACCAGTTTAAGTCCAATTTCAAAGTGAAATTGATTCCAATGACCACCATTGGATTAAATGGTAAAAATATATTATAATTTCACTTCAAAACCAATTCAAAAGATAATATAATCATATAAATAAATTAGATTAAAAAGAAGTTTTGATGTAAAATGCAGTATTTTTCACTATTCTTTAAAAAATGAACATTGTCTGAAAAATACAAAAAATTCACACAAAGTAAATTTTGATGTCCCAATAATAAAAGATAAGTTTATTTTGACAAACATAGTTTATAAAATTGTCAAAAGATAGATTCAAAAAGGGTTTTCCATCAAAGGCAGTAAAACAATCTTTTAAAAATATTAGTGTATTCCATGCATAAGATTGAATTTAGTTTCATTTTAAGACTCTAAAACACTATCTTAATCATTAATAGACATAGATAAAAATATCTATTATTCATTACTTACTTGGGATGTTACATCCTTCCCCCCTTAAGAAAAATGTGTCCCCGCAATTTATTTACTTATCGAATAAATGGGGGTACTTATCCCTCATTGCATTTTCAGATTCCCATGTTGCCTCTTCAATCATGTGGTTTTTTCCACAAAAACTTTACCTGGTGAATCACCTTATTCCGTAACACTTGCTCCCTGTGGTCAAGAATCTGGACCTGTTGTTCCTCATAAGATAGGTTCTCTTCCAGCTGAATTACCACTGGACCCAAAACATGAGATGGATCTGGCATATACTTTCTCCACATCGAAACGTGAAAAACATTGTGTACCTGAGATAAAGTCGGAGGTAAAGCCACTTGGTATGCAACTAATCCAACTCTCTCCAGAATTTCGTATGGTCCAATGAACCTTGGACTTAGCTTTCCTTTCTTACCAAATCTCATCACACTTTTCCAAGGAGAAACCTTGAGAAAAACATGATCACCTACCTCGAAAGATAGATCCTTCCTCCGGTTATCCACATAACTCTTCTGCCTACTCTGAGCTGTTTTCATGTGTTTCTGAATCAGCTGAACTTTTTCTGCCATCTCTTCTACCAATTCTGGTCCCATCAACTTCCTTTCACCCATTTCATCCTAGAAAGCTGGAGTTCGACAACAATTCCCATATAATGCCTTAAATGGTGCCATCTATATACTGGAATAAAAACTGTTATTATATGAAAATTCAACCAAAGAATGATGTTGGTCCCAACTTCCCTGATAATCCATAGAACAAGCTCGTAGCATATCCTCCAATGTCTGAATTGTTCGTTCTGACTGCCCATCTGATTGAGGATGAAAAGCTGTACTAAAATTTAATTCAGTACCCAACGACTTCTGAAGGCCTTTCCAAAAGTTAGAAGTAAACCTGGGATCACGATCCGATACAATGGAGAGAGGAACTCCATGTAACCTGACTATCTCTTTAAGATACAAATGGGAAAGTTGATCAAGAGAGAAAGTATCTCGTATAGAAAGGATATGAGCAGATTTGGTCAAGCGATCAACAATAACCCAGATTGCATTATTACCTCGAGATGTCTTCGGTAATCCAACAACAAAATCCATGGATATATTATCCCATTTCCACTCTGGCACTGGTAAAGTCTAAAGAATCCCTTTCGGTAACTGTCGCTCTGCTTTAACCTATTGACATGTCAAACACTTCACAGTAAAATCAGCAATATCTCTTTTCATTCCATCCCACCAGTAATACTCCCGCAGATCTCTATACATCTTAGTACTGCCCAGATGAACTGAAAACAGTGAACTATGAGCTTCACATAACAACTCTTTCTTCAACTGTGAATCACAAGGCACACACAATCTCATCCCAAATCTCAAAACACAATCATTATCAATGTTGAATTCAGAAAACTTACCTTTCTGAACCAGCTCTACCTTTTTCTGCAACTCACTGTCTTACTTCTGTGCTTGCTTGATTCTATCTGATAGAGAAGATACCACTGATACCTGAAACAAAACAGAAGGAATTCCTGCACCAACAACTTCTTTTCCAAAGTTCATCAAATCGTTAACCAAAGGATCACTTTCCAACCACAACATTGTTAATGAAGCATTACTTTTTCGACTCAAAGCATCAGCCACTTTATTTTCTTTTCCCGGATGGTAATGAATTGTACAATCATAATCCTTGATTAATTCTAGCCATCTCCTTTGTCTCATGTTTAACTCTTTCTGAGTGAATATATACATTAAACTTTTGTGATCGGTATATATTTCACACTTTACTCCATACAAATGATGCCTCCAAATTTTTAAAGCAAAAACAACAGCAGCTAATTCCAAATCATGTGTAGGGTAATTTACCTCATGAGTTTTCAACTGTCGTGAAGCATAAGCAATTACCTGATCATTCTGCATTAGGACGCAACCAAGTCCATTCAATGAAGCATCACTGTATATAACAAACTCACCATTCCTGGAAGGTACTGCCAAAACTGGAGCATTCACCAATCTTCTTTTCAATTCCTGAAAACAATCATCACATTCTTTTTTCCAGATAAACTTAACACCCTTCCAAGTTATCTTAGTCATTGGACTAGATAACCGTGAAAATTTTCTAACAAACCTTCGGTAATAGCCCACCAAACCAAGGAAGCTACGAATCTCGGTTACATTTGTGGGTCTTGGCCATTCTTCCACAACTTTTGTTTTTGCAGGATCAAAAGTTATTCCACCTTTAGAAACAATGTGACCAAGGAAAGAAATTTGTTGCAACCAAAACTCACACTTTCTGAATTTCCCATAAAGTTTCTTTTATTTTAAGGTTTGCAAGATAACCCTTAAATTTCTTTCATGCTCCTCTTTACTTTTAGAAAACACCAAAATATCATCAATGAAAACCACCACAAACTTATCCAAGAACTCATGGAAAATTCTATTCATTAAGCCCATGAATACAGAAGGTGCATTGGTTAGCCCAAAAGGCATTACTGCAAATTCATAATGGCCATATCTCGTATGGAACGCGGTCTTAGGAATATCTGCCTTCTTTACCTTCAGCTGATGGTACCCAGATCTCAGCTCAATCTTTGAAAAAAACTGAGCTCCCTGGAGATGATCAAACAAATAATTGATATGAGGCAAAGGATATTTGTTCTTAACAGTGATATTATTCAAGGCTCTATAATCAATGAAAAGTCTCATAGAACCATCATTCTTTTTAACAAATAAAACAGGAGCACCCCATGGTGATGTGCTAGGTCTAATGAAACCTTTCTCTAATAAATCTTGCAATTTCTCCTTCAACTCTAAAAGTTCAATTTGTGCCATTCGATAAGGGGGTTTTGAAATTGGCTTAGCATCAGAAACTAAGTCAACAGTAAACTCAACTTCCCGATCTGGTATTATTCCAGGAAACTCATTAGGAAAAACATCAGGATACTCATTTACCACTGGCACATCATTAATCTGAACAGTTCCTTTATTTTCAACGATGTGTGCAAGGTAACATTCATTTCCATCTTTTACAAGTTTCTCGGCCTCTTGATATGTTATCAAAAGTAAGGTTTCATTCCTGTAAACAAACTGAAAGACTTTCTGAAAAGAATCTTCTTTAGATCTACAGTCAATCTTAGCATGGTAAATAGAGAGCCAATCCATACCCAGGATAACATCAAACTCTACTAGAGGTAGAACAATAAGGTTTGCAAGTAGGTTCTTTCCACAGATAAGGATTAGAAGATTCTTATAAATTCTTTTTGCCTCAACATTTCCCCCAGGTGTTTTTACCAAAAGTTCAGGAGTCATTTCATGAGATGGTATTCCAATTTTACTAGAAAAGGTTTCAGAGATGAAAGAATGTGTAGACCCCGAATCAAACAAAACACTGGCATAATCTGAAAAAACAAACAAAGTACCTGATACAACTTCATTTGATGGCCCGACATCTGCTGAAGTAGTTGTAAAGGATTTCACCACCCCTTTCTGCTTGTAGTCTAACTGCTTCCCATCACTCAAGCTCTTTTTTGGACACTCGTTTGCATAGTGACCCATCTCATTGCACTTATAACATTTCACTAACTGTAAATCAAATTTGTTCTTACCTTCACATTGATCCTTTTCAGTGAAATCACGAGCCTTATGTCCCATCTTACCACATCGGTAGCACTTTCCAGAATTCAGATGACATTCCCCATTATGCCTTTTTCCACATTTATCACAAACTGGAAACTTAGTTCTCTTACCATCATACTTTTTTGAAGAATTCTTACCTTTATCCTGCCACCTCGGTCTCTTCTTCTGCTGGTTGTTATAGAAAACTTGGTCATCGGCAAACTCCATTTCCACCTTCTCAGCATAACGAACAAGATTTTCATAACTTTTAAACTCACGCGAAGCTAATTCCCTTCAATATTTTGGCTTTAATCCTGAGTAAAAATGATTGATTTTACTATCATGGTCTCGGATAAAATTTGGAGCATACCTTGCCAATCGAGTGAACCTTTCTTCATAGGCAGCAACTGAGTCTTCCTCTTGCCTCAATTCCAAGAATTGTTTTTCCATACTAAGTCGAACAGCCTTAGGAAAATTCTTCTCAAGAAACATACCTTTGAATTCATCCCAGTCAAGAGCATCAATCTCATCGGCGTCCCTGATATTTTTAACCATAGACCACCACTGATCTGCTTCACCCTCCAAACGGTAAATAGCAAGACTAACCTTTAGATTGTCTGAACACCCCATGACATCAAAAATATTCTCCAGTGCTTTATTCCACCGTTCAGCTAGCACAAGGTCAGATGATCCTCTGAATGATGGTGGATTTTGCCTCCTGAAATGTTCCACCACTGACATGTTCCTCTGCGGTTGATCTGGCTGATCTCGTGCATGGATACCACCACCATTTATCGCTTGAGTCAACTGCGCCATTACTGCAACAAACTGTTCAGTTCCAATTCCGACCATCTCGGGATGCTGATTCGGAAGGTTATTTCCTTATGTATGCCTTCCTAGCACTGCTTCCCTGTTTCCTCTGCGGAAAACCATTCTGAACAAACATGTCTAAGATGAAGCAACATGGTAATCTTCAAATGCTATATCATTTCTAAAAAAATTGGATAATTATTTAATAGAATTCTCACTCCTAAAGTTATCTAAACCGACCTTTGATACCAACTATAAGGCCCCAGCCTTAAACCTTACTTAAATCTTGAGTTATTACAAGATTACACATTGAGGATCTTTTCAGGTTTAGAGTTTTAGAGAATTAGATCATAAAACATGCATTACATTACACATATAAACAAAGTGGTTACATAAAGATAGTATTCTTCATTCCCATCAATGGAAAAATATTTAAAATAAAACATGGATTCCTTCTTGACACATCCTTGACTCTTTCATCTTATCATGTACCTTTCCCGTGACCTGTGAAAAACATTTCAAAAACTTGGGATGAGCATTAAAACTCAGTATGGGTTATAAAAAAACATGGAAAGGAAACTTGAGTTCATATATACATAAGAATGAAATCATACTTTACCCATAAAACATAGGCACTTTAACATACCTCATAAAATCATGAATAAATCATAGAAATCATAAGAAATAAAGGTAACTTGAGGCATTCATAACATTCTTACGTAGGGAGTAACCATCTTGGTTACGTTTGGAATACCCATCACAGTATATTCCCTAAAATCTCTTCGGAGAAACCTTAACGTTTCACTCCTTCGCATTACCCAATTCATTGTAGATCTATATCAGGCTCACCCGCCCTTAGTTTATCACAGAACCACCCGTTTTCATAATAATTCCCAAGAACCTCAACATAATCATATCACATAAAACATGCATAAAGGAAACATAACATTCCCACCTTTCAATCACAAGATATCAATACAACACATTGATATAAAAACCTTATGAAAACCATTTTCGATACCAAAATAAAGGAAAAGTAAAACATGGTATTTATTTTTCTTTTAAAAAGAAGGTATGGCTTGTAGAGGATGTCGAAACTCAAATAACGGTCACGACGGCAGAGAAGTCGTTGTCGCCGCATACGTATGACAAAAACATTCCCTTTTGTCGTTTAGTAAATGCTTCGTATAAAAAAGATTACTTTTGAATAAACGTAAAAGTAATAGGGGTTTATACACCGTATAAAATAAAGTTGTGTATAAAATAAAATATGCCTCAATGAAAGGAGATTGAGACGAAGTCCCATACCTCGTATCCGACTTGACCCAACCGTTCTTTAATCTCCTGAATAATAAACTTGAGTTAATCTCTACTTGATTATGAAACTTTTTCATGTTCTTTCTTCCTTTTATACCATGTTATGAACATCATGTAATCATTTAAGTTAATAATGTTCATTTTGTCGGTATTTGGTTCTTAAGTCAAAAATAGACTTCTTACACTTACATGTTTTTAATTTGGTCAAAGGTTCGTTATATCCAGAATGATATTAATGATTTAAATAACATATATTTCATATATATTCATCATATACATGTATTTATATTATTACATCACATTTATAGGTAAGAAATGAAATGCACGGTTCATGGACACGGTAAGCCGTACGTACGCATGAACGCTACTTCCATTTCTATTTTGTATTTTCTTGAATGGAATCATAATTATATAAGAGTATATTATAAATCCAGTATAATAACATATATAATATCATTAACTTTGTCATTTACACATCCCACATATGGTATTAATGAATCAAATCACTTTCAGGGGGCGGTAGTCTGCACTTCCTAAAATGAAGATATCGTGTTTACCCATAATGGGAACCATAAAGGTATGCACAAAATGATAATAACAGAAGCTTAAGGAAAACATAAACATATTATATATCATATATAAAAATAGTGACATCATAATGGCCACCTTTGAAGGTGTTAAATGTGTATTGAACAATCATCATTTCGGGAGGCAGAATTTCGCCATCCACGGAAACCGTATGTTCTTTAACCATTTGATGTTGTTGTGTGAGAGTGTAGCTCAAATAAATCTTATAACAACATCCTAGTATATTGAAGATACTGTTGTTGTTACAAAAGAAGTAAATAAAAAGAGTTTAGGGGGTTGGAGAAACAAAATAATACAAATGAACATGAGAGAATGAATTTCCTTTAAAAGTGTAACTCCTTTTGATTTGAGCCTAAAGGCTTCCATTGAAAGGATTCTTCCCAAAGGGAATCCTCTAAGATGAGGAGAGGGATGTGGAGAGAGTAAATGGGCAGAGGTTGGCCGAGCCAAAGTCTTGAGGAGTGTGTGAAATGAGGTAGAGGTTGGGGCCTTTTATAAGAGGAGAGGAGGGGCACTTTTGGAATGTAAAGAAATATTACTTTATTTGAAAATCTGTTTCGGTTTTAAAAGGTCCCACATTGATATAATTCGTGGATAAGGTGATAAGGGTTCGAAATCCACTAATCCAATTGGTTTTGGACATGTTTAGTTCATAGATATTACATTATCATTCCATTTTATTTGAATCATCAAATAATGATGTCATCGCTACATCATTATTATGTCATAAATAATTTAATTTATTTAATTTCTAAAATTATAAAACAAATACTATGATGTAGGAAATATTTTTATCTTTCCAATGACGATTTATAATCAAAAATCGGATCTTCATAACCCCATTTAAAAATTCTTTTTGTAAAACATATTATGTTTGTGTCACTTTTACTTTTACATTAAATAAAAAGTAATTTATGTCATTTCCCAACCAAAGTGGATCCATGGGGTCCCCAAGTTGACCCATGGCTTGTCTTGGTCGGCCATGACACAAACAATGAGGGTAGGACATGTTTCAAGCTCATCTTATTTTATTAAAGCATTATTTTTATCTTAAACTACACTAATTACCACTAATCATGATTAAGAACTTAATAAGTTACTATTCACCAAAAAATTATTGTAATATCATTGAACCACATTTTACTTATTAATGACAACCATATATGTCTGATTTTTGAAATTCAAAACAAAATGATGGAAAAATTTCATTTAAACGAAAAATCAAATTTTATAAGTACCACTTAGTGGTTTCACTATTCATCAAAAATTGAAGTTTTTCAGAAAATTACAAAAAATTCACCCTAAGCTATATTTGATATTACGAATTCAAAAATGAAGTATATTTTACAAAATTAAATACATATATGTCAAATTAATTAATTTAATAATTAATTCCCGCTGCCAGAGCAAATAGCGTGTTTTTATGAAATAATAAGTATCAAAAGATTGACACCAGTTTAAGTCCAATTTCAAAGTGAAATTGATTACAATGACCACCATTGGATTAAATGGTAAAAATATATTCTAATTTAACTACAAAACCAATTAAAAAGATAATCTAATTATATAAATAAATTAGATTAAAAAGCAGTTTTGATGTAAAATGCAGTATTTTTCACTATTCTTTAAAAAATGAACATTGTTAGAAAAACACCAAAAATTCACACAAAGTAAATTTTGATGTCCCAATAATAAAGGATAAGTTTATTTTGACAAACATAGTTTATAAAATTGTCAAAAGATAGATTCAATAATTTTTTTCCATCAAAGGCAGTAAAACAATCTTTTAAAAATATTAGTGTATTCCATGAATAAGATTGTATTTATTTTCATTTTAAGCCTCTAAAACACTATCTTAATCATTAATAGAAATAGATAAAAATATCTATTATTCATTACTTACTTGGGATGTTACAACTTATACCTGGTGAAATGGATATTCTAGGAAATCCTTATAAAATGTATCCAATTTTGTTATAAAAAATAACGATGAATCAATAAGAGAATCTTGATGTGAGATTTATAAAATCTCTTGTTTCACCATTTCAAGTACCAAATCTTTTTTATTATAAATAATGAATGGTCACTTTTCATTTTAACTGATAATCAAGAACATGATAAGATCATAATTAAAAAATCATATTACTCATTGTGATGAATAGTTTTAAAAAATATAAGGTGATTAAAACATCATAAATTTAGAAATTCATTTAAATATAATCAATTAGTTGTCAAAATGCATGATATACCCAATAAAACATTTTGTTTGATGTATAAACACTAGCATATTTTATTTTTTTATTCTGTAATACATTTTATTGGGATATCAGCATTGATATAATGAATATATTCTTCATAGATTACATCAATAAATTTTGGTTTTATTTAGAGATGATATTATTATATATTATTAGAGAAAGGAAGTGAATTTAGATCAATAGAGGATATTTTCTTAATGCATTCAATAATGATTAGTTGTATAAAAAAATTTCAATGTGTTAATTATGGCCATTAAAAGTCAAATTTTTGTGTCATATAATCATATGATGGTGTATATCTATGTATCCTTCAAAATAATTTTTTTATCGTGAAAAGGAAACGAACAACAATTGTGACTGAGATTTGTAGTTTTCTAAGAATGGATAGATTCTATAAATACTTTGTAAGAGAAATTATATTATTTTGAAACAATCAAACTAAGCTAACATATATGTATATAATGATAATTTAAGAAAACATAATATAAATAATGATTTATGGCTCTCATGAATAATTTGGATAAAAATCCATTACTTATATTAACATGTAATGAATAAGGGTTTTTAATATACAATGATTATTTGTAAAAGGTTCAATGATGTATTCTTTTGAAAAAGAACATATTAATTTTTTTTGTTGGAATCATCACCTAATGACCCATAAGAAAATATAAGATTCCTGATCCATAGCTGAAATTATTTATCATTATTTTATATATTTTCTATAATTATCTTTGTGGTTAAAGATGTCATATATATATGGATCATCAGAGATTTATATATATATTAACACAAAATGATTTTTTCAGTTATTTTTATTTATCAATAAATTGAAACTCTAGGTTGGAAAACAAGGTAGAAAAATATCTAGTTTGAAGGTATCTATAAACAAAAATTATGATAAGGGTAATAAATGATCTAATATTTATGGATTTCAATAAGATGTTCCACAAAATCATATGAAAATGTGTGAAATAAATTATTTGTAAAATATATGTTCAACCATCCCTTTATGAGATGATAAAAAACAAATATAAGGAGGATATAGAGAAGAGAAATAATTTTGTAATATTATATAGTTCATCCATGACCATTACAGAATGATATTGTTTAGGACATAAATATATGTTCCATCAATACAATATTTGAAGGAGGAGTTATTAGAAGAAGAACAGAACACACCATTCTCTATCAATTTGAGAAGTGAAAATATATATAGAGGTAAAATAATAATTTATGTTCGGACAATAATAAAAGTGATATTTTTTATAATGTATATGTATATAAATAACACTATTATGTTAAATATGGACATCAAACGATGGAAAAAAGGATAAACCCCAACCCATGTCATCATGAAAATCAGAAAACATTACCACAAATTTCATAAAAAAACTACCAAATACATCTGAAATAAATCATTACATATGGTATGTAGTCAAACACCTTATTTATCAAATTTAATTACTATTAGAATTTTTTTTGGTCTTCACCAAGTTACCAAGATGTACATTAATGAAGTGGTATGTGAGGATGACGTAAAACATTTAATAGTATTTTGTAGGCATGTAAGGATAACATCAACGATTAAAAGAAGTATTTTACAAGAATTGGATATTGTGTTGGTCTTTATCACTTGAAATAATCATTAGATTTATGGTTTGTCTAGGAGGACCATTAAAACCAAATAAGAAATATTGAGGTCATGTTCACTGTATTTCAAATGTATTTGACAATGACACCTTCCCTTAGTAGTGTTCATAAGTAATAGTTGTTTAATTTTTTTAAATATAAATCTACCAAATCGAGAACTTTATATTAAGACCTAATTAATACTAAAATGATTTCATGATGTTGTGGAAGGTAATTTATAAGGACTTGATCATTTTCTAGTGAATTCGTAGAAGATTCTTAAAATTCTGAAGCAAATTAAAACTGTAAAATGTAATCATAAAATCTATACATACCATCCTCATGGGAACATTAATTTATGTGTTAGAGAGAATTAATTCCATAGATTAACTATTTCTAATAACTTTATGTGATTTTTAAAGAATGAAACATTGATCAATATATATTTCAGGCCTTCTAAAATAAAAAAAATGTGGGAATGGTGGCTTATCATCTTACACTTCCATCAACCCTATCCTATGTGCATGATGTGTTCCATGTATAACAGTTTGGAAAGTTAATGCATGAACATTCATTTTCACTAAAATTTGTGGTTATATATATGGATTATGTCATTTTTTATTAAAATAAACTAGTAAAAATGTAATAAAATAGATATAATATAATATGAAATAAGACTACAAACCTAGTTTGTGATGAATGTAATGTTAAAATTATTTCATTTATGATTTATTTCTATAATAAATAAGAATATTAAACTAGAAAAATAATAGATTTTTGTAAAATAAATCTTTTATAAATAAATTATGGGAATTACAATGATTATATATAATATTTTTTTTAAGATTATTGATGAATTAAGTATTTTAACATATTTATTTCTTATGCAGGATTATAAAAATAAAGATAATTAAAAAATATAAATTTAATTTAAAGTAAATAAATTTAAGAACATTCATGAAATAATTAGGTATTTATAAAGAATTATAAAATAACAATTCTTCGAAAATTTGAATTGTTTTATTTAAAATAATTTTTATTGGTTTTTATTAGAAAGATAAACTATTTTATTTACTGATTAACTTAATGGAATTGTTTTTAAAATTATAAAATGGAGAATAATGCTTCATACATTTATAATAATTTTTTTAGGAATATTGATATAATGATCTAAGGTGAAAATGTATATTTCCAAAGAAACTATTTTTTTATGTGTGTCATTTTTTTAATTGTAATATTTTTTAATAATCAACATTGATGAATGTTTTTGGTAAAAAAATATTGATTATATATTTAATAAAATAATTTTACAATCATATAATGTATTTTAATAGGAAAGTAATGAGAATAAATCAAGTGTTATGATTAAGTATAAATAATTTTATAAAATGGTTTTTGCGTGTTATGTGGGATAAGATTAAAATTATTTTTGACAAAAATTAGATACTGAATATTTTAATTTTTTTTTATTCATAACATAAAAATTATTCTATAAATTATATGTCATTTTGGATTGAATACTAATTTTATATTATAAATTCTGAAAATAAACAAGTTGTTGAATTAAATTTTCTACCTAATATAAACATTAACATTAATAAATATTGACATTAAAAGGACTGATAGGTTTATATAACTTACATAATTACAACATAATCATCTAATTTTACAGTATATGTGATCATTTCTCATCAATGCATCCATATTGGACCATCATCAATAACACTCGTGTGAGACTCAATATTATATCCAACGAAATAAAAACATAAAAAGGGGGTGAGATCAAATTCTTAGTAATAGATGAATAAAAATTACATTAATTATGAATTCATATGGAAATTAAAAAGATAAGCATAAGTGATATATCATATTATCATGATTGTTAACCATAAGACACAAGTGATTTTCAATTAAATGGAATAAGAACATAAATCCAAAAAATCCAATAAATAAACCTAATTTATATTACATGCATTCATATAATTTAGAATATTCCTTGATTCATGGGGGAATAATATTATAAATATTTGCAACATGTAATTATGTTGCAAAAAGTAATATAAGGTAACACTGCATTCATTAGTCGCACATGATCATCATATTAGGATTATGATTTTTTTTTTCAAATATGGAACATAAATTTTACAAGGAACATTAAATTCATGAGATACACCATCATTTAACATCCATACAAGAAAATAATATGTAATTGTGAACACCTTTTCAGTTTATATCAATCATAAAATAATGTTTTAGAGTGTGATATTTTACCACAACCATTAGCAATCATATATTTGAGTTCCACTTTAATATCATTCATTTATCACATCATTAATAAAACATGGAAATAAAATGGGTTTCATAAAACATTAATATGTAATTAATTTTAATTTCATAAAGAAAACATGGAAATAAAATAGGATATTAAAAAATAAAAATGTTATAATATAACATTATGAAATAAATCGTATGATAATAAAAATTGGATCACCAATAATAATAACAAAACTAAATAAATATAAAAGGTTATATATGAAACATATATTATTTATATGAATATAAATTTTCATATATATGGGAAAATGAAATGTAAACCCTGAAATTAAATTTCAAGAATATATTTTATATTTGTTGATGTAAGATACATATTTATGAGTATCATTTTAGAAAGTCAATTTTGATTTCTAAAATTCACTAAAAATAAAACCATTAATGTGAATCTCTTTGGATAAAAAAATATTCACACAAAAATATAATAGGAAACAACCTTAAAATAGGAATTTTAAGGAAGCACAATGTCTAATAAGCAAATTTGTTACTCAAATAAAAGAGTTTGAGTTACCAGGTCCCTTACCCATAATCTTTATTTTTATGGGAGTGCTTTAACTTCCATTATCAAATAGATATACATAATGATTAACTTTTTTAGAACCTTCTTCAAATAATTTTGCATTTTTACTCTTTTAAATAACAATTCTCATTGTGTATTGTATTTTAATAATCAATTTTCAACAACAAATATTAATAATCCCTTTCATTTTCAACTTGTTTACTAAAATAGGTATTAATCATCCGTTCTCTCCCAAATAAAATCATTTCAAATAAATTAGTGATAATCAAAATAATGTTTTCAAAATTATTATATTATTTTTATTCCATTACATGGGAATTTTTATTTCATTGTGTGATTATGAAAATGATGATGAAATAGTTTTGGGTTATTTACCAATAATGGTGTATAACCTCGTAATAATCATTAATTTTTTATTTAAAAATATAAAAACATGATAAATATATATAATATGTATATATTAAATAAATATATCAAATATATATGTAAACTATAAACTATGGTGGAGAGAAATATGAAACACCATTATTCATGAAGGCAGTAGTCCGCAAAGACACATAATTTAAATATTTTTTTTATAATGGTATAGAGATATGGGTTAATCCTTGTTATAAAATTATAATAAAATACCAGTATAATAGTGATAATGATGTAATATTTTTTATAATTTGAAATTTAATTTAAAAAATAATAAATCAATATAAGGAAAAAATAAAATATGAATAAATTGATAGAAATCTACACCACACTGTTTTGGATTATTCTTTTATGAAGGGTTTTAAAACTTTTAGTGATGGAATTTCTTAAGAAAGTAATATATTTTATGATTCTATTTTTGTGGATGATTTATAATATAAATGTATGATGGAAACATATGGTGTTTCAAGTGATACGAAGTGAGTAGGGGAGTCCCTCTTTTATAAGAGTGAAGAATTTGAATTTTTTAAAATACACAAAACAATTCGACAATGGAAAGTATCACTCAATGAAAATGGTTTTAAAATTTAGAAATAACATATATTAGAATATATAAGGTATATCCAAACCATAAAAACACTACTATTGGTTCTTTTCAACATGTTTATCCATTTACTCCATATTTTTTCCAATATATAAAATTTTAATTTTCACCATTAAAATCTAGTCTTCCAATGTATTTTATTAACTATTCACAAAAATAAAATGTTAAATTTTATATAAATTTATCCTAATGATCATATATTCTATCTCCATTTTTTATTCAATATATAAAATTCTTAATAAAAAACTATGAAATACTAAATGAGAAATGTATTTAGAATATATTTTTTAAATATATCAAACGTTAGAAAAAAGAAATACATGTTTTTATTAATTAGAAATATATTTTTTTGAAATATAAATTCATATAATTTTTTTATTTGGTCTTTTTTTCAATAATACCTTAGACATACTTATAAATTAATATACTCATAATAGTGATTTTATTATAATAAATAGTATATTTTATAATTTACCAAAAATTTAATCCATTTGTAAAACACGAATAATTCATATTGGTTTTAAATTTACGTGATAATTTTCAATATGAGTTATTTTTATTTGATTCAGAATAAAAAATATTATAATTTTTTTAAATAGAATAAAAAATATAAGAAAATTTTTTTATTGAAAAATTATGTTTTGAACATTATATGTTGTTAATATTACTTCATATCAATTGCAAATTAAAATTATTAAAATTATTATGTTAATATCTAATATTTTAATGGCACAAAATGTAGTATATTAGGTCAAAATATTTAATAATTTGTGTAAGGTTTCTTTTAAGAATAAATATAAAATACTATTATAATAATTACTCTAATAATTACTATTAAATTTAATTATTTGAATTCTAAAAATTTATTATACTACTTTAATAATATATAAGTGTTTTTGAAATATATATATATATATGTCATATAATACATTTATAATAATAATATAAATATTTTTATATAAAAAATAAATATATATATATATATATATAATATCAAAACATGATTTTATTGACTTTTTTTATTTTCAATTCAATACATAACATACATTAATATACCAGTTGGATATGTGAAAATTTACCATATTTTAAATGACCATATCATAAAAATGATATTTTTAAATTCCTATTTTTCCCCATATATATATATATATAGAGTAATTCGTTCATTACACTCTAAAGAGGAATGAAATAGTTCTTATTTCATATAATATATATTCTATAATTAATTTTACATTCATGGTGATCTTCTTTATTATATAATTTTTTTCTATTAGGGATCTACATGGTTGAATATGATTTATGATATTTTATTGTCATAGAGATTTTATTTATTTTTTATTTTTTATCCAATTATTATTTACAAAATATTAATGGATGTATATAATCCATGGTGAATAATAATCTAGGTTGTATAGTACATATTTTTATATAATTTTATTAATGTACAACTTCTGAAAGAATAATTTATCTTTATTTTTCATAATATGTTATAAATAATGTTTTAGATTCATGATTAACATAAATTGGAAAAAATAGAGAAACTTTCATTAAATATTATCCAAAATTATTAATTATGATGACAATAATAATAATGAAGTATTCTAAAATCTGGAGCAATAAATTTTCTTCTCTGAGTAAATAAATTTTATAATCACAAAATAAATTATAATATACCATCAAAAAAAACTATGGAATCATATATTATAGAGATATATCAGTATACAATTTCAAGAGATATATCGACATTACACTCTTGGTAAACAAATCTCTTTTCTCGAAATAGTTTTTTCACTTATATTAGTTTTTAATCTAATTATTGTTTCTATTTATCTATAGTTATTTGAAATAAAATCACATATTATATAATTTTTTACTCTCCAGTGTTTATTATAATATTTTAATTGTTATAATTTCATATATTTTTAGAAAATGTGTTTTAGTTACTCAGATAATTTTTCCTAGAAGAGGACTAAACCAATACATCACTAAAAATGTAAAACTTATCTAAAAGAAGTATAATAAGATTTCAAAAATGAACATTTCAGTAAAATTCAATATAATATATAGTAATTATAGAATTAGAATATTTTTACAACAACCAAATATTTAGTGTGGTGATTTATTAATCATATAAAACATCTTAGATATATTAGTGTTTCAAGAATCAAATTCCAACAAGACATAAAAAACATCAAAATTGATTTTATGTCTACCATAATTATAATGATCCACAACAGGAGTAGTTCTTTTGTAGGCATTCCATATTCCACTTGAAATTTGAGGTAATTATTACTCGTAATCATGGTTAGTCATTGTATTGAGTAATTGACTTTGATAATTACAATGCTACTCATTAATTAGATATATAATTATTAAATGTTCCTTAGTATGGACTCTATCTATTTTAATCATGTTAAACAAAAAGTTCTTTTTTCAATAGAATTTTTATTTTTGATAACCCCCAATATGAAAATTAGTGTACCTTCTAATCCACGTCATGAAATTACTTCAGTACTTCATTAAAAAAGTTGTTGTGTTGGTTACTGAACATTCCATAATTAATCATCTATATAAAATTATATTTCATGAGATTCCATAACTATATTATTTAGTGTGTTTCAAACATCAAGCACTTTCAAATTGAAAATCATTATAATGATAGACAATTTTTTATAATTATAATAATTCTCAATCTATCTCATATTCTGATGGGTTGTTCACTGTGGTAATCTCAGAATTGTTCCTTGAACCATTTTCCCCCTAGTTGTAGCCATTACTAAAAAAAGGGATGACATTAGTGATAAAAAATAATCCTTACTGGGGAATTATAAAAATTATAAATTTAATTTTAAAATTAAAACACCCTATTCATTTATATTATGTTGTTTTCATATAGTTTATTTATTTAAACTTATATCAATCTTAGTTTAACCTGAGTTGCATTATATTGGGTAGGATTATACTTAACAAAAAAATATCTATGAGTTTCTTAGATATCAATCCTTTATAATGGTTTATAAAATTAAGGTTATTATGATAAGTATATCCATGTACAATGTCATACAATGTTTGTAGTATTTGGCCAACTCATCATGCATTAGGTGGATAAAAAATTAAATTATCAGAAAATATATATTTAGAGTGATTAACAATATGTGAATCTATGTCAAATTCACATCCACATGAATATATCTAAACATGTATTATTTTATAGGAAAAGAATGTACTCAATATTTTACTAATATTTAATGATATCAACTAATACAAAGACACATCTTTAAGGATCTCCAAAATGGTTTTGTAATGTTAATTCTAAACATAGATTATCAATTCTCCAAAAATTAACTAATCAATTTATTTGATACCAGAATTAGCGACTAAAGATAAAAATTTATTTATTTTAAATAATTTACAGGATATAAACATTAAATTTGATAAATAATAATATGAAAATGACAGATATGTTCATTATATTTGGGAAATATAAAAATAACCATATTATTTTAATATACATGATCTCATTTTTCATTATGATCTCTGTAATGGACTATCATCTCGATATCTAATTAGTAAGTCTAATCCTCATAACAAGATTAATGAAAATATAAAAACCTTCCATGATCAATGTCTTAGTAAATGGTGAATAATGACTCTATCAATAGTGAGTTTATAAGGATAATTAAAAAATTACCATAATTTAAATAGCATATATCTTAGAGTGATGACCATAAAATATTATTAATTCCCAAATTTCATTGAATAAGAACATAAATCTAAAAAAAATATCCACATGGAAACATAATTGTTAAAAAATGGATTGTCCTCAAATGACATAAAACCAAAATCAATAGTCTTAGATTATAATAAATTTCATATTAAACTATGGAAAATAATTATTATATGGAAACATAAATTCCTCTACCTCACCATTGGAGAATAAGAAAAAATATTAAAATATCATTCAAATATGGAACATAAATTAGTATAACGAACATTGTATTGATGCTCTACATCATCAGAAAACATTCTTATGAGAAATTAAAATGTACTCTTGAATAATTTTATCAGGATATTTAAAATTTTATTTAATTCATTAGATAGAGATATAGAAACCATACCATCATCATCCAAACATTTGAGTTCCATATTAAAATCATTACATTATTCCATCATAAACAACCCCTAGGAAAAACTGTATTTCAATTCAAATTGAAAAACATTAATATTTCATAAAATACCAAGTAAAATATGAATCATAAAAAATTAATATATTATAAAATAACCTCAAGAACTATATCATTAAATACAAAAAAAATATTACATAAAAAATTACAAAAATAAAAACAAATATATAAGGTTAAACATGAATTATAAATCCATTAGAAATATATCATATTAAATATATATATGAATATTAAAACAAAATATTTAATACATTTATCATCAAAACATTTCCAATTCTGTAATTTAAAATCCATTGTTGTGATTTTGTTTTAAAAAAAATCAATTCTTATTTATAAAAAAGTTAAAATAATACATTTAATGGGAATTTGTTTTGATATAAAACTATATCCCTATTAAATAAATGATGGAACAACCTTCCAAATTAAACTTCTATGGAAAGTAGTTGTCAATACAAAATATTACAACTCAAAGAATGTAGTTGAGTTTCCATGTCTCATACAATAACCTTTTGTTTGTATGGAATTTATTTAACCTCATTTTTGTTGACTATGAAAAAAATAATTTCCTACTTATGTTACTTATTAAAATAATTTACATTTTTACTATTTTTAATAACAATTATATTTATGTGTTATCATTCTATAAACTCTTTTTAACATCATTTGTTAATAGTCCTTCCAATATTCAATTAGGTTTCTAAAAGTGGTGTAGGTATTCATTTTTCATCCAATGATGATTATTTATAATACATTCTTGGTATTTTAATTGATTTTTTATAAATTAATGAATTTTTTATTACATGACATGGTATTTATAAACTTGTTTCATGAAGAAGAAAACAATGATGTAAAATTTTGGGGTTATTTTTTATATCGATTGATTACTGTATATTGATCTAAAAATGTTGTTTCATCCATGAAAAGAAATATTAATGATATATTATATATATATATATATAATATTTACTCAGAAAAATTAAACTTAAATCAACTTTGATGGCTGGAAAATGAAAGATGTTTATTCATGGATGAGGTAGTCCAAACACAGAATTCACAATTTCAATTTTCATAAAGGATTTGGGAAATTGGGTTACTGATTGTACTATTATAATAAGGGTAATTATTCTATATCATTGATAAGATGAAAATAAATTTGAGCAAAATGAATGGAATATATAATAAATGAAAATTGAATGAATTTTTTATAAATATTCAAATCACCAATTGGGTTATGTCCATTATGATGGGTGTTAACCCATTAAGGGATCATATTTTTGAGAAGAATTAAACATGTATATGGTTTATACATGTTTTCAATATAGTTTTTTAAATATTTTATGCTAAAAGTAATGTGTTTTGGTGTGGGGGTATGTTAGAAGAGTTGTCCCCCTTCAGTATGTGAAAATGTGTGGCATTTTTATAAATACCCAAAACACAGAGATAATGGAAACTCACTCTCAAGGAAAATTTCCCAGAAAATGATAAATAATTTAAAAAAATATGTTTTTTACACAACACAAAAAAATAATTGAAACTACTTTTTAGAATGTTTGGTCCTTTACAACATAGGTTAGTAATTTTATTAAAATTTTGGTTTTCCACAGAATAACAGGTTTTTACATTAGTAATTAATCATTTATACCAAAAAATAAAATGGTCCTTATTATAAAATTTATAAATAATTATTCTAAATTTAAAATAGTATTTTACTAACTATTCGGAACTGATTAATTTTATTTATCAAGTACTAAATGTATAATGTAATGAATATTTTTAAATATAAATTATGTACTAAAATGTAACACACGTGGTTATAAATTAAAACCAACTATTATAAAATTACATATTTACGTAAAAATAAAAAAAATTCGTTTGTAATTTTTTTTCATAAATTTCCAATTCATACTTATATAATAATATTTCCATAAATTCCATGTTATTTTAAAAAAAAATATTTTATACTATTTACCTAAAAAATAAATCTTTTTGAAAAAATTTCATAAATTAATATCAGTATTATATTTCTTTGGTGAATATAAAAATGAATTTATATTAATATAATACATATTATAAAATTTTAAAATTCATTTTAAAATTTTAAATTCAAAATATATTGAAAAAAATGTTTTATTGAAAATTGAATATTTAAAAATTTTAGTTTTCTTAATATTATTTCATATAAATTTCTACTTTAATAGTTATTAATATTTAAGTGTATATATAATATTATAGATGTGGAAAATTATATCTATTTGGATAAAATATTGAATAATTATAAAATTATCCTATGAAAAAGATATATAAGTTTTATAATAAATACCCTTTAAAAATACCATTATAAATAATTTATTATATTCCTAAAATTTAATTTTACTACACGTTTGGAAAATATATATATATTTGAATATTATATATAAATCTGGTGGTACGTTAATAAAATTATTATTTTTAATATATGATGGATATATATATATATATTTATATTAATAATATTTTATTACCATATTTTTATTTCATTATGAGTAATTGTATTTAAAATTCAAAATTATACAATAAATGACATCAGTTTAACTGTTGGATATATGACTTTAGAACATGTTCTAAATAAATATATTTACAATAACTATATATATAGTGTCCATATATCATTATTATATATAAACTTAATAAATCATTAACTCATTCCACCCTCACTTCGCAAGGCATAATATATATTTCATATTATAGATCTCTCGTAATAAATCCATTTTCAGGAAAATATTCCCAATTATATAGTTTATTTTACAATGGGTGATCTTAAAAGCTGATGATGATGTACGAAATTTCCTAGTCATAATGATACTATACTTTTATACATTCTATCCCTTAATTTATATATGGAATTTTAATAGATGTATTTCATCCATAGTGAGTCAGATTCCATTGTGTAAGGTACTTATTTTTATGTAAATTGGTTTTGTAATTTCCAACATATAGATTAATTGAATACATTTATTTAAGTTCATATCTTGTAAGGATATATTTTTAATCACATATCAATCCTTTTGAAAAAATATTGAAACATTCAATAAAATGATTTCCATAAATAATAATCATAAAAATAATATTAATGGGTCCAAAAACATTGGTAATTACATTAAACTCCCTTAAAAACATGTTATGTATATATATATAGTATTGTCATAATTATTTATTTTTTAATCAACTATTTATCCCTAGAGTATACCATTATTTGGTATCAACAACCACATTATATAATTTTATATTGTTTTCTTATAAAAATATATTCCATCGAATAATATCACAGGTCAATATAAATTTGGTTTTCCTTACTACAACTAACTTTTCCTCTAACATGAATGAAAAAATACTTCACTAAAATCATTTTTTATATATGTAATGTAAGTATAACAATAATTACACTAGTATTATTACTATAAGCTTAAACATAGAATACAATAATTACAACATGTGATTATTTCTTCCGAAATAAAATCATCTTGGTCATTATTTAATGATATTATCAATACTCTTAGATATATTGGAGTTCCTAGACTAAAATTACATCATTTCCTGTAGAACTCACGAATATAGCTTATTCTTAAAATAAATATCAGGTTCTATAATATCGTTAATGATAAAATTAATTATTTCTTTTTCTATTTGGCCTTGGTTGTTAGTGATTCTCATTATATTCATTTTTCCATGGTTTAGAGAATTTTGATGGATAATTCCTTGGTTTCCCATTTTAATGATATTTAATTATTATTGGTGTCATAATATTAACTCTATTTATTTAAATCAACTTAAATGGGAACATAGTTTTCACGTGGAAGTTTGTTTCACAATTCCCACCTGTTCCATAAGAAATACATCATCTCGTCCTATTGAGTCAATTCCCATGGAATTTCTTTCAATATATTTGAAATATAATAAATTTAACATTATTTCAAATATCATCTTAATCAATTCATATTTTGTGGGTCTATTTACTTCTCTTATATGGGGTTTTTGGTATATCTACTATATTAATATTGTTTATCATATTTCGTGATACATAGATTCTGTATAATTACATGGATTCTCACTCCAACTCACATGTTGATGTGTTGTTCATTATTGAAATATCTATATTTTCCCTTTCACCCATGGATCATACTAGATCCATCCATTATGAAAATCAAAATAGTTTACATGAGTTATAATATATAAACTATATGGGGGAATTATCAATATCATATACGGGATTTCAACGTCAAAATTTAATTTTTTTAATATTGTCTCATAGGAGTATAGTTCTTTTAGATAAACCTATATTGAAAATATATTAATTAATGTTACTTTATGTTGGGTTATCTTATACTTATCCATTGAATCCCTCCATCTAACTTCGAAATAAATCCTAAATACCAGTTTAAAAATGGAATGTGATTAACCTTATAATATATCCTTAGAATCTCCAGCCATGTGTTGATTAATAGGACCTCCCATCATTAATCGGGGTCATGATTAAGTCAATATAAAAATAAAACTTTTTTGGGTTATTACACCAAGGAGATTATATATCGTAGCTATATAATCATGATAACATCCAAAAAGGAATATTTTTCTAGGAAAACATCCTTATAAATATTTTATTATGATTTCTTTATATCATCACACATATAGAATCTTATCTAAGGTTATAAACTAAGGTTTTTTAATAATAATTATAAAAAAAGATTATCTATTATCAAGAAATAACTAATAACATGTCTCTTATGTTGGAATAAAGGCTACTTGACGAACAATTTCTCCCAGAAGCAAGGGTAACTAAATGTGAATTCTTTATCAGGAGTAATATTTCAATTGATAGAAATTGGGTATTAGATATTTCTTGTGGTTTTTAAATATATATATATATATATATATAAACATAGGATGTATGTTGATACTAGAATATTTCTAGGGGAGAGGTGGATTTTAGAGCATCCAATTGTGAAAGGATAACTGTTATATCCATTGGTGACTACAACCTTTCTTTTCCAACAAGAATGATTTTGGTTCTAATGGTTTTTTATTATGTACTGACAGTTACCTTGACCATAATATCTCTATCATGCCTGGATACATATTGGTTTATTTTCAATTTTGAAAATAAAATTTTCTTCTTTTATATATTCAACATATTTTATGTTATGTAAATTTTAAATAATGTTAAATTAGTTTTAAATTATGAAAACTAAGTACTAATAATTAATATCAAATCATGTTCACCAAACTTATATAACACCCGACTATGGAACCAATGCCAGGGACATGTAAATGAAAGTGTTTGACAAATAACTATCATGTTCGTCATTTATAATCTTCTGATCAAAGATAACTTGAAATATTTCATGATAGTTTATAAGAAAAATGATCAAACCACCATCCATGGATTGGGTGAGAGGGACATAAATCTTCTTGGATTGGTAGGAATTCATGAGTTTGGACCATTTATTGTAGAATCTAAAGGTTAGATTTATTAATTTATATCTTTTATTGATTACTTGAGTACATAAGGTTGTTTATACTTATTGAAGTATAAGTCTGATTTTGTTGAGAAAATGAATGAATTAAAGAATGAAGCATAGAACATCTTAGAATAAAGATAAATATTCTTCAACTAGATTATAGTGGGTAATTTCTTAACAAAGAGTTAATGGAATTTTTAATAGAGTTTGGTATTCTATATTAACTCATTACACCTTATACACCACCAAAGAATAATGTTAGTGTAAGGATGAATAGTCGCTTATCAGAAATGGTAAGGACAAATATGAGTTATATATATTATCCATTATAATTTGGGGATTTTCATTAAAAAATTCGTTATACAAAATAAAATTAGTACCATATAAAGAGAAAAATATGATTCCCTTCAATTTGGGGCATGGAAAGAAGCATGTTTTATCTCTTAAACATGTATAGGGTTAGGTGGAATTTATTAAGGCCCAATCCGGTAACAAACCAGAAAATCAAGTAAAAAATTATTTATTTATAGGGTATGCCAAAAGATCTAAATGCAATCTACAAATAAAACCCTTATACAATAAAGTTATTATCTATAAAAAGCATAAATTTTTTATTAGAAGAACATACATCGAATGTATAATGGGAGAAATACTAACTTCGATGAAGTTGATGCTCAATATTTACATGATTTTGTATTGGAACAGATTCCATTAGTCCCCATAGATGATGTAGTTCCTAAATGTCAAGTAGTATGTAGGATCAAACGAGAGGTAAGAGAAACATTGTGATATTTTTTTCTAGTCATCGAAGATTTGAATCATTATTTGTAGACAATGATGAAACACTATCCTACAAATAGTAAGTAGAGTGATTTTAAGATTCTAGAAAGAAATAACCCATTAATTATGAAATAGATTCCATGTTTCATAACTATGTTTGGGTTCTGATCGATGTGCTAATTGATATAAAGCCTGTATGGGGAAAATGGGTATTCAAGAGAACACTAGAAATAGAAGGTAAATTAAATACCTATATAGAAATTATAGTAGATAAATGTTTTAAACTATTTCAAATTATTGACTATGATGTATCATTTTCACCAGTTTCCTTGTTTAAATCCTTGAAAATTATAATTAATTTAGCATCATAACAAGACTATGAAATTTGGCAGATGTATGTAAATAATAATTTTCTTAATGAGATTTTTTGGCTAGATGTATATATGAAAAAACCAGAAGCATTTGTGACTCCATGTGATTCCAAAAGTATTTTCAAGTTGTATACATCCATTTATGTGTTGAAGCAAGAATACAGGTCATGTAATATTTGACTCGATAGAGCTATAAGATAATTTGGTTTCATTAGGAATGAATGTGAGTCATGTGTTTATAAATAGTTTAATAGGGAATGTGGTCATTATCCTAGTAGAATATTTTGATGACATATTACTTATTAGAAATAACATACTGGTCGGACATTCTATTAAGAAATAGTTAAATAGTTGTTTCCCCATGTAGAACATAGGTGATTCAACCTATATTCCAGGGATCAAGATCATAAATGAGAGACCCAAGTGGTTGTATAGATTATTTCAAAATATATAAGTTGAATAGATAATAAATATATTTAGTATAGAATATTCCAAGAGAAGATTAGTTCCAGTGTCACATGGTTTACAACATTCTTTGAAAATGTGTCTCAAACAGAAAAATTGGAAGAGTGAATAAGTAATATCCCATACAATTTGGCGATATTGTCCATCTACAAGGACTCCATGATTCCACTCAACCCTACAACCAATGTAATTCATGTAATGTCCTAAAGTGTGTTCCCCATCCCCACATGAAAAAATAGTGCATGAGTATCAAGAGTATTATTTGGGAACAACTTCACCCATTTAGATTAGAATAAATAACCAAGATAATTGAACATCACAATTAATAGATATACAATCCAAATGAGGAAAAAATTCATATTCATGGGTCATAACTGTAAACATTTACTGAAAGTGGTATAAAAAATGGGGACAAGATGACGATCTAAGAAAATTCATGTGACAATAGGGTCACCACACTCAAGCCATCTCCAATAACACATACAAGAAGTGTAACTCTATATACAAGATACATCATCACCATGATACATCTTTCCCTTACCCAGGTCATACATAAAAAATTCTACATTTAGCAAAATATATATGAATGGTGTGAGACAATCCCCAGTACGATTCCACCCCAAAAGAAAAAGTTTCATGCTATAATATTATTATATAAATTAATATGAATTCTCCTTTAAAATGTTTTGAAAATCTCTAAGAACACAATTTATGAATATAATTTTAAAGGAATACATTTTTAATAAAAATACATTTCTTAAATAATATTTCTTGAAATAAAAGAACAAACAAGGTCTAATTTATGCCAACATCAGGTACCATATCTCATTAGCATCAGATCATAAGAGAGAAAAATGGGTAAATCCCTATATGTTACTAGCATGAGTGGGAACCTAAAAACTATTTACATTGATCAGGAAAATCATCCACTAAACTTACAATAGTGTCTTTGTATATGAGACTTTTGTGAAGAACTTATATAAAATCCTAGTGGTCTCAAAAACATGTTCCGCTGAATGATATACAAGAGGGGAATGCATCCAAATTTATATAGGTCTCTGATAATATCAAATGTTTAGTTAGTGTTCCAACCATAAATCTAATTAGATGTATCTGGGTCATAGGAACTTTAGAATCAAATAGTGTTCCAGTCCTATTTCACCTTCCAAGGTACACAAGATTCCATTTATGCTCAAACACCATTTCACATATCATACATCCCCTAACTTTCATATATTCATGACATGAATTACAAGTATAGAAGGATATCAGAAAATTATATATATAAAAAATACATTTCACAATATATTCAGCATTTATGAAAACCCTTTTGGAACACAAAAAGAGGATCAATTGTTCAAGCCCTAAAATCCATGGGGAATCCCATTTAAAATTCATATTCACATCCAATCATTTTATATAACATGTTGTAAAATTCATAGACACACTTTATGGTTAATAACAAAGAATAATAAATAAATAAATAATTTTAGTTGGAAATTCAACATTAATAACATTTGAACCTTTAATTTTTATTGAAAAGTTATTCCACGCCTTCCTCACAAGAAATAATACACTTTCAAGAAATAACACATCGAGGAATATAAGGAATATGAAAAAATTCATTTAGAAAAAACATTTTCATCACATTTGAATCAAAAATGTTGTTAAAAAAAACTGATTTATACCTCTTAAAAAATTCATGGCATACATTTAATAACTAAACCAAGAAAAATAAACTCATAAAATAAAGTAAATTTGATGAACAACCCACCACTCACTTAGAAAATTGTACAAATTGTTCTAAAATTGCAACAAAACCATCATAAGACCATAACAATGCATGATTCAACAAAACCATCTATATCCTACTCAATAACACACGATAAAACACTCCATAGGTCAAGAAACCTTCTATAAATGAAGAACTCTGAGGGTCGATGAGAGACCCAAAAAGATGAGAGAAACCATGGGTGACAGGAATTTACTAGAAGACTCTTGGAGAAACAACAAAAAATCCACCCCAAAAATGAATATCCAATTGATAAAGGTGGAGGGTTAGGAGACTCCTTGGGAGATTAATATTGAATGGTGTCAGAGAGATATAGGATTATGATCAAAGATGGAAAGATAGTAAATTATAAAATTATAATGATCTAGACTTACATGGTGTTCCAATCTGTGTAGAAACCACGTGCCCCACTCTGACCATGATGAAGCATGAAACACAGTTAGACCACATTTTTTTCACCATTCAGTATCATTTTAGTTTTCCACTGTCCAAAACTACATTTAGACACACTTTTTTCTCAGGAAATGGGGCATGGTTTTGCCTAACCATGCACCTACAGTGCGCCACCTGATATCAATAAAAAATACACCATTTTCAACTAAAAAGAAATGGTAACCCATGAGATAAGAATAATAACTAAAAATCTAGATAATATCTTAATATAAATTCCTACACATGACAATTACCCCAACCAAGAACATTTTCTGCCTCCGGAAATGAATCTTGAATCATGATTAGAAAACCAAAAAAATATCCCACTTCAACCGATGACTTGAACTCCAATGTATTATAGAAATCATTACCAATATTCCATATAACTCAAAGAAACCAAATAGACTTCCGCCCTAGAACTTTACCTTAAGAATCCACAATATGTTCTGGTCTCTCAAACCCAGATAAATCAAGATCCAATTCCAACTCTTCCAAACTCAACACATGAGATGGATCTGGGTTATACATTTTTATCATTGAATCATGAAACACATCATCAATTGATTCCAATTTAGAAGGAAAGTATAACCTATATTCCACTTTACTGACCCTCTTGGTAATCTAAAATTTCATGAAATAACATAGAATTAGATTCCCATTCTTATCAAAATGACAATGACCCAAGAAGGTGGAAATTTTAGAAACTTTCATTCGCCCACAAAAAATCCAATGATCACTACCTTTGATCATGAGGTGACTTATACTGACTATGAGATATCAAAATTAACTTCTTGATCAAATATAATTTATTATATGTCTCTTACACAAGGCTCAGTCCCAAAAGTGAGGTATCACCCACCTTATCCATACACAATGGGGGAAAACAAAATCGAAAATAATACACCTAAAAATGAAACAATCATATTAATTATCAGTAACTATTATTATATGAATACACAACCAATACCAGATGGATATTCAACAAACCACTAAAATTAAACAACCTTTCCCATAGCATGTCTTCTTAAATATGTTTCTCCCAATCAATCTATCCATCTGGTTGAGGATTTTATGTCGTTCTCAACATGAACTATGACCCCATTTCCTTCTAAAGTCTTCGCCAAAATCATGAGGTAATGCAGGGGTCCCATTCATAAAAATTATCTATGGGAAATCATGAACCCTTACAACCTTTTAAACATATAATCGGCCCAAATCCTATGCATTGGATTAATATGTGATTGGAATAAAATTGAATGATTTGGTGTAAAGATTGGTCACTACTGAAATGGAATTCCTCCACCAGGGTGTTTGAGGGAAGTAGAAAAAAAATTAATTGGTAATCTATCCACACGTATAGGTGGGAATAATTAGCGGTTGAAGCAAACCAGAGGGACTATGGTGATCGATTTTAACCTAGATACTTGTATAACATCGCGATCCAATGTAAGCAATATCTCACCTCATTCTTAGCCGCTAGAACAGCTGACACAAATCTGAGTATATCACTATATAATCAAGAATAATGGTCAATTGAGACATGTTTCTATCTGTGAACACATTTATCAATGAAAAAGGCACCAAAAAGTGTCCCTTGAAACACAAAATAGCCTCAGGAGATAGTGACGAGTCACAAGGTGTCCCCCACTATTATGGAACTGCATTGAATGCTAGGAAACCTTCTCACTCACATTCACTAGCTGAATCAACTCCATAAGAGAAGGTACATGTATCACACTGGCCATGAATGTTCCTCCACTATGATCCTACGTCCCTAGTTGAATCTCCCCAAAATGACCCATCAACCTCCACTCATCACTATACCTTCTCAATTCATTCCTTGCCACTTTTCTTCTCCAAAAATATATCATAATATTTCCTTTTCCAGGAATATAAATGATATAAAAATCTATTCCTTGAAGATACACAACCCAATAACACTGCCTTAAATTTATGGTCCGCTAGGGGAAAGATTATGACAATTTCATATAATGTGAATACACCATGAAATTCTCCCAAAAAAGATAACGGTGGCTCATTTTCAAGGAATGTACCACCATTGTCAACCCTAGGGAACATGTTGTGTAATTATTCTTATATGGTCAGAGATGGAGAAATACATAAGTTACCACATGTTCATCCTATATTAGTACACACACAATACCCATACCAGAAGAATCTAAGTAGTCCACTTATCCCTCTCTAAGTGTGGATATATTCCAACACCAATTCAGCTTCTCAAAGGATTCGTGACACTCTAGGCTCTATTCAAATTTCACCCCTTTATCGGTTAGCACCATCATGGCCAAAGAAAGATGAAATCTTGAATGAACATCTAGTAATACTCTACTAGGCCCTCAAATATCCTGATCATAAAAACATTCTTTGCATAATCCTATGACATAACTACCGTAATCATTATAAGGACCACCAAAAAACATCGTTACTGGACCTCATGAAAAAAAACTTCATTTATTAAATTCAAAAGATGCAATTGGAAAATATCACATATCGAAGATGATCTAGAAGATATCCAAACAAATTATCAAATGATTCTCATTCTCTTCCTCGGATTTTTAATAGATTAGGAAATCATCCAAAATTTCTACAATAATAGAATCAAGATATTTGTGGAACACCATTTTCCTATTCTCCATAAAGACCATTGTAGAAAATTTCAACCATAAAGTCATGAATAAGTAATCAAAATGGTCATACCTACTTTAGAATGTTGTTTTTTGGAATATCGTACTCTCCAAATCTTATCTGATGATAACCATAATGAAATCCACTATTAGAGTACCACTTTTCCCCCTTATGGTGATAAAAATTCCATCAATTCGGGTGAAATGATTTTTTTAAATCATTACCTTATTCAAATTCTGGTAATCGATTCAAAACCTGAGAGATATATCGGCCTTCTTCACAAATAGATCTTGGGTGGCCCAATGAGAGATATTCGGTCAACTGAATCCTTTGGATTCCAAATCATCCACTTGTAGCTTTAATTTTCTCAACATTATGGGGGCTATATGGTACGACAGAAAATATATCGGTTGTGTTATTAGTGCCTAGTAAAAGGTGATATCCATATCTCACTTTGGGGAAAACCCCCAAAATCCTATGAGTCCTTTCTACGAACTCATCCACCAAATGATATAATATACCCCTAGAAGAACCATCATCATCTTCCAATATAAGTGACTAGATCTGAAAAATGAGTTTTTCCATCTTTAAAAGTGGAAGAATAGCATGTCCATATCGAGGATCCCATTATCCTATAAAAACAAGGGTGTTACCACTATGCGAAAAAAAACTCACCCCTATAAATAAAAGTCAGTGTTCGCTAGAAAATTCACCAACCAATCCATACTAAGGACCACATAGAATAGGTCCATCTCTAAAACCATAAAGTCACATTCTAACATGACCCCTAACATGGTGGGTGCATAAGACAGACAACTGAATCCTGACTCTCACCACTTACCAAGAATCTTCACCAACTCCAACTCACCCAACATATGATTATTTGGAAACATTAATAGATCTAAAAGGTGATCAAAAATAAATGCAATTGAAGAACTTTAATTTAATATAATATCATGTAAAGATGATTTAATAAGAACAACAACCTGATCTATCAAATGACCTGCTTTTGATTCCACTAGTGCTCTCTCTACTGCCTGGAGTTTCTTCATCTAAGATTCAGCCTGAGAATGACCACTAGTTTTTTTCTCTTCCCTGAAACCAACTCTAACTAGATGAAAATTCAACTGTACCACTAAGAACTCTAAAACATGAACCCATTGACCTATAAGTTTATAACTGATCTTTCAACCCTATAAAGACACATACAAAAATTACTCTAATATGGACACATCATCTAGAAAAATTGCTACAAGTGCCTCATAGTACCACTTTAGTGACAAGTTATGGGTGGATATGTACATGATGGTCATGTGTGATCGTTCATCCCACACTGATGGAACACAACTGACAGAACATCAGAAACCCTATATGAGGACAGTAGGGGAAGAATGTTCTGAACTGCCACCGCTCTTCTTCCCCTACGCATCTTTTTTCCTCTTATTCTTAGAAGAAATTTATGTCCCCAGTAATAAAATTATTCATGAGAAAACAAAATTTCTTCCCAGATCAATTTAAACAATAATTGCATGTTCAAGAACATTAGTATACATAATCTACTAGAATAAAATACATGAGAACAAATTTCTATCTACAAACCTATCTCATTCTTCTAATCCTTCATCTTTTCATTAGAAATGTCCTCAGGTGCATTCCAAACTAGCTCTACAGAGCATTTGGCATATTCCATTATACACATGTCTCCATGGATAATCTCAAAAAACTCATTGGACTCAGAGTGGGAAAATATTAAAAAAATACTAGTCATTGAAAATAGATTAGAAATTATTCCAACTCATATACTCATTCTTTCCAGCATGCACCACCGAGTCCCACCACTTTTGGCTAGGACCTTCCTATAAGAATGTAGAATATTTTACCCTAATAATCCTAGGTATATCAAGGAATTCAAAAATATGTTTTATCATCTCAAGATAATACTAAAAATAGTATGTTTTTTGTTCTACCATGGAATGATGGATGATTACTCTTGAGAAACTCCTCATTCTTATACTTCTCAATACTTAGTAAAGCTTCTCTAACCTAAGTAGTACCAGGGCCCACTCCTTGTCCCAAATTTTAGACATCCCAAATTATGACATCCACTAGACTCTTATCATATGTTTAGGGAGAACATTCTCTTGCCTAATACTGTGATTTCATAAGAGAAATTTGAGGAGGCATTTTACGTGAACAAGAAAGACAATAAAATACTATCAATACATCCGTCAAAACATGTTCTGAAAATATTTAACTATAAAAATATTTATGAAACACATACATAAATTAATCCATAACCAAATACACTCCAATAACATGGTATCCAAATCACTCCCCCTACCTAGTGTCTATATACCATCTATATCCTGTACACATCACCTGGTGGAGAATCAAAACACATACCAATATCCCATTAAAAAAATTTCATGTTGCATGGTTTTCTATCCAGGTACCATACTCACAACAGGAATATCATGAAATGAAATACTAGCTTATGTATATCCTGACTCATTAAAAATAACATGAACAAAAACAGTGTGACCTCCTCTTATGCAGTTTTGTCAGGAACCAAATCAGGATGTCTTTCAACCTGACACCCAACCTGATTCATGGCATATATCGGTGGTTGTTTCCAATCCCCCAAAGTAGGGAACTAGTGCTTGGGAATTAAAAATATTATTTGGGAATGGTTTCACCCTTTTTATAAGTATAAATTACCAAAATAAATAAACATCACAATAATAAGTAACCAAAGCCGAAGTAGGTACACCACTTTTAGGATTCATGAATTACTACTCTAAACATAAACCGAAAGAGGTACAACATAGGGGAAAACAAGACCATACCAAAAACATCAATGTAATAAGAGTGTCATCAACCTCAATCCAATGCTATCAACACCTACAAGAAGTGGAACTCCAGAAACTGGATCCATCATCACCATGATATATCTTTCCTTTACATTTCTTATACATAACGAAGTCTACATAAACACAAAGGTGTATGCATGGTATGATCTAAAGACCAGTAGGATGACACCCAAAAGAAAAGGTCCCTGAAATAACAATAGAAGATAAATTAACATGCACATTACTTTAAAAGATTTGTATCTTATGTAAGAAAATAATTTAAAGAAACCATTCCAAAAGAAAACACATTTTAGGAAAAAGCTATTGTAAAAGAAGAATTATTGAAGTAAAAGTAAACACAAGGTTTACTATATGCTGATGGATAGAAGAATATCACATAGGAATAATATCACAAGGGATCATCATTGGTAAATCCCAATAGTTAAGTAACATTGAAGGGATAATAGACGCCTCGTTCCACAGTGATAAATATCCCCAACTAAACCACCATCAAAATCCTCTTACAAGATCCATTCTAATGAACCATATCCCAAGGATGAACGGTCTTCGAAATAGTTTTATCATGAATGATCAACTATAGGGGAAGGTATCCCATGGTCTCACTGTCTCCGATCATATCATAATTTTAATTATTTTTAAAAACCGAAGTCTATTTAGAAGAATCAGGGACCAAGACTTTTATGAGTGAACTAGCATACTTGTTCTAGTAATCCCATCTAGGTGAAAGAGGTTTCGATTATGCTCAAATTTCATTTCACATATCTAATGAACCATCACATTAACTTGTATATTACAAACATTATAATAAGACAAGAAAATCACCAAATTCCATATAAAAACAATTTTGAATTACATTTTACAATTCATTTACCATTTATGAAAACCCATGGGGAACACAACTATGGGACCACATGTTCCATCCAACCATTTCTACTTCCAAATACCATCACAAATTCATATACTAATCAAAACTATTTATATAACATACTCATCTATTCAAAGACGTATTTTAAGGTGCATAGTAAGAAATCACATATAAAACAAAACCCATTAAATTTTAAAGTCAACTTATATCATGTTTAAACCATTAAATATATTTTAGAATCAATTTCACACATTTTACACATGGAATATAATATTTTCATGAAAATTTTCAAAAAATCATATAAAAAATATAAGTACTTTCCTATAGTAAACCCATTTTCATCCGATTTGAATCATAAACCATTTCAAAAACATGATTCATGTCTTATGTGATATTCAAGAACACATTTAATAACTCATAGAATCAATATAAACTAATAAAAAATGATAAAGTATGGTACCACCTATATCTCACTTGGAAACTACTAGAAATCAGTCTGCAACCAAAACTATACCTCCATAAGAAATGAATAAGGAAAGATTTAACAATAAACATCATGATCGCACTCAATAACACAAGATAAAAACTCCATAGTTAATGACCCCTAGTGGAAGATATGTACTCAATGATATAAGATGATAAACCCTCATAGTATAGAGAATACATGGGAGAAGGAAACTTACTTGGAGAAACTTGGATAAGCAACACCAAATACACCCTAAAAATGGAGATGAAAGGGAGAAAAGAGGAGGGTAAGAGGATCATGGGATGAAAAAACTGTGCACCACTACCTGTGTAAGTTGAACCATGAATCATGGTCAGCCAACATAGTTTGGAACCATGAAACAACTATGCGGTTAAAAACTATCTAAAAATGATTGTGGACACGAAGTTCTTGGGGAAGTTGTGAATTGATTACCCTAACCGCGTTCCAAATGTGTTCCACCAGTGACCAAGTCCAAATTCTTAACATTCCACCCAAAAATAAAGGGGAACACATGGGTTAATAATAATAAATAAAATAAACCAAATAATAACTCCGAATGAAATCATTGTTGTGATTAGATCAATCATGTATGACATGTTTTTTATGAGACATCATGTTGCCTATGAATTATATATGGTTGGTAGATATTAATCAGATCCTATATAATAACATTGGATTGTTATGAAATCTACCCTCAATTGTCTGATAATAACAAAGGATATGTCACTATTTTGTGGAGGAGACAAGGATGTAGTCATTAGTGGTTATACTGAGGCTTGTTTTCCAATAGAATAAAATGAGCTGATGTCGGGGTAAGAATATGTTTTCTATCTCAGCAATGGATCATTGAGGTGAATGATTTCAAAGAATCCAGTTATTTCTTAATCTATAGTGGATTCAGATTGTATTATATCTTTTGTAGTAGAAAAGGAAGCTGTTTGGACATGAAACTCCTTCCAGGATCTTGATGGGGTTCCCAGTAGTAGAAAACATATCATTATGTAATGTGATAATATTACAATGGAGACTTTTGAAAAAGATCCAAGGTCACACCAATTTAAAAATGGATTATACTAGAAGAATCACATTTGGAATAATTTTTATCAGATGGGCGAATTTATAGTCATAATAGTACCCACAAAAGAGAAGGTGGTAGATTCCATGACAAAAGGTCTATCTAAGTAGTAGAAGGAGTATCATGTGAGAGCTAGTTAACTGATGGTGGTTAGCATATGGTTGTAGTGGAAGTGGGTGTTTGTTAGTATTGGATCCATATAACTAGAATATGCTGACATTATGATAACCTATATTCATAGTTTATAATATAAATAAACATATTATCACATCATAGTGGTTCTTTTGTATAACATATTATGTGATAATATCCTAAGAGTAGTTATTATAGTAGAAGGTCATAGATTCTCTCTACTATAAGGAGAACAAGTAAGTTCATTGAAACTACTAGTAAATATATTTTATATATCCATATGATATCATTTTAGGGACAAAAATTATACATGCTATCATTGGTGGAGACTCATAGGACGTTGAGGAACCTTCTCATGGTCTACACTCATGGAAATATCTAGTGTGGGTTACTTTTAGAAAGAGACACACAAATAAGAAATCCACATTTATATGATTCATTGGATGTTCCTATCCAAAAAATTCTCTATTGACCCTAGAAATTCAGATTATTATTAATAATTATTATGAGTTCTGTAATTTGATGTATTTTTTCAAATAATGACGACATATGTTTCTGATGAGGTAGGATACATTGGACATTTCGTGGGTAATATTTCATTAATGAATAATGTGAGAAAGGATTTTACCCTCATGTTCTTAAAGGAAGTTGATATCTCATTCCCTTTGATGGAAATGATATAGCCTTAAAAAATCAATGAATTTTGTGTTCTATAGGAATGTCCAATTTCAAAGAAGCCAGTTATTTCTTGATAATGATATTGTATTACACAGTAAGTGTCCCTATGAGGTATTATGTCATTGAGTCATTAACATCATTAAATATGGGTACACATGAATATTTATAGATTCTAACCATGTAATTTAGGATACTTCCCTAATTCCACTAAGAATGAGTATAGAGTTTCACACACAAAGTGTATCTCGAATTTTGATTAAATAAAATATTTTAATTTATTATTTAACAAGATGAACAAATATTATTCTTGTATATAGTTTAATAAATATTATTTGTTGGTTGATTACATGTATTCATTCACCAATTATTAGAGAGAATATAATGTAATAATAATATTTAATAAATATTTATTATCTATTTAGTTAATTTAATATTTATTTACTTATTGGGAACCAATTTAGTGTTATTAATTTATTAAAAAAAATCATTATTCAAGGACCGATAAATATTTTGGAGGAATGGAAGACCGAATTTTTTGGTTCAATGGGAAAAAATAAAAATATGTTATATTATTTGATTAAATAATATTTAATTTATTTATTTGGTTCAGTACATGTTGAGTAAATAATATTATTATTATTATTTTAGACATGGCATTCCAAAAGGTACTAAATAAATATTGAAGTGAACTAGTGAATACATATATTTCTAAGCCTATAAGTATATAAACCCAATTATATTATTTTTCTATGATCCAATTCATTTATTTGTTCAAAATTATAGCTGGAGAGAATCCTCTCAATCCCTAGAGAGCTAGCTCTCCAAGATCTCTCCTAATAATGGAGAAAAATATTCCTCTTTCATCCACTCTTGACTCGAGAGAGATCAATGAAAATGACTTGGAATCAATTCTTATAGTGATAAAAGGTGAACCATGAAATAAATAAGACCTTCCATGTTATAACGAAGATTATTCTATGAGGATATTTAGGGATTTTTGAAACACAATTTGGATCGCCACTAGATAGAATTTTATCTTGATCCCGTCAACGTAACAGGGATGTAAAAAAGAAGTTGTCAAATCCATCAACAAATAGACAATTTCACATGTTAATTAATTTAATTGGTTAAATTAATTATAAATAATATATGATGATATCGTGATTAGATCTATCATTCTATACCTTGTATATTTTATCTAATTCAATTCTACTGATTATGATGTTCATCATCATACAAATCATACATTGATAATCGATAATGAAAAAAAATAAATGATAGCTACGAACCATCATATGATTTCACTTTGCCCAGAACCAAATATTTATCCCTATAATCTCAAGGTAAAAATTTCATTAACACCATTAATCCTATGATGAAAATATTGAAACAACATAGGTCACTCTATTTTACACGATCATTTAAACAATGAAGGTGAAACCTAGAACAAACTATTGTGTAATAGGAGAACCGCCATTCAACAATTCCCAAAATTATATAACAATAAAATAAACTACTCATTGATTCATTTCAATACATTTATGGACTAATTTCTATGAACAGTCATGAAAAAAATGAATAATTTCTAGAAGAATCATGTAATGGTTTAAGTCCCTGAGCTCATTAGAAATCATTCATATGTGTAAACCTGAAACCTTCATATACCCTTATTCCCCATAACATCAATAATAAATGTTTTACCTTTGTCTATGAATAACCATGGATTCACATAACCCCTTAAAAATTGGGACATTACCACTATAGTTCCCGCCAGAGACAACCCGACACCAATCTCGTATAGGTCTTACATCATTCAATTTCTCCAGAACCATGTTTTTACTAAATGATTCATGTAATGAAAAAAAACTATAGTAAGTCAATCTATTAAATCCAACTCTCCATGGACTAACACCCATAGTTAGGTAATTTTTCTTTATATAAAGAAAAACTATCTATATTAGTGACATCTAAACTCAGATAATATATCTAAAATAACTCTATGTTCTAAATGATAAAATTTAATTATATGAGAGGTTCGGGATGTCACACATCCTTGGTTAAATATCACTACTGAAAAAACTACCTATACCCACAGTTCAAAACCGTTGGTATAGCCCCCAAAACCGTGGGTATAGCCTATACCTATGGTTTTGGGAACCGTGGGGCTGAGTGGCATCGGTATAGGGTCTTTAACATATCCCCACGATTTGACAAACAGTGGGTATATATTTTTTCCCATCGTGTCTAACCATCCTCCATGCTGTCAAAGTATTCATCACATGGTCTAAAAACCTTGGGTAAAAATATTGGAAATATGTAGCTGCTAGGTCTTCAACCCGCACCAACCAGGGACCTGACGAAGGATTTCAATGGACTTCGCCACTTAATCAAAGGTATTTATACTAATATATATCTATATTTCTAAATATATATTAATCTTTGACAGTATTACAAAAAAAGAAGCATGTGGGTTTTGAACCCGAGTCTGATGCAACATACTCCAAGTGATTAACCAACTAAGCTGACTTGACTATGCCAATATGAATCTGTATTTTTAATAATATAATAATCCCCGTGTCTGTATTAAAAAAAATAATCCAGTGAGATTCGATAGCACAACCTCTGCAACAAATGCACAACACCTAACCAACCAAGCCGCAGAAATAATCTATTTATAAATTTCTATCAACATTAAAATATTAAATCAAAGCGTGGGTATAAATTTTCCCGCCAAATTGTTTTTGTTTTCCCGCGCCTTTTTTTGCCTCCATAATGTGGATAAGCTCTCCCCACGGTTTTTGAAAAACTATTGGGATATGCCTTCAAACAAATACCTATACCAACGGTTTTACAAAACCGTGGGTATATGCCTTTGAAAAAAACCCTATCCCCACAATTTTAGAAAAACTGTGGGTATAAGTGACCAATACCAATGGTTTTCCTGAACCATGGGTATAGGTTCCCACACAATACATATACCCACGATTTTCTTATTCCGTGGGTATTGGGCAGCGCTATACCCACAGTTTTACCCAAAACCGTGGGTATAGGTCTATTTTCTAGTAGTGTATATCAAATCATAATTAAATTGGTTCTAGGGAATATATATAATGTATTAATTAACCATTTATCAATTAATAACATAATAGATAAATTTATTATTTGAAATGTAATTTAAAATTTCATTAAAGTGAAAATTTCATGATCATTTAGTTAAAAATGTAAAATCTACAATAAAATTTTATTAGTGGGTACACCCACCAAATATTAAAAATTATGTTCAACTCCATTAAATAAAAATATATGTATATAATATTTAAAAATAATTAAATGCATATACATTGGACTTTCATCATCTATAATTTTATATCAATGGATGAGGATGAGTTACAATTCTCCAAGGAGGATGCTAAAGTGAGCATTTATACCAATGTTGAAAATGATAATATAAGTTTCAATAATTTATTATCATATAAAGTGTCATAAAATATTTTTAAATGTCCATCTAATGTAAACATGTTCACCATAACTACATATCCTTACTGCTACAGGAAAAAAAATTCTATTTTTATATGTATAGTTCTTCTTGGTAGATTCTCTATAATATTCTATACATCAAAATATAAATCATAATTGTTTATTTTTTAACATTCCATTATAATATTTTTATAATTTTTTTAATATTTTCATACAAATTGGCTAAAAATGACAATCAATAATCACTAATAGCACTATTCAAGGTCAATAAATGTTATCAATTGTAATAAATTTTAAATAGAAAAAATAATAATTAATTTCACTTATTACTTGAACCTTTATATATTTATTGTCTCTCATATCTTGAAAAAATAAATCTCAATCATTCATTATTGGGAAGGGTATATTTTGATCTTGTATCATATTCTTAAACTAATCAATTCTTTAAATCGCCCATGAACTAATATGATGATAAATTTTATCAGAAAACACATTGAGTGAGGTACTATAATTCCATGATGAAATATATATACTATGGACATTTTGTTTAATATAATATTTTAATGTCGAACTAGATATATTCAATAGATTTCCATGGTAAGTAAGAAACAAATCAATTATTTTATATAATAAAAAATTAATGATAATATATATAAGACTATTTTATTTTTATCTAATAAAACCATTTATTAGAAATCCACATCATAATTTTAAAGTGAAAAAACATAAGTTAGAACCATCAAATATCAATAAAAAGGAATAAAAAAGATAACATTATAACAAAATTTATTTCATTACAACTTGAACAATAAGTCACTAAATCATACATGTATATAATGATTTCTATATATAATGTTCTTTGTAATTTAAAATTATATAAAAATATATCAATCATTAAAATAATAATAAAGAGAAATTAATTATATATTAATGTGTGCATTTAAAAAATGAATCTTTGATTAATTATATTCAAAAAAAAGCACATACAACCTCTCACACTTTTGTCAGGATTTAGGTGGAATGTATCTTGGTGTGATAAGATTTAATATATTTCATCATGAAATTTTTATATTGAAATATTTAAAATTATCTAATTTTGTCAATATTTTTTACAAAATGCATATAAACATTTAGATATTATTAAAAAATATAAAGAAAATATTTCAGAAATACTAAAAAATTATAATTTTATAATAAAATACACTGTTTATTATATTTTAATGAGAATTCAAAGTGTAATATATGATCAAATATCACAAATAACAAATGAATAAAATAATAATTAATACATTATATTGATAAATTTCTATAATTTTCATGAATTTTATCCCAGCAACAGAAATTGATATGAAATTTTGAAAAAAAATAGGTAATTATCAAGATAAATTATAATAAAAATGAAGAGAATTTTCCCAAATAAGACAAAAGGTCAAATATTATGTTGTTACACAAATAAGTTAACAAATATTTTAATTATAAAGACAAGGAATATTTTGAAAAATTAATATTTAAACAAAAAAATAAACATTTTTTAATGTGTCCCTGTATGGGGTAATCAAGGAAAAAATATAGACTATAATACACAAAAAAGTTAAAATAAAAATAATTAAAATTGACAGAATAATATTAATATATAACATGAAATAATATTTTCATTTTTTAACAATATATGGCTAGTTTATAATATATTGAAATATAAAATGTGAAGGAAATAAATTACAAAAATTTTTTGTTTTTGGTTTCGACTTATAAAGTTTTTATATTTTTTTCAAAACAATGTGAATCTATTATCTAGGTATCTTAATTGTTTGATTGAACTTTACATATATATTTAAACATTCAAAAATTCTGGTAATAAAATTTATTATTATTTTAAAATTTTAAAATTCTAGACACACAAAATATATTATATAATAATATACAATGTATATATTTTGGTTATAAATCCCCATTTTGACATTAAAATGTATTATTATAAATATTTCAATTTATTAATATTTGAAACTCCATTAATTGAGAATCAATGTTTATATACATCAATTAAATAGAATTTTTTTCAAAATCACCATATATGGGAAATGTACATTTATTATAAAATATGTCATATCTTTTTTAAATATAATTTTCTACACATGTTGATAATATTATTATAAAAATTAATATTTCACATTTCATTTATAAATCATAAACTATAAAACTACAATAATTAAATATTATTTTTAAGAAAATAAAATAATATGTACAACTATTCCATGTGACATTCAAATCACTTATGAATGTTTATAATGGATAATTGATTTATAACTGAACAACTAGGAATATATAACAAGTTAAAAATTATTTTACAAATACATAAAACATGATTAAAAACATCATGTGTTAATAATTATAAATTTACAAAAATAGTCATGCATATCATATTAACTAATATTTAAAAAGACATATATTAGTAATTTTTCATTTATTATGTATTTCTAACTACATGTTTTGAAAAAAAACCATGCGCATTTATTGTGTGTATTATATTTTAAACACCACAATTTTTCATTTTGTACAATTAATCATATTTTCATAAAATTGAAAATATAATGATATATACCTGTGATATTAATAAAATTTGGTATGTATGTTCATAATGGATATCCTATTTACAACAGTACAATTAAAAATTTTTAAAATAATAATAAGAATTTCATAAGTATTTGAAATAGTAATTATAGATACATATGATTTTAATCGTATTTTCTTATCATGTGTATAATATAGCATCTATTTTTAATCCCGAATATAATATTTCTATTAATAAAATATTTTGAAAGTTTAAAAATGACGGATAAAAACACCAATATAAATAAAATTCAAAACAAAATATAATTAAATAGTCCATAAAACAGTAATGTTTCATTTATGTTTTGACATAAATCTAGATCTATCCAACAATATTCAATATCATCATAAAATGGAATCATATATGTTTGGTATTTTTAGAATTCAATTATATTATTAGTGGAAAATGGATGTTAAAATATTGGAAATATAGTGTGTGAAAATTTGGTAAAGATGTCCATTATAAAAACCAATTTAATAATGGGAGTCCTCTTATAAGGAATAAAAAATTCCATAGTAGAGTGAGGTATCATTATTTAACACCCATTTGTGGGATGGATGAGGAATGAAGGATTTTTCATAGGAATTACAAATAATCTTTGGTTTTTCCATTGGTATAATTATTATGTCTTATCATATAATGGATGTTGATTGTGTATGGTTTTCCAAATTTTTTTTGAAAATATAAAAATTGATTTTCATATTTAATTTCACTTATTATCAATCAATTTTAACATTTAAAATTTAAAAAATTCAATATTTTGGCATAATAGATTCTAAATTATCTTTGGAAATAGTGTTTTTATTTTTGTTAAATTTATAATTAAACACTAAATTATCATGTATTTTCATGGGTTTGAATTTGAAATTTTAAAATGGGATTCAATATTTTGTAAAAATATTAATTGGTTCAAAATTTTTGAAATGGAGAAAATATTTTTGATTACTATTATATATATGTTCGTAAATTTTATATTTTTTATTTTATAATTGATGAAAAATTAAAATTTTAAATGTATTTGAATTTTATATTTTTAATTATTTTAAAAAAACACTTATTATTAAAAATTATGAAATAGTTGTTCTAAATATATGGGTTTTACATAAAATCCTAATAGCTTTTAATTTTTTCCAAAAACAACTTTTTTATTAAATGGTAATTATAAGAACTTATTTAATTTAAATTAGGTTGCAATAGGTTGTTATACCTATTTGCGCTAGTTTTATATGTCTGAATGGTTTGGTAGATGTCTTTAAACATAGATAATGGTAGAAAAAAGACAATGTAGATGGATTTGAAATACTCTATTGTGTGGTGTACCTTATTTAATACATTTTTATTTTTAATATGGGATTAAAAGATCATTCTTTTAAATAAACCACTCATTTAGAGTTGATATTTATAGGGAGTGTTTTTATTTAATGGTTTATTATATTTACAACATGGTTTGGATGATTCATTTATTAGTTAATTGTTCATTTTTATTTAATCATGTTCAACCAGGTTTATATTTATTTACTAGAGTGTAGATTGATTGAGTTATGGTTAAATACATGAGATTTTCCTCGCATGGTATACAGAAGTTTCTATGCATTTTATTTTTAGTAAATAATGGTGACATAAACCAGTTTTATTTTGGTTGTGTGATGACAAAGTAATTTTTAATCTCTAAGTAAGTCTATTTAATGAGGATTACTGTAAGGTGGGGTGACTTGTGATAGGATGTTCATAGGTAATTAGGATGGTTTTTGACAGTTTTTAATATTATAAAAATATAAATGGAATTTAATGCGAGTTTGATGAGAGGGATGATAGAGTGAATGATAATAATATTTTAAATGAAATGTGAAGTGTACGGGGATTGGAATAAAATATTTTTGATATAATTTTGTTTTTGAAAAAAAAATTATTATTTGATGCTTGTAACACCCCATTTATTGAATCTCATTTTCCATTATGCTATGTTCTTTATTTTTATATTAAATATTTTCTTATATATGGGTATTTTTTCAAAGGTATTTTCAAGATCATGTAAAAACCCATCCTATTATAATAAATTTTTACAGGGGTCTCAAAGGAGGTATATATTAGTTAAATTAAATATGATTCTTATTCAATTTCTGGTGTGAAATATTAATGTGTGAAATAAATTGGTTTCAACTAGATTGGATGATATTTCATGAATAGTTGAAATGAGATTTGGTGGAATATTTATATTGTTAATATCAATAAACATTTACAAGGGAAATTGAAATTTTAGAGGATATGATATGTGGTAAGAATCATCTAATTTTATGATAGGTTGTGATCAAAATGTGATGGATTTTTTGATTAAAATCTAATTTAATAACTTAAAATTTCTATTTATTTAGTTATATTTTAGGTGTAGATCTTTGAAAAAGATTAATAAAATAAAATAAAAATCACCAATTATAGACGGTAGATAAACAATAGATAACCCCAACCACTAAGAAAAAATATAAATGCCTCATTAGTATATAATATAGTCATGAAACACAACACTCTTTCATCAACTTCAATCACTATTATAAATATACACAACACATCCAAAAACATGAATATGTTATCCTACCGAAAATAGTTGGGGTAGGTATATCCTCTTATTGAGTAAGTCCTTCACTATAGACAAATAGTTATGATAATGTCACATATATATATACTATTTATTATAGAAAAATTAATATACTAAGTCATGTCCTCAATAACAAAAATGAAATACTATAGTTTAATTCAAATCCCACTAGTGGAATATCCAATCACGTAAGGAACTATATGATAATGAACACCAATCTATTCCACACATTTATATATAATTACTCAAAAGTAAATATCCTCAAAAAAAAATTTCCACTAATTTCACAATATGTATCTCTCCCTAAATTAATATATAATTAATATAATACAAAAAATCAAACTATAGAATGAGATTTATTAAAAAAATTACCATTTTCTAATACAATAAAATTCCCTATTTCAAATCATCTTATGTTTATCCTATAATCACAACTATACCACATCCAGAATATATATAATCTCCGAATTAATATCGTATCTAAATCATTCAATACATTTATTTATGATTTTTGAACTGGATCCATATCAAATCCAAACCATAAAATTTTTTTCTGGGTGGATTGTTTTATTTAACAAACATTTTTCTTTTAGAAATTGAATGTTGGGTGGAAACTATGAGGAAAATACATGGTTTATGGTTGTATATTGAGTTATTCATAGAATCCTAAATAAGAAAAAAAATATAATAAGGAAGTAAAGATCACATCATAATAAACATCCAACAGGGTCTTATTGGATTTTACCATGTAAACTATTCTACACATCTATCATAACAGCTATATAAAATATCACATGATGCTAACAAAATAATATTTTCAATATTTACAAATGACTATCAATTAAAAAAATTCAACTAGTGAACAGAACTATCCATTGAACAAGATTATTTAATCCCCAAAACAATATGGTAATCAAAATTACCATGTGTGCATAAAAAATGGCATGTCTAACCATAAATATTACAATATACATAAGAGTACACCTCTATGGAGAAGGAATAATTTTTTTATGAGTGGTCAACATTATCATCACATTTAGTTTCTAATGAGTATATTCATATATGTTAATCTAATATAGTCAAAGATTCTAGTTTTAATAATTTAATAGTGATAACTTGAATTCTATTATTTAATAGATTTGTGAAATAAACCATTGATTGATTTCACACTAATCAGGTATCCACACTCCAATACATGGACCTCTTATAAATATAGAATTTTATGATTCGAATTGTGTATCGTCTAGTATCACATCGTAAAATATCACATGAGATCAAAGTCAATTCCAAACCATATAATTTTATAATAACACTTCATAAAATCATCACGGTCATACTCATCAAGATATCTATTTAAGAATATATCCATGAAAGTTTAAACATATAAAATTAAAATACATAACATTACAACACCATAAATTATCATATAAGAATTATTAACCATATCAAATTCCACAAGAACAAGTAATGAAATTTAATACTAGCCATAAATTATCGTATCCTAAAGGAATAAAAGGATAATTCATAAAAATCATGAATAGATTTAATATGATGCTATCATTTTTTCATTCATCAATTAATGTTTTTTAACTAATAAGAATCAAAATTTTATGATATTTTTAGGATTGTTAAACCATGATGAAATTGATTCACAAAGAACAAATTCATTTTTCTCATGATCTTAACATATCATTGTCTCTCTATAAATTTAAAAAATTATAGGGAGGAGATAAATTATGTACAATATACTCCCATTAATAATTTTGAGTCTAAAATGTATCTTTATTATTAATTTATATGTTTCAACATTACAATTTAGTCCCTTATGAGTATCTAGCAATAAAATAAACTGGAAAAATCATTTATGACAAAATTATCCAATCATAAATGTCACAATAATCTCACCAGGAACAGGTTATATTATAATAAGTTTTATGATGAAATAATAATATATGTTAAATCATTCCTACCAAATGCATTTAATGAATTTCTAATAAATATTATTGAAAGGAAAAACTATTTTATCAAATTATATAACTTATACTTAAATATCCTATCATTTTATTCGGATATAAACATAATTGGTTTTATTCTACAATTTAATTGAATATATTTTATTTTATTAATTCAATGACCTATGATAAGTCAAAATCACTCATTCAGAGACCCATAAATATGGGGTACAATTCATTTAAAACGCTTATTCATTAAAACTGGTAAAAATTCTGGATACACATCATTTGTGACCCTCGTGATCATTTTCTCAACATAAGTTATGGTTTTTAAAGTCAGTGTGTATTATATTGAATCACATCATGGTACATAAATTTATTTGAATAATTCAAAGATAAAGTAAATCCTTTAAACACTTATTTTTTAATTTAATCTCATTTCCAAATTAAATATGATGATTCATGATGTTTAGTTTTTGTCAATATTTTTACAAGATTTATATACTAATATTTTACCAAATTGGGTAGAAATTTCATCACGTACCATGGACATAGATTTTTCAATGAACTACAATAATAAGAAAAGTTACAAGGATATTTTCATCTTATTATTGGATGTGATAAATACTTTCCTCTTTATTCATTCGCTTCCATAAAATTAATGTTTCACCCAATAAAAGCTACCTCAAAACGAACATAAATTATCTTTTTTTTCATCTTTCATCCATTTGTGATATATATGGGAAAAAATAAAAATGATCAATGTTTAGGAGATGAATATGTATTTTAATTGTGATTAATATCCAATGAAACCCATAACATTTACTTTTTATATTTTTGGGGTAGTCCACATGATTTATTATACACATTATTACCATGATTTATCACAATGAGAATATGTATCAATTCATAAGAACCCCAACAACTGATATTTAGAAAAAACTTGTGTCCAATCCTGTTGATTTATCTATAACACATGATATATGTTTAATATAACACTAATTATTTCATGAGGTTTTTACTATATGAAAGGTCTTCTATGAAACTTTTATATGGTATATAATATAAGAAAATTACTATAAATTGTACATATCGAAGTTATGTTACTATCTTATTATGTAAAAATCATTGAAATCACTTACATTATTCATGATATAGTAATAGATGATACATAACTGAGTTAAATATTTGGAACCATGTCCAATAACACTCTAACATTAATTAAATAAAATTTATAACAACTCAAAATATGTTATCTCATATAAGAAAAATATTTCTTCTACAGAGCTGTGTCTTCTTTTTCAAGTATATGTTTTTTTGGTGGTTTCTAGTCTAGTAACATCAACCTCACATATAAATGTAAAAACCTTAAATTGATGATATCTCTAAACTATATATTTTTTTCTATATCATATACTATAAATCATGGTTTTTTCAAATATTATAGTATTATCACAATAAAAATTGTTCCTAAAATTTATTTTCTCTACAAAATTCAAGGATGTGGGAGAAAATATCATATTAGTACTACATCATTAGATGCATCATAAGAAAAAAAATCATTATTTTTTAAACAAAATCTCTACCAGATATAATAATATTCCTTTACTATTTTATTTTTTATATCCATAAATTTATATAAAACTGATATATTTGAAAGATATTTCTATATCCCTTTGTAAAGTATCTCTTCTTCTGATCTATGTTCCAAGAACATATCCATTGTAAATTTTTTAAAAATATATTTATATTCAATTAATATGTACTATAACAATCATATATTTTTTTAATATTAACCCACAATGATTAACGAAAAAAATTATAATATCAAAACATATATTGAAATATTTTATATAACCCATCAATGAAGAATATTGAATTTTAATAAAATTTATAATATAATCTTATGTCATAATTAAATAATTTTTCTAATATTTATGATTTAATTATAAAAAAATTATCTCTTAAATTTTTTCATCTAAATAAATCAATAACATGTTATATTATGTAATTTATCTTAGTATAAGAAACCCATAGATCAATCAATTTATAAATCATTCCTATGAACATTATTTTTTAATATAAATTCATTGTGATATATTTTCCATTAAATAGTCATTTATGATAAGAATTTTATATGCGATCTGTATATCACCTTGAGAACTATTACACTCCCATTAACATCACATCATAAAAAAATTATAATTCCATGATTTAATTCCTTACTTTAATCCACTAATCATAATTCATGATTTCTAGTATTCTTCATGGAAAGTTAATTTGGATAATAGAATTCAAATGGATTTTAACAACCCTATATATTAAGGTTTTCATTCCAAATAAACATCATTGTATTCTTATAAAATAATTATTGACTATTATTTATTTATTTTTAATCTTATTTTCATCCATATAAATCTTAATCTTTAAAACCCACTAACACCAATCTGATTTTTCTTATACTAAAAAAATATTAAATAGAGGCTTGATTTTAGTATATGGAATTTATTTTGATTTTTGTATCTTATTTCATTATTTTAATATTATTTTCCATTTATTTCATAAATGAATCATAATGATTCACTATTTAAAATGAATATATATAACATAATTTGATGAAAGTGAAACTAAACATACTACGATTTTTCTAAATATATATTAATCTTTGACAGTATTACGAAAAAAAAGAAGCCTGTGGGTTTTGAACCCGCGTCTGACGCAACATACTCCAAGTGATTAACCAACTAAGCGGACTTGACTATGCCAATATGAATCTGTATTTTTAATAATATACTAATCCTTGTGTCTGTATTAAAAAAAATAATCCAGCGGGATTCGATAGCAAAACCGCTGCAACAAATGCGCAACACCTAACCAACCATACCGCAGAATTAATCTGTTTATAAATTTCTATCAACTTAAAAATATTAAATCAAATCGTGGGTATAAATTTTCCCGCCAATTTTTTTTTGTTTTCCAGCGCCTTTTTTCCTCGATAATGTGGGTAACCTCTCCCCACGGTTTTTGAAAAACTGTTGGGATATGCCTTCAAATAAATACCTATGCCAACGGTTTTACAAAACCGTGGGTATATACCATTGAAAAAAACCCTATCCCCAGAGTTTTATAAAACTGTGGGTATAAGTGACCAATACCAACGGTTTTCCAAAACCATGGGTATAGGTTCCCACACAATACATATACCCACGATTTTCTTATTCCGTGGGTATAGGGAACCGCTATACCAATAGTTTTACCCAAAACCGTGGGTATAGGTCTATTTTCCAGTAGTGTATATCAAATCATAATTAAATTGGTTCTAGGGAATATATATAATGTATTAATTAAACATTTATCAATTAATAACATAACAGATAAATTTATTTTTTGAAATGTAATTTTAAATTCCATTAAAGTGAAAATTTCATGATCATTTAGTTAAAAATGTAAAATATACAATAAAATTTTATTAGTGGGTACACCCACCAAATATTAAAAATTATGTTCAACTCCATTAAATGAAAATATATGTATATAATATTTAAAAATAATTAAATGCATATAAATTGGACTTTCATCATCTATAATTTTATATCAATGGATGGGGATGAGTAACAATTCTCTAAGAAGGATGCTAAAGCGAGCAGTTATACCAATGTTGAAAATGATAATATAAGTTTAAATAATTTATTATCATATAAAGTGTCATAAAATATTTTTAAATGTTCATCTAATGTAAACATGTTCACCATAACTACCTATCCATACTGGTACATGAAAAAAAAATCTATTTTTATATATACAGTTCTTCTTGGTACATTCTCTATAATATTCTGTACATCAAAATATAAATCATAATAGTTTATTGTTTAACATTCCATTATAATATTTTTATAATTTTTTTAATAATTTCATACAAATTGGCTAAAAATGACAATCAATAATCACTAATAGCACTATTGGTGGTCAATAAATGTTATCAATTGTAATAAATTTTAAATAGAATAAAAAATAATTAATTTCACTTATTACTTCAACCTTTATATATTGATTGTCTCTCATATCATGAGAAAATGAATCTCAATCATTCATTATTGGGAAGTTTATATTTTGATCTTGTATCATATTCTTAAACTAATCAATTCTTTAAATCGCCCATGAACTAATATGATGATAAATTTTATCAAACAACACATTGAGTGAGGTACTATAATTCAATGATGAAATATCTATACTATGGACATTTTGTTTACTATAATATGTTAATGTCGAACTAGATATATTCAATAGATTTCCATGGTAAGTAAGAAACAAATCAATCATTTTATATAATAAAAAATTAATGATAATATATATAAGACTATTTTATTTTTATCTAATAAAACTTTTTATTAGAAATCCACATCATAATTTTAAAGTGAAAAAACATAATTTAGAACCATCAAATATCAATAAAAAGGAATAAAAAAGATAACATTATAACAAAATTTATTTCTTTACAACTAGAACAATAAGTCACCAAATCATACATGTATATAATGATTTTTATATATAATGTTCTTTAAAATTTAAAATTATATAAAAATATATCAATAATTAAAATAATACGAAAGAGAAATTAATTATATATTAATGTGTGCATTTAAAAAAATGAATCTTTGATTAATTATATTCAAAAAATAGCATATACAACCTCTCACTCTTTTGTCAGGATTTAGTTGGAATGTATCTCAGTGTGATAAGATTTAATATATTTCTTCATGAAATTTTTATATTGAAATATTTAAAATTATCTAATTTTGTCAATAATTTTTACAAAATGTATATTAACATTTAGATATTATTAAAAAACAAAAAGAAAATATTTCAGAAAAACTAAAAATTTATAATTTTATAATAAAATACATTGTTTACTATATTTTAATGAGAATCCAAAGAGTAATTTATGATCAAATATCACAAATAAAAAATGAATCAAATAATAATTAATACATTATATTGATAAATTTCTATAATTTTCATGAATTTTATCCCAGCAGCAGAAATTGATATGAAATTTTGAAAAAAAACTCATAGGTAATTATCAAGATAAATTATGATAAAAATGAAGAGAATTTTCCCAAATAAGACAAAAGGTCAAATATTATGTTGTTACACAAATAAGTTAACATTTATTTTAATTATAAATACAAGGAATATTTTAAAAAATTAATATTTAAACAAACAAATACACATTTTTTAATGTGTCCCCGTATGGGGTAATCAAGGAAAATATAGACTATAATACACAAAAAAGTTAAAATAAAAATAATTAAAATTGATAGAATAATATTAATATATAACATGAAATAATATTTTCATTTTTTTAACAATATATGGCTAGTTTATAATATATTGAAATATACAATGTGAAGAAAATAAATTACTAAAAAAATTTGTTTTGGTTTCGACTTATAAAGTTTCTATATTTTTTTCAAAACAATGTGAATCTATTATCTAGGTATCTTCATTGTTTGATTGAACTTTACATATATATTATAACATTCAAAAATTATGGTAATAGAATTTATTATTAGTTTAAAATTTTAAAATTCTAGACACAAAAAAATGTAGTATATAATAATGTCCAATGTATATATTTTGGTTATAAATCCACATTTTGACATTAAAATGTATTATTATAAATATTTCAATTTATTAATGTTTGAAACTCCATTAATTGAGAATCAATGTTTATATACATCAATTAAATAGAATTTTTGTCAAAACCACCATATATGGGAAATTTACATTTATTATAAAATATGTCATATCTTTTTTAAATATAATATTCTACACATGTTGATAATATTATTATAAAAATTAATATTTCACATTTCATTTATAAATCCTAAACTATAAAACTACAATAATTAAATATAATTTTTACGAAAATAAAATAATATGTACAACTATTCCATGTGACATTCAAATCACTTATGAATGTTTATAATGGATCATTGATTTATAACTGAACAACTAGGAATATAGAACAAGTTAAAAATTATTTTACAGATACATAAAACATGATTAAAAACATCATGTGTTAATAATTATAAATTTACAAAAATATTCATGCATATATTATTAACTAATATTTAAAAAGACATATATTAGTAATTTTTCATTTATTATTTATTTCTAACTACATGTTTTGAAAAAAAAACCATGTGCATTTATTGTGTGTATTATATTTTAAACACCAAAATTTTTTATTTTGTACAATTAATCATATTTTCATAAAATTGAAATTATAATGATATTTTCATGTGATATTAATAAAATTTGGTATGTATGTTCATAATGGATATTCTATTTACAACATTACAATTAAAAAATTTTAAAATAATAATAATAATTTCATACGTATTTGAAATCGTAATTATAGATATATATGATTTTAATCGTATTTTCTTATCATGTGTACTATATAGCATCTATTTTTAATCCCGAATAGAATATTTCTATTAATAAAATAATTTGAAAGTTTAAAAATGACGGATAACAACACCAATATAAATAAAATTCAAAACAACATATAATTAAATAGTCCATAAAACAGTAATGTTTCATTTATGTTTTGTCATAACTCTAGATATATCCAACAATATTCAATATCATCATAAAATGGAATCATAGAAGTTTGGTATTTTTAAAATTAAATTATATTATTAGTAGAAAATGGATGTTAGAATATTGGGGTAAACATGTCCATTATAAAAACCAATTTAATAATGGGAGTCCTCTTATAAGGAATAAAAATTCCATAGTAGAGTGAGGTATCATTATTTAACACCCATTTGTGGGATGAATGAGGAATCAAGGATTTTTCATAGGAATTACAAATAATCTTTGGTTTTTCCATTTGGTCTAATTATTATGTCTTATCATATAATGGATGTTGATTGTGTATGGTTTTCCAAAAAAAATTGAAAATATAAAAATTCATTTTCATATTTAATTTCATTTATTATCAATCAATTTTAACATTTAAAATTTAAAAAATTCAATATTTTGGCATAATAGATTCTAAATTATCTATGGAAATAGTGTTTTTATTTTTGTTAAATTTATAATTAAACACTCAATTATCATGTATTTTCATGGGTTTGAATTTGAAATTTTAAAATGGGATTCAATATTTTGTAAAAATATTCATTGGTTCAAAATTTTTGATATGGATAAATTATTTTTGATTACTATTATATATATGTTCGTAAATTTTATATTTTTTATTTTATAATTGATGAAAAATTAAAATTTTAAATGTATTTAAATTTTATATATTTAATTATTTTAAAAAAACACTTATTATTAAAAATTATGAAATAGTTGTTCTAAATATATGGGTTTTACATAAAATCCTAATAGCTTTTAATTTTTTCCAAAAACAACATTTTGATTAAATGGTAATTATAAGAACTTATTTAATTTAAATTAGGTTACAATAAGTTGTTATACCTATTTGAGCAAGTTTTATGTGTATGAATGGTTTGGAAGATGTCTTTAAACATAGATAATGGTAGAAAAAAGACAATGTGGATGGATTTTAAATACTCTATTGTGCGGTGTACCTTATTTAATAAATTATTATTTTTAAATTTGGATTAAAAGATCATTCTTTTAAATAAACCACTCATTTTAGAATTGATATTTATAGGGAGTGTTTTTATTTAATGGTATATTATATTAACAACATGGTTTGGATGATCCATTTATTAGTTAATTGTTCATTTTTATTTAATCATGTTCAACCCGGTTTATATTTATTTACTAGAGTGTAGATTGATAGAGTTATGGGTAAATACATGAGATTTTCCTCACATGGTATACAATGGTTTCTATGGATTCTATTTTTAGTAAATAATAGTGACATATACCAGTTTTATTTTGGTTGTGTGATGACAATTTATTTTTTAATCTCTAAGTAAGTCTATTTAATGGGAATTACTATAAGGTGGGGCGACTTGTGATAGGATTTTCATAGGTAATTAGGATGGTTTTTGATAGTTTTTAATATTATAAAAATATAAATGGAATTTAATGGGAGTGTGATGAGAGGGATGATAGAGTGAATGATAATAATATTTTAAATGAAATGTGATGTGTACGGGGATTGGAATAAAATATTTGTGATATAATTTTTTTTTGAAAAATATTTATTATTTGATGGTTGTAACACCCCATTTATTGAATCTCATTTTCCATTATGCAATGTTCTTTATTTTTATATTAAATATTTTCTAATATATGGGTATTTTTTCATAGGTATTTTCAAGATCATGTAAAAACCCATCCAATTATAATAAATTTTTATAGGGGTCTCAAAGGAGGTATATATTAGTTAAATTAAATATGATTCGTATTCAATTTCTAGTGTGAAATATTAATGTGTGAAATAAATTGGTTTCAACTAGATTGGATGATATTTCATGAATAGTGGAAATGAGTTTTGGTGGAATATTTATATGGTTAATATCAATAAACATTTACAAGGGAAATTGAAATTTTAGAGGAAATGATATGTGGTAGGAATCATCTAATTTTATGATAGGTTGTGATCAAAATGTGATGGATTTTTTTGATTAAAAGCTATTTTAATAATTTTATATTTATATTTATTTATTAATATTTTAGGTGTAGATCATTGAAAAAGATTTATCAAATCAAATAAAAATCACCAATTATAGACGGTAGATAAACAATAGATAACCCCAACCACTAAGAAAAAATATAAATGCCTCATTAGTATATAATATATTCATGAAACACAACACTCTTTCATCAACCTCAATCACTATTATAAATATACACCACACATCCAAAAACATGAATATGTTATCCTACCGAAAATAGTTGGGGTAGGTATATCCTCTTATTGAGTAAGTCCTTCACTATAGAGAAATAGTTATGATAATGTCACATATATATATACTATTTATTATATAAAAATTAAAATAATAAGTCATGTCCCCAATTAAAAAAATGAAATACTATATTTTAATTCCAATCCCACTAGTGGAATATCCAATCACGTAAGGAACTATATGATAATGAACACCAATCTATTCCACACATTTATATATAATTACTCCAATGTCAATATCCTCAAAAAAATTTCCACTAATTTCACAACATGTATCTCTCCCTAAATTAGTATATAATTAATATAATACAGAAAAACAAACTATAGAATGAAATTTATTAAAAAAAGTACCATTTTCTAATACAAAAAAAATTCCCTATTTCACATCATCTTATGTTTATCCTATAATCACAACTATACCACATCCAGAATATATATACTTTCCGAATTAATATCGTATCTAAATCATTCAATACATTTATTTATGATTTTTGAACTGGATCCATATCAAATCCAAACCATAAAATGTTTTTCTGGGTGGATTTTTTTATTTACCAAACATTTTTCTTTTAGCAATTGAATATTGGGTGGCAACTATGAGGAAAATACATGGTTGACGGTTGTATATTGAGTTATTCATAGAATCCTAAATAATAAAAATATATAATAAGGAAGAAAAGATCACATCATAATAAACATCCAACAGGGTCTTATTGGATTTTACCATGTAAACTGTTCTACACATCTATCCTAACAGCTATATAAAATATCACATGATGCTATCAAAATAATATTTTCAATATTTACAAATGACTATCATTTAAAAAAATTCAACTAGTAAACAGAACTATCCATTGAACAATATTATTTAATCCCCAAAACAATACGGTAATCAAAATTACCATGTGTGCATAAAAAATGGCATGTCTAACCATAAATATTACAATATTCCTAAGTGTACACCTCTATGGAGAAGGAATAATTTTTTTTATGAGTGGTCAACATTATCATCACATTTAGTTTCTAATGAGTATATTCATATATGTTAATCTAATATAGTAAAAGATTCTAGTTTTAATATTTTAATAGTGATAACTTTAATTCTATTATTCAATAGAATTGTGAAATAAACCATTCATTGATTTCACACTAATCAGGTATCCACACTCCAATACATGGACCACTTATAAATATAGAATTTTATGATACGAATTGTGTACCTTCTAGTATCACATTGTAAAATATCACATGAGATCAAAGTCAATTCCAAACCATATAATTTTATAATAACACTTCATAAAATCATCACGGTCATACTCATCAAGATATCTATTTAAGAATATATCCATGAAAGTTTAAACATATAAAATTAAAATACATAACATTACAAAACCATAAATTATCATATAATAATTATTAACCATATCAAATTCCACAAGAACAAGTAATGAAATTTAATACTAGCCATGTATTATATACTTATATGAATCATGAATAATGTCCTTGAACCATTATATCTTGATGAATCACATATCTATGTGATTCAATATATTAATACATATGATTATGAGTCTTCATAGAAACTCATAATATATCATGGTCATCATAATAATTAATGGATTTTCCTATGGATATATGGAATATAGGCATAGTAAAATGGTTTGGAAAATGAATTATGGAAATATTATGAAAAAATTTATGTTCTTTTACTTGTTATAGAATACTAATACTCATATTAATGAACTAAAATTTATAAATTATTCATGTAATAAGAATATAAATGATGAAATAACTTATTTTATTCTCTTATCCTAATATAGTCGGCATATTTATAGGTTTTCGTATCCTAAAGGAATAAAAGGATAATACATAAAAATCATGAATAGATTTAATATGATGCTATCATTTTTTCATTCATCAATTAAAGTTTTTTAACTAATAAGAAACAAAATTTTTATGATAATTTTAGGATTGTTAAAACATGATGAAATTGATTCACAAAGAACAAATTCATTTTTCTCATGATCTTAACATATCATTATCTCTCTATAAATTTAACAAATTATAGGGAGGAGATAAATTATGTACAATAGACTCCCATTAATAATTTTGATTCTAAAATGTATCTTTATTCTTAATTTATATGTTTCATCATTACAATTTATCCCCTTATGAATATCTAGCAATAAAATAAACTGGAAAAATCATTTATGACAAAATTTTCAAATAATAAATGTCACATTAATCTCACCAGGAACAGGTTATATTATAATATGTTTTATGATTAAACAATAATATATGTTAAATAATTCCTACCAAATTCATTTAATTAATTTCTAATAAATATTATTGAAATGAAAAACTATTTTATCAAATTATATAACTTATACTTAAATAGGCTATCATTTTATTGGGATATAAATATAATTTGTTTTATTCTACAATTGAATTGAATATATTTTATTTTATTAATTCAATGACCTATGATAATTCAAAATCACTCATTCAGAGACCCATAAAGATGGGGTACAATTCATTTAAAACGCTTATTCATTAAAACTGGTAAAAATTCTGGATACAAATAATTTGTGACCCTCATGATCATTTTCTCAACATAAGTTATGGTTTTTAAAGTCAGTGTGTATTATATTGAATCACATCATGATACATAAATTTATTTGAATAATTCAAAGATAAACTACATCCTTTAAACACTTATTTTGTAATTTAATCTCTTTTCCAAATTAAATATGATGATTCATGATGTTTAGTTTTTGTCAACATTTTTACAAGATTTATATACTAATATTTTACCAATTGGGATAGAAATTTCATCACGTACCATAGAAATATATTTTTCAATGAACTACAATAATATGAAAAGTTACAAGGATATTTTCATCTTATTATTGGATGTGATAAATACTTTCCTCTTTATTCATTCACTTCCATAAAATTAATGTTTCACCCAATAAAAGGTACCTCACAACGAATATAAATTATCTTTTTTTCATCTTTCATCCATTTGTGATATATATGGGAAAAATAAAAATGATCAATGATTAGGAGATGAATATGTATTTTAATTGTGATTAATATCCAATGAAACCCATAACATTTACTTTTTATATTTGTGGGGTAGTCCACATGATTTATTATACACATGATTACCATGATTTATCACAATGAGAATATATATCAATTCATAAGAACCCCAACAACTGATATTTAGACAAAACTTGTGTCCAATCATGTTGATTTATCTATAACATATGATATATGTTTAATATAACACTCATTATATCATGAGGTTTTGACTATAGGAAAGATCTTCTATGAAACTTTTATATGGTATATAATATAAGAAAATTACTATAAATTGTACATATCGAAGTTATGTTACTATCTTATTATGTGAAAGTCATTGAAATAACTTACATTATTCATGATATAGTAATAGATGATACATAATTGAGTTAAAGTTTTGAAACTATGTCCAATAACACTCTAACATTAATTAAATAAAATTTATAAAAACTTTAAATATGTTATCTCATATAAGAAAAATATTTCTTCTACAGAGTTGTGTCTTTTTTTTCATGTATATGTTTTTTTGGTGGTTGCTACTCTAGTAACATCGACCTCACATATAAATGTAAAAACCTTAAATTGATGATATCTATAAACTATATATTTTTTTCTATATCATAAACTATAAATCATGGTTTTTTCAACTATTATAGTATTATAACAATTGAAATTGTTCCTAAAATTTACTTTCTCCACAAAATTCAAGGATGTGGGAGAAAATATCATATTAGTACTACTTCATCAGATGCATCATAAGAAAAAACATTCATTATTTTAAAAAACAATTCTCTACCAAATACAATAATTTTCCTTTACTATTTTATTTTTTATATCCATAAATTTATATAAAACTGATATATTTTAAAGATATTTCTATATCCCTTTGTTAAGTATCTCTTCTTCTGATCTATGTTCCAAGAACATATCCATTGTAAATTTTTAAAAAATATATTTATATTCAATTAATATGTACTATAACAATCATATATTATTTTAATATTAACCCACAATGATTTATGAAAAAAATTATAATATCAAAACATATATTGAAATATTTTATATAACCCACCAATGAAGAATATTGATTTTTAATAAAATTTATAATATAATCTTATGTCATAATTATATAATTTTTCTAATATTTATGATTTACTAATAAAAAAATTATCTCTTAAATTTTTTCATCTAAATAAATCAATAACATGTTATATTATGTAATTTATATTAATATAAGAAACCCATAGATCAATCAATTTATAAATCATTCCTATGAACATTATTTTTTAATATAAATTCATAGTGATATATTTTCCATTAAATAGTCATTTATGATAAGAATTTTATATGCGATCTGTATATCACCTTGAGAACTATTACACTCCAATTAACATCACATCATAAAAAATTATATTTCCATGATTTAATTCCTTTCTTTAATCCACTAATCATAATTCATAATTTCTAGTATTCTTCATGGAAAGTTAATTTGGATAATAGAATTCAAATGGATTTTAACAACCCTATATATTAATGTTTTCATTCCAAATAAACATCATTGTCTTCTTATAAAATAATTATTGACTATTATTTATTTATTTTTAATCTTATTTTCATCCATTAAAATCTTATTCTTTAATACCCACTTACACCAATCTGATTTTTTTATACTAAAAAAATCTTAAATATAGGCTTGATTTTAGTATATGGAATTTATTTTGATTTTAGTATCTTATTTCATTATTTTAATATTATTTTCCATTTTTTTCATAAATATATCATAATGATTCACTATTTAAAATGAATATATATAACATTATTTGATGAAAGTGAAACTAAACATACAACAATATTTCATTCATATTTAATAAATGTGACTCTGTAATGTTCTTTCACTCGATCTCTAGTAGAACAAAAAAATATTATAATTTCTTAAGAATATTTGTCATTTTATCAAATTATTTCATTCTCACATTATCTATAAATGAAGTGTTATCAATTATTATAGAAATAAATTCTTTAAAATAACAATTACATTTCAATATTAAGTAAATATATAATATACTTTCTAATATTTGGATAATTTACAATGATAACCATTGTGTTTTATAATATAGGTTTGTTCGTCAAAATAAACCTTGAATAAAAATGTAATCATGAAAATATATTTTATTAAAAAATGTATTCCACTAATATTATAACTCATATTATAAAAAAATCAATTTTAGTTGGAATATGGCTAGGTTTTCAATCCAATATTTTTGAAGCATATCCAAAAAAATAGATAACTAAATAACCGAAATACTTATTATTGAACCCACCAAGATAAGAAATGTTTAATTCAACTTCTTACACAAACCATTAAAATAATTTGTATAATAAAATTTGATTTTATGATCTCCCCATGATATCATATACTTGATTTCACAAAGTGGTAATTTCTTCCAAATTATTACTAGTGTTTACAATACCCAAATAACAAAAAGTCATGTGTCATCTACAATCCATCATGATGATGTATCTACACCAAATGACATATGTTTATGATTAAAATCATAGTATCACATTTTTCTCATTATAGCATGTAACTGCAATAAATTATTTATAAAATATGTAATCTATGGATAATATAACATATAGTATGTATAGTTTTTGTATTACAATAATGATTAGTAAAAACCATTCATGTCCAAGATACTATCCAAAAAATCATAATACAAAAGGAAAAATATATTTGATTATAAAGTATCCACACTAACAGAAGTGAACAATCCAATAAATGTATTGTTTTAAAAATATCATCATCTTAGGCGATCCAATTAACCCCATAGAATATATCATTTTATATACACATAGAAATGAGTAAATAGATTATCTTAGAACTTCATGAGCCAATCCATCATATATATTTATATAAATTATATTAAAATGAAAAAATTAAACCTAATTAATAAATTTCCCTATGAAATTATTAGCATTATGGTCTATTAAAAATAAGAGTGATGATTGTTTATCAGTAGCCAAATTTTGTCACAAATGTCACAATTTTTATTTTTCAATATTTATATAGACACATACATAGAATGACATATATATATAATCACAAATAAAATTTTATTATTAAATATAATATTAATTCTAAAATTAATATTAATATTAACATATATTTATAAAATTAAACCTTAATTCATTTATATATAAAAAATGCATAGAAATAAATATATTTAAATAATTATAAAAATCAGATTTATAATACAATTTTTTCATATATTATAAGAATAGGAAAGATGTATAGGGTTAATCCTCCAAATTGAGTTGGTATACTCCTTTAAAACCATTTCCCCTACATATCTTCTATTTTAGGTCATTAGTTAATTTTTTTCATGATTTTTAATGATAAACTATCCTCCTTCCCTCACAAAAAACAAAACATTCCCCACGTATAAAACCCATAGTTGTAGTGTAGAAATCACTACTATAATTAGGCACAATAAATTTTCAGATCAATACTTCATAAAATTCAATATAGGTTAACATAAAATAGGTCATCAATATTAATTTGGAACATGCCACAGCTCCACACACTCTCCCATATCGAAATATAACTTATCTAAATTGACAATGCATAACCATTGCAATATAATCACCTTCTATGATCATTACATCACTTTTTATTACCCATTAAACACTCTTAAATAAAAATACATATCTAAATCTAAAAATAATATATTAGTAATAAATCTATTACTAAAATCCTTTTATCTTTCATTAACTGTCAGTTTCAACCGTGATTTGGGGTAGAACCTGAAGTCATAGGTGATAAAGATTATTAGAGGAAATATAATTAAAAAACATTATTCATAAGAGATTCTAGGATAGTGGAATGTGTACAACTATCGAATTTGTTTTCTTATCTCTTTTTATGTATAATTACTCTAATAAACATTCAAAGATTATTTTTTTATGTTGAAAAAATAATTACATCAACAAAAAAAATCAATGTAATTCACGAAATAGTAATTATAGGGAGATAATAAAAATGGTTTTCTGTTTTTACCTCTTATTAAATCTTTTTTTTTTCTTAATGGTTATCTATAATTACCCATCCAACTTGAAACAAATTATATCAAATGGGAATGATTTTATTTTTAAAGAAAAATTAGTCAATAATGATCCTGGGGACCAACATTATTTTACATCTACATAAGATAAAATAAATTTCCACAAGAAATAATTTTTAATTCATTGTCAATACATGTTACTCTTTTCAAGATACCACAACATTATAGTAAAAAATTAGTAAAATTTCATTCTATATTTTTTAATTAACAAAATTAATTGATTCGTCAAAAACCAAAAATACTCTAATTTACACAAAACATCATTTTACAAGTAAATGTCAAATTGTGATATAATTAAAATCATTAGAATATGTATCGACATATATCAAACTGGATAAATTAACACATTGACCCTTAGATAAAAAACTAGAAAAATTCAATTAAAAAAAATCAGAATTTAAATACTATAATTTTTAAAACATTTCAATTGATAAACCATAAAACATATTAATATTTAAATATAAAAAACAATCCTTATATCCTTGATACCCAATAAAATGATATTTATCATGGTATCTAAGAAATATTATATAAAATAAACGCTTTTAAAAAAATCAATCCATTTTTTGATGAATGAAAAAAATATAATATCTAAATCATGATTCATTGTAACACTGATTTACCTAAAAATAAATAGAACATAAAACGTGAATTTAATCAATATTAAAATGAAAATTAATTTAGTTTCACTCCTAAGTTACTATCTTCAAACCTCTATTTCTCAATCACATATAAATCAAATGAATCATTTATGACTCTTACAAACAATGGGTTTTGGACAAAAACTCTTCCAATACACCTTTCTCCAGAGAATTATTAATTTATATAGTTTTATCCTTTAATAACACTCCCACATTGGTATCTAATTAATTATATATTTCCTTCTGGGAATGATTAGATTAATATCATGATAAATTTTACATTTAATTGATCATGATATTATTTATGATAGATGGTACCATACAGAGAAAATTCATTTTCAATAGTATTTGTGGATTTCATAGGGTTTCATGAACCTTAATAAAAACAAAAAAATATTCATCACATGAGAAACTCACATTATCAAAAAATATAAATATAATGGTATAAGATTACCATTAATTGAACTTCATACTACCAAACACTGTAAAGAATATTAAAAGCCACGAATCGAAAAAAAACACACACACAATAATTACATTAGATAACTTATCCTTTAATTTTTGAAAAATTATACTAAAAATTGTAATTACACAATATTGAAACAATTAGTTTGTATCATCAGCATTAAATTATGATTCATTCTATAAAACCCCCAATATTTCATGTGTCATACACCTTAAAAGAAATAATTATTATGTAACGTATTATTTTATTGTCTGACATATTATTAAAACCAAGGAATAATGATCAATATAAAATTAGTTATGTAATTTATCAAACAAATAATTAAGACAAAAAATATTATAATAAATCCATAACATATAATGATGGATAGTAAAATAGTTATATAAAACCACAGTAGGAGTTTCTTTATTTAGTATTCATATCATTGAATAGAAATATTTATTTATTGGATTATCAATCATTTCAATATAAAGTGCCCATTTATTCATTTTAAAAACATAGATGTCATCACTAAAAAATGTTGCACCAAAACATAAACCCTTTGAGTACTATTAAAGAATGAAAATTGAATTATAGACCATTTTCTTATCTAAAACTAAGTGATGGGTCTCTCAATTATAATATACCAATGTATTATGTAATGTGATATATATATTTATATAAAAAATGATTATGGTAAGTGTAGACATGATCATTAATATATATGTATATAATTTTATGTCTGATAATGATTTATTTTAGCTATGATTATATAATTAAATTATGATGTGATTATAAATAGATATTTCAAATTTTTATAAATTTCTATTATTACATTTAGATTATATCATAAAACATTCCATGGAAGAAAATTAGAATATTTATTCTTTGATTTTGATGTGTGAGTATGATTTATTTTATCTAAAATCACAATGTTATACATAAACTTGATTTTAATTAGCCTTGTTCACAAGATATTGATTTACTCTTAATAAAATTCAAAATTCATATAAGATTAATCTTGAATTATATTTAATACTTTTACACCTTTTAAAATAATTTTTCTAGATGTAAAAATATTTGGGATTCTATTCAGTATTCTTTTATTGGTGTGGATATTTTTACATTGAGATCATAAACCTGATTATTTTATCAAAAACATATAATCATCTTGTGATATTGTCGTGTATATCTCATATGTTTACCCTTACTAAGAATAAAATTTCACCCTTTAATTCGTCTTCCTTCCCCATTTTTTGATAGTTGTTTGTATGTATGTTTCTTTTATAAGGGTCTATTATTATGATATTTGTGGGATATGTTGAATATCCTTGATAAAATAATATATTTATGTATCTAGTCACCAAAAACACTAAACTGTTATTTTTGAAAATTATTTATATTTGTGTTAAGAATTTTGAATTTAGAAAAATTATTTTATAATAATGTGTGATTTTATACAGTCACATCAGTTGGTATTTGAAGATGTTGTAGTTTTTTCTAGTTGTTAGGAAATAATATTTTAGTGAGTACCCATAAGATAAGACTTATTATTATAGAATAACAACAAATGTTTTGGGGATGAAATGATTGTCATTTTTTGGGAAAATCAATCCCTATCAACATACTGTTATTTTGATAAGGTTATGGATCATATAAAACTAGGTGTTACATATATTAATGGGGATGATCATGTATTAACCTGATCTTCACTGATGCATGATGAGTGGGATATAGACAGCATACATGATGACACACTCCTGGGGGATATTCATGGGTTAATTAACATTTTAATAATGAACTATTATGATGAATTATAGGATAAAAGCCTTGAAATTCTATGATAATATATACTTATATTTTTTTAAAATTATAATTTCTAGGTTTGAAAGAAGATTTCATAGTTATATACATAATAAGATTGATTTTCATATTAAATTGATTACTTAAACTGATTAATAAGTTTTTTCTTATGAAACTATGGTTTTTTAGTTTTAGTTAATTGATAGAACATGAAGGGATCATTGTAACGATAATGTTGATCAACAATGAAATGATTTTACTCATGATAAATACAATTAAATGGGAGATGCAATGCGGCATATTATGATTTTTTCTTAAGATTTCATCTGAAAAATTTATTAACTGATACATATTAAGTGTGTTTCTAAACATACCAAATAATAATGAATTATAGGTTAATGAGAGATGGTTTGTTGAAGATAATGGTGCAATCAATATTTATCTTCATACATGTAGTAATGATAGAATAAACACCCAAAATAATTTCTCAATGTAATGTTAGTATGTTTTATATATAGAAAATAATAGAATAAGGCATGTAATAATCATGGAAAGTTGATGTTTTGGATGGTGAGAAATAATTTAGATCCCAGAATAAAATTTATAATTCAATGTGTTAAATATGGGTAATAAGGTAATTATTTGAATAAATTCCATAGTTTATTGGTTAACTCATAGAATAAAAAAGAGATTATTATACGACATTCTTTTTGTGGATCAAGCTGGATACTGGACGCTTATCCTTAAATCCTTATTTGGGGTTCCCGATTTATGTTTGTAAAAATGTTAACAATAAATTTATTAATTCTTCCTTTAGTGGAATGAGATTAGATTTCTTGAATTTGTTAAATATCTCTATATATATCCCATGTAAATTTTTATATTAAAAATTCACATTTTATTTTAAAAATAATCTTATGAAAAAAATTCATTGTGGGGATCAATATGAACATCTAATTTCAATTACTTTGGTTTAATGGGTCTTATTTTTTATTCATAAGAGATATTTATATCAATTGGTTAGGGAAAAATTCATTGTTGAAGATGTTTCTATATTTTGGGAATATACATGTTCATTTCTTGAATAAATCCCTTGTCTTTCATATAATAATGAAGTTTATTTTTCAATATAACTAATAAATTATAATAATCATATCTCAAGTATTCATTATTGATTGGACCGAATTATGTTCCATTTATTTAATAAGAATCTAAAGGGGAATCTATAAATGTCTTTCATAATCCTAAGTATTTCACCAAGGTTAACCTATTTTTTTGTAAAAATGAAATATAGTTCAATGCATATTTACATTGATTATTGAGAACATAAATATATCACTATTAATTGAAAATATCATTTTTCAATTAATATATTCATTTTTTACCAACTGTCCAGAGACCAATAAATTACAATGATTTTCCATCATTCTCAATGTAATCAATAAATCATTAAGATCGAGCATATTCCAACGAGGGGATTATCTACTAGGTATGATAATTATAAATTAATTGTAATGCACTTTAGACCTAAAAATGTCTCCACATTCATTATGGATCTAATTAATAGGGTATCTAAAGTCTACATTGAAATTATTTTATAGTCTTTATAGATGATATTATAATATATTCAATGATAATGGATGAACAAAAAGATCATTTATTGATTATGATAAGTTCCCTAAAGAAGTATAAGTGGTATTAAAAATTTAACAAGTGTGATTTTAGGCTATATATGTTCTCATAAATGGGACTCATTATTTGAAGTGATTTTATTCCATTTGATCCATCAAAGAACAATGTTGATGACCAATTTTGTAGAATAACCTTATTGACAATCATATATAGATTTCATGGTTTGGAAGGATTTTTTCGAGGATTTTTGAATAATTAACCATGGATATATAATCAATTATCCATTTTAAAATAGATGGGATCCAAGTTTCTATAGATAGATAAATTTCCGGAAAATTTAAAATATATGATTATATGTTTGGTCAATTGACCTCTAAAAATATTACCCTATACTGTAAAAGATTTTGGATATTTATTGTTGAATCAATGAAGGAGCCATGATTCAACCTCTTACTTAATGAAAAATTAAGAATATTTGTCTTAATCTAATTGAACATTCATGAAAATAATAACCTGAATCGTGATTCAGAGATGGTGTTAGTAATTTTATCATGGAAAATATGAATAAATTATATTTATAGATAATGACGTGTGATATATACTGATCATAACTTATTGATGAATATATTCACAGAAAAAGTATTTAATGAGAATAAATTGAGATGTATGGAATTAATTAATGTATATTATTTCAATATACACTACCACCTAGGGATGTTGAACAGTGTGGATGATGTTTTAAGTCGGAAGGACCCAACTAGGTTATTCATGATGATTATTGAAATTGGTCTAATATTAAAGGATTTTAAAAATATGGACCATGAAGTCATGGGGAGATAAAATAAAAGGTTATATGAATTCATGAACATATTTATATAGATAAGAGTCAATAGAAACGTTACATTGAAAATAGTTGGAGAATTTAATAGTTCACTATTGGTGAAAACTTATTCAAAGTAATACCTCCATTGAATCGATTTTTTTATATTTGGAAGGAATGAAAAGTTATAGATATGATATAATATTCCCTTAAAATTTATTGATCATATTCAGATAGATTTTTTGATTAACCTTACCCTAGTATTCCAATGTCAATTCTTACATTATAATATTTTCACTAGATATAAGTAAGGAAATCTTGATTGACAAAATACTTTAAATGTATTATTAAATTATATATATGATTTAATTTCATATTATAATCCAAATATTACAAGAAAACATTGAGGTCTTTGGGCCAAAAAAATAGGCTTTCAAGCCTTGTATTCAGGCCACTTGGCCTTGGGCCTTCAGCTATGTAATGGGTCTCCCATTACCCAGTCTAAAGAGGTCATTGCTTTCAAATAATAAATTGAGGCTTCGGCCCCAAACTTAAAAAAAATTTGTAGTATATCTCTATATATCGATCATGCATCACACACAAACATCAAGTATAATGGAATCAAAAGAAAGTGGTTATTTCAAATGATCAGCAAGAATATGTGTATGAAATATGATATCATGAATAAATAAGGTATATTCAAAAAAAAAAATACTTCTATAACATAAACACATTCCATTAAATAAATAAAATATACATGAAAAAAATGTGGAAAGAATAAATTATAATCAATTAACAAAATATAAATAACCATAAAATCCATAATCATATACATTTATACTATAAATAATCAATTAATATAATATAAATTATTAAAAAATAATATAATCAATTAATATATAATATATTATATCAAATCCATACCTTTAATGACTCGGTAATGGAAATCATATATAAATGGGTAAAGACTCAACCAAATACGCAATATAGTTTGTCTCATGAGAACCATTGATTCATTAAAGGGATGTATCATGCAACACCAATCACTTATTTGGTCCATTTCATTCCTAATATGAAATGGGTGAAACATAAAAAATGTATTCATTAGTATTGAGATTCTATAAGACTAAAGTTTAATCTAATCACCAATCAAATAAGATAATAATAGTTCTTCCATGGTAATATGGTGAATGGTAGGAAAATATTATATTCGTAGTCAAACATATCATAAAACAAGTAGAAAAAATATTGTGGATTTTATAAATAAAAAATATACTCATCTAATAATAATTAATGTAAGTGGTTTTATTGATTGAAAATATAAATTTCATAGAATTTACATTAAAAAAATTTCAGGAAATTATTATTTTAACTTTGAAAATTACTTTCAAAAAAAAATTTAAGAAATTTTTTTATTTATAATAGTGTATAATATGCTTCAAAAAAAATTTTATTTATCATGGTAGGTAACTACATTCACGATTCATAAGTTAAAAAATGCATACCTTTCGCGCTATTATAAAGCATATAAAAAGATCCATGTTTATAAAATGATAAGAATATTAAATTCAACCCATTTTGTAAAAATTTAAACATGTGAAAACATGTATTTTAAAAATTATTTTTAAAAAAAATATCAAACCATTTTTCTGAAAAATGTATATGTATGAAAAAGGATTCACGACAAAATAGATAAATAATTTTATATTTTTTAAAAACATTTTAAAAATCACTCTTGTTTCCAATGAGAGAAAAATAATAGTTATAATTTAAAATTTCATGATTAACTAGAGAATATTATTTTTTTAATAGTTATAATCAATAAACATAAAACAATTACACCATATCATTCATAAATATAAAGAATCCTAAATAATGATGACATTCTCAAATAAACCCATACCACTCGCGTAACTTTTTAATCATAAGACCCATTAAATATATTACCAAAATGAAAAATTTAAATACCAAATATATAAAGAGATGGATCATATGTCTTACCCATGGTAGAGTATACTAACCATATAAAACAACTAAGTAGTGAATATGGAATATGTCTCTCAATATTAAAATTAAGACAATAAACGCTTACCTATTTTGTAGTCTATTAAATTATAATCCTAATTAAACATTAAATTAAAATGAAAAAATTTATATCACAGAAGTAAGTACATTCTTGATCATAAATTTTAATTTTCTAGTATATACACCAAGACAAAAATTAGTATTTAATTTGGCATAAGTTGGCCACAAATAGTAGAGACTTGAAACCCCTTACCTCATTTACAATTTACTTCACACGTGACCATAACTCTACTATAACAAATTTATAATATATATAAAAATATTATATAAACATACATATATATTCCATACAATATATTATTCAATTATAGGTTTTTAAGGCCTATTTATTTACAATTCATTTTTAAAGTGAGTATTTTGTGAAATAATTGCTTTGTTTTTTTTCTTTTATGTTCCTATTCAATTATTTTTTTCCATTTAAATTGATCATTTTTAAATATATATATATATAATTAAAAAATATATAAAAAAATAAAATTATAAAATTATATATATATTTATAAAATTTTATTATTGTAAAATTAGTAACATAGTTCAAGGAGACGGTGGTCAGAATGTACACATTAACATTGTTTAAAATATTCCAAAAAATGGAATGAAAGAAGGTAAATAATAATTTACCATTACATTAAAAAATTTATATAAAATTTATAATCTATATTCATTTAATATATCCTTACTATCATCCATTTAAAAATAATATCAGTAGAGTTCAAAATCAATATGTGGAGGTTGTCGTACACATATACAGACGAGCAATTTTTTTTCTTCCATCATATTAGAATGTAAAAATTTATATGTTATATAATAATTAAATATGTTTATTAATATTAGAAGTATGATATTAATATGCTACATAAAAAATTATATCCATCCATGAGTGTCGATGATGGAAAACGAATTACATTATTTCGTGAGGTGCTAGTCCTCTATCCGAACGATTGATGGTTTCTTTTCCAATTTGATGGATGATGAAATATATATATATGTAATAAAATTAACATAATAAAATATTTTTGTATAATACATATGATTTTTACAATTTTTTTAATAGTTTATGGATATTTTAATGACTAATAAAAATATGTAAACTAAAATTGCATGGTTTAGAAAGTTACCTTTTCTATGGACAACCTATTTTGGTTTAGTCCTAAAGACTTCAAAGATTATATTTATGATCTATAAATACACTATAAGATGTGGGTGTAGAATTATGTAATATATTAAATGAGTTATATTCAAAAATAATTATTTGGGAGTGTGAAGTGGAGAGGCGAGGGTAGAATATTATAAATGCAGGTCAAGAAAAACTAGTAATTATTGAAAAGAAAAAGAAAAAACTAGGATTTTTACATGAAAATTGGATCTATAATTGTTTATTATTGATCCTTGTATGATATAATGTTGTCCTTTATCCCTAAAATAGAAATTGGACAAGTTTATAGGTCATTTTAATGCAAATAATTTTTTTAACCCCTAATAAACTCATTTTAACCTCAACTATGGTAACTATTTTTTTTCTTTTAATTATTCATCAAAAATAAGTTTATAATATTATATAATATTAAATATTATGGTTAATAATACGTTCTATATTTTTTGAAATCCATTTCATAGAAGTTAAATAATTTAAATATTCGAGTAGACACAAGGAAAGGGAAATTTAACAAATAAATAGTTTTTGTCAGTATAGAATGTTTTAGTAAAATAATTCAATAGAAAATTGGCTGTAATGACATAAATTATATTTATGATAATATTATTTGAATAAAATTAAATAAAAATTTAACATATAAATTCATAACAAAAAAATGAATATTTCAATAAAATCAAGTAATTTTCACTATTCATTGGAAAAATAATCTTTTCTACCAGATATCAGAAATTAAATATGAGAGAATATTTTTATGATGAATTCAAAAATGATTCCTATTTTTAAATAATATTTTATAAATTTTTGAAATATTCTGTTTAAAATATTTGTGCACTCTGTAATGAAACTACATTTTTGGAAAATAAGGTATTTCGAAAAGTATTTATTTTCCATTAAAAAGAATATTATTAATTTTTTAATAAATAAATAACCATTTATTTTATTTTATAACTATATTAATTTAATATTATATATCTTCCTACTCATACCCTCCAATTTAAGGGAAAGGTTATAAAAATATACTTTCATACGGTTCATTTAGACATGAGGTTGCATGCACCACAGGCTATCAAAGAGATTAAATTTAATGAAAAAATTGGTTTTGTATTATTGGTGTTGTAAGCTGCATAAGATATTGATTAAATTTAGATTTTTTATTATCATGGGGTGATATATTCTCCCCATATATAATAAATTACATCATCATAATCTGAACTCAATATCGTAAAATCAAGTGTATGTCATCTGAAAGTACCTTTCCAAAAATCCAACATCTGAAGAAAGTTCAATAAAAAATACTTTTAAAATATGAAAAATAAATAAAAAGATCATTTGGAATGAAAAAATCTAGTTTTCTATGTAGCAAAATGTTAATAGGATGTGAAAATATAGATATTGAAGATAATACTAAAAAATCATATAGAGTGATTGAGATCGTTGATCACTTCAAAGCGAATTATCCAAATAAGGTTTATGCCCATAAAACCATAAATATATAATGAGTTAAAATTAAATCTATTCATCATAAATAATGGTAATTTGATCGTTTTTTAAATTATCGTTTTCCTAGAGTTTTTGGATACTTTAATTATTATGGTAGAGAAAACTATAATGTATACACTAAATTTAACATTTTATTGTTGTTCGATCAGTTTCTACTTTATTTATTAGTATAAGATGTTAACAACCAAAATGAAATTTTAATACTAGATGTACTAAAATTATTATTTTATGGATCATTTTATCTATGAAAGACTAAAATGTTCTTTCTAATGTCTTTAATATTTACCAAAACCAATATTGTCAGAACGAGTTATCCAATATAATAAATTTATCTCTAGACCTCAATAGTAATAATAACGGTTCCACTAAATTAATTATATAAGTAATTATCCATCAAATAAATTATCTATAATAATTATATAAACCAGAGCATAATGTAGTATAGTATTAGGTGTTGCACCCTTTCTCGTAATAAGTTGATTGTTTAAGGCCTACAACCTTTAAAAATGCCATGGGTTTTCAACTATAATTTCAGTTTTTCCTAATTCAATACTAATATAATTATTATAATCACCTAAAAAATATGATAAATAATCTAAAAATTATCAATGGTCATAAAAACCCTTTTAAAAACTTAGTTTTTCTATATGAAATATTATATTTATAAGAAATTAAATAATCATTTTTTTCTATTATTACTTTAATATAAATGATATTATTTACACTAAAATTTTCAATGGATTTATTTACATGTTTGGAAAATGTAATTGAATTCCTAATTAATTAATGTTGACACTAAATAATAATTTAATCCAATTATTTTTATTACTCTAAATGCGACTAAAAATATATAAAGTACTTATATGATCAAATCTCATTAATCCTAAAAAGGGGTATTTAAAAATTTGACCATATGATCATCCCTATAATTATAAACCCATATTGGAATCCAATACTATTAATATAGTAAAATATAAAGGCATATATGACTCCAAAAATTAACAAAACAATTATATTATTCATGATTTTTTTTAAACAAAATAACATTTGTAAAAATACATTCAAAACATAATTTTATCCAAATTCAAAATAACCATAAAAATTTTACTTTTGTTTTATTAATATAATATTCTTGACCACGATCTGATAAAATAATTTGGTGTATATTCCCTGAGTACTTGTGGAATTCCCTTTTTCAGTTCCCTATCTATTTACTATTGAATCACTAAAAATTTAAGGATTCATTATTACCCATGAATTCAAATGCCTAATGGTCATTCTCTCCCCACATGAATCAAACTATGATCCATGTTTAGATAGTAATATATTGTTTATTTTCAAAATTATCATATGTGGGAAAACCTTCTTTTCCCTATTCTCTTTATCTATTTTTTCACTATCATCCCCTTATTCTCTCTCTTTCCATAAAATCCATTATTCATAAATAATTCTTTCTCTATCATTATAGCACCTGATAATATATCTTGTTTGATGAGATTGTTTTGGATACTAGTGACCAACTATGGATTTTATTATGCATATAAAAGAAATGTTCAACCATTATCTATGGATTACATTCCTATTATACATCAATCGTTGATATCCCTCTAAAGATGGCTCCATGCTTAGAATAATACTCATCATTATTTTGTGATCAAATAAAATAGTTTTCCCTATGTATTCACTTGTTTATCATGTGGAAAAGATTATTCCAAGAATAGTTACATAAAATATTACCCATATATGTTTTATTTTTCTTATTCATCATTTTTATTTTGAATAAATGAAAACCAATAAACTACATATCATAAGAGATTATAAATTTCCACAAAAACCTTATCCCTTTCATTACTTAACACAGTGATAAATATCTTATCTCTAAAACATATCCAATTCTTAGCTAACAATGGATTTGTAGTTCCATTGAATTATTGAGGTTGTTGATATATTCATTCCTCTAACACTACATGATAGATCAATATGATAATCCATCATGATAATTTTATTACTCCTAACATGAGTCATAATCCCTAATATAGTTATAATTTGATCAGTTCTAGTTTTATCTCTAGATATATATTATTTATCATTCCAAATATGTAAATCCATACATTTATTGGATGAATTTATATAATTCATATTACATAATATATGTTTAATTTCAATAAAATTTAATACCTTAGATTGGATCATAACATTATGAAACATTATTTATAATCAAAACACAAGAGAACAAAATATTAATAAAATAAAACAATTACTCAATTATAATGTTATAATAAAAAATCATCATTAAATTTTTAGAATCATAAAAATATATTTTAAAACATTTATAATGGTTTATAAATAAAATGTGAATTATACAAATCATATCCCCTAGTAGTGGCATAATAGGTTTGTATTATAGTTATTTTTTTCACCAAGTGAGGATATAGTCATAGCCTAATGCACCCTTTATATATTTACTACCCCTATCTACAACTATCTTAGAACTGCATCAACATGTAGTATTCTGAAAAGGATATATTTACATAAAATAATCTCTTACATATGATGACATTATGTAGTCCTTCAATAATTTTCCTCAAATTCTATCAAAGTGTTATGCTCCCCAATTATTTATTTCCATAATCTAGTTCCAAAGGATTCTACTAAAAATTATTTAATACCAACTGTAAAAAAACCATATCCAAGTAAACCATTTTAGGTTGATACATTATAACAATATCACTGGATAAAATAATCTCATCTCAAAGTAATAAAAAAATGTATTTGTCTTGGTAAAAAATAAAAAATATTGTATGATATGTTATAATTGAAAACATAAAACTCATCATACAATTTTCTTTGAGAACACAATTATTCTTCTCTGCATAAAATAGTATTTCAATCATAATACACTTTTTGGCATCATGGGTTAAGGAAATTTAATAAAGGGGTGAGCTAATATTCTATAAAAGTGTATTCATATAGTTTAATCAATCATTAATAAATAATTCATAAAAAATATCGACAGATAAATAAATTAAAAACATTCCATTTAATTAATAAACTGAACATGGAAAATAATATGGTTGGAATAAATGATGATTAAATAATTTGATATAAATAATTACATAAGAAGGAAACTTATCCATGTATATTTAAACTAATCAAATAATCCTATAGAAACAAGTAACTTATCTCATAATTGTAGAATGCATAGTACTGAAAATAATAAATAAAATTACTTCAGATTATCATATATGGATATTACATTAGATTTTATGATTATTAATTATGTTACACAAACACACACAGGAGGGTAATAATAGTTTAATTTTTTTGGAAGTAATTAAACATAGTCACCTGAACCATACAAAAACTACTTCTTCTCACATGTTTTTTTATCACAACTATAACCCTTCTTAAAAATACCATTCATTATATATTTCATCATATCATCGGAAATGGAAACATAGGAATGTGGGATCTCAGATTCTTAGTATGGGTAAGGAATTTTGATATATAAACATACCATGAACATAATCCAATGAAAGGATTATCATAAAATTTTGAATCCATGATTTTATGGTAAAGTCTCACATGAAAGAGTCCTTCTACAATGATTATCAGCTCATAAGTAATAGATTATAAGGAAAACCAATACATGGTTAATGATGCCTAAAATTTTCATATGATATATAATTGTGTAATTCCTCTAAGAATAAAAAATCATATGTAAAATCTATATAGAAATACATTCATAACATTTTATGCATGGGATAACCACTCCTGTACCTTATTTGGGCTTTGGCTAACCCATAGTGTACCCTCTATTCCTAGATTAGGCTAACCTCTCATATACCCACTCATCTCATAGAAAATTTATCGTTAACCAATTAATTTTATGGGGATATATGTCCCACCCTTCACATAATGAAAACCTTGCATATGTGAGACACAATATTATAAAAAGTTAATCAAATCATAACCCCAGAAATGAAATTGGTTTCATAAACATTTCATCATATCAAAACCCAATGAAAAGATACAGGATTCATTCCATCATTTCATCATTTCATCACCTTGTAAAAGAATAAATTTCCATAAAAATAAAATCATGGAATAACCTATAGATGATAATCATTTAAAAAAAATTATTTTTCAATATAAACCATTTGATAAATAATTATAATGGTATCATTAGTTCATATCCCTATTAAGGAATCAGGAACATCAATTTATGTCATCTTAAATGGAATATTATTTTGAATGTAAATTTAAAACATTTCATGAGGAAAATAAAATTTCATTGAAAAACATTTTAAAAACATAAAGCTTTTTTCAATATAAATTTCATTGAAAATAAAAATAAAATATTATAAAATACGCTTTAAAAAATCCTTGAACACATTTCTTATGGAAAATATGTTTTCGACATTGAAAATAAAATTTTAATAGATAAAATATAATGAAAATATTTTTATTTGAAAATAAAAGTCAAAATCTATAAATGATTCATCAGTGAATATAATGTACCTGTTGATGTAAATATTTATTCATGTCGTATATGTTTAAACAAATATTCATTTCATATTTTCAGTAATATCTAAATAGAAATTGTTTGGAAAAATATATTAAGATTTATTTCAATACAACCTTTTATAAATTAAACCATTGTAAAATGATCATATTTTAAAAATATCTTCATATAATAATAGTATATTTTTTAAATTTTTGTAGCATACAAGGTTTGGGAAGAAAATATATTTCCGACCAAAGATAGAAATAAAGTTTGATATTCATAGGAAATATTTTCTCAATTATTTAAAGTACCAATGAGTGGAAATATTTCATATATTAATTTAAAATATTAGTAATAACGTATAGATACAATGATTCATTATTTTCTTGTGATATAGATAATCTGATTTTATCCTCGGAAACATAATCATATTCCACCTCATTAAACTATGTCATTGTAACATAAAAATGAATACCACTTTGGTATCATTGAATCACAATTACCATTATGTAATAAGATAAAATAGACATAAAATACAATTTTTTTAACTAAACTTATGATTTAACATGTAAAAGAATATTTATATTAACATCACAGTAGAATATGAGGTCTTATCAAAATATATGTCTCAATGAAGGAAAAAAATAGAAAAAATCCCTTACAAATTTAATAACATTAGAACCATAAACCTCATGAAATAGAGATCATTTATTTGATGTTTAAATAAAAAAATATTTATAAAAAAATCATAAAAAACATTCATGGTATGTATATAAAATACATAAATGAAATATGATTTAAATTTTACTTTGTCACAAAAAAAAGTAAATGTGAGAAAAAAATCCCTTACTCAGAGTCATGAAGTCCTTAATAATAATTCAAAAAATGATATAATAAATATAATTTTTTTATAATTCTATTAAATAAACATAAATATATATATTTTACAATCTAAAATATATATATAAAATTTTATTACCCTTTTATTAACATTTCCACAAAAAGTCAAGAATCAAGAAATAACTGGTATTTTTCTATATGTTTTGATTTGATAATTTCTTTAACTTACTTGGATCATTGTTACACCATCATAATATTTTTAACTATTATATAAATATTATATATATTCAGTATATATTTAATTAGACTAAACCATAATGTGTAGTTATATAAAATTAAATACACCTTTCATGTAGATGGTAGGATGTAAGTACTTAGAAAAGTTGTTTCCATTATCTAATTGCATTAGAATAATGAATATGAATGATATATTATCATATAAATAACATTTTAAATTATATTTATCACTTTTTTTTATTAAACTCGTTATTATTACCATTATTTTAATGTGTCAATGAATCACGTTTTTCTATGAGGTTGTAGACCCCCATACACACAATATACATTGTCGAATTCCCAAAAAAATTAAATGATGAAAGTATTTGTGAAAAATTTTAATAACATATAATAATATCATAAAAAATATTTATAAATAAAAAACTCCATCATTATAACTATCCATGGTAGGAGAAATTTTAAAAATGTAGCATTAGTTCATGTTGAAGCAGTCCATTATACAATGGAATAATGGTTTCATAACCCATTTAATGGAGGTAGAAAATATTGTAGGTCATTAAAATAACCTAAAAATTATAAATATTTGTATGATTATGATTTTATTATATCATCATGTAATTATAATAGTTTAAATATGTGGAAGAATAAATAATACAAAAAATATCATGGATGAGTGTTGCCTCTTTTTTGGGTATCCTCCTAAGGTTTGAGTTAAAATCCTTCCAAGGGTTGATTTCTATACAAAATAATTATTCAACTATTAGAGTAGGGAATCTGGGAAGTTATTTATGTAGTTATTTCTTAATTCAAAATGTATTTATGTATTTACGAAGATAGAAGAGGGGTTGGATTTTATATATGAGGTTTGTTGAAAACTTTTAATTTGTTTAAAAAGGAAATGGGTTACCACGTTTTGGACATGTCAAAAGAGTCAAAATTCCTCATAACTGAACATTACACATGATAAAGTGTAAAAATATAAATAGTATATATCTTATAAAGGTTTATATTTCATTTTAACCCTTATTATTTTAGTTTAATACCTTGGTAATCCAATTTTTACTTTAACTACTGTAAATACTTTTTACCATTTTTAGTATTTATTTTGTGAAAAATTATTTTGAAATTATTTTATAATATAAATTACATTGTATAAAATTATGGAAACAATTTTTCCAAATTCAATTCAAATAAGTGTAATTTCTCATCTTAAAATTAATACCATATACGAGATCGTAAAAATGTTTTTAAAGAGAAAATGTTTATTATTTTACATGTTTTTTATATCAATATACAATATGTAATTAATTAAAAGGAACTAAATTTCATTAATTTATGTATATTTGATTTAATTATTTTTTATAATTAATTTAAAATATTAATTCATAATATAAATAAATTAAATAAGGTAGAATTTTTAAAATAAAATTTATTATTTTTCACTATTCATCAAAAAATAAACATCTCGGATAAATGAAAAAACCAACCCTATGATAATTTTTAAACGATGACTCAAAAAATTAAATTTATCTTATAAATATATTCTAATAAAAATTCATGTCTAATTTTATTGATGTTCCCTAAAATAAAAAAACGTTTTTTTTGGGAAAAAACTCTTATCGATACATAAAAAGGCTTTACTATATACGAATTAATTTTTTATCAATATATTTTTTTATATAAAAGATAAAGCATAAAATTTAAAAATTAGTTATAACTGTTAATATCTATATGTTTAAAATATTGTTTATAATTTTCCCTTAAAAAATTTATAATATGTCATGTTTTCTTAAAAATCAGTGTCATGCGTAACAAAAGCTAACTCATTCTTGCATCAAGAATAATAATAAAAAGATGTTTCATGTAACTCAAGAAAAAATTAGTGTTTCATATATCAAAATAAAATCAATACATTACATGTAACACAAGCTAAACTCTATGTTTTATGTAACAAAAGATAAAATTAGTGTTGCATATATTGAAAAATACAAGAAAATGATTTTTTTATACATTTCTAAAAATCAAGGTGTGTTAAATTATAACACACATAAAATGGACCTATTGTCACGACCCGCCTTCACCAAAAATAGGGAAGGGTCAGCAGATTGCCAAGCCCTTTCTTCTTTATGTTGAAGGTGAGATATTAACCCCCGAAACCCGCCTTCTATGGGTCTCGGAGTGGCTACTACAACCAAGGGTATGGAAATTACACACAAATTGAAGGCATTACCCTTTTTTTGTTTTATAGGACTGGGAGATAAGAGAATGAAACTCAACAACACCAAAACTAAAAGAAAAGTAAAGCCAAAAGTAAAATATTCCCATATGCATGTTCCAAAAATAAAAACCACAAACTACAGAAGTGACTACAAGGGTATGTACCAAAGAAAGAGAAACAACAACTGCAACTGCCCCAAAGGTCCGAGCTAGTATATTCCCGCGTGATCCTCGATGTCCTCCTGGAAACCTGAAAGCAGTTTTATATACGTAGGGTGAGCATACAAGTACACTCAGTAGGGAAAACCAAAGACTCTCGTGCACAAGTGGGGGAATGTACTATAGTCTTGTGAGAAGCAGACAACTAACACTATCAAGGAGTTCATCCATCCCACTCACCGACTAAACTCACCAAATAACACAAGTCATTTAATATATATAATAAGAGAACATCGATCTTTGGGTACCCCACGCCACTTTCCCACTGGTTATTTGAAGACATCCTACGCATCGGGCCAATCCCGCCATTCTCACTGCAGTCCCACTACCACACCCGTCTTCACACACTTGGGCCACAACCGCACACCGTCCCATTGCCAAAACCCGCCCACAAACACGTGGGCCACAACTATCACACGTAACCATGCCTACAAGCACCTATGCCAGAACAATCACCGCCACGCCCAAAGACACCTGGTCTAGAAGATCCATTGCCATGCCCGAAGACACCTAGGCCTCATCCCAAAGACACTTTGGAAACCACCTTCCCGCACAAACCTGGGACAACCACCACACTACCCTACTCAAAGATTCTTGGTATAATAATGGAATTCAGGCCATAACAGCCTGCCTGAAGATACTTGATCTATCCGAGAAAGGGAGCACAAAAGTAGCTAATAACCAGTCACTAATAATACTGTTGGAAAAAACACCCTCCCAAAATGAAATCGGGGTGTTCGGCACAAAGTGATCAAGTTATGTTCGGAGAGAATAGAAACACAAATGTACAAGTATATATATATGTTACAAACACTCTCCCAAGTTTAGGTTTTTCTTCAGCCAGCCCAAAGAACAGAAACATCACTCAAGTCTGAGTCACAACTCTCGCCAACAAAATCCATTTTTCGCATCCTTGTTTTCATGGTTAGAAATCATTTTTAAATAAGTTTATACACTACTGGGAACTATCACCTCCAGCACAACCAAAGAAAAACATCCATCCAAACGTCAATTTAAACATTCAAACCCAGTTCTCCTGTAATGTCACAACAACAAAGGGATAAGTGAGATCCCTCGATGTACTGGAACCAATGAATACCCTGAGACACTACCACGTGTCCCGCAAAATTTTTTCTCATCAATAAAGGATCACACCCCAATTCGTGATATAAACAAGGTAACCACCCAGTCTTAAAAATCACAACCACTGAATCCATAACAACAGGGGATCCCATCCAGAATTTCACAACCACCAAGATTATAAAAATAGGGGTTCCCATCCCCTCCCACATCTCTAGAAACCGGACCGTGAAAGATGAAAAACCAAACAACTACCACCAACATGGAGCAGGGCCATGCCGGTATTTTCAGATTAATAAGATTTAACACACTCCATGATTTCAATTTCCGTGTGATTTAACCGGGGGTTATCACAGAAGGATTGATCCTGGTGCTTTCAATTTATTTAGCCTGGTATACAATATTAACCAATTTCCTTTTTACAGAAGGAGTTCACAACCACAAACAAGCCATTTAAAACATCACCAGGGGTTTATTAGTGCACAGAGAAAGACCACCAACAACCACGATTTTTAGTAGGCGTAAGCCCGCACAATTCAAGATAAGATCCTAATACAAAAAAGCATCAACGATCACAGCCCCCCTTCTTTCATTATATAATCTATTCATTATCTTTATTTATGTTTGGTTTATCCAATTCTATAGAATCAAAACCACGCCCACCCCGCATGATACACGAAAAGGGAGAGACGAAGGAGAAATTCCATACTTGTTGATCAATGATCGACGCTAAGACCGGGCGCCAAACTTCACGGATAACGATGTGGCTTTCCTGAATGAAAATCGCCTCGTCTAAAAGAAGGGTACTCCTCGTAGAGGGTTGTCGAGAAAAGAAAAAACCCATGGAGAACCCTTTAGTTATAAGGTTCACGGACGATTGAGATTAGAACGGGAAACCACGTAAGGAGCGGGGGTCATGGGTTGACCACGCGGCCCCACAAATTATTAAAGGGGTCAGGTGGTTTTAACTAACACACACACTAGGTTAATTCATTAAATATTTAATTAAAACATTTAGGGGCATTAGTGGGCTTTTAAAACAAGTTAAACGGGGTCAAAATAGGGTTTAAAAACTAATTAGTGCAAAAAGTAGTGCTATTGGAAAGACCCGCAGGGGTGGGCCAGAGCCACCAGTAGTTGAGACCTACCGGTGGATAACAGCTACCGGGGGCTGACAGCTAATGGTAGCTGAGCTATCGGTTGGCTGCAGCTACCGGTAGACTATGCCAGCTGTCACACCGAGACCAATGCATTATTTTAACTTAATTATTTTGGGTATTTATTTTGAGTTGTGGTTTGAATCGGTCCTATTTTAAAATGGATTTGGTATCTCATATGGGTGTGCACCCGTACGCGCGACCGTCTGTAGCGCCCAATAACATTTAGACAATGTTTTATTATTAAATGTGTCATTTTTGGGGTGCGCGACCTGGCCTGCGACTGTGGTCGGTTCCCATTCTTAATAAGAGACTGTTCTATTTTATTAAATTTATTTTTACATGGCCGCACAACTAGGCGTGCGACCGTGCACGCTACCGAGCGCGCACTGCTCTAGTGATCGGGCGTGTGACTGTGCACGCGACCGCGTACGCGACCATGCGAAGTGTTTAACTTCAATTATGAATGAGATTATTTTGGTTGGTTTTATTATTTTAGTTTTATTATTAGTATTAAAATTAATTAAGTTACTATTTCAATTAGGTTATAATTTTAATTATTATTTTTCAGCTAATATTTTGATTTGGACGTTAATATTAAAATTAATCTTACAATTAAAAAAAACTAAAATTTACTTACTATCAATATTACCATTATTTTTGTGATTTTTGTATAGATTACTCTAGGTTGTTTTTAAGTTTCATTTCATTATCTATTTCATTATTTATTTATTATTATTTTCCCCCCCATTTATTTCCTTTTTCTCTATTTCTTTTTCTCTTCTATTCTTTTTTTTACTCCCTCTTCCTCACCCTCTCCCTCTATCCCGTCGCTTCCCCCTTCCCTAACCCTACGCCCTCACCCCCCTGCGTTTCCCCTTCACGACCGACGCCCCCCCCCCCTCTCGACCCGCTACTCTCTCACCCGGCCAGCAGCCGCCGCGCACAGCCCCCTTTTCCGGTGTGGCCTCCTCCTACGTAGCCTGTTCCTGCACTGATATCCCTCCTCCCTTCCGGCCTCGCCTCGCACCAACCAGACCCGCGAGCCTTCTCTCTCTCTGTTCGCCGCCCTCGCCACGCCTCCTACCTCTCCGGCCGCCGCCCTCTCTGCGGCCTCCTCTCCCGGCTTCCCCCCCCCCCCTCAAACCCGCACGGCAGAACCCCCCCCCCCCCCCCGGGCCGAGACCCTGCAGTCGCGCGACGTTCCCCCATTTTTCCCCTCATTTTATTTGGCAAAACAACCAATCGCCTCTAGTTTTGTGGTCGGCCTGTCAAGGATGGTGCAGGAGGCCTCTCAGGTCTTCTCGGTACGTGTTCCGGCAACGGCCGCCGATGGCGAGGCGGTTCGTTGTGTTTCGATTTTCCGGCTTTGTTCCGAGGTAATGTTTTCTTGTGTTGTTTGGTTTTTCACCTGCTGAATTAGAGTGTTTTATGTGTTTTAAAGTTCGTAGAGATTATCTTGAAGTGTGAAAGCCTTTTTTATATGATTGATGAAGCAATCGACTTTTAAAGTAGTGTTATTACCTGAAATTGAGTGCCTTTATTTTGAAACTCATGTTGTGTTATTTGAGGTCATTTTATATTGCACGTAATTGGTTTATTATATGATGCAAGGGCTGCGTTTGTTTTGTTTGGATATTGTTTCGGTGTGCTTTTGGCCTTAGAAGAGGTTTTTGGGTGTGTTTGTTTTATGTCATGTTATGCTTTTTTAGAAGGTTTTATAAATGGTGTAAATGGTTTATTTCATTTGTATAGATGATGAGAATCATGTTTGGGTATGGTTACGACATGTGGATGATTTTAAATTGGTGAATTGATATGAAATTGGGTGAGTTTTTTGTGTAAATTATGTGTCGATAATGTGGAAGTGTTTCATAAATTGCTTTATTGATTTTTTCAATTGCATGTGAGGTGCGAAAGTGGTCTTCAAAAATATTAAGTGTGTCTGATATTTGAAGTGTCTTTTCCTACTTGAAATTGAGTGTTACCGGCGCAAATTCTTGTCGTGTTATCTTGAAATGTTTTATAGATTGTTTATGTGTATAATTGTTTTATTAAATTATATGTGTAGTGCGTTGGGCCGTGCGTGTCGAGGAATCCTACATGTACATGCATAGGGTAAGGCATGTACATATATATTCCCTCTTTGCAAATATTCCCTCATGGCGCGGGGAATATGTGCAATGCAGCTAGGGGTGTATATATATATATGTATAAATGTATGTGCGTGTGTGCGCCAAGTGTGGGTTCGAGTGGCCATTGTCAGATAGCGACAGGTTTGAGGTAGGTTTCCTATTCCTATTCCTTTAGTTTGAATTTCATAATTGCTTCCTTTCTTTGAAAATATGTTATATGTATATATATGTTATATTTACATGTTATGAAATCTGGGTGCATTCGCTAATAATGGTTATGCATTTGTTTTGGAAAAATTTAATGTATTACAAATTCCATTTGGACATTCATAAATTAATTGCATCATTTTAAGAAAGAGTTCAAGCTTTTTTTTTATATATATGTAACATGTAGATTGTTAAATTGAGATTTTTAAAAGGTTTTGCAAAGAATTTAGATGAGTATATGTTCAAAAATGAAAACTATTATTTGTGAAACCATAAAGCCTGTTTGGCCCTTTGAAATGGTCTGTAAAATTGAAAAAAAACCCCCCTCCTAAGGCAAACCCCTTGGTTTTAGAAAATGACTTGTATGTTGAGTGTACGAATATGTGCCAAATATTGGGGCTTATGCATTATGTAATGTGAAAGAGGGGAATGCGGTTAAGGAGGGAGAACAGTGGTGAGAGGTTTAGCGAGTTTTTAGGATAAAGAATGTGTGATGTTCATTTCTCTTCTTTTGATAAAAATCTCACCAACTTTTTTGAATAGAGCACAATGGTAAACCCAGGTATCTGGGTGGGTGACTAGGACTAGTACGCTAGATGACACGACAGGGGTCCGTCCCGATTTGTCTAGCAGGATTGACGCAACAACACTAACTAAACATATGAATTTATGAGGGTCGTGGCCTTCTAAGCCACGTTTTCTAGGGTTCGTGGCCTTCTAAGCCATGTTTTCTGAGGGTCGTGGTCTTCTAAGCCACGTTTCACTAAGGTACGAGGTCTTTAGGTTCCCACTTGTTCTAGCTGCCTATAGGGATTACCCATGGTGCTCATTTTTTGTCATGCTGCTAACGATGTAACTTTCGTTTCAGATGTTTCATACTTGATATCTTGTTTGTGAAAACCATATTTTAACCCAAACTGGTTTCTTTTCATTTTGAAAAGTTAAAGCAAGCTTGAAACCTATTTTAAAAATGTAGTAGGAGTAAAAGGCTTTACCTGAAAATGAAAACTTGTTACTTGAATTTGAAAAGAAGGAAAACACTATTTTATTATATCTTATTTTTCAAACTGGCATGACTAGATTTCCTACTAAAGCCAGGGGCATAGGATGTGGTTACATTTTTGGCTTTCCTACTGAGAATCTCGGTTCTCATGCCTACTTTACTATTTAGTTGCAGGTTTCAGTCTTGGATCTCTCTTGGGAGCAAGTGTAGATGACGTACCGTGGTGATCTACGGGGTCACATGAGGTATGTCACGTTTTGTTTATTCCTTTTTCCGCTGCCACTTTGTTTAGTTCTTTTTCCTTTCATTTATCTGCTTGTTTAGTTTATGTTTATTCATCCTTGTCTTGCGATAAAATCGTTCCCAACCGGTTTATTTTGAGGCTCGACACTAGTTGCCAGCCCGTGGGGATCGGGAACGCCCTTCGGGCCATGTCGAAGACCGGGTCGGGCACCGGGTCAGATGACTCACCGGCCTGGTTCATGACATAATGGTATCAAAGGAGGAACCCAGACATAAGTGCGGTGCACTGCCTGGGTTGAGATGTAGGTCCCACAACGAGGGCGTTGTGCTCTAAAGGGGGGTGACTGTAACATCCCCAAATGATAAAGGTTTAAATAACTAAATGATACGATTCATGTTAACAAGGTGCACCTTCTTTTTCGGGAGCATATCTGATTAGAACTCCACAGTTAAGCGTTCTTGGCCTGGAGTAGTGATCAGGATGGGTGACCCTCTGGGAAGTTTCTCCGGGTGTGTGTGAGTGAGGAAAAAACACACTGGAAAGGACATGTGTTGGCCTGTGAGGAATGTCATTAGTCAGATGACCTGTTCGAGCACGTGGGTAGAACCTGGGGTGGGCCCCACGTGTTTGCGGGGGCAACTGGTGGGTCAGGACCCAACAACCATGTTAAAGGTGGGGTGGTTGTGCTGTCACCGGGGCTCGGTTTCTACATTTGGTATCAGAGGTGCCCTTGTTATTTGGGGTGTCGAGTAGCTTGTTGATTAGGTGTTTCGGGACTCAAGAGGTAGTTGTGGGAAGGACGTCATGAACCCTTGCCCATCCCAAGACTCGAGTTTCCAGGGGTAGTCCGGGATTTGAATTTTCTTCTTTGGATTGGTATGTGTGGATGAGGGATGACAAGGGGAGTGATCCGATGTTACGTGACGAGCCTGCTTGGAGTAGCGACCCATGTACGACCCGAGTGCACGGTTCAAGATGCTTCCTGTGGTTGATGCTCGCTTGGAGCATGGCCTGCTAAGCCATGTTACCGGGTTGGTGCAACCACTAGTCCCTTATTTTTGGATGTTTTGATGTGAGTTATCCTTCTTTTTGGTTGGTGTGAGTAGACCTCAAAAATGAAAACGGATTTTTGTGAAGGTGGTTTCAAATGGGAATGTTGTGTTAGAGTGGAAAAGTGGTTTTGAAATGGAAATTGTTTTCTTTTAACAAATGTTTGGTTTCAAAAGGAAAAAAATGGGAGGTGTTTTGGAAGTTGTTTTGGAATCTCAGTAACACTTTTTGGAATGTGAATTGGAAAATGTTTTTGAAATTGGAAATGCATAGCTTCGATGATAAGTTACTTTTTCAAATTGGTTGGGAATTTGTGCTTTATGCTGAATGATCTGTTTTGAAAATGAGAAGTGTCATGGATTGACCCTTGGTATTCCTATGAGTGATCACATACATTGACGTGCGCATGTGAAAAGTGGGAAATTGGTGATGTGAGGGGATGGGTGCTTGAGCTAGCACAAGGATATGTATGTGTGAGACTTCATGGAATATCAATGGTGGATATTTAAGAGGTTTTGGTTGCTGATAAATGGTTTTCAAAAAGAGTTTTTCATATGTTTAGAAAAGTGGGTGAGAAATTTTTTATCGTTCTCTTTTCATGTTGGGTATTCCTTTTTTCGCGGGTTCTTGGTTTGCCATATTGAATAGTGGTTGTAATAGTGATATGAGTTTGAGCTTTCGTTTGTGATTGTGGTGTGAAATTTTGATTTATGAAAATTTTTATTTCGGATTAGTGCCTCTTGTTTTTGAGTATGCTGCCCAAAAAAGTCCCAGAAGTTCCTAGTAAGCCTCCTCTAGTTATTGGTTCTACCCAGACTCTTAGAAGAGTGGTGGAATTGAATTCTTTGCGGTTGTTGTTCATTTTTCGTGGTGATCATGATCTATCAAAGGTAATATACTGGCATGGTAAAGTCATGGGTGTTTTCAGGTTATTGGGAACTCCCAAAGCTATGAGAGTCTGTGTTGGTTTGGGTCAGTTTGAAGGTGGAACTTTGGATTGGTGGAGGAAATAAGCCCAGCGTCATTGCATGATGGTACGTCTTGGAAGGTGTTTAAGGCGACGCTCGTCTGATGGTTTATACCTGAGGAGGTAAAGGTGAGGAAAGTGGCAGAACTAGTGGGTGTCGAGTAAGGCCAACAAGCTGTGAAGGCCTACGTGGGACATGCCAAGGGGTTGATTCCATTTTCTCCAGAGGTAGCGTCGTGGATCAGCTAAAGTTTCTCTTGTGTGGGGTTTTCATCCAGGGTTCCATGACCGTTTCTTTTCGGTTCTCGGGAAGGTTTCCCATCCGGTGACGAGTGAGAATCGGAGGAACCTATCTCAAACAAGTCTTCTTGTCAATCCCATCTTCTATTAGTTGTACGACCCCCTTCGCTTCTTGTGTGCTTGGCTTGGGTAAATTAATTCGCATTGTCATCATCCTTCAAAGACTTGTCGTCTGTGTGCCATTTGGGAAACTTAGAGAGGCTCCGCTAACGGCTTCGTCAGGAGGAGTCTCGACAGGAGATTATCAGCTCCTGACTGCGGGGCAGCAGATGCTTCAAGACATCAGAGCTCTAGCCACAGGTCTCGGAGCAATGCCTTTCACGCTGTGAGGAATAATTGGGTGTGGGGAACCTTGGTTTATATTTTGTCTCCAATGCTGAAATGGGGACGGTATGAATTTCCTTGTTGTAGCTCTCCCGTATTTGAAGGTTCGGTCCTTCTGTAAGTGGCGTAGAGGCCACGTCTCCTCGTTGTGGTCTTTGTTCCTTGAATACCCCACTTTGGCAGTATGTAGGTGTGGTGGTATCATTTTCTTGTAATTTTATTAGTTGCGCCTCCTCAAATATGAGATTTGGAGTTGTCTCTTTATGGTTGTGAGTCTCAAGATGATTATCTCTCTCATGTGGCTAGCTCCTTTGGTGACCCGTTCTTGTTTTAGGATTTTCTTGTTTTGGAGACAGTTGCGTCTTGGGAAATAATGAATAGGGGTTGGTCCGCTACTCAGTTTGGGGTCTTTCGTCAATGACCCCATGTGGTGGGGGGTCTAGTTTATGCGGAGAGTTCATGGGTCAGTTTGTGCTGGGTTTCTCGTACTGGTCTATGATCATTGGTTGAAGCTGGTCAGTCCTTAAATGGTGGGAAGACCCACCATGAATCTTGAAGTGCCTTATTCAAGGTTTGGTCTATGTGGCGGTTTCCTCTTGGATCAAGTTGACAGTTCCAGAGTTAGCTCATTCTAAGAGTCTCAATGTCGGTTGTGCTAGTCGAATTCTTGTGGTGGGGAGAACCCTCCTCGTTTCCTGATGGTTCTTTTCCTTTTAGTTCCCCTCAGAGTTGGCCGGGTGTGACTGATGGAGTGAAAAGTCACGCCGAGTTGTGATTTTGGTTGCCAAATTTAGTTTCAAACTCGAGTTTGTTTCCTCGTTTGGCTTGAGGACATTCTGGGGGCAGAAAGTTTTTGTGGTGGGGAGAATTGTCACACCCTGACCAATTCATTATTTTAACTTAATTATTTCGGGCTGTCATGGTTGGTGCAGGAGGCCTCTCGGGTCTTCTCGGTACGTGTTCCGGCAACCGCCACCGAAGGTGAGGCGGTTCGTTGTGTTTCGATTTGCCGTCTTTGTTTCGAGGTAATGTTTTTTTTTGTGTTGTTTGGTTTTGCACCTGCTGAATTAGAGTGTTTTATGTGTTTTAAAGTTCGTAGTGATTATCTTGATGTGTGAAATCCTTTTTTTTTGATATGATTGATGAAGCAGTTGACTTTTAAATTAGTGTTATTACATGAAATTGAGTGCCTTTATTGTGCAACTCATGTTGTGTTATTTGAGGTCATTTTATAGTTCACGCTATTGGTTTATTATATGATGCAAGGGCTGCGTTTTTTTTTGGATATTGTTTCGGTGTGCTTTTGGCCTTAGAAGAGGTTTTTGGGTATGTTTGTTTTATGTCGTGTTATGCTTTTTTTAGAAGGTTTTATAAATGGTGTAAATGGATTATTTGATTTGTATAGATGATGCGAATCATGTTTGGGTATGGTTACGACGTGCAGATGATTTTAAATTGGTGCATTGATATGAATTTGGGTGAGTTTTTAGTGTAAATTATGCGTTGCTAATGTGGAAGTGTATCATAAATTGCATTATTGATTTGTTCAATTGCACGTGAGGTGCGAAAGAGGTCTTCAAAAATATTAAGTGTCTTTGATTTTTGAAGTGGCTTTGCCTACTTTAAATTGAGTGTTACTGGCGCAAATTCTTGTCGTGTTATCTTGAAATGTTTTATATATTGTTTATGTGTTTAATTGTTTTAGTAAATTATATATGTAGTGCGTTGGGCCGCGCGGGTCGAGGAATCCTACATGTACATGCATAGGGTAAGGCATGTACATATATATATTCCCTCTTTGCACATATTCCCTCATGGTGTGGGGAATATGTGCAATGCAGCTAGGGGTGTATATATATATATATGTATAAATGCATGTGCGTGGGTGGGCCAAGTGTCGGTTCGAGTGGCCATAGTCAGATAGCGACAAGTTTGAGGTAGGTTTCCTATGCCTATTCCTTTAGTTTGAATTTCATAATTGCTTTCTTTCTTTGAAAATATGTTATATGTATATATATGTTATATTTACATGTTATAAAATCTGGGTGCATTCGCTAATAATGGTTATGCATTTGTTTTGAAAAAATGTAATGTATTACAAATTCCATTTGGACTTTCATAAATTAATTGCATCATTTTAAGAAATATTTCAAGCTTGTTTTTTTATATATGTAACATGTATATTGCTAAATTGAGATTTTTAAAAGGTTTTGCAAAGAGTTTCAAAGAGTATATGTTCAAAAATTAAAACTATTATTTGTGAGACCATAAAGCCAGTTTGGCCCTTTCAAATGGTCTGTAAAATTGGAAAAAACCCCTCCTAAGGCTAACCCCTTGGTTTTAGAAAATGACTTGTATGTTGAGTGTACGAATATGTGCCAAATATAGGGTCTTATGATTTATGTAATGTGAAAGAGAGGAATCTTCTTAAGGAGGGAGAACAGTGGTGAGAGGTTTAGCGAGTTTTTAGGACAAAGAAAGTGTGATGTTAATTTCTCTTCTTTTGATAAAAAGCTCTCCACCTTTTTGGAATAGATCACAGTGGTAAACCCGGGTATCTGGGTGGGTGACCAGGACTAGTACGCTAGATGAAACGGCAGGTGTCTGTCCCGGTTTGTCTAGCAGGATTGACGCAACAACACTAACTAAACATATGAATTTCTGAGGATCGTGGCCTTCTAAGCCACGTTTTGAGAGGGTCATGGCCTTCTAAGACACTTTTTTTGAGGGTCGTGGTCTTCTAAGCCACGTTTCACTGAGGTATGAGGTCTTTAGGTTCCCACTTGTTCTAGCTACCTATAGGGATTACCCATGATGCTCATTTTTGTCATGCTTCTAACGATGTAACTTTCTTTTCACCTATTTCATACTTGATATCTTGTTTGTGAAAACCATATTTTAACCCAAACTGGTTTCTTTTCATTTTGAAAAATTAATGCATGCTTGAAACCTATTTTAAAAATGTAGTGGGAGTAAAAGGCTTTACCTGAAAATGAAAAATCGTTACATGAATTTGAAAAGAAGGAAAACACTATTTTATTATATCTTATTTTTCAAACTAGCATGACTGGATTTCCTACTAATTCCAGGGGAAAAGGATGTGGTTACATTTTTGGCTTTCCTACTGAGCATCTCGGTTCTCATGCCTACTTTACTTTTCAGTTGCAGGTTTCAGTCTTGGATCGCTCTTGGGAGCAAGTGTAGTTGACGTACCGTAGTGATCCACAGGGTCACCTGAGGTATGTAACGTTTTTTATACCTTTTTCCGCTGCCACGTTGTTTAGTTCTTTTTCCTTTTATTTATATTCTTGTTTAGTTTATGTTTATTCATCCTTGTCTTGGGATGAAATCATTCCCAAATGGTTTATTTTGATTCCCCGCACTAGTTGGCAGCTCGTGGGGAACGGGAACGCCCTTCGGTCCATGTCGCAGACCGGGTCGGGCGCCAGGTCGGATGACACACCGGCCTGGTTCATGACACCAGCGGTATGCTGCATCTACTAGTAGACCGAGATACTAGTAGTCAACAGGTACCCGTAGACTGAGCTACTGGTATACAAAGCTATTGGTAGCTTTAGGTACTGGTAGACCGAGCTACTGGTAGATAGAGCTACTGGTAGGCAGCAGCTATCGGTAGACTGAGGTACTGGTAGGCCTGCTACCGGTAGGCTAAGGCTACCGGTAGACCTACTGTTGGCCAAACTTCACCGATATTCCCAGACCAGAAAACCCAACATGAGATTTTCACAATGTAATGGACCCCAAAAACCTAGGTCATTACATCATATAACTCTTAAACCATTCTCGTCCTCGAGAATCAAAACATCCCAGAAGGAAATAGAGAGTCCGAACAACCACCTCCAAAGATACCTCTTAGGAGTGAACCTCATTGTCAACTAAGAACGCCTTCCTGTCAGGAACCAAGAAACATATCATATCAAACTACCCATGCATGTGGGTTGGGTAGTCTCCTTCCCCATGTCATGATACTATCTGCTTTGGGCAGCACTAACTCGCCCGCATGAGTTTAATCGCATCCACCTTAATGCGTCTTGAATAGTGGTCGGGTCTTCCCCTCCCCATTTCCAAGACTTTTCACACACATTCATTGGGAAGAAAACTAGTATTTTATATCCAACAAGGTGAAACATTCTACCACAATAGGTATAACAAAAATAACATCACAAACTCAAAACAACTCTTGGTTCTGGGCACACATCTGTGCTTCCCTCACCCATGTACGCTCCTCAAGCCTACCATGTCTCCATATCACACGAACCAAGGGGATGGTTTGCCCACAAAGAACCTTCTCTTTGCAATCCTCGATCACCACTAGTCTCTCCACCAAAGTCACATCATCCTCGATGTCCAGCTCCCCCCAGCTGAGGACGTGTGAAACGTCATGAAGATGTCGACGAAGTTGGGACACATAGAATACATCATATATCCTCAATAGTGGTGGTGGTAACGCTAGCAGATAGGCCACTTTGCCGACCCGCCGCAACACTTCGAAGGGCCCGATGAACCTGAGAGAAAGCTTACTCCCATTGCTGAACCTCTATTGTCTGCACCGAGTGGAGACCTTTAAGAACATGTGGTCTCCAACCTCAAACTCTAAGGGCCTCCTCCTGGTATCAGCATACGACTTCTGTCGGTCCTGGGCGACCTTCATCCTTTCCCATATAAGCTGAACGTTCTCTGTTGTCTTCTGCACCACCTCCGGGCCAAGGATGCCTTCCTCTCCGACTTTGGTCCAACACACATGTGAGCAGCATGGCCACCCGTACAAGGCTTCAAATGAGGCCATGAAAATGGTAGAGTGATGGCTATTATTGTAGGTGAACTCTATCAGAGGTAAGTATCACACCCATGATCCTCCTGAGTCCTGAACACATGTACGCAACATATCCTCTAAGGTCTAGATGGTGCGCTCTGTCTGTCCATCTATCTGGGGATGGAAAGAAGTTCTAAGATGCAGCTGGGTGCCAAAAGCATGGTGCAATCTTATCGAGACTCATGAGGTAAATAGTGAATCTCTATCTGAGACTATATACCTCATAACTCCATGCAATCACACCACCTCATCCACATACCATCGTGTCAATGAATCCACTACCCCCGACTCCTTGATCGCCAGAAAGTGATCCAATTTCGTCAACTGGTCTACTACCACCCAGATGGCGTCGTATACCCCTTGGACATTGCCTAGTCCCGTGACGAAATCCAACGAGATGTCGTCTCACTTCCACTCGGGGACATATAAAGACTGTAGTAGCCTTCCTGGAACATGGTGTTCAGCCTTCACTTGCTAACACACTAAGAACTTGTCCACAAACTCTGCCACTACTCGCATAACTTCGGGCCACCAAAACTGTTTCTTCAGTCCTTGGTACATCTTGAAAACTCTTGGGTGTACCGCCAGTGGTGAGTTGTAGAACTCACATAGTACCTTTCCACACATCACTTATGGACTAAACATCCTTCCCTAAAAAAGCATCAAGTTCTGACCATCCTCCGTCCACCCTTCCGGAGCATTTCTCTGGTCAACTCGGTCATGCATCACTTCACACTCTGGGTCTCCCCACTGAGAATCCTCCACTTGCTGCAACAGAGAATATTTCACTATAATCTGATACAGGAAACCAAAACCGCTATCCATCCTCACATCCAGGTGTAAGGAAGAAAAATCCTCCATCGCCTTCTAGGTGTTTGCTAACTCTCGGACCGCATCCTTCTGTGTCCTTCTGCTCAAGGCATCGGCCACTACATTCCACTTCCCTGAAGTGTAGGAAACCACGAATTCGTAATCCTAGAGGAACTCCATCCACCTTCACTGCCGCAAGTTTATGTCCCACTGGGAAAATATATACCTCAAGATTAAGTGATCTGTGAAGACCACAAAGAATTCTACGATGATGTAGTGCCGCCATTACTTCAGTGAAAAAACGACCGCTGCAAGCTTCAGGTCTTGGGTGGCATAATTACGCTCGTGAGGGCGTAGCTTCCTAGACCCATAAGAGATCACCCCTTGTAGCTTCATCAACACACATCCCAGGCCCTATCCTAAAGCATCATAGAACACCTCATACGCCACCCCTTCTTCTGGAAATCTCATCACTGGGGAACTAACAAACATCTCATTTAGATAGATGAAGGCTAACTCGCACTGCTCACTCCACACGAAAACATGGTCTTTCTTGGTCAGGGCCGTCAAAGGGGTTGCTACTCAGAAGAAGTTGGGTATGAACCTCCGATAGTAACCTACAAGTCCGAGGAAACTACAGACCTCTGCCACATTCTTGGGTTCTGCCCAAGAAACAACTGCTCAACCATTGATGGGTCCACCGCTACCCCCTGCTCGGACACCACGTGCCCAAGGAAGTGCACATCTCGTGTCCAGAACATTCATTTTGACAACTTACCATTGAGCTGGTGCTGTCGAAGGACCTCCAAAACTATCCTCAGGTGCTCCGCATGGTCCTCCTATGATCTTGAAGAGACGAGGATGTCGTCGATGAACACAACTACGACCCGCTCTAGGTACTCTCGGAAGATGGAGTTCATATGCCCCATGAACATAGTCAGGGCATTCGTATCACCGAAGGGCATGACCAAAAACTCAAATTGTCCATATCTGCACCTGAACGCCATCTTCAGGATGTTGCCCTTTTTCAACCTCAGCTGGTGGTACCCAGACCGCAGGTCGATCTTCAAGAACCACCAAGCTCATTTCAGCTTGTCGAAAAGATCTTCTATCCTTAGAAGATGGTAGTGATTCTTAATCGTTACCTGATTTAGCCTCCTATAGTATATGCACAACCTGAGGCCACAATCTGCCTTCTTTGTGAACAAGACTGGAGAACCCCACGGTGATGCACTCGGCGAAACATAACCCCTCTTCACCAGATCATCAAACTGAATCTGCAACTCCTGTAGCTCTGAAGGTTCCATCCGGTAAAGAGCCATTGAAATCGGACGAGCGCCGAGTTGCAGGTCTATCCCGAACTCGATATCACGTCGAGGGGGTAGAGTCGTCACCTCCTCAGGGAAGAAGTCCATAAACTCATGGATGATCTTTGGAACCTCCACCATCTCGGCATCCACTGACTCTACTAACAGCTCAGCTAGAAAGGAGAGGAGGGGTTCCTCTTGCCTACTGCCCTTCTGACTTCTCTGCTCACCGGTGAAGGTAACATGCCGGCCGCCCATGTCTGAGAACACAACCCTTCCTAGGAAGCAGTCTATGAAGGCACACATAGAGAATAGCTAGTCGATTCCTAGGATGAAATCGTATGGTTGTCTCTATAGTAGAAAAAGATCCCTAACCGACAGATGTGGCCTTATCATCAGTCTGCATCCTCGACAAACAAACAACAAGTCCATCTGACCTCTGATTGGTGTGCTCAACACCAGGGGCACTGGAAGCCTCTCGACATCTAGACCTAAGGCATGGGCTAGACTAGGTGCAACAAAAAAGTGTGAAGCTCTGCTATAGAACAAGGCAAAGAAATGGTACTGAACAAACTAATCATACCTCGAACAACCATCGGCCCTGCTGGAACTGCTACCTCCGCGGTGTGTAACTGTCCACGCCCAGCTCCTCTTCCCCTCGGATGTCGGACAACTTCCTGACCATGCCCTGGTCGGGGACCCTAAGGAGAACCCTGTGGTCGGCCTCATCCTCCTATGTCTGCCCTCGGAGGAGCGGGAGCTCACTGTCCCTGCTGCTGCTGCTGGAAAGGCATGGGTGGAGACTAATACTGGGGCAGGTGGTGGGGTTGTCCGCCACCGCCGTACTATACCTGCTCCAGGCACTGACTCCGAAGATGTCAAGGTTCCCACATACGAAGCACCGCGGCCCTGGGCCTGATGAAAAAGGTCTAGGACCAGGGGATCGAAACAGAAACTGCTGCGGCCTGCTCCCTGCTAGTCAGAACATGGAGGGTCCTGACGCTGGAGGCCTGGTGCTGATGGAATTCCCCTTATATGGTCCCAGTTGGATCCCCTCTCATGAAACTTCTCATAAAGCATGCATTATATCCACCACTTAAGCCTTCTTCTGGACCTCCAAGTACGTCGGTAGGGTAAAGGGGGTAATTGCATACTGGAGGGAAGGTCGGAGCACCTCCTCTAAACGTCATGCCCGATACTCCTCATCTGAAAAGTGGTCTGGAGAAAAGCATAGGAGGTCCTTGAACTTGATTCCTAGCTCCCGCACTAACATAATCCCCTGCTATATGGAGAGTTTCTCCTGTCTCTTTCCCGCCTTCATCGTCGAGGAGAGGAATTCCGCCCGGAACTCCCTCTCTAAATCATCCCATTCCACCTCAGCCTCTCTCCTCTCCCCAATGTAAAGTGTCCACCACTGACATGCTTATCCCCACATCTGGCTGACGGACAGAGGAACCTAGTACTCGGTCGGGGCCCGAATCAGGCCGAAAGATATCACTAGCGCCTCTAGCCCACCTTCTGTCTTCATGTCAGAGATGATGCCCTCATACTTCTTGAGGGTCGGTCGCTGGCAGGCCCAAAGAGTCTTCTACCACTGGTCATCCTCCTCTTGATCATCTCTCTGTCGATCGGAAAAATTAGTCTCCGCGGCCTCGATCACTTATACCACACGTGGTCGCCTTCCAGGTGCCATAGCTGCAAGGTAAAAAAGGAATGCCTAAGCCCAAGTAGTGCAGAATATTGTTCTTAAAACTTCTTAAAATTTTCATTTATTCTTAATTCCCAAGAAACCCTAGAAACACGAGAACACAAGTCATTATGATGCATGTACCTTTCCTAGGGTCTCTACACTGCAATCAGCGTGGCCTCACATGGTCGTTCGGTAGGTCCAGAGTCCTTCCAACGGATCACAAGGGCCCCTAAAATACCACGTCCTAGAAAGTCTTACCTAGCCTAATTCATGCACCAAGGTCACCCAACATTGTTTCCCTACCATCCCATGACATCCTCACTATGCCTAACTCCAGACTCCATCCTATCCCTCAACCTGCCTCTGATACCATTCTGTCACGACCCGCCTTCACCAGAAGAGGGAAGGGTCAGCAGATTGCCAAGCCCTTCCTTCTATATGTTGAAGAAGATATAATGACCCCTGAATCCCACCTTCTATGGATCCCTGAGTGGTGAATAGCACCAAGGGTATGGAAATTACACACAAATGTAAGGAATTAAACTTTTTTTTGTTTGATATGATCAGGAGATAAGATGATGAAACTCAAAAACACAAAAACTAAAAGAAAAGTAATGCCGAAACTAAACCATTCCCATATGCATGTTCCAAAAGTAAAAAACCACAAAGTTCAAAAGTGAATACAAGGGTAAGTACCAAAGAAAGAAAAACAACAACTGCAACTACCCCAAAGGTACGAGCTTCTATGGTCCCGCGTGATCCCCAAAGTCCTCCTGGAAACCTGGAAGTAGTTTTATATACATAGGGTGAGCATACAAGTACACTCAGTAGGGAAAACCAAAGACTCTCTTGCACAGGTGGGGGAACATACTAATGTCCCGTGAGAAGCAGACAACCAACACTATCAAGGAGTTCATCCATCCCACTCACCAGCTAAACTCCCCAAATAACGCAAGTCAAGTAATATATATAATAAGATCACATCGATTTTTGGTACCCTACGCCACTTTCGCACTGGTTATTTGATGACATCCAACGCATCAGACCAATCCCGCCATTCTCACCACAGTCCCACTGCCACACCTGCCCGCACACACTTGGGACACAACCGCACACAGTCACACAGACAAAACCCGCCCGTAAACACCTGGGCCACAACTGTCACATGTAACAATGCCTGCAAACACCTAGGCCAGAACAATCACCGCCACGCCCGAAGACACCTAGGCTAGAATATCCACTACCACGCCCGAAGTCACAAGGGCCTCATCTCGAAGACCCTTGGGAAACAACCTACCCAGACACACCTGGGCCAACCACCACACTACCTTTCCAAATATTCCTAGGCTAATAATGGACTTCAGGCCATCACAACCTGCCCGAAGATGCTAAGGTTATCTAGGAAAGGGAGCATAAAAAGATCTAATAACAAACCACTAATAATAGTGTTGGGAAAAACACCCTCCCGGATGAAATGTTGGTGCTTGGAACAAAGTGCTGAACTTGGGTGGGGTGTGAATAAGAAACACAAAATTACAAGTATATATATAGGTAACAAGCACTCTCCCAAGTTTAGGTTTTTCTTCAGCCAGCCTAAAGAACACAAACAACACTCATGTATGAGTCACAACTCTCACCAACAAAACCCATTTGTCCCATCCTTGTGTTCATGTTTAGTAATAATGTTTAAATAAGTTTATGAAATACTGGGAAAATAAAACCTCAAGAACAACCAAGGAAAAACATCCAGCAAAACATCAATTTAAACATTCACACCCGGTACTATTGTAAAGTCACAATAACAAAGGTATAAGTGAGATCCCTCTAAGTACTGGAACTAAAGAATCCCACGAGACACTACCCCGTGTCCCCCAAAATGGTTTCTCATCAACAGAGGATCCCACCCCAATTGGTGATATAAACAAGGTAACCACTCGGTCGTAAAAATCACAACCACTGAATCCATAACAACAGTGGATCTCATCCCCAATTTCACAACCACCGAGAGTATAAAAACATGGGATCCCATCCCCAACCACATCTCCAGTAACCGGGCCATGAAAGAAGAACAACCAAACCACTACCACAAACCCAGAGCACGACCATGCCGGTATTTTCATATTTATAAGATTTAAGACACTCCATGATTTCAATTTCTGTGTGCTTTAACCAGGGGTTATCACAGAAGGATTGATTGTCACGCCCGGAATTTATGGAGGTACATGTTTAATTTTAAATTTTTATTTCATAAATTAATTACCGGTTTATTTAAATTATTTGGCTGTATCATGGGCTGATCCTGGTGTGGGTTTCCCATTATGGTAATGGTGTGCGCGCGTGGGCCTTGCGTTGCTCGGCGCATGGGCATGGGATGGGCAAAGCCACACAGCTTTGCCATTTCAACGCACGGTGCCCGTTGCACGGACGATTCAAACAACAGATGTTAACTTCAGTTTTATTATTATTATTTATATTATTATTATTATTAATATTATTATTTTTATAATTATTATTATTATATTTATTATTTGTATTGTTATACTATTATCATTATTTCCATTACTATTATTATTATTATTATTATTATTATCATGATGTATTATTATTATTATTCTTATTGTTAATGATATTATTATGTGTATTGATTATTATGTTACTAGTTTTGTTATTACTACTAATATTATATTATATTATTATTATGATATAAGTATCATTATTTTATTTTAACTATTATTATTATTTTTAAATTTTTCCCCCCTGAAACCCGAGCCCCCACCACCCCTCATTTTATTTTTCTTTTTTTTCTCTATTCTTTCTTCCTTCCCTTCTTTCCCACGCATTCCCCCTTTCTTTCCCCCTCTTCTCTCCTTTTTTCTCCTCCCCCACCCGTTGTATCTTCCTTCAGGTGTCTTCTTTTCTTCTTTCATTTCTCCCGTGCTTTCCCCTCCCTCTGCTCACCCGCACCGCTGACCTTCCCTCTTCCCGGTTTCCACTCCCTCATCCTTCCGCACCTACGCCACTCCTGCACCTCTCCTCCGCCCCTCCCTGCTTGGCCCGTCCTCCCTGCTCGGTCGTGCCCAGACCTGCCTCGCGCCACCCCTCTCCACCCCAGCCGGCTCGCACCCCCCCTCTCCACTCTTCTTCTCTTCTTCCCCAGCCGGCACCCTCTTCCTCTCTGCCCGTTGTTTCCCACAAATCCAGGCAGCACCGCCCCTATTCCACCCGCATCAGACCACGCCCCGCTGAACCTCTCCTTCGCGCCTCCCTGCTCGGCCCCTCCTCCAGCAGACCGACCGACATGTTGGTTTTTATTTTTTTTCTTTTTTTATTATTTTAACTTATCTAATAGGATATTAATGTTTTCTTTTTTTCATTATTATTAATATGTTAATTATTATATCATTAATAAAATTATTATTATGTTATTATTATGATTATGTCAATAATAATAATAATAATATTATCATATTATTATTGTTGCTATTATTACATTATTATTTTGTTATTATTATTATTATAATATTGTTATTAATATTATTATTATCATATTAATATTATTATGTTTATTATTATTGTGTTAGTATTATGATTATGCTATTATTAATATTATTACATTATTGTATTGTTATTATTATTGTTATAATATTATTATTATTTAGATTTCTATGATTATTATTATGTTGTTATTATTATTATTATATTATTGATACTATTATTATTATTATTATTATTTTATGGTATTATTATTATTGTTATTATTATTATTATTATTATGTTAACATTATCATTGATCTTGTCGAACGATATGCTATTTTAGGACCTATTTGACGGCTCGATACGTTGCGACCGTGGCGCAACGAGAGTTCTGTGTCGTTTCTTTTCACGCACTTATTTGAGTTAGGTGATTCTACACTCAATTATCATCTGGCGATCTTTTTCATGTTGGGTTAATTTTTCAGCACCCTGCTAATTAGTTTCTATGTTAAAAAATTAGTTTTGATTATTTTTTTAAATGTGCATCTAATTTTACAGTAGTATATTTATGTGATTCAAGTCCATTTTTATTGTGAAAACTTACTTTGGTTGTTTATTATTATTTGTAAACTATGCAGTGTGTGAGTTAGAAAGTACGGATGACGCAGTTTGTGTTTTGGCGTGTCAGAATATGTTTTATAAGGGTTTTGAGTGACTTTTTGACCTTTATAAATATTTACGACATGTTTGAAAACTGTTCAATAATTTTTCTTAGTGGTTTTCTTAATCAACAAAGTGATTTTGTTAAGTTATGCATCTAGTTTAATTTAAAGCATAAGCAGTGTGGTTTAAGTTTTTTTTTAAAGTTTTGGTGTGTGTGTGGTTTTCAAAGAGGATATCAGTATACAGGTGACACATTTAGATCTAAGTGCTAATGTGACATGTTATGTGAACTTTGATCTTTAGGTGATCACAAGGAGGGATGCTGGGCAATTAGGAGGGGAGACTAGGACTAGTGAGCTAGTGTTCTGGAGATGACCTGACCCGGTTTCACTGGAAAGTTTGACGATTGCAACACTAACTAAACATATGATATCTGAGGGTCATGGCCTTCTAAGCCACGTGTTCTGAGGGGCGTGGCCTTCTAATCCACGTTATCAGAGGTTCGTGGCCGCCTAAGCCATGTTTCACCGAGACACGACGTTATAGGACCCCACTAGTACTAGTACCCATAGGGCATTTCCCATACATTGGTGCTACTGGTTACTTTGCGTGAACAATGATACGTGATATGTCACTTGAATTATCAGCCTAATGTGTTTATTTTGAACTGTCTTACCTTTAAATCGTTTTATGAAAACCATTTTTATTGCACTTCTTTCCTTCTTTATTTATCATTGCAAATGGTTTGTCTTTTGATAGTTGTGCGTGGAATATTTTCTTGGTGATATCCTACTGGGTGATTGCTCACACCCTACTTACACCCTTGGGTGTAAGTATACTTGTTTACTTCTAATATAGGTAAGGGTCCAGCTTTTGGGAGCAGTGGTTCAGGTTGTTAGTATGACTATCTACGTGGTGTTTTGGTGGTGGCTTAGAGGCGGTGTCCTCACACCGGGCGAAAATCCTTAGGTTGGTTTTTGGTCATCTTGTTTTAGTGTTATTTGGGTTTTTGAATACTTGTGAACCAAAAACCTATTTGGTTAACTACACGTTTGACTGTAACCTTTACTTTTGATTGGTTTACATTGGTTGGATGCTTTATATTTGTTCCCTCAGGTAAATAATTACCAAAGTATATTTTGATACCCGGGCACTTGTGCCAGCCCGTGGGGACTGGGAATGCCCTTCGGGCCTTGCCGCGGGCCAGGTCGAGCATCGGTTCGGATGGCGACCCGACTTGGTTCGTGAAAAAATGGTATCAGAGGCAGGTTTCTTTTTTGGTTTATGTTATTTGGGACGAGTTGGATTATATAGGAGATGGGTCTGTTGGGGCTCAGAATTCATGTTGCGAGTAGGGTTCCTGGCCAGCACACCTCGTGACAGATACTGAGTCACCATGGGTTGTCAGGGTGCTTGTTCAGTTATTTTCTAGGTGGGACGTGCAGGCTGCAGACTATACGTGGACACCAGGCAAGAAAAGTAACTCTTTTACATGGAGTCATTTTTGCATGTTTTGTTTATTGATGAATATTTATCTTGTTGAAAAAAAAGTTTATTCCATTTTTGTTGATGGTATTCTTTCTTTATTGCTGCCTTTTTGCAGAAAGATGCCTCCCCGGAGAGCTCCCATGCACCCACGGGAGGAAGCCGGAGAGAGTTCTCCCACACCGATTGATCAGAGATTGGTAGAGGTGATGGTCTGAGCTGTTCAGGCTTTGGGACAAGGGGTGAATCCTTACCCCGCCCCTGTTCATGCTAGAGGGGATGAATTTGGCTCCATGAAGGATAGAGCTCAGGAGTTTCTGAGGAGCAAACCTCCTTCTTTCCGAGGTGGTTCAGAACCTCAGGAGGCAGAGGAGTGGATTGAAATGATAGAATGCATGTTCGATTTCCTTGACACGCCTGAGGAAGTCAGGGTGATGTGTGCCTCATTCCAGCTAGAGGGTGCAGTCGCAAATGGTGGGAATCAGTGGTCCAGGCTGGGAAACATGAGCACATGAGCTGGAAAGATTTCAAAGGTATCTTCAACGAGCAGTATTGTCCAGAGTTCGTAGCCTATGCTAGATCTCGGGAGTTCATGGAGCTTTCGCAGGGGAATCAGACAGTGATGGAGTATGCGAATCGCTTTGTTGAATTGGTACGGTACGCACCTAAGATAGTTTCGAGCGAATTGTTGAAAGATCCGAAGTTTGAGAAGGGCCTTAGACCAGAAATTCACTCCCATGTTTTCTTATACAAGATGAAGACTTATGCTGAGGTAGTCGATCGTGATTGTATGGCCGAGATTGACCAGAAGGGAAAGTCGGGGTTTTATGGATCAGTGTCAGGGCTTGGCAGTGGCAGTTCATCTGAGAAGAAGAGGAAGCGTGATGAGCAATGGAAGAAGAGTGATGGCAGCTCAGGTCATCCTCATAGGCAGTTTTCATCTGGGGCTTCTAGTGTAGGGTCCGTTGTGTGCCATCAGTTTGGAAGGGTAGGGCACATCTGACCTATTTGTCCATACCCTCCCAGACCATGCCATGGATGTGGAGTTGTGGGACATCTACAGCGCTTCCGCAGGACTGCACGCCCTTACCAGAGTAGGGCTGGATCTGTGGCTTCCAGAGGGGTATCAGTTCAGTCAGAGCTGACCAGAATGACATGATCTCGGTTTGGTGGGCATGGTGGTAGGACCAGATCGTCTTCAGGGCAGAGCTAGATCTGGGAAGAGCCTCAGGCGAGCGGTCGTCCTCAGGCAAGGACCAGGCAACTGCATGCTGTCGATCAGGCACCAGCGGGATCTGATGCAGGGCCTTCGATGGATCGAGGTACTATTTTGGTAGAACCTTCCATAACTGCAGTTTTATTTGATACTGGTGCTTCAGTTTCTTTCTTATCTGCTCGTTTTGGGAATCTGCTGAACCTACAAACCAAGCGGTTATCATTTGCTATGGATTTAGTAACACCGCTGTGGAAAAAGAAGGAGCAAGGCCTTAAGTGTTGATCATGCACATTCTCTGTGTCGGGAGTCGAGATGGAATGGGATTTCTTGGTCCTTGACATGGACCTATTTGATGTGATCCTCGGTATGGACTGGATGGTGCGCTTCCTGGCACACATTGATTTCTATCAACGCCGAGTCATCTTTACAGCACCAGATGGGAATCCCCAGTTATTTCACGGAGAATGGGATCCTCCGTTGGGAGGCAAGGGACCTCCACTCCATAAGATTGGAATTCTCTATCATCAGTTGTCGTCGCTCGCGCTGGAGGAAAATGGTGGTATTTCATAGGGTGGGTTACCTCGTGTAGTGGATGACTTCCCAGAGGTCTTCCCAGATGATTTTTCTGGCTTACCCCTAGAGCGGGACATGGAGTTCTCGATTGAGTTGGCGCCAGGAACACAACCTATATCTCTTCCCTCATATCGCATGGCCCCCACCGAACAGAGGGAATTAAAGATACAACTGGACGATTTGGAATCCAAAGGATTTATTCTCCCTAGCATCTCTCCTTGGGTTGCGCCGGTTTTATTTGCGATGAAGGCCGATGGAACCCTTCGATTGTGCATTGATTACCGGAAATTGAACAAAGTGACCATTAAGAATAAATACCCTTTTCCTCGAATTGACGATTTGTTCGACCAACTGAAGGGGGCAAAGTGGTTCTCCAAGATTGATTTGTGTTCGAGATACCACCAGCTCAGAGTGAGAGAAGCAGATATCTTGAAGACGTCTTTTTGAAGATGGTACGGTAACTTCGAGTACTTGGTCATGCCTTTCGTACTGACGGATGCTCCTGTAGTTTTTATGGCACTCATGAATAGGGTGTTCCACCAATATCTAGACTCATTTGTCGTGGTATTCGTGGATGACATCCTGGATTATTCTAGATCTGAGGAGGAGAATGGGCATCACCTGCGTGTTGTTTTGGGCACTTTGTGGGATCACCGCCTGTATGCCAAACTCTAGAAGTGCACTTTCTGGATCAGGGAAGTGAAGTTTCTAGGGCATGTCGTCTCAGAACAAGGGGTTTCAGTGGATCCTGAAAAGGTCAGGGCAGTTATGTCATGGGAGCAGCTGAGAAATGTGTTTGAGATCAGGAGTTTTCTAGGCATGGCTGGTTATTACAGGCACTTTGTCTGGGACTTCTCGCGGCTTTCCTCCCCCATGACCGCACTCACCCGGAAAGGGGTGAAGTTTGAGTGGAGCCCACAGTGCCAAGCATCTTTCGAGGAATTGAAGCGGCGGTTGACCACCGCATCTATGTTGCCTTACCAGAGTCAGAAAAGGGCTATGTGGTGTAATGTGATGCTTCAGGTACGAGCCTTGGATGTGTGCTCATGCAGGATGACCATGTTGTGGCTTATGGTTCTCGCCAACTCCAGCCGCATGAGAAGAACTATCCGACTCACGACATAGAGTTGGCGGCGGTGATGCATGAATTGAAGAAGTGGCGCCACTATATTTTTGGGGAAATGATTGTGGTCTACTCTGACCATAAGAGCCTGGCCTACATTTTCTCTCAGAAGGATCTCAATTTTAGGCAGCGCCGTTGGGTCGAGTACCTGCAGGGTTTTGATTTTGACATTGTCTATACCCCTGGAATGGGTAATGTGGTAGCTGACGCTTTGAGTAGAAAAGTACTAGGGCAAGCGTTGAGTAAGTCCAGCAATGAGTGGAATTTGATGGGGCTCTTCGCCCAGATGAACTTGGAGAGCAGGGAGCACAGTGGAGGTACTTTCTTGACTAGCATCCAGTTGACTCCTGCTCTTCTGGAATTTATTCAACAGGAGCAGCCTGGTGATGAGCTGTGTCAGCGATCTATACAGTTTCTTCATGGTGGGGAGACTCCTTCTGATTGGTATTTGTCTTCCCAGAGGGTCTTATGCTTCATGGGACATGATGTAGTTTCGTTGTCTCTGTGGAAGGTGGTGATGCAGGATAGCCACCAATCTCAGTTGGTCGTCTATCCTGGCACCACCAAGATGTAGTACGATTTTCGCCATCAGTTCTGGTGGCCAGGTATGAGACGGGACATAGCCGACTTTGTATCCAGATGCTATACTTGCCAGCAGGTAAAAGAAGAACATCAAAGACCATCTGGCCTACTCTAGCGATTACCCATTCCTACATGGAAGTGGGACGAGGTCTCCATGGCCTTCATCATTGGCTTTCCTCGTACACCTCGAGGGAGGAATGCTATCTGGGTAGTGATTGACTGCTTAACCAAGTCAGCTCACTTTATTCCGATCAGAGATACAACGAAGGTAGAGGAGCTGGGCCACTTGTATGTTCAGGAGGTAGTCAGACTTCATTGTGTGTCGTCGACAGTTTTTTTTGACTGGGACCCCCGCTTTACATCTCGGTTTTAGGGAGGCCTCCAGAAGGCTTTGGGGTCACAGATCAAGATGAGCACGACATATCATCCTCAGACCGATGGCCAGACAGAGCGGGCGAATCAAATTCAGGAAGACATGCTCCGAGCCTGTGTGCTAGATTTTGGAGGCTCAAGGGATAGCCATTTGGGACTGGTCAAGTTTGCTTATAATAACAGTTACCAGTCTTCCATCAGAATGGCACCCTTTGAGGTTCTCTATGGCCGGCCTTGTCGGTCTCCTCTGTGTTGGGCTGAGGTAGGAGATGCCTCGCTTTTGGGACCAAGTCTTGTTCAGGAGACGTCTGAGAAGGTCAAGCTGATTAGGAAACGATTGTTGACAGCTCAGAGTCGTCACAAGTCTTATACAGATCATAGGCGGCGGGATCGTAAATTTTCAGTGGGGGACATAGTGTTCCTAAAAGTGGCCCCTCACTTGGGTCACCGTCGTTTGGGGAAGCAGGGGAAGCTGAAACCGAGATATGTCGGACCATTCGAGATTCTTGAACGGATTGGCAAGGTGGCATACAGGATAGATTTTCCCTCACAGTTGGCGTCGATTCACGACGTATTTCATGTCTCCCAACAAAATAAGTACAACCCCGACCCGTCGCATGTGCTGAATTGGGAGGAGCTGGAGATAGAGTCCGACTTGTCTGTGGTTGAGCGACTAGTGCGTATAGTGGATTCTCGGGAAAATGTGATGCGTGGGAAGTCCATTCCTCTGGTCCGTGTTCTTTGGCAGCACGGGAGTGATGAACATGAGACTTGGGAGCAGAAGTCATGGGTTGAGTAGGAGTACCCATTTCTATTCTCTGATCAAGCTTTGAGCTGACTTTCCGAGGGCGGAAAGTTTTCATGGTGGGGAGAATTGTCACGCCCGAACATTATTGAGGTACAAGTTTAATTTTAAATTTTTATTTCATAAATTAATTACCGATTTATTTAAATTATTTGGTTGTATCATGGGCTGAACCCGGTGCGGGTTTCCCATTGTGGTAACGGTGTGCGCGCGTGGGCCTTGTGCCACTCGGCGCACGGGCAGGGGATGGGCAAAGCCACGCAGCTTTGCCATTTCAACGCATGGTGCCCGTTGCATGGACGATTCAAACAACAGATGTTAACTTCAGTTTTACTATTATTATTTATATTTATATTATTATTACTATTATTATTTTTATAATTATAATTATTATATTTATTATTTGTATTGTTATACTATTATTACTATTACTATTACTATTATTATTATTATTATTATTATCATTATTATTATTATCATGATGTTGTTGTTATTATTATTATTATTAATGATATTATTATGTATATTGATTATTATGTTACTATTTTTGTTATTACTACTAATATTATATTATATTATTATTATGATATTAGTATCATTATTTTATTTTAACTATTAATATTTTGTTTAATGTTTTCCCCCCTGAAACCCTAGCCGCCACCCCCCCCCCCCATTTTATTTTTCCTTTTTTTCTCTTTTCTTTCTTCCTTCCCTTCTTCCCCACTCATTCCCCCTTTCTTTCCCCCTCTTATATCCTTTTTTATCCTCCCCCACCCGTTGCACCTTCCTTCCGCTGTCTTCTTTTCTTCTTTCTTTTCTCTCGCGCTCTCCCCCTCCATTTGATCGACCGCACCGCCGACCTTCCCTCTTCCTGGTTTCCCCTCCCTCATCCTTCCACACCTATGCCACTCCTACACCTCTCCTCCGCCCCTCCCTGCATGGCCCGTCCTCCCGGCCCGGCCGTGCCCGGACCTGCCTCGCGCCACCCCTCTCCACCCCAGCCAGCTCGCACCCCCCCTCTCCACTCTTCTTCTCCTCTTCCCTAGCCGGTGCCCTCTTCCTCTCTGCCCGTTGTCTCCCACAAATCCAGGAAGCACTGCCCCTGTTGCACCCGCGTCGGACCACGCCCTGCTGAACCTCTCCTCTGCGCCTCCCTGCTCGGCCCCTCCTCCAGCAGATGGCCGGCAGGTTGGTTTTTCTTTTTATTTGATTTGATTTTATTTATTTTATTATTTTAACTTATCTAATAAGATATTAATGTTTTCGTTTGTCATTATTAATAATATGTTAATTATTATATCATTACTATAATTATTATTAAGTTATTATTATGATTATGTCAATAATAATAATAATAATATTATCATATTATTATTGTTGCTATTATTACATTATTATTATGTTATTATTATTATTATTATATTATTATTAATATTATTATTATAATATTATTATTATTATGTTTATTATTATTATGTTATTATTATTATTATGATATTATTATTATTATTACATTATTGTATTGTTATAATTATTGTTATATTATTATTATTATTAAGATTTCTATGATTATTATTATGCTATTATTATTATTATTATATTATTGATACTATTATTATTATTATTATTATTTTATGTTATTATTATTATTGTTATTATTATTATTATTATGTTAACATTATCATTGAACCTGTTGAACGATCTGCTATTTTAGGACGTATTTGATGGCTCGATACAGTGTGACTGTGGTGCAACGATAGTTTTGTGCCGTTTCGTTTCACGCACTTATTTGAGGTAGGTGATTCCACACTCAATTATCATCTGGCGATCTTTTGAGTGTTGGTTTAATTTTTCAGCACCCTGCTAATTAGTTTCCATGTTGAAAAATTAGTTTTGATTATTTTATTAAATGTGTATCATAATTTTCCAGTAGTATATTTATGTGATGAAAGTCTGTTTTTATTTTGAAAACATACTTTGGTTGTTTATTATTATTTGTAAACTGTGAAGTGTGTGAGTTAGAAAGTACGGACGATGCAGTTTGTGTTTTGGGGTGTCAGAATATGTTTTATTATATAAAGGGATTTTGAGTGACTTTTTAACCTTTAAAATTTTTTGCGACATGTTTGAAAACTGTTCAATAATTTTTCATAGTGGTTTTCTTAATCAACAAATTGATTTTGTTAAGTTATGCATCTAGTTTAATTTAAAGCGTAAGCAGTGTGGTTTAAGTTTTTTTTTTAAAAAAAAGTTTTGGTGTGTGTGTGGTTTTCAAAGAGGATATCAGTGTGTAGGTGACACGTTTGGCTTTAAGTGGTAATGTGACATGTTATGTGAACTTTGATCTTTATGTGAGCACAAGGAGGGAATCCGGGGTAATAGGAGGGGAGACTAGGACTAGTGAGCTAGTGTTCCAGAGATGACCCGACCCGGTTTCACTGGCAGTTTTGACGATTGCAACACTAACTAAACATATGATATCTGAGGGTCGTGGCCATGTATGCCACGTGTTCTGAGGGTCGTGTCCTTCTAAGCCACGTTATCTGATGGTCGTGGCTGCCAAAGCCACGTTTCACCATGAAACGACGTTCTAGGACCCCACTAGTACTAGTACCCATAGGGCCTTTCCCATCCTTTGGTGCTACCAGATACTTTGTGTGCACAATGATACGTGATATGTCACTTGAATTATCACCCTAATGTGTTTATTTTGAACTGTCTTACCATTAATTCTTTTTATGAAAACCATTTTCATTGCACTTCTTTCCTTATTTATTTAGAATTGCAAATGGTTTGTCTTTTGATAGTTTTGTGTGGAATCTTTTCTTGGTGATATCCTGTTGGGCGATTTCTCACACCCTACTTACACCCTTGGGTGTAAGTAGACTTGTTTACTTCTGATATAGTTATGTTTCCAGCTTTTGGAAGAAGTGGTTCAGGTTGATAGCAGGACTATCTACATGGTGTTTTGGTGGTGGCTTAGAGGCGGTGTCCTCACACCGGGTGACAGTCCTTAGGTTGGTTTTTGGTCATATTGTTTTAGTGTTATTTGGGTTTTTGAATACTTGTGAACCAAAAACCTGTTTGGTTAACTAAACGTTTTACTTTAAACTTTACTTTTGATTGGTTTACTTTGGTTGGCTGCTTTATATTTGTTCACTCGGGTAAATCGTTCCCAAAGTATATTTTGATACCCGGGCACTTGTGCCAGCCTGTGGGGATTGGGAACGCCCTTCGGGACTTGCCGCAGGCCGGGTCGGGCATCGGTTCGGATGGCAACCCGACTTGGTTCGTGACATTGATCATGGTTCTTTCAATTTATTTAGCCGGGTATACATGATTTGACAATTTCCTTTTTATAGAAAGAGTTCACAACCAAAAACAAGCCATTTAAAACATCACCAAGGGTTCATTAGTGCACAGATAAAGACCACCAACGACCATGATTTTTAGTAGGCATATGCTCGTAGAATTCAGAATTAGATCATAATACACAACAACATAAACAATCACAACCCCCCCCCCTTCTTTACTAATAGAATCTATTCATTATCTTTAATTAGGTCTGGTTTATCCAATTCTATAGAATCAGAAGCATGCCCACCCTATAGGATACACAATAAAGGAGAGACGAAGGAGAAATTCCCTACTTGTTGATCAACGATCGACGATAAGGCCAGGCACGAAACTTCACGGATAGCGATGTGGCTCGTCTAAATGAGAAACTCCTCATCTGAATGAAGGGTACTCCAAGTAGAGGGTGGTCGAGAGAAGAATAAATCCATGGAGAACCCTTTAGTTATAAGGGCCGCAGACGGTTGAGATAAGAACGTGAAATCGCGTAAGGAGCGGGGGTCATGGGTTGACCATGCGGCCCCACACGATATTAAAGGGGCCGGGTTGTTTAAACTGATTCACACACTAGGTTAATTCATTAATTATTTAATTAGAACATTTAAGGGCATTAGAGGGATTTTAAAACGAGTTAAACGGGGTCACAATAGGGTTTAAAACCTAATTCGCACAAAAAAGAGAACTACTACAAAGACTCGTGGGGGTATGCCAGAGCCACCGGTAGTTGAGAGCAACCAATAGATGATAGCGACTGGTAGTCAGGAGCTACCAGTGGCTGACAACGACCCGTAGCCGAGATACCGGTCGCCTGGAGCCACCGAGAGACCGAGATACCGGTAGGCTACAGCTACCGGTAGACCGAGCTACCGGTAGGCTCCAGCTATTGGTAGACCGAGCTACTGGTAGGCTACAGCTACAGGTAGACCGAGCTGCCAGTAGACAGAGCTACTGGTAGCTGCAGCTACCAGTAGATCGAGCTACTTTTAGGCTTGCTACCGGCAGGATATGGCTACCGGTAGGCCTACTACCGGTTGGCTAAGGCTACCGGTAGGCCTACCATTGGCCAAACTACACCGAGATTCCTAGACCAGAAAACCCAACATGAGATTTTCACAAAGTAATGGACCCCAAAAACCTGGTCCAATAAACCTATCTCTCGAAATTCATTGATTTGGTACCAAATAATAATGATATGTATTACCCATTATGTCCATAAGATCCCACTTTTCTTCCCTAAGATAGTGGTTTCACCAAAAAAACATCTACTACATCAGTGTTACTATTTCAAAGAACATTTTCAGTTCCTTTCCATGTCTCTATTAGTTATTTCTCATAAGAAGTAAAATGATCTATTGGTATGACCTCAATGTTCATAACATATGAAGGATTATGTAATTACTTCAACATTAGTGACACATGGATCACATGATAAATTATTTTATCGCCACAAGCAATTATTTTAATGGGATTGATATGCAAAAGTCTTAGTTTTTCAACATTTTTTAGTAGATAAATTTTTCGAAACACCTTATCACTGAATTCTAATTATTGATATCAATAATTATTTTAATCATAATTTTTCTTCCCACTCCGAGCTACCAAGATGTATTGATAAATAGATATAATATTCTCTTCTTTTTATCCCTCTATCTCTGATCTATATAGATTTATTTCCCCATATCTATTCCATAACCTTTGATTTCTATGTTCTATTCCATGGATGAATTAATTAGTATACATCCTAACTTTTGAGTGAAATATTTTTTATAATAACACTCAACTAGATGAAGGTTTTAATCTAGGAAACCTATGAAATCCAATGAACAAAATTTCAACATATCCTTAATGGTGTGAATTTTTCTCTAGGACTAACCATCTTCCTGGGGATGATATTCAGACTTGAAACTAAAATCTATATCCAGATGTGACTGAAGGCATCACTATAACCTTATATAATACCTTGGATCCCTATCAATCAAAAAGTATAATTTTTCCATCATGAAACATTACCTCTTCCTTATTTTATACTATATAGAGTGGATCCAAACATAAATCCTCTATTATAGTAATAAAGTGTTTTAAATTATTAATGTGATAAACAGTAACCCATAATTATCTCAACCTCAGAGATTATATACACCCAAGTGGTTATCAATTACTTTTAACATAATTCCGTAATGTCTAAAGGAATTATTCCATAAATAAATTTTTTTCTATATAAAAAACTAAATGGTTTCATTTCCATAAATGTTTCTTAGTATATAATAAATAATGATAACCCCTCATCAAATGAAAACTATAAAGGGATATTGATTACTATAAACATATGATAAACCATAAAATATAAATCCCATGATGGTATCTACAACTTTAAAGTTAATGGTCCCAAGAGACATATAATCTTCCAGAGGAAAACTAACCTTTTATTCCTTAAATAAGCTATTGTACTATAAAAAAAAATTTCTATTGGAGTATTGAATTCAAGATTTATTTATATAATATCAATTGTTATTTCCTTATTCATAACTCCATGTAGAGGTATATAATCAAATTAAATTTAACTTAAGTATGAACAATACAATTTTCTTAGCTATCAATAATAAATGTTTAACCATGAAATTCAAAACTAAGGAAGGGTTAATGTGTCATAATTACAATGGATTATTTCATAATTAGTGATCACATAATCATTCTATTATTCCATTTTATTCAGTGGTTGTTGGTGTTTATAATCATTATTAACCCTTAGATTTGAGCACATGTTATATTAATTCCCAAAAACCTTTTAATGGAATCACTGAAATGTTTAAGGATAATAATGTGAATATTTCTCTCTATTAACATGATTAACTAACATCGAACCATCACCACAGTTTTCATTAACTCAATGAACAACCATCCCACATCTAAAATTGTTAGTAGTCCCCTTATGATAATTTTTTTTTCATGCTTCCTCTCATACATAAATCGTAAAATATTTCTCACATTCTTCTCACTATGATTATTATATTTTATTTTTAATTGTATATTTCTCCTCTTATAAAAACATTGACATTGAAATATTAATTCAAAATCTATTTCTAACTAGAAAGATCATCAAAAAAATATCTTCGTATCTTTTGAAGTATCTTATTGATAAATTCCATTGGAAAATTTGATAAAAGCCACTAAAATTTATCAACCTTATCTTTTGGTTGGATGATAATACCTGAAACATACCCCACAAGACTTTTACAATTTTCTAGGTAGGCACCAATAGATTTGTTATCCATTTTGTTTTCCTCATATAATTATTTTGGATTATTCCGATGAAAAATATATAGAATGTAATTATTTAAAAAAAATTTATTGAACTCATCCTAATCCATAGAGTCAATTTAATCATATATCCTTATTTTTTTATAAGAGTACAATATTTATATTCTTAATCATTCAAATGTAGACAAACCAAATGACTTTTTATTTCTTTGAACACATTGGGGGGGGGTGGGAAATAGATTTTCAATGGTGCTGATCCATTTCTCATAAACTGGTAGACTAGAAGACCCATTGAACAAAGCATTTTTTTTCCTCAATAAGGACTCTATAGAATGGTGTCCCCTCCATTAATCATTTGGAATTCCACCATTATTCATACCCTGATAATTTTTTGTGATCAAATACACATGATATTTTATTCCATATACCATTATTTTTGGATTCCCTGGAGGGAAATCATTTCCTTGATAGTATCGTTCGTTAATAAAAAGATTATTGTAGCTTCAAATAATTGAAAAAACCAAAATTAATAGTAAATGAAACAATAATCAATATGGGAAACCCCAAATCATAATGAATAAATAATAGTATGTCTATATCATGACACTATCATTAATCTATAACACATTAGGTTTTTTCTAGTTCAATTGTAGTCATCATAAATTTAGATATATTATGATAGTTTGTAATGAATTTGTGAATTTTTCGAGTGTATCCCTCTTGATTGCCAAACTATGTATGCATGACGGACCATTTTCAATCCCTAAGGGATGATCGATTCTAAATTTATTTTACCTTTTTTGGGTTATTACCCTTATTGATCTTTGTGATACAGCCACATCCAATTGGAATATGTAGAAAGGGATTTAATTTATTGGAATCCACTTACTCCATCCAACAATAAAATTTTAGGAATATATCTTATAAATTAAGTCATCCAAGAATTTGACACTGTAAATTTTGTTAGGGATCTCAAAAGGTATTTTTCATCCAAGATTCAAAATGATTACTAAACATATCCTCTGATACCAAATATAGCGATACAGGATTACCATACATAGATATAAAATAATTTTTATTTTATTCATTAAATTACAAAAAAATCCCCCAGGGTTATAATAGTTTACTTCCTTTCGAATCATAGAAACATAAAAAATTGGTCCATCGGTAAACTGTATAATCTTGCATTATGTTCTTCATAACCATCACCCTTATTAGACAAGTCATATATAATACATTTCATCATATACTAGAGATATGAAACTTATGAAAGGGTTATCTTATATGCTCAATAAGAGTATAAAATGGAAAATTATAATTATAACATGAACTTATGGTTGTGATAACAGTAGACTATCATTTTTAAATTATAATATATATATTAATGATCATAATATTATGTTTGAGAATAATGATTGGATGATCATAACAGAAGGATCTAAAGGAAAAAAAATAACATGATCCTTGAAATAATAACATTGTAATAAGTCATATTTTTGTTGCATGCACCTAATAATATAAAATTTTATGCCAATACTACCCACCAAGTCATCCATAACAAGATAGGATTGGACCAACCTCCCATATACCTCCATCTGACATAGGCTAACCACCAACATACCCTTCTTCTTATTCTGGGAATATCCTATTTTTTACCCTTAAATATTATATGAAATTTACCATCCCATGCCATCCTCACTATGCCTAACTCCAGACTCCATCCTATCTCTCAACCTGCCTCTGATACCATTCTGTCACGACCCGCCTTCACCAGAAGGAGGGAAGGGTCAGCAGATTGCCAAGCCCTTCCTTCTTTATGTTGAAGAAGATATAATGACCCCCGAAACCCGCCTTCTATGGGTCCCTGAGTGGTGACTAGCACCAAGGGTATGGAAATTACACACAAATGGAAGGCATTACACTTTTTTTTGTTTGATATGATCGGGAGATAAGATGATGAAACTCAACAACACCAAAACTAAAAGAAAAGTAAAGCCAAAACTAAACCATTCCCATATGCATGTTCCAAAAGTAAAAAACCACAATGTTCAAAAGTGACTACAAGGGTAAGTACCAATGAAAGAATAACAACAACTGCAACTGCCCCAAAGGTACGAGCTTGTATGGTCCCGCGTGATCCCCAATGTCCTCCTGGAAACAGGGAAGCAGTTTTATATACATAGGGTGAGCATACAAGTACACTCAGTAGGGAAAACCAAATACTCTCTTGCATAGGATGGGGAACATACTAAAGTCCCGTGAGAAGCAGACAACCAACACTATCAAGGAGTTCATCCATCCCACTCACCAGCTAAACTCCCCAAATAACGCAAGTCAATTAATATATATAATAAGATCACATCGATTTTTTGGTACCCTGCGCCACTTTCCAACTGGTTATTTGATGACATCCAACGCATCGGACCAATCCCGCCATTCTCACCGCAGTCCCACTGCCACACCTGCCCGCACACACTTGGGACACAACCGCACACAGTCACACTGCCAAAACCCACCCGTAAACACCTGGGCCACAACTGTCACATGTAACAATTCCTGCAAACAACTAGGCCAGAACAATCACCGCCACGCCCGAAGACACCTAGGCTAGAATATCCACTACCATGCCCGAAGACACTTGGGAAACCACCTACCCAGACACACCTAGGCCAACCACCACACTACCTTGCCCAAATATTCCTAGGATAATAATGGACTTCAGGCCATCACAACTTACCCGAATATGCTTAGGTTATCTGGGAAAGGGAGCAGAAAAGGATCTAATAACAAACCACTAATAATAGTGTTGGGAAAAACACCCTCCCCGATGAAATGATGGTGCTCAGAACAAAGTGCTGAACTTGGGTGGCGTACGAATAAGAAACATAAAATTACAAGTATATATATAGGTAAAAATCACTCTCCCAAGTTTAGGTTTTTCTTCATCCAGCCTAAAGAACAAAAACAAAACTCATGTCTGAGTCACAACTCTCGCCAACAAAACCCATTTGTCCCATCCTTGTGTTCATGTTTAGTAACAATGTTTAAATACGTTTATGAAATACTGGGCAAATAACACCTCAAGCACAACCAAGGAAAAACATCCAGCCAAACATCAATTTAAACATTCACACCTGGTCCTCTTGTAAAGTCACAATATCAAAGGGATAAGTGAGATCCCTCTGAGTACTGGAACCAAATAAACCCACGAGACACTACCATGTGTCCCCCAAAATGGTTTCTCATCAACAGAGGATCCCACCCCAATTGGTGATATAAAAAAGGTAACCACCCGGTCGTAAAACTCACAACCACTGAATCCATAACAATAGGGGATCCCATCCCCAATTTCACAACCACCGAGAGTATAAAAACACGGGATCCCATCCCCACCAACATCTCCAGCAACCGGGCCGTGAAAGAAGAACAACCAAACCACTACCACAACCCCAGAGCACGGCCATGCCGATATTTTCATATTTATAAGATTTAACACACTCCATGATTTCATTTTCTGTGTTCTTTAACTAGGGGTTATCACAGAAGGATTGATTGTCACGCCCGGACTTTATTAAGGTACATGTTTAATTTTAAATTTTTATTTCATAAATTAATTACCAGTTTATTTAAATTATTTGGTTGTATCATGGGCTGATCCTGGTGTGGGTTTCCCATTGTGGTAATGGTGTGCGCGCGTGGGCCTTGCGCCGCTCAGCGCACGGGCATGGGATGGGAAAAGCCACACAGCTTTGCCATTTCAATGCACGGTGCCCGTTGGGCGGACGATTCAAACAACAGATGTTAACTTCAGTTTTATTATTATTATTTATATTATTATTATTATTCCTATTATTATTTTTATATTTATTATTATTATATTTATTATTTTTATTGTTATACTATTATTATTATTTCCATTACTATTATTATTATTATTAGGATTATTATTATTATCATGATGTATTATTATTATTATTGTTATTAATGATATTAATATGTGTATTGATTATTATGTTACTAGCATTGTTATTACTAATAATATTATATTATATTATTATTATGATATTAGTATCATTATTTTATTTTAACTATTATTATTTTGTTTAAATTTTCCCCCCCTGAAACCCTAGCCGCTACCCCCCCTCATTTTATTTTTCTTTTTTTTCTCTTTTCATTCTTCCTTCCCTTCTTCCCCACACATTCCCCCTTTCTTTCCCCCTCTTCTCTCATTTTTTCTCCTCCCCCACCCATTGTACCTTCCTTCAGGTGTCTTCTTTTCTTCTTTCATTTCTCTCACGCTCTCCCCCTCCCTCTGCTCGCCCGCACCGCCGACCTTCCCTCTTCCCGGTTTCCACTCCCTCATCCTTCCGCACTTGCACTGCTCCTGCACCTCTCCTCCACCCCTCCCTGCTTGGCCTGTCCTCCCTGCTCAGTCGTGCCCAGACCTGCCTTACGCCACCCCTCTCCACCCCAGTCGGCTCGCACCCCCCCCCCCTCTCCACTCTTCTTCTCTTCTTCCCTAGCCGGCACCCTCTTCCTCTCTGCCCGTTGTCTCCCACAAATCCAGGAAGCACCGCCCCTGTTGCACCCGCGTCGGACCACGCCCCGCTGAACCTCTCCTCTATGCCTCCCTGCTCGGCCCCTCCTCCAGCAGAACACCGGCAGGTTGGTTTTTCTTTTTTTTTATTTTTTTATTTTATTTTTTTATTTTAACTTATCTAATAAGATATTAATGTTTTCTTTTTTCATTATTATTAATATGTTAATTATTATATCATTACTATAATTATTATTATGTTATTATTATGATTTTGTCAATAATAATAATAATATTATTATCATATTATTATTTTTTCTATTATTACATTATTATTATGTTATTATTATTATTATAATATTGTTATTAATATTATTATTATCATATTAATATTATTATGTTTATTATTATTGTGTTATTATTATGATTATGATATTATTAATATTATTACATTATTGTATTTTTATTATTATTGTTATAATATTATTATTATTAAGATTTCTATGATTATTATTATGCTATTATTATTATTATATTATTCATACTATTATTATTATTATTATTATTATTTTATGTTATTAATATTATTGTTGTTGTTATTATTATTATTATTATTATGTTAACATTATCATTGATCCTGTTGAACGATCTGCTATTTTAGGACCTATTTGACGGCTCGATACGGTGCGACCGTGGAGCAACGAGAGTTCTGTGTCGTGTCGTTTCACGCACTTATTTGAGGTAGGTGATTCAACACTCAATTATCATCTGGAGATCTTTTGCATGTTGGTTTAATTTTTCAGCACCCTGCTAATTAATTTCTATGTTGAAAAATTAGTTTTGATTATTTTTTTAAATGTGCATCTAATTTTCCAGTAGTATATTTTTGTGATGCAAGACAATTTTTATTGTGAAAACTTACTTTGGCTGTTTATTATTATTTGTAAACTGTGCAGTGTGTGAGTTAGAAAGTACGGACGACACAGTTTGTGTTTTGGCGTGTCAAAATATGTTTTATTATATAAAAGGGTTTCGAGTGACTTTTTAACCCTTAAAAATTTTTACGACATGTTTGGAAACTGTTCAATAATTTTTCTTAGTGGTTTTCTTAATCAACAAAGTGATTTCGTTAAGTTATGAGTCTAGTTTAATTTAAAGAGTAAGCAGTGTTGTTTATGTTTTTTTTTAAAAAAAAGTTTTGGTGTGTGTGTGGTTATCAAAGAGGATATCATTATATAGGTGACACATTTGGATCTAAGTGCTAATGTGACATGTTTTGTGATCTTTGATCTTTAGGTGATCACAAGGAGGGAAGCCGGGTAATTAGGAGGGGAGACTAGGACTAGTGAGCTAGTGTTCCGGAGATGACCCGACCCGGTTTCACTAGTAGGTTTGAGGATTGCAACACTGACTAAACATATGATATCTGAGGGTCGTGGCCTTCTAAGCCACGTGATCTGACGGTCGTGGCCTTCTATTCCACGTTATCTGAGGGTCGTGGCCGCATAATCCACGTTTCACCGAGACACGGCATTCTAGGACCCCACTAGTACTAGTACCCATAGGGCCTTTCCCATCCTTTGGTGCTACCGGTTACTTTGCGTGCACAATGATACGTGATATGTCACTTGAATTATCAGCCTAATGTGTTTATTTTGAACTGTCTTACCTTTAAATCGTTTTATGAAGACCATTTTTATTGCACTTCTTTCCTTCTTTATTTATCATTGCAAGTGGTTTGTCTTTTGATAGTTGTGCGTGGAATATTTTCTTGGTGATATCCTGCTTGGCGATTTCTCACACCCTACATACACCCTTGGGTGTAAGTAGACTTGTTTACTTCTAATATATGTAAGGGTCTAGCTTTTGGGAGCAGTGGTTCAGGTTGTTAGCAGGACTATCTACGTGGTGTTTTGGTGGTGGCTTAGAGGCGGTGTCCTCACACCGGGCAACAGTCCTTAGGTTGGTTTTTGGTCATCTTGTTTTAGTGTTATTTGTGTTTTTGAATACTTGTGAACCAAAAACCTATTTGGTTAACTACATGTTTGACTGTAACCTTTACTTTTGTTTGGTTTACATTGGTTGGATTCTTTATATTTGTTCACTCGGGTAAATCGTTCCCAAATTATATTTTGATACCTGGGCACTTGTGCAATCCCGTGGGGATCGGGAATTCCCTTCGGGCCTTGCCGCGGGCCGGGTCAAGCGTCGGTTCGGATGGTGACCAGACTTGGTTCGTGACAAAATGGTATCAGAGGCAGGTTTCTTTTTTGGTTTATGTTATTTGGGATGAGTTGGATTATATAGGAGATGGATCTGTCCGGGCTCAGAATTCATGTTGCAAGTAGGGTTCCTGGCCAGCACACCTCGTGACAGATACTGAGTCACCATGGGTTGTCAGGGTGCTTGTTCACTTATTTTCTAGGTGGGACGTGCAGGCTGCAGACTTTACGTGGACACCAGGCAAGAAAAGTAACGCTTTTACATGGAGTCGTTTTTGCATGTTTGGTTTATTGATGAATATTTATCTTGTTGAAAAAAATATTTATTCCCTTTTTATTGATGGTATTATTTCTTTATTGCTACCCTTTGGAAGAAAGATGCCTCCCCGGAGAGCTCCCATGCACCCACGAGAGGAAGCCGGAGAGAGTTCTCCCACACCGATTGATCAGAGATTGGTAGAGGTGATGGTCTGAGCTGTTCAGGCTTTGGGAAAAGGGGTGACTCCTTCCCCCACCCCTGTTCCTACTAGAGGGGATGAATTTGGCTATAGGAAGGATAGAGCTCATGAGTTTTTGAGGAGCAAACCTCCTTCTTTCCGAGGTGGATCAGAACCTCAGGAGGCAGAGGAGTGGCTTGAAAATATAGAACACATGTTCGATTTCCTTGACACGCCTGAGGAAGTCAGGGTGAAGTGTGACTCATTCCAGCTAGAGGGTTCCAGTCGCAAATGGTGGCAATCAGTGGTCCAGGATGGGAAACATGAGCATATGAGCTGGAAAGATTTCAAAGGTATCTTCAACGAGTATTATTGTCCAGAGTTCGTAGCCTATGCTAGATCTCGAGAGTTCATGGAGATTTCGCAGGGGAATCAGACAGTGATGGGGTATACGAATCGCTTTGTTGAACTGGTACGGTACGCACCTGAGATAGTTTCGAGCGAATTCTTGAAAGCTCCGAAGTTTGAGAAGGGCCTTCGACCCGAAATTCACTCCCATGTTTTCTTATACAAGATGAAGACTTATGTTGAGGTAGTCGATCGTGCTTGTATGGCCGAGATTGACCAGAAGGGAAAGTCGGGGTTTTCTGGATCAGTGTCAGGGCTTGGAAGAGGCAGTTCATCTGAGAAGAAGAGGAAGCGTGATGAGCAATGGTAGAAGAGTGATGGCAGCTCAGGTCATCCTCCTAGGCAGTGTTCATCTGAGGCTTCTGGTGTAGGGTCTGTTGTGTGCCATCAGTTCGGAAGGGTAGGGCACATCCGACCTATTTGTCCATACCCTCCCAGACCATGCCATGGATGTGGAGTTGTGGGACATCTACAGCGCTTCTGTAGGACTGCACGCCCTTACCAGAGTGGGGATAGATCTGTGGCTTCCAGAGGGGTATCAGTTTAGTCAGAGCTGACCAGAACGACATGATCTCGGTTTGGAGGGCGTGGTGGTAGGACTGGATCGTCTTTAGGGCAGAGCCAGATCAGGGAAGAGCCTCAGGCGAGCGGTCGTCCTCAGACAGGGACCAGGCAACTGCATGTTGTGGATCAGGCACCAGCGGGATCTGATGTAGGGCCTTCGATGGTTCGAGGTACTATTCTGGTTGCATCTTCCATAGCTGCAGTTTTATTTGATACAGATGCTTCAGTTTCTTTCTTATCTGCTCGTTTTGTGAATCCGATGAACCTACAAACCGAGCTGTTATCATTTGCTATGGAGTTAGTAACACCGCTGTGGAAAAAGAGGGAGCAAGGCCTTAAGTGTCGATCGTGCACATTCTCTGTGTCGGGATTCGAGATGGAATGGGATTTCTTGATCTTTGACATAGACCTATTTGATGTGATCCTCGGTATGGACTGGATGGTGCGCTTCCTAGCGCACATTGATTTCTATCAATGCCGAGTCATCTTTACAGCACCAGATGGGACTCCCCAGTTATTTCACGGAGAATGGGATCCTCGGTCGGGACGCGTGGGACCTCCACTCCCTAAGCCTGGAATTATCGCTCATCAGTTGTCGTCGCTCGTGCTGGAGGAAGATGGTGGTATTTCATAGGGTGGGTTACCTCGTGTAGTGGATGAGTTCCTAGAGGTCTTCCCAGATGATTTTTCTGGCTTACCCCCAGAGCGAGACATGGAGTTCTCGATTGAGTTGGCGCCAGGAACACAGCCTATATCTCTTCCCTCATATCGCATGGCCCCCACCGAATAGAGGGAATTAAAGATACAGCTGGACGATTTGGAATCCAAAGGATTTATTCTCCCGAGCGTCTCTCCTTGGGATGCGCCGTTTTTATTTGCGTAGAAGGCCGATGGAACCCTTCGGTTGTGCATTGATTACCGAAATTTGAACAAAGTTACCATTAAGAATAAATACACTTTGCCTCGGATTGATGATTTTTTCGACCAACTGAAGGGGGAAAAGTGGTTCTCCAAGATTGATTTGCGTTCGAGATACCACCAGCTTAGAGTGAGAGAAGCAGATATCTTGAAGACGGCTTTTCGAAGCAGGTACGGTAACTTCGAGTACTTGATCATGCCTTTCGGACTGACGAATGCTCCTGTAGTTTTTATGGCACTCATGAATAGGGTGTTCCACCAATATCTCGACTCATTTGTCATGGTATTTGTGGATGACATCCTGTTTTATTCTAGATCTGAGGAGGAGTATGAGCATCACCTGCCTGTTGTTTTGGGAACTTTGCAGGATCACCGTCTGTATGCCAAACTTTCAAAGTGCACTTTCTGGATCAGGAAAGTGAAGTTTCTAGGGCATGTCATCTCAGAACAAGGGGTTTCAGTGGATCCTGAAAAGGTCTGGGCAGTTATGTCAAGGGAGCAGCTGAGAAATGTGTTTGAGATCAGGAGTTTTCTAGGCTTGGCTTGTTATTACAGGAACTTTGTCTGGGACTTCTCGCGGCATGCCTCCCCCATGACCGCACTCACCCGGAAAGGGGTGAAGTTTGAGTGGATCCCACAGTGCCAAGCATCTTTCGAGGAATTGAAGCGGCGGTTTACCACCGCATCTGTGTTGCCTTACCAGATTCAGGAATGGGCTATGTGGTGTACTGTGATGCTTCAGGTACGGGCCTTGGATGTGTGCTCATGCAGGATGACCATGTTGTGGTTTATGGTTCTCGCCAACTTCGGCCGCATGAGAAGAACTATCCGACTCACGACTTAGAGTTGGCGGCGGTGATGCATGCATTGAAGACGTGGCGCCACTATCGTTTTGGGGAGATGTTTGTGGTCTACTCTGACCATAAGAGCCTGACCTACATTTTCTCTCAGAAGGATCTCAATTTGAGGCAGCGTCGTTGGGTCGAGTACCTGCAGGGTTTTGATTTTGACATTGTCCATACCCCTGGAAAGGGTAATGTGGTAGCTGACACTTTGAGCAGAAAAGCACTAGTGCAGGCGTTGAGTATGTCCAGCGATGAGTGGACTTTGATGGGGCTCTTCGCCCAAATGCACTTGGAGAGCAGGGAGCACAGTAGAGGTACTTTCTTGGCTAGCATCCAGTTGACTCATGCTCTTCTGGAATTGATTCAGTAGGAGAAGCCTAGTGATGAGCTGTGTCAGCGATCTATGCAGTTTCTTCATGGTGGGGAGACTCCTTCTGATTGGTCTTTGTCTTCCCAGAGGGTCTTATGCTTCAAGGGCCGTGCTGTAGTGTCGTTGTCTCTGCGGAAGTTGGTGATGCAGGATAGCCATCAATCTCAGTTGGTCGTCCATCCTGGCACCACCAAGATGTATTACGATTTTCTCCATCAGTTCTGGTGGCCAGGTATGAGACGGGACATATCCGACTTTGTATCTAGATGCTATACTTGCCAGCAGGTAAAAGCAGAGCATCAAAGACCATCTAGCCTACTCCAGCCATTACCCATTCTTACCTGGAAGTGGGACGAGGTCGCCATGGACTTCATCATTGGCTTTCCTCGTACACCTCGAGGGAGGAATGCTATCTGGGTAGTGATTGACCTCTTAACCAAGTCAGCTCACTTTATTCCAATCAAGGATATAGCGAAGGTAGAGGAGCCGGGCCGCTTGTATGTTCAGGAGGTAGTCAGACTTCATGGTGTGCCGCCGGCAGTTGTTTCTGACAGGGACCCCCGCTTTACATCTCGGTTTTGGGGAGGCCTCCAGAAGGCTTTGGGGTCACAGATCAAGATGAGCACAACATATCATCCTCAGACTGATGGCCAGACAGAGCGGGCGAATCAGATTCTGGAAGACATGCTCCGAGCCTGTGTGCTAGACTTTGGAGGATCATTGGATATCCATTTGGGACTGGTCGAGTTTTCTTATATTAACAGTTACCAGTCTTCCATCAGAATTTCACCCTTTGAGGTGCTCTATGGCCGGCCTTGTCGGTCTCCTCTGTGTTGGGTTGAGGTAGGAGAGGCCTCGCTCTTGGGACCGAGTCTTGTTCAGGAGACGTCTGAGAAGGTCAAGCTGATTAGGAAATGATTGTTGACAGCTCAGAGTCGTCACAAGTCTTATGCAGATCAGAGGCGGCGGGATCTTGAATTTTCAGTGGGGGACATAGTGTTCCTAAAAGTGGCCCCTCGCTTGGGTCACCGTCGTTTGGGGAAGCAGGGGAAGCTGAAACCGAGATATGTCGGACCTTTCGAGATTCCTGAACGGATTGGAAAGTTGGCATACAGGTTAGCTTTGCCCTCACAATTGATGTCGATTCACGACATATTTCATGTCTCCCAACTAAAGAAGTACAACCCCGACCCGTCGCAGGTGCTTAATTGGGAGGAGCTGGAGATAGTGTCCGACTTGTCTATGGTTGAGCGAACAGTGCGTATAGTGGATTCTCGGGAAAATGTGCTGCGTGGGAAGTCCATTCCTCTGGTCCGTGTTCTTTGGTAGCACAAGAGTGATGAACACGAGACTTGGGAGAAGATGTCATGGGTTGAGTAGGAGTACCCATTTCTATTCTCTGATCAAGCTTTGAGCAGACTTTTCCAGGGCAGAAAGTTTTCATGGTGGGGAGAATTGTCATGCCCGGACTTTATTGAGGGACAAGTTTAATTTTAAATTTTTATTTTGTAAATTAATTACCGGTTTATTTAAATTAATTGGTTGTATCATGGGCTGAACCCAGTGTGGTTTTCCCATTTTTGTAACGGTGTGCGCGCGTGGGCCTTGTGCCGCTCGGCGCACGAGCAGGGGATGGGCAAAGCCACACAGCTTTTCCATTTCAACGCACGGTGCCCGTTGCGCGGACGATTCAAACAACAGATGTTTACATCAGTTTTATTATTATTATTTATATTATTATTATTATTACTATTATTATTTTTATAATTATAATTATTATATTTATTATTTGTATTGTTATAATATTATTATTTTTACTATTACTATTATTATTATTATTATTATTATCATTATTATTATTATCATGATGTTGTTGTTATTATTATTATTATTAATGATATTATAATGTTTATTGATTATTATGTTACTAGTTTTGTTATTACTACTAATATTATATTATATTATTATTATGATATTAGTATCATTATTTTATTTTAACTATTATTATTTTGTTTAACTTTTCCCCCCCTAAAACCCTAGCCGCCACCCCCCCTCATTTTATTTTTCTTTTTTTTTCTCTTTTCATTATTTCTTCCCTTCTTCCCCATGCATTCCCCCTTTCTTCCCCCCTCTTATATCCTTTTTTCTCCTCCCCCACCCGCTGCACCTTCCTTCCGCTGTCTTCTTTTCTTCTTTCTTTTCCCCCGCGCTCTCCCCCTCCCTCTGCTCGACCACACCGTCGGCCTTCCCTCTTCCTGGTTTCCCCTCCCTCATCCTTCCGCACCTGTTCCACTCCTGCACCTCTCCTCCGCCCCTCCCTGCTTGGCCCGTCCTCCTCGCTCGGTCGCGCCCAGACCTGCCTCGTGCCACCCCTCTCCACCCCAGCCGGCTCGCACCCCCCCTCTCCACTCTTCTTCTCCTCTTCCCTAGCTGATTCCCTCTTCCTCTCTTCCCATTGTCTCCCACAAATCCAGGAAGCACCGCCCCTGTTGTACCTGCGTCGGATCGCGCCCCGCTGAACCTCTCCTCCGTGCCTCCCTGCTCGGCCCCTCCTCCAGCAGACCGCCGACAGGTTGGTTTTTCTTTTTATTTTATTTTATTTATTTTATTATTTTAACTTATCTAATAAGATATTAATGTTTTATTTTGTCATTATTAATAATATGTTAATTATTATATCATTACTATAATTATTATTATGTTATTATTATGATTATGTCAATAATAATAATAATAATATTATAATATTATTATTGTTGCTATTATTACATTATTATTATGTTATTATTATTATTATATTATTATTAATATTATTATTATCATATTAATATTATTATGTTTATTATTATTATTTTATTATTATGATTATGATATTATTATTATTAATACAATATTGTATTGTTATTATTATTGTTATAATATTATTATTATTAAGATTTCTATGATTATTATTATGCTATTATTATTATTATTATTATATGATTGATACAATTCTTATTATTATTATTATTTTATGTTATTATTATTGTTTTTATTATTATTATTATTATTATGTTAACATTATCATTGAACCTGTTGAACGATCTGCTATTTTAGGACCTATTTGATGGCTCGATACGGTGCGACTGTGGCGCAACGAGAGTTCTGTGCCGTGTCGTTTCACGCACTTATTTGAGGTAGGTGATTCCACACTCAATTATCATCTGGCAATCTTTTGAGTGTTGGTTTAATTTTTCAGCACCCTGCTAATTAGTTTCCTTGTTGAAAAATTAGTTTTGATTATTTTATTAAATGTGTATCTAATTTTCCAGTAGTATATTTATGTGATGAAAGTCCATTTTTATTGTGAAAACATACTTTGGCTGTTTATTATTATTTGTAAACTGTGCAGTGTGTGAGTTAGAAAGTACGGACGACGCAGTTTGTGTTTTGGGGCGTCAGAATATTTTTTATTATATAAAGGGGTTTTGAGTGACTTTTTATCCTTTACAATTTTTTGCGACATGTTTGAAAACTGTTCAATAATTTTTCATAGTGGTTTTCTTAATCAACAAAGTGATTTTGTTAAGTTATGAATCTAGTTTAATTTAAAGCGTAAGCAGTGTGGTTTAAGATTTTTTTTAAAAAAAGTTTTTGTGTGTGTGTGTGGTTTTCAAAGAGGATATCAGTGTGCATGTGACACATTTGACTATAAGTGGTAATGTGACATGTTATGTGAACTTTGATCTTTAGGTGAGCACAAGGAGGGAAGCCAGGGTATTAGGAGGGGAGACTAGGACTAGTGAGCTAGTGTTCCAGAGATGACCCAACCCGTTTTCACTGGAAGGTTTGACGATTGCAACACTAACTAAACATATTATATCTGAGGGTCGTGGCCTTCTATGCCACGTGTTCTGAGGGTCGTGGCCTTCTAAGCCACGTTATCTGATGGTCGTGGCCACCTAATCCACGTTTCACCAAGACACGACGTTCTAGGACCCCACTAGTACTAGTACCCATAAGACCTTTCCCATCCTTTGGTGCCACGAGTTACTTTGTGTGCACAATGATACATGATATGTCACTTGAATTATCACCCTAATGTGTTTATTTTGAAATATCTTACCATTAAATCTTTTTATGAAAACCATTTTTATTGCACTTCTTTCCTTCTATATTTAGCATTGCAAATGGTTTGTCTTTTGAGAGTTGTGCGTGGAATCTTTTCTTGGTGATATCCTGCTGGGAGATTGCTCACACCCTACTTACACCCTTGGGTGTAAGTAGACTTGTTTACTTCTGATATAGGTAAGTGTCCAGCTTTTGGGAGTAGTGGTTCAGGTTGTTAGTATTACTATCTACATGGAGTTTTGGTGGTGGCTTAGAGGCGGTGTCCTCACACTAGGTGACAGTCCTTAGGTTGGTTTTTGGTCAACTTGTTTTAGTGTTATTTGGGTTTTTGAATACTTGTGAACCAAAAACCTGTTTGGTTAACTACACGTTTGACTTTAAAATTTACTTTTGTTTGGTTTACTTTGGTTGGCTGCTTTATATTTGTTCAATCAGGTAAATCGTTCCCAAAGTATATTTTGATACCCGGGCACTTGTGCCAGCCCGTGGGGATCGGGAACGCCCTTCGGGCCTTGCCGCGGGATGGGTCAGGCGTCGGTTCGGATGGCGACCCGACTTGGTTCGTGACATTGATCATGGTTCTTTCAATTTATTTAGCCGGGTATACATGATTTAACAATTTCCTTTTTATAGAAAGAGTTCACAACCAAAAACAAGCCATTTAAAATATCACCAAGGGTTCATTAGTGCACAGATAAAGACCACCAACGACCATGATTTTCAGTAGGCATATTCTCGTAGAATTCAGAATTATATCATAATACAAAACAAAATCAACAATCACAACCCCGCCTTCTTTACATATAGAATATATTCATTATATTTATTTAGGTCTGGTTTATCCAATTCTATAGAATCAGAAGCACGCCCACCCCGCAGGATACACAAAAAAGGAGAGACGAAGGAGAAATTCCATACTTGTTAATCAACGATCGACGATAAGGCCGGGCATGAAACTTCACGGATAGTGATGTGTCTTGTATGAATGAAAAACGCCTCATCTAAATGAAGGGTACTCCAAGCAGAGGGTGGTCAAGAAAAGAAGAAACCCATGGCGAACCCTTTAGTTATAAGGGTCGCGGACGGTTGAGATAAGAACGCGAAACCACGTAAGGAGCGGGGGTCGTGGGTTGACCATGCGGCCCCACACGTTATTAAATGGGATGGGTTGTTTAAAATGATTCACACACTAGGTTAATTCATTAATTATTTAATTAGAACATTTAAGGGCATTAGCGGGCTTTTAAAACGAGTTAAAAGGGGTCCCAATAGGGTTTAAAACCTAATTCGCGCAAAAAGGAGAACTACTAGAAAGACTTGTGGGGGTAGGCCAGAGGCACCGGTAGCTGAGAGAAACCGGTAGATGACAGCGACTGGTAGTCGGGAGCTACCGGTGGCTGACAGCAACCCGGAGCTGAGATACCGGTCACCTGGAGCCACTGGGAGACTGAGCTACCGGTAGGCTGCAGCTACCGGTAGACCAAGCTACCGATAGGCTGCAGCTACCGGTAGACCGAGCTGCCGGTAGACAGAGCTACTAGTAGCTGCAGATACCGGTAGACCGAGCTACTTTTAGGCTTTCTACCGGTAGGCTAAGGCTACCGGTAGGCCTACTACCGGTTGGATAAGGCTACCGGTAGGCCTACCATTGGCCAAACTTCACCGAGATTCCCAGACCAGAAAACCCAACATGAGATTTTCACAAAGTAATGGACCCCAAAAACCTAGGACAAACCCCTATCTCTCGAAATTCATTTATTTGGTAGCAAAAAATAATGATATGTATTCCCCATTATGTCCATAAGATCCCACTTTTCTTCCCTAAGATAGTGGTTTCACCAAAAAAACATTGACTGCATCAGTGTTACTATTTCAAAGAACATTTTCAGTTCTTTTCCATGTCTCTATTAGTTATTTCTCATAAGAAGTAAAATGATCCAGTGGTATGACCTCAATGTTCATAACATATGATGGATTATGTACTTACTTCAACATGAGTGACACATGGATCACATGATAAATTATTTTATCGCCACAAGCAATTATTTTAATGGGATTGATATGCATAAGTCTTAGTTTTTCAACATTTTTTAGTAGATAATTTTTTCGAAACACCTTATCACTGAATTCTAATTATTGATATCAATAATTATTTTAATCATAATTTTTCTTTCCACTCTGAGCTACCTAGATGTATTGATAAATAGATATAAGATTCTCTTCTTTTTATCCCTCTATATATGATCTGTATAGATTTATTTCCCCATATCTATTCCATGGATGAATTTATTAGTATACATACTAAATTTTGAGTGAAATATTTTTTATAGTAACACTCAACTAGATGAAGGTTTTAATCTAGGAACCCAATGAAATCCAATGACCAAAATTTCAACATATCCTTAATGGTGTGAATTTTTCTCTAGGACTAACCATCTGCCTGAGGATGATATTCAGACTTGAAACTAAAATCTATATCCAGATGTGACTGAAGGCATCACTATAACCTTATATAATAACTTGGATCCCTATCAATCAAAAAGTATAATTTTTACATCATGAAACATTACCTCTTCCTTATTTTATACTATAGTGAGTGGATCTAAACACAAATCCTCTATTATAGTAATAAAGTGTTTTAAATTATTAATGTGACAAACAGTAACCCATAATTATCTCAACCTCAGAGATTATATACACCAAAGTGGTTATCAATTACTTTTAACATAATTCCATAATGTCTAAAGGAATTATTCCATCAATGAATTTTTATCTATATAAAAAACTAAATGGTTTCATTTCCATAAATGTTTCTTAGTATATAATAAATCATGATAACCCCTTATCAAATAAAAACTATAAAGGGATATTGATTAGTATAAACATATGATAAACCATAAAATCTTAATCCCATAACGGTATCTATAACTTTAAAGTTAATGGTCCCAAGAGACATATACTCTTCTAGAGGAAAACTAACCTTTTATTCCTTAAATAAGCTATTGTACTATACAAAAACATTTCTATTGGAGGATTGAATTCAATATTGATTCATATAATATCAATTGTTATTTCGTTATTCATAACTCCATGTAGAGGTATATAATCAAAATAAATTTAACTTAATTATGACTAATACAATTTTTTTAGCTATCAATAATAAATGTTTAAACGTCAAATTCCAAACTAAGGAAGGGTTAATGTGTCGTAATTACAATGGATGATTTCATAATTAGTGATCACATAATCATTCTATTATTCCATTTTATTCAGTGGTTGTTGGTGTTTATATTCATTATTAACCCTTATATTTGAGCACATGTTATATTAATTCTCGAAAACCTTTTAATGGAATCACTGAAATGTTCAAGGATAATAATGTGAATCTTTCTCTCTATTAACAGGATTAACTAACATCAAACCATCACTGCGGTTTTCATTAACTCAATGAAAAACCATCCCACATATAAAATAGCTAGTAGTCCCCTTATGATAATTTTCTTCATGATTCCTCTCATACATAAATCGTAAAATAATTCCCACATTCTTCTCACCATGATTATTAGATTTTATTTTTTATTGTATATTTCTCCTCTTATTAAAACATTGACATTGATATATTAATCCAAACTCTATTTCTAACTAGAAATACCATCAAAAAAAATATCTTCATATCTTCTGAAGTATCTTATTGATAAATTCCATTGGAGAATTTGATAAAAGCCACTAAAATTGATCAACCTTATTTTTGGTTAGATGATAATACCAGAAACATACCCCACAAGACTTTTACAATTTTCCAGGTAGGTACCAATAGATTTGTTATCCATTTTGTTTTCCTCATATAATTATTTCGGATTATTCCGATGAAAAATATATAGAATGTAATTATTGAATTTTTTTTTATTGAACTCATCCTAATCCATAGAGTCAATTTAATCATATATAATTATTTTTTTATAAGATTAAAATATTTATATTCTTCATCATTAAAATGTAGACAAACAAAATGACTTTTTATTTCTTTGAACACATTGGGGGGGTGGGAAATAGATTTTCAATGGTGCTGATCCATTTCTCATAAACTGGAAGACTAGAAGACCCATTGAACAACGATTTGTTTTTCCACATTAAGGACTCTATAGAATGGTGTCCCCTCCATTAATCGTTTGGAATTCCACCATGATTCATACCCTGATAATTTTTTGTCATCAAATACACATGATTTTTTTATTCCATATACCATTATTTTTGGATGCCCATGAGGGAAATAATTTCCTTGATAGTATCATTCGTTAATAAAAAGATTATTGTAGCTTCAAATAATTCAAAAAACCAAAATTAATTGTAAATGAAACAATATTCAAGATGGGAAACCCCAAATGATAATGAATAAATAATAGTATGTCTATATCATGACACTATCATTAATCTAGAACACATTAGGTTTTTTCTAGTTCAATTGTAGTCATCATAAATTTAGATATATTATGGTAGTTTGTAATGAATTTGTGAATTTTTCAAGTGTATCCCTCTTGATTGACAAACTATGTATGCATGAAGGACCATTTTCAATCCCTAGGGTATGATCGATTCTAAATTTATTTTACCTTTTTTGAGTTATTACCCTTATTTATCTTTGTGATATAGCCACATCCAATTGGAATATGTAGAAAGGGATTTAATTTATTGGAATCCACTTACTCCATCCAATAAGAAAATTTTAGGAATATATCTTATAAATTATCTTATCCAAGAATTTGGCATTGTATATTTTGTTAGGGATCTCAAAAGGTATATTTCATCCAAGATTCAAAATTATTACTAAACATATCCTCTGATACCAAATATAGCGATACAGGATTACCATACATATATATAAAATAATTTTTATTTTATTCATTAAATTACAAAAAAATCCCCCAGGGTTATAATAGTTTAGTTCCTTTGGAATCATAGAAACATAAAAAATTGGTCCATCGGTAAACTTTATAATCTTGCATTATGTTCTTCATAACCATCACCCTTATTAGACAAGTCATATATAATACATTTCATCATATACTAGAGATACGAAACATATGAAAGGGTTATCTTATATGCTCAATAAGAGTATAAAATGGAAAATTATAATTATAACATGAACTTATGGGTGTGATAACAGTAGAATATCATTTTTAAATTACAATATATATATTAATGATCATAATATTATGTTCAAGAATAATGATTGGATTATCATAACACAAGGATCTAAAGGAAATAAAATAACATGATCCTTGAAATAATAACATAGTAATAAGTCATATTTTTGTGGCATGCACCTAATAATATAAAATTTCATGCCAATACTACCCACCACGTCATCCATAACAAGATAGGATTGGACCAACCTCCCATATACCTCCATCTGACATGGGCTAACCACCCACATACCCTTCTTCTTATTCTGGGAATATCCTATTTTGTACCCTTTAATATTATATGACATTTACTATTAAATAATGCATTATAAGGAGATATGGATACCACACATTACATAATGAAAATAATAAAAATGAGTGTTATAATAACATAAAACATTAATCATATCATTACCCGTGAAATTAAATGGGTAACATGAAAAATTCATCATATCATAACTTGTGGGAAAGAGACAGGATGAAATTCATTATTTCATCGTAGCATAACATCAAAAATAAAAATTGTATTTTATAATAATTCTACCATTTTTTAATCCATTTAAGGGTTATGGGTGTCTATAACATATTTTAAATATAAACCATTCATATAAATAATGAGAATTGTATCGTCGATTCAAATCCCAAGAAATGCATATGTAACATCATCAAATGTAATTTTTGATGGAAAAATATTTTGAAATATAATTTAAAACATTATTAAAGGAAATAAATTTAAATTGAAAAAATTATTTAAATCATATTATCTTATTTAAAATCCATTTTTTTTAAAATAAATTAGAATTATTTTAAAGTAATATTTAAAAATTCAATTAGTACATTTTTTCAAGAAAATACACATTAATCTATGATTTTATTAAAACATAAAACAATTTGAAAATAAAGGTATTGGAAAAATCCCATTAAAAACATATTACTGATTTTCAAAGAAAATAATTCTCAAGAAAATGTAATGTATTTTTCATGTCATACGCATTAAAATAGTAACACTATAATATTTTTGGTAAATTCCAAATGTGGGTTTTTTAGATAATGAAATGATGATTCCTTTAAAAAAATTAAAATAAAAAATGTGTAAAAGTGTATTTTAAATTAAATAGGAAAATCAAAAATCATTTTTTTAATAAAAAAATTTCTTTAATGCAAATTGAGTTCTGAAAAAAAGAGAACTATTGTCTGATTTTTTAAAAAAAACTCAATTAGTTAAAGAAAAAAAATGTAGGAAAAAGATAATATTACAATAAATTGTTATGAATAAATAGATGAAAATAAAATTCATAATATTATTTAGAGATGTATCATATTATTTAATAAAAAGACATGTAATGATAAAAAATCCAAGTAAACGATGGGATTGTAACATAAAATAATCATGACATTGGTATCATTAAATCATAACCCCCATTAAGATATAAAAACATGGATCTCAAAATATCATTAGGATATATAAATTCACTATATAAAATTTCTACAAAACTGCAGATACACCGTAGAAAATAATATAGGTGCATAATATAACATAAGTCTCTAACAAATGAAAATCGACAAAAAAGCCATATCGATTTGATAACATTTGAAATGTAAACCCCATGAATGTTAAATCAACATATGTATATTTAAATAACTTTAAATTTAACTATAATTATTATAAAATAAATTAATGGAAATTATATGAACCACATACATGAAACATGTGATGAATATGGAATTTGACTCATAGAAGGTAAAAGTTAGATTGAAATCCCTTTCCTTTAGTCCTGAAATACATTGTACCTATTAATGCCCCATTTATAAAAAAATTAAGTTTATTATACCTCTATTATTGAAGAATAAATATATATATTATACCATATATGATTTATGTATTACTTTTTATTAACTTTTTATTAGGAACTCCATTAAAAGTCACATTTCTAGAAATAACTACTTTGGTTTTATGTACATTTTGATATTTTATTTTTGGTCATAATACATTGATCATGGTTTAATAATATTTAAAAAAATTTCAAATTATTTACATATAATATATATTCTACATGTATTTTGTTATTTCATTCAAATAAAATTTGTAATAGAAAATTAAATACACCGTTTAGTGAGATGATATGCCATATGTAGGCATGAACATTGATTCTATTTTATATTTCACTTGAAATAAAGAAATTAAAAAATTTATTATCAATAAATAATAATTTTTACATCATATATATATATATATTTATATCACATATTTTCATTAAACACATCCTTATTACATTATCTGTAATACATGAACAAATTTGATTTCTTTAAAATCTAGTAGTTTGTCGTTCATATAAGCAAAATTATCAAATTTCCAAAAATATTAAATAATAAGTGTATCTATTATATAATTACACTAGAATAATAATAATTTCCTAAATATAACTTATAAACTACAAATTCATCATTATAACTTTTATTGAGTTGTGGTAATGTAAAAACAAATGACATCAGTTCGTAGGGCGGTAGATCTCCAGACACATGAACAATGATTTCATAAACCATTTGATGGAATTGGGGACAAATTTAGGCAAATAACATGAAATAAAATCATATAATTAAATGGAATATACTTACGGTATTTATTATCATGTAAAAATAACAATTAAATGATTATATGTACGATATAATTCAAAAACACACATTGATGAATGTTACATCTTCGTCGGGTGACAACCTTTGGTTTTCACTGTAATCTGTCATAGATTGTATTTATGTGAATCATATGGATTATATGATGAGATTAGAGAAGTTGTGAAATTATATGGGTGAGTATTTACTAAACTAAAAGGGTTTTAGTGTTTGAATAAGAGATGATAGGTGGTGGCCTTTTTAAATTTTGGTGAGTGGCACACATGTAAATGTTTGAAAAGAAAATTTGTACCCACGTTTTTAAAATGAAAATTAAAAAAATAGTATAAATTAGATCTTATTACATTATAAGGTGGAAATATTTTCATAAAATATATTTTATACATGTTTAATTGTCATTATATCCGAAATCATTTTAGTTTAACTCATCGGTAATCCCATTTATACCATGTTCATGATAAATAGTTTTTTTTCTATTTTACTATTAATTTTGGTCAAAATTTATGTTTTACTTATTATATAATATAAATTATAATGATTAGAAAATAAATATATATTTTTTAAAAAGTCATTCTATGAACTGTTAAAATATAATCCCACAGAGGTGATGAGTGTTGGGGTTTTTAAAGAAAAATTATTGAAAAGCATACAATGTTTTTAAAACATAATTCAAAATTACAATGATTTAGAGAAAATAAATTAGATTAAAGGATGTATAATTGAAATTTTTTTACTATAAAACTAATTTAATATAATTTTTTTATTGAAATAAAATAACTGAAAAGACAATTTTTAATTGAAATTAAATATTTTTCACTATTCATCAAAAAATGAATCTTTTTAGATAATTCACTAAAATTCACCCTAAGATAATTCTGATATGATGAATTAAATAATGAAAATAACTTTTTGAAAATAATTTTCAAATATTTATATTTCATAATTTTTTTAATGATCAAAAAATAAATAAAAATATTTCTCTTAAAATACTATTTTCCAAAAATATGTACTTTACCAAAAAATAAGTACTTTTTATCAATAATTTTTTCTAAAAATAAAAAAATTATATATAAAATTTAAAAATTATTTATGGCTATTTATATTATTATCTGTACCAACTAGGTTAAAATATTCCTATTTAAATAATTATAATATATCATGGATTTTTTGAAGCACAATTTCATGTGTAATGTATTCCAACCTAGTATTGTCTGTAGTTCAAGATAAAAATCGTTTTTCATTTTATTCATGTCGAATGTAGTGTTCAATAAAATGAAATCTAATCTTGATATTTCTTGTAAGGAAAGGTAAACAAGGTGTTATATATAGTGGATTCTAAACTTAGTGTTGTGTATAATGAGAAATATAAAAATGATTAAATTTATATGGAAAAAGAATATTTCACAAAATATCAGGTTATTGCAATAACCATAATATCATGTCCTTATTCCAATACAACCTCTTTAAATGTGTTATTCCTTATCCAAATCCCAAATACAGTTTTTTCATGAGTCATACTAATACATCGAGGGACTATAATAGTTTTAACCCATCACATACTATGTCCAATTCATTCCACATATGAATGTTGAGAAACACAATAAATTTAAATATATGAATTTAAAAATTGTATACATAATGTAAATAACCTCCAAAATCTGTAAACATAATCACAAACCATACAGAGATGTATAGAGAATAGTGTCAAAATAATACATGTTCTATCAAACTGATCATAAAATAGAAAACCCAAAAAGGATGACAATATCATTATTAGATAACCCCAATTTAGAATAAGTAAAATAAGGATTTTTTCCATTGATGAAAAGAAATTCTATAAAATCACAATAAAAAATATCTCAATGAAAATTCCATTTTCACATGAAAAACAAAAACCAAAAACCAAAACAAATATAGGATATGAAGAAAAAAATACATAATGGTAATAATTTATGAAATAAAAGTAATATTCAACTCAATTAGTTTTCATGATAGTGGGTAAATTTTTACGAACTGTATAAGCTAGAAAACCATTCTGTTCAAATGATTGTTACAATTTTAAAAGGTTCTTCATTCAAAAATTTCAAAAAATCGTTTACTTTTTTTTAAAAAAATTTACACATGGGTAAAATTTTATTAAAACCCATTTGGAGAATGTAAAAAAATAAATGATTTTTTTTAAAATTAATTTTAAAATTTATGGAAAATTATATTCGACTTAGGAGATAAAATAAGTCTTATATTCTTAATAAGATTTTTAATATAATTATATATTGTAATAAGTGTAACAATTTTCCATTACAAGAAATTTTTATGAATATATAAGCATGAATAAATTTTAGGGTTTTATGAAAGAAAAATTAAATAAGTCCCCAATATGAGACATAAACATAATCCATCTTGAATAATGATGAGATTGTGAAATAGTTAGATAACACTTTGGTAACTACTGAATAATAATAATCATTAATAAAATAATTTGAAACATAAAATTACATGAAAATAAGAAGACATACAATATTACATACCAAAGGGTAATTATATAAACCACAAAAGAGAAATAATTAGTTGATGTGTCATATGTCACAGAGAAGTAATAGTGAGATGAGTAAACCTTAACAATTTTGAAATCCATTGAATTTTAATGTTCATTAAACAATTATATAAAAATAAACATTTAATATTATTAAATGAGTATTTTCCTAAATTACCTGAAAATTGAATTATATACTACCCACAATGGGAGGAGTAGTGAATTTGGCATAACACTCTAACAAATAAAGAGAGAGTATAAATTTTTTACATAGGATCAATTTCTATTATACATTTCCATACCTCCTATATAATAAATATTAATTTATTGTACATATATTAAATAAATATAATCATATATTTCCTACCATGTGTGATTCACCTATAGTCTATTATGAAACATTTATAAACAATTCTTTGTTAAAGTCACTATTTTAGGAGATAAATTATTTGTATTCATGTATTTTATGGAATGGTAATTTCCAAAAATTTAAATTGATCATCAAAAATCATATATAAAATTTAATATATGATATAAATTTCATATATATTCATTATATATATATTTTTATATTACAATATAAAATTTATGTAATGAAATATTTGTTACAAAAATAAAGGATATGGAAGGCCATATATACACATGAATGATGTTCCTGTTACCCTAAAATATTAAATAAAATAACGTTCAATAATATTTCACCAAAATATAACCATAATTATATCAAATATATAATTTATATTTACTTAATATATCCTTATTACCATTCATGACAAAATAAAATGAAATGCATTTCAGTACATTGTCTTGATGCGGTAGTCCACATGTATAGATGAGTGTCCTTATTATTTTCCATTGAATTGGATTTTTAGAAGATGTATGTGAGATATAAATTATAGAAGTATATTAATATCTTAAATATAATGTATATATTATAAATCGGTATTTATATGCATCTCGGAGAGTTGTTGATGGAGAATGAATTACATAGATGTCTGATTTGGTAGTCTACAGTACAAATAATAAAAAGTTTGTGTTACCATTTGATGGCAAAAAATGATGGATATAGGTTATTATATTGATATATTAACATATAAATAAATATAATATACTATGGTAACTATTTTACTATATTTTAAAAATATTTATGGAGTATGAAGAAGTAAAATGAAAATTTATGGTTTTGAACATTATCTCTTCTTCGAAAAACCTATGTTGTTTTATACCTAAAGTATTCTTATATATTTTTATGATAAAAAAGTATAGTATGATTATGGGAATACGGTTAGGGATGATATATGGAACTCATTAATAACTCCCTCACACATCATCTCTAGTAAAAACAACATCCTGCAGAAAATCATGTGATTGTAATAATCCTATGACCGTCCTTTTAGAGAATTTCCCTAGTCAACGTGATCACGCATCACATCAATCTATGAGATCCCACATTGAGACTCTTCCACCTTACACATTAGAGATGACCACACTATCATCTAAATTATACAAACTCTACCAGTGTTCACCCTTATATCCATGTGCAAGGCATCCAACTCCTCCATCGCACTCCATGAATCCCCCGACATCCGAACAGCTTCCCTCTACGAAATCATGCTTATAGAATCAGCCACATCATTCCCCTTTCTCGAGGTGTAATATATCGTAATGTCGTAGTTTTTAAGAAACTCTATCCACCTCTCCTTCCGCAAGATCATGTCTCGTTGGGAGAAGACATAACTCCGGATCATTTGATCTATGAAGATCGTAAAGTGTTCCCTGATGAGGTAACACTACCTTAAATTCATTGAAAAAACTACCACTAAAAGCTCCAATATGTGGTGGAATAGTTACATTCGTGATGACATACCTACCGACAACCATAAGAGATCATTCACAGCTGTTTCATCAGTACACACACTAATCCAAGAGTGGAAGCATCGCAGAACCAGTCGAACTTCACTCCTTCATCAAGAAACCTCATCACTAGAGAACAGACTAGATTCCCATTTAGATAAATGAATGATGCATGGAACCGCTCACTCCATATAAAATCTTGGTATTTATTGGGCATAATTTTCAATGTATACGCAACTTGATAGAATCCTAGTATGAACCTATGGTAGTAACCTATCTAACATATAAAAATATGAACCTATGTCACGTTCATTGGAGATACCCCTAAAACAACTTCTTTGATCATTGATGGATCCCTAGATACTCCCTGATGGGACGCCCTATGTCAATGGAAATTCACCTATCATGGTCATAACATGCACCTGGAAAACATCCCATAGAGTTGGTGGTGTTAGAGGACCTCCATAACATTCCTGAGGTTCTCTGTTTTGTCTTTTGTTACTGAGTATATTAGGATGTCTTCAATGAACATGACCACGAACTGGTAAAGATAATCAAAGAAAAATAGAGTTCATAAGACACATTCACATTTTTGGTGAGTTCATAACCCCCATCATCATGACCAAAAACACAATGTGATCGTAACTGCACCTGAAAGCAATCTTTGAGATGTTACCCTGCTTCACCCACAACTGGTGACATCCAGACCGCAATTCAATCTTAGAGAACCAATTTTCTCCCTTTAACTGGTAAAAAAGGACATATATCCTTGAAAGGGGGTAATTATTCTTGACCGTCACATGATTCAGTCTCTGTTATTCTATGCACATCCAGTGTCCATTATCTACATTCTTTGCGGACAATACTGGAGAACCCAACAATGAAAAACTAGGTTGAATAAAACCCTCCTTCATCAGGTCATCAACATGAATATGCAACTCTCATAATCTAGAAGGTTCTATCTGATATGGTGACATCACAATAAAATGGGAACCATGTTGTAATTTGACCCTGAAATCAACATCACGTCCATGGGGTAAACTCACAACCTCTTCGTGGAAGACGTCAAGGAACACACTAAAAATCCCCAAATCATCCACCATCTCCGAGTCTGCTGATTCCACTGTCAACATGACTAAAACGAATTAAGGGGCTCCATCCACTGGTTTCCCCAATGGAAACTACACATGCCATCAAAAGATACATGTTGGACTCCCATTTCAGAGAACACGACCCTTCTATGGAAGTAGTCGATTATAGAGTGCATGGAAAAAAGCCAGTCAATTCCTTGGATGAAAACTTATGCTTTCATTTGTTGTAGAAGAAGATCCCCACTAAACTAACGGGGCACCATTATCAGTCTACATCCTCAGCAAACATCAAACAGGATGGTTTGACCACGAACATGTGTACTCACCATGAGGGGAATGTAAATCCCCTCTATGTTTAAACCCAACTTATAGGATTGACTGGGTAATAAAAATGAGTGCGAAGATCCTAAATCAATCAAGGAACTCTCAAAAGTAAAAAATAGAATGATCATACCTCAAAAAAACATCTAGGCTCACTAAAACTTCTTCCTTGATGGTGTGTAACATCCCATTCACAACTCCTCTGCCCCTCGGTAGTCATCTTCTTCCTTGACCACACGTTAGTCGAGGTCCCTAAAGTGAAAACTTAGGTCGGCCACATCCAATAACATCTACACTCGAAGGGATATGGGCCCGCTGTTGCTGCTGCTGAAATGGATTGTTCAGAAACTAGTGCTTCGAAAGTGGGCATTGAAAATTTACACCCCAATGTACAGATCTCTGACATTGCACTGACTATGACTGTTCCCATAACTTCTACAGGAGAATCACCTCGGTCTCGGACCCATGGTGAAAGGGATAAGACTAGGAGATCAGATCAAGAACTATTGAGGTATAATCCCTACTGGTATAAACTTGGAAACCCCAATCAATTGAGATCTACTGCTGATGTCCTTCCCCTTTCACGAACATCAATTGTTTCCCTCTCGATGAACACCTCCCAATGTCTACGTCCTCTCCATTAATTAAGCCTTCTTCTAATCATCCTATTGCATGGGTAGGGTAAATGGAGTAAAAACATACTGAAGAGAATGTTATATTGTCTCCCCTAGAATCTTTCCTATGAATCCTCATCCATAAATTTATTTGGATAAAGAAGAATGAGATCCTTAAACTCGATCCCCAAATCCCTTACCGATACACTCTTTTGCTGAAGGGAGTGAAGCTCCTGCCCCCTCTTAGCCTAAATTGTGGAAGAAAAGAATTTCACCCGAAACTCATTCTCAAAGTTATTCTATTATACACCGGACTCATTCTTCTCCCTGAGATAAATCTTCCACCACTGACATGCCCGCCTCGAATAGGGATCACTACCAGAGGAACCCATTTCTCTATCGAAGCCTAGATCATGCTGAATGCTATCAATGGCCCCTGTAGCCAACTCTCTGTCTCCATGTCTGAGATGCATCCATCATGCCTTCCCAAATTATTTATTCGGAAGGCAATAATATTCTTCATCCTCTGGTCATCAACCTCCACTCAACTAGTTCTTCACTGATCAACCAGATGAACCCATTGGGCCACGACTCCTCGTACCACTCTTGTACAACGTCCGGGTGCAATAACTATAAGGAAAACAAGGAATGGATAAGCCTGAGTAGTAAGAAATTTACGTTGGTTGTTATTAATTAATTATTTATATTTCTTACAAGAAATAACAATTAAAACAAGAACACATGTAATTATTATGAATTTATCTTTTCTAGTGTCTCTACCAGACAATAAATATAGCTTCACATGGTCTTTTGGTAGGCTCAAAGTTCTTGATTTGGATGAAAGTGGGGATAAAATAACATTTCATATGTGGTATTCCAAGGCCTATGTCAGGAACCAAGGTCAACTAACATGGTTTCCCTACCTTCCCATGAAATCCTCACAAGTTGTAACATCGAACTCTATCATATCCCTCATCCTCTGGCACTGATACAACTTTTTCAGGACCATCCATTAGTAAGATGAGGGAAGGGACATTAGAGTTCCACACCCTTACCTACCTAAAAAGAAAATGAGATAATGACCCCCTGAGTTCCACCTTATGTAGGCCATAGGGAGGTGACAAGAACCAATGAAATTAAATCTCACCTAGTATGGAAGGGAATACCCTTTTTTGAAGATTGATAGGAATATATGGTGGTAAATCCAAACAACTCTGGACACTATAGAAATAAAGAAAAACCATAACCCATTTGCAAATGCATGTTCAAAAGTAAAAACAATACAATGTACAAGAAATATCTAAAGTAGTGTGCCAAAAGAAAATGAAAAGATGAAAATATGACTTTCCAGATGCTCGAGCTACTACGGTCTGACATGGACCACATTGTTATCCAGGAAACCTAAAAGAAGATTTATATAGGTAGGGTGAGTATTTAAGTAAATACAGTAGGGAAACATAATTCACTCATGCACATGTGGGGGAACATACAGAATTCCATGTGAAGACATAAAAAACCAATGTATATATCAAGGATACTAATAACCTAACCTCACCAAGTCACACTCCCCAAATAACACAAGTAAGGTAAAGTAATGTTAATAACACATCGATATTTAGGTACCCTGCACCATTTCCCACTAGTTATTTTAACCATCTGATGAATCACTACTCCCACAGAAATCCTACTATAGTCCCAATACCACCCCTAATAACTACTATATGGTCCATATCAAACACGCGTTTATCCCATCTACAAACACATGGGACACCACAAACACAGATCCCACTAGCAGACACTTGGGACACAATAAACACACTTCCTAACTGTATTTATATGTTCCTCATCCCAATGAAACCTAGGAAACTGACCGTCGTGAACACACCTGGGATAACCCACCATAACAAACCCTTCCCGAAGGGTCATGCCCAGTAATAAACCTCATTCCATTACAGCTTACCCAAATAACTCATGGTGTTTGGGAGATGGAGAATAAACTAGGTAATAACCAACCAATGATAATAATGTTAGAAAAACCACCCTCCCTTAAAAAATAGGGGTGTTTGGCCCGATGTGATCAACATAGGTTGAGTGAATATTAGAAAATCAAGTACTAAAATATATACATATAGGTAATCAAGATCTCATACACACCTAAGGGTCTTGAAACCAAAAATTGTCCAACAGAGAAAAACACTTTCTCATACCCCTACATGCACAAATACTCAACAACCACAACCATATAACATCACATTTTTGGAAAACAGTTCCCCATTTTACAAGTTCAAATAGCCATGATCAAGTGATTTATTTTTAAATAATACTCTATTAACACTGGAAAACTAACATGTATAACCAACCAAACATAGTAAGAAAACCATGTTGGATTACCACTACACCTCACCACCAAAAACGTTACAGTCACACTATAAAAGTTTGTCCCATGGCCATAACCCAACCAATGGAATTTTATACTCCCAATATGATCATATATTCTACAATCATCCCACAATAATGGCTTAAAATATATTCCCACTTCTCAACCATTCCACACAATCCAAAAAAACCCAACGATAACACACAACAAATAACTACACCAACTAAACAAGGGAAATTTTAGATTCTCCCAATGTTGTTCCAAAATTGTATTTGGACAACATGTTGATCAAACCAGGTTTCATATTCATTGAACATCTATTTAATCAAAAAAATTAACATTATTAATATGTTTCAATTTTATAGTCATTCAAACACTAGATCATCCAAAATAATAGAGCTTCATTAGTGCTCAAGAAAGGGAAACCAACGACCAAGATTTTCATTCAACATGAGACCTTAAAATTCACAACATAAAAACTAAGGTAAAGTTCAACAAAATAATCATATTCCCCACCCATTAATTCTAAAAAATTCCATATATTATCATTGTTAAAGTTGGTTTCGTCTACATCCATAGGTAAACAAAATCATACCCACCCCTCATGGTGCACAATAATGAGAGAAGAAGGAAGAACCCCTACCTGGATAATCAAGGAATGAAGTTCTCTCCATACGCCAATAACTGGGGTCACAGATAGGATACTCCATGAAGAACTAACCAGGAGGGTTCTCACCCAGGCACAAATCTTATCTTAAAGAGGTACTCATATTGCACCAATGGAAAATAAGGAGACTAAGGAAGAATACTATATTGGATTGATAAAAGGCATGATCTGAGAGATAAGGAACGTGAAAACTCAATGTTCTTGAAATGAGGGTTGTGGTTTTACGATGAGGATGGCTAGTTTCACACGTTGTAATTAACTCAGATTTAATAATTCCCGCATAGATATTGATATAGACCATCACCTGGCAGAGTGTTGAAAGAGTACATTTAAAACATGAAAAACGCATAAAAGTGGTGTAACTGGAAACATATCCAAAGGTGTGAACCTAATTAAAAGGCCACATGTTTTGGTTTGTCAATGGCCTCCCCACTCTCGGTGGATTTAAGATATCATTATACACCCATAAATGGTCTTAAAACACTTTTAAAGAGGTATTAAAACTAAAATTAATATTTAAAAGAGGGAAAGTATTACTGAACCCTGACACACCATGGTGCCATCATTTGGGTGTGACACAGATTTGTGTGATGGATTGGTGGGACCAATCGGTGAGACATCGATCGGTGTCTCTAATAGGTGACACCATGGTGACCCCATTGTACCGACACAGACACCATAATAAATAACCAATTGTGTCTAGGACACCACAAACACTAGAATATAGAAAATTAATGGACCAAAATTATCGAGGCCATTAAAAAATAGACTGATGTAGCATCTATATATTCAATTCAAATGATGAAATAAAACAGAATATTCAAAATCTTATAGTAGAACAAGATATAACTAGTATATCTCTAATGTGTAATAATTTATTAGATTTGTTCATCTTCTATAGCACTACAAAAATATTTTCAATAATGTAGTCTTCTATTTGAAACACCTATCACTCACATCTGAAGAGATAATACAACAGAATATATTGAAAAGAAATTTTATTCAGTATTACAGATCCAAAATAGTAGCCTGATTGATTGTTAAAATCCAAATTTTAATTTACTAGGAGATTCCTAACGTCCTTTAAGAACATGAGATATTTTCTCAAATGATCATGGTTTATATAAATAACCAAAATTATTATTGAATCAGTCATCAATTATGAATTGACCGTTATAGTTATTTAGGATTGAAAATTTGGTTTGAAGAACCACATTGTTGATAACACAATGTAGGGTTGTGTTGTGAAGGGTAAGGTTCCTTTATATATCGTAAGATTTCTTTGTGTAGAATAGGGTTCTTTCAAACATATCATTATTTTAGGGTAATTTCATCTTTTCATAACATAGAGAACACAATAGCGAAGAGATTATGATCAATACATTTATCCTTATTAGCATAAAAATCTGAAACGTAGCATTGATTAACTATGTGTTCACCTTTCCCAAATGTAGGATATGAATAGTAAATCTAGACTCAGATGTAATGTTTCTGATCTATACACATATCAATTATCCAAACATAAGAATTATGATCCAAAAAAAAACTTTATCATAATTTAGAGTTGATACCGTATGCAAACATTATCTTTTCAACATTAAATTGGGTTGAAAACAATGTTTCCATAATCATTCCTATAATGATAAATTCATTTAAATAGAATTTAAATTCCAATAAACTAAAATAAATAAACATCATTAGAAAAAGGGGTATTTTTTATAATCAAAATCATCATAACTTATAGGGTAGTTTTTAAACAATATGTTCCCAAAAATATCTTGAAAACGTACCCACCATATTGAAAACCACATGAATTAGTTGACATTAATTTTTTTTTATCTAAGACCATGTGAATAGGCTTATTGACATTACATCATTATCATGTTATACCATTTGATCATGTTCTTTGATTCAATTCATGACCCATGGAAATAATGTTGTGACAAGGTGTCTTCTGTTTAGTGCAGCAACTATGGTGTGGCATTGTTTGATTGGTCATTATTGAATTCGTTACTTATGAGTGGAGTAAGTGATGTCTTTGTCCTAATTGATTATGATTATAGGGCCCACATTAATCCCTTCCCATCATAGTAAAAGTTATGTATGAAAAATTAGATCAATAAATAATAAATACAAAAAGGATGATTTCACAATATGTGCACCCTTTTATATGATATATCACAAGACCAAGTGATTATATTACAAATTTTATGTTTATAGGATGGTTGTTATTAATGTTACCATTCCCTATATATTTGTGAAACATGATGGGTTTCATGAATACCCACGTGAATTTTAATATTATTCAATGATATTTAGATAACTTCCTAGATTATCACACATCATAGAGTGTTCTAGAGTCTCTTAATTCTGATGAATATAGAAATTGGATATGGAGGTCCTTTGCAATGGTATGAGAGTTGTCCGTATAATCGATTACTGATGAATAAAAAATTAGTTATAATCCAAGTATAAATTAATTTGGAAGAATTTATTTATTAAAAGTATTCAAAAGGTGATAAATAAATATATGAAAAATATTATATGAAGCAACATTATTAAAATATTCTTATTTTGTCTAGTAATATAGGAATTACAAGTCAGGTTAATGACATGGTTCTTATATTCTAGAGTATTTATTATATTTTCTAAGGTGGTGATAAAATTTAAATGATATTAATGAACCAGTCAAATCATTATCATTTTTCATTTAATAATTTTTTAGTGGGGGATTAATATATGGTGGTCGAGGAACACTTTCGTGGTATTTGAGCCTCCTACTATACAAGTTGAAGGGAGTCTCTCATTTAGAGACTGTTCATTATAAATGTATGAGAGTCATGATATCCAAGATCTACCTATAAATAGATTTTCATCATTCAAGTGTTTGACCCACAAATTCATTAATTGATTGATGGTATGGGATTGAGGTGATCATCGTGATGCCAGAGGAATCATTAGAGATCCTCTCTAGAACCCAAAATTTGAACACCAGTATATGTGTGGAATTTTCTAGATTTTTTGGATGATATAGAGGGGTTTGAGAACAGATACATCATTTAACAATTTTTATCATCCTGAAAAAGTATATCACTCTACTAAATTAGAATAGGTACTTGTTGATTTAATTTTTTTTCATTCAAATATTCATGAAATATCCTCAAACATCTACTAGGGATTAGATCATTTGAGACGAAGTAGTTTCTTCTCCCAAGTGATAAAAAATTATAAATCCATATCCCATTGACTTCTAATGCATGCAACAGTACATCAATTGTTATTAGAGAGATAATGTAAATTTTTTTAGGCAATAGAAAAATTATTTTCATTATATTAATTATAGAGTTTTAATTCGGTTTCAATGGAAAAAACCACACAATGACATGATTTTTTCTGGTCCATCTATGACCATTGGATATTAATAATTTGGATCATTTATAGTTTTATAGGTGTTAAAATAAAAAATTATACTTTAAATATATGATGTTTCCCTCATGCCATAGCCTCTATCACACACCTCAAAGAACACCATTGCACACTCTACCATGAAAACCTCACAATAACCAACCTCTCTAGACCACCTCTACCTTATCCATCTGACGGTGTTTTTGGTCGACACCACATATACTGAATCCTTTTTTAGTCCCCTTTACATTCAGCATTAATCCCTGGTGGATTTCATATTCTGCTAATAGATTCAGATTCATTGAATGCCACACTAGATCAGATGTTGATGTCACCATGGCTTCCTCCGCTAGAGACAATCACTATAAAGAAAATCAGACCCAATTTATTTTCAATCTATACCTAAATTCCATTATCATGACTCCCCATCCCAGCCTATCCACATAGGTCACCTAGAGTTGGAATCCATCACCACACCCATCCACTTCTAGTAAACATTGTTTCCCCTACTCCTACATCAAGGTGACCGAGACCCCCCATAAACAATCCTCATTCTCGATCAACATCAACCATTCCGAATTGATAAGTGTATTCCTATGAATAGTCGGGTCTTCTTGACATTGAACATGTCAAAATGGGTCTTCTTAGCTCAAATCATCCCATCATGAGCTCGACAAGGATCGAAATTTTCCCGTGTAGTGTCGTACTGGAAAAAAATTAGTCTCAGAATAGTTTCTAGGGTAGGGGGATTTTAAATTTATAAAAAATTTATTTTATTAATTTTTGGATTAAATTTTATTATAATAACTAAATTTTGATTTTTTTTTGTTTTTTTCTATAATTAAATTATTTAATAATTTTAATTATGGACTAAAAAATTAAAATAATTATTAGACCAAATTAAATTAAATTATTTGTATATAAAATAATTTATGTAATTTTTTAATTGTCCTTATAATTTTATTTAGTGAATTTTATTTTTTCACTTATAATTTACCCATAGGCTAATCTTGAGCGTCGATCCTGCATATAAAATTGTATTTAATTCTTTATTATAACAATGTATGATTTTATTTTGTTTAATTATGTTATTCTATGATCAAGAAATCACCTATTATATTAAAATCTATGTGAGGGAATGAACGCCAATTTTTTTACTATATTTATATTTCAGTTCATAAGAACCCCCTCTCCATTGAATGAGTGCATTTGAACTATGATGCAGATGAAGATGTGAATTATGAGAAGATGAGACAATATACCTGACACGTAGTGAAAACAATTGACAAGGGGTGAGAAACATAATGGGTTATGACCTGAATCATGTGTGATACTCCTAAGTCATAGTTGATTCATAGAGTACAAATGGACTAATTGATAATATATTCCTCATACTGGTGAAAAAGTTTTATTTCTTTTATGATATGTTTATTATTTTATTCCTTAGAATATCTACAAGAAATACATAAAATACTAAATAGATAATTTCATAAAGAAGTGATGGATGTATTCTTTAAATTATCATTTCTAGGCACGAAAACATTGTATGAACATATTTAATTAAAAAGGATTATATTCATCCTGAAATATTAAAAACACTCAATCTTTTTTCAAAAACACCATCCATCATTTGAATTTGAACACAAATTGGTGTGTGTGTTTTAGTCAACCCTAATCGAGGGTGCCTATTACTAATAAGGATTTAATATAAGGGATATGGTAGAATAATATAATATAAGGATAAAAAAATATATCATAGGTATCATGTTGTATCTTTAAAGAAAACAATTTCGTAAATAATGTTTATGATTTTAGAAACTAAGAATTCAATCAGCAGATCATGGAACATTATGTAGATGTAGTTTTATTTTCAAACACATACCTTGAACTATTTATATTGTGTTGTATCCATATATTATAGAAAATGATGATAATTTTCAAGGATCCTTGGAATTAGAATACTCAACTGATAGAGTCGTCAAGTTCTATTACAATGTTTTTCTAGAGTATAATAAAACAAATGGTGATATTATATAATTAAATTATTTAGAAAATTTTAATACATAATAAAGATAAATGTAAAATATCCTATATTTTTACATTTATCAAATTGGAATGTAATACAATATGTTACCTATAATATCTATATGAAAAATTCAATGTCCTCATCATCATGAGTATTTTAGAATACTACATGCGCTATCACACAGTACTATGATATAAGAAATTTTTAGTGTTGGAGCCCATAATATTTTTCTAGTATTATAAAGAAGTGAAGAGGGGAATATTACTTATATGAAATTCAAGTATGAGGTCGATGATGTTAGTTCCATTTTTCTATAACCAATGAAAAATGTGATTTGAGTACAAAACATCAGGAAAAAGATGTTTTATCATGTTTACATACCTCTAAGGGGCTTACATGGATAAAGATATGTAACATATGAATAAAATAATGTTTACCCAAGATATGATTAAAACATATAGATTGATCATGATCATTCATTACAACACATTATTACATATTTATCACCCATTTATTCATTATTTTATTAAAACTAAAAAAATACGAAGTACGGTGAAAATAATTCATTGAATTGTTTGAATGTTTAACCAAGTTGATAAGAACATAAAGATGGTTCAATATTTAGATATTATGGTCTACATGTTGAAAGGCATGGTGAAAAGTCCAATGTCAAGTGTGAATCTAAAGGAACCATTACAACTTACATTAATGGAAGTGGGTATTAAACAATAGTTCATTCACCTCTCACGTCGTGAAATAATTCTATGAACATTTAAATGGAATAAACTAAATTCATGAATAAAGTAAGAACTTCTCCATGTATATTCATCAACATACATAATTTTTCTATTATAATTTATGTATATTCAATTAAATAAACTATTTACATATATGTATATAAATATATTTACTAGGTAATTATAGAAATGTTATTATGATTAAGGGGTATTCTCCAAGTGGTGGATAAAGAGTTGTTTCTAATTTAGTGGTGATAAGAACACAACTTCAATGTTTCCTTGTTTATTTATTCTAGTATAACATTTATTATTTTTCATCGAAAAATTTATTTGAAGTCTCAATTGGACATAAACAAACACTAATACATTTTTGGAATGAATGATTTTTCAGGTGTCTAATACTAAAAAAATAGTTCTATAATACTTCTATAATTGGCAATACCTGATGCATATAAATGTTAGAATTATATACCCAGTTGTTCTAAGATCATACATTTTTATAAAAAATTAATTAGTTTACGAGGATATTCCTAATCATGTTTTTTAAACATTGATGTTAAATACCTTATGTACAATCAAAACGTTTAATTATATAGTCTTGAAAAAGATTACCATTATAAATTAACGAGTTTCAGAAATAGTCCCAAATTATATAAGTTAGAGACTGTAAGTAAATCAAAGGGTAAAATAGTGGTAAAGATGCTTTGTAATATAGATTTTGTAATTTTGAGTAATGTCCCAATGATACTTTGTAATATTCTATTGAGATTCATACTGGGCAGGATTGATGGAACCATAGTGGTGGTTTTATATTCACAATGACTGGAAATAACATATTTATTTAGAATACAAAGAAGCATATGTAACTAGCAAAGATTGACCAGATCAATTGAAATTAAATAATGGATTCAATGTATCAAATAAAGGGGGATTATTATTTTGAATATTGTGGTTGGTATTCATGTTAAACTACACATAGACAATACATGATTGGAACCAATGTTATTAATTGGTAAAACGGTGTAATTATTTTTAAATCCATTATAATTTCACCTGTTATGAATCTTTTATCTGATAATATTGTTAGTAATTAGATATCATGACCACCAATCACTGAATGTGTCTCTACGATGCAACTAGAATGGGTTGATGGAACCAAAAAACACTAATAATTGGTAATGTTACTAACATAATATTGAGAATTGAAATAAGAATAAAGATCATATAATATTCATTTACATAAATTTGTTACATATTTCTACAAGAGGTTGGATGGATCACCATTATTATAAACAATAAAATATGTCTAATATCATTTTTGAAACAACTATTGGTCATACTTTAAATTAATAAGAGAAACAAAATTAAATCTCAAGATATTATCATAGTGTAACAACATTTGATTTAATGAATTGGATCTATAAAGGTATATCTAACTATTACTTAGGGAATTTAAATATTTAATATATTTTCGAGGTATTGAAAATAAATGTTTGGTCAATTTGAGAAAATATGTTTACAATTTTCACAATGAATAAATCACTATAACAGGACATGCTAAGGAATTGATGGTGATTTTGAAGTTTTTGGATTCGATTCTTCTCTGATGAATCAACCACATATTCCATTATATGTACATGAAATAAAATTGGAAACATATAATTTTTCATGGTAAAATATAAATTATATCTAGGATAATAGTATTTTAAGAAATAAAATCTATCCAATTGTACATGAAAATGTTAGACATGTATGTATGTGGTGGTTGGAGAAGAATATAATCTAGTTATAAGTGGATAAAAACGTGTATTCCAATATATCAAAATGATATATCGTCATTGTTAATCTAAGGCAATTTCAAATAATTTCTCATTTAATGTTGTGTTATCCATGTCTACAAATCAATGTACATTGCGGGTTCTGAGATAAGTAATGAATCTATGTTAAATATGAAATGATTTTTATAATTCATGGAATCACACATAGTATGTAACATTTTATCATTGTAATCATCCTAATAATAGTACTAGAAATCATTTTTGGATTTGATATTGCGAAAAAGGGTTATAGTCAGGAATATCATCTCCTCAACATGATAATGATAGAGAGAGTATAATACTCATTCAAAAATGATGTGGAAAGGATGCACAACTTAATACATAACTCATCTATAACACAATAATATCATGTAAAAGCTAATAAGGATAGTTATAATGATGGATCTAATGCATGTGGGAATGTTGTATAAGTGGGATCCATATACCCAACTAAATAATGATTTTCAATTAATATACCGTATATACAGTGAGTTATACATGATGTAAACATACCATAATAGTGTTGTTATTTCTATATACACAATTTAAATGTTAATGGCCATAAATTATTTTTCATATTAAAAGGCTCTATTAGTTTTATGGCTATAATGATAACATCAGGATACCCTGACATTGATCTTATATATATTTAATATGGTATAGATATGTCATTCAAAAAAGGAACAAATGATGTATTACTATGAGGTGTTGCATGATTTTATATATTGAGACTTCTTCTCATGATGTCCAAAAATATTGATATCTAGTAAGTTATATCATGATGAAAAACCCTCCCATAGGAACACCATATGATTTAGGTTACTTTGGATGTTCCAATATACAAAAAAATTTCTTGGTCTCCTGAAATGATATCATTGTCAATTTATATTGTTCGATAATGTAATATTATGCTAGAAAAAACACATCAAAATTAATATTTAGTGAGTTATGTAATGTTAGGAGAGTAATTTTTTTATGACTTTAGTTGAATTGTCAAAATGGAAATTTTCAATTTAGAGTTGTTAAAGAGATGTATCGATCCAAGTTGATCATGATGGTAGAACCTCCACAAATCATTTTCTATGATAGTCAATGTTAGTTCCATCCTGTTAGATAAAAAAATAGTAAAGCAATAGTGGATTATAAAAAAAATTGACCCCCTTGATTTATGAGATATTGAAAGAAAAAAGAGATTATATTTAACATTAAATGATCATAGTATGGTTTTTGTTTTTGTGAGTATTCGTTTTCTCATTACTGTCCTTAATGGGCTGTAACACTCCACTCTTGGTTTGAAAATAGTATTCACATATATTGAGATAACAGACTAAATGGTAACAAATAATATCATATTCAATAGTCTTACTTAATCTATTGAATATGAAAATCGAACATGGTGGGAAACACCACTGGATATAATATTTTTCATAATAATCGATCATCGATGAATGAATAAATAAATTATTATTCATGTATAGAAGATTTTTTTGAATTTATTTAATAAAAATATAAAAAATGTATTATGTGAATTCATGAAAAATATTATATGAAAAAAAATTATTTTAATAATCATAGTTTGTTTAATTTTGTAGGAATTATTAGCCCTAATAATGAACTATGATTTATAATGTAATATGTTTATTTTATATTACAAAGAGGTGACCAAATATGGATGATTATAATTAAATAGTAAATTTTTATTAACTTTTCAATTGATAGTTATGTAGCAGTTGATTTAATTTCAAAGGATGGGGAATATGTTCCTAGTTTTTGAGACTCCAACAATATATGCAGCCAAATAAATCTCATTAATAGACTATTCATTATAATGAAATGAGATCCTTTCTATCCTACAACTTCTTAGAGTTTCTTGAGCTCTGATCCTTTGAAAAAAGATCATTGATGATGAGTTTCAGTCGAACACACCAAAAAATAGAATGAGCTTGTAACACCCCGAGATTTTATGAAAAATATTCTTTTAATTTAATTAATGTCTTGTGTTGTATTTTACACCAAGATTACCTTGTGCTATACGCAACACCGTATTAGCTTGCAGTATACGCAACACTATTCTTGGACCGTGTTACACACAATTTTGATAATAGTTATTCAATGCAACATTGAGTATATATATATATATATATATATTAAATGTATAAATGGAATATGGTTGTATTCTGTTATACTAAACAAGGAAGGATTCTTTCACAACACGCAACCCTGATTTGGCTTGCATTACACGCAATCGCGACCTTCCTCGATAGCGTGTGTTGTACGCAATACCGGGTTTTAATAAACAATGATATATTATAATACTGTTATGAACTAGCCATTATGAATAGTATTAACTAAATTTTGAATTTTATAACATTATTATTCATCTTACACATTTTCTAGAACATGTTATAAGAACAAAATAAATTTTTCAGGTAAAATAAGTATTTTTCAAAAAATGCAGTTTTGCCACATTTTGATGGCGCACCTACCTTAAATATAGTTTTTGACATGTTTATATGTTCAATTTGACAAAATAAAATTCTTAATTTGAATAAAGATGTAAAAATTTACATTAGATAATGTTTTGATATTTTTTTGATAACTTTCATATTTTAATGAATAGTAAAAACACGCTATATTTTAATTAAAAACAACTTTTTTCATCGTAATATCTTATGTGGTTAAATTATAATATTGAATGGTTTTAAAGTATAAATAGAATATATTTTTACCATTTAATATAATTAATGTCATTAGCATTTAATTTACCTTGAATTCGTAGGTTAAATCAATTCAATCTTTTGCAATGTTTTAAACAAAAACCCGTTTTTATTCGACAACGGGATTAATTTTAATTTAATTTCTGCAACTTCTGTGTATTGAAATTTAGAAAATGGATTCCATATTTGGAATCATTGGGTCCAAATTATATTAATAGGCTACTTTTTATTTTAGGGAATTATGAATAGTAACTACGGTAAATTTTATTTACCATAGTTAAGGGTAAATCGGGTAATTAAGGGTAAATATAATATTATAAAATTATCCTAAAACATACCAAAATCCTATTGGATGACTAAAAGTAAACCCATATCAACTAAGGGTCGGATTAGATTCATTTTATGGACTTTTGGCCATGAAAATAATTTAATTATTATTAAAACCAAAGAAAGTGACAAAATGTCACTCTCTTAAATATTATAAGTATAATAATTTTAAATTAGTAATAAACATCATAAAATTTCGAAAATGAATAGTCTCCAGAAAGATAACAAAAGTATCTACATCATGAGAATTTATTTAGAATTTTTTGGGATTAAATAATTATCATTAATTATGACACAATAGTGATGCATAAATTGTTTATCTAGTGAAAAATCAAGAATATTGTTTTTATTAAACTAATAGTGACCATAAAATGAACAAATACATATCCAAAACTTATTGGCCATGTAAATGTAAACCATAAGCATCCAATGGTCGAATATTTGACCATTTGGAGTCTTATACAATCAATTATGACACTTATATTATTTTATTTTAAATGATGCCAAAGTTGTCACCTTCATACTTTAATAAATATAACAATTTAAATATTGTGATTTTAAGATGATAAATTCAAGTAAAAGTATTATTGGGAAATATAATATATTTATATTCATCATAGAATTTTATTTTAAATTTTATGCAACAAATACGTATATTAAATAATTCTACAAAAATGATGTAGTAATTATTTTATTAAGAGATAAACCAAATAAATGGTTTTTAAAATAATAAAATAAATATTATATGAACTATTTAATGTGATCCACTAATTTAATAGATACATATGACCTTTTATTAACATATTAAAGCTTTTAGTTAGAACATATCTTCTGTATATATTTTATTTAAATTCAATTAAATGAATAGTGTCAAAATTAAAACTATTGTTATTTCATAAAAATAACATATTATAAAATAGTTTAAAAATCACAAAAATATTTAAAAATTATAAATTTAAATTTATATGGTCTATAATGTTATAAAGTAAACAATTAAGGAAAATTCACAACAAATAAGTAATTATTTGTTATAATTTGAAATTTAGAATTTTATTACCACAAATAAACTTAAATGGATTAAATAAGGATAAATGAAAATGATAAGGTTTAAAATAAGATCCAAACATGTCTAAATTTGATTGGTTGATGATATTACAACCCTATCTCATCTAATCTTCGAATATGAGTCATTTTTGGAGGTTTTTAAGTGGGTTTAGATTTATTATAAATTAATATTTTTAGGAATTCCTAAGGTGCCCCTCTCCTCCATTATAAAAGGGCACCTCCTCCCCCTCCTCCTCACACAACTTTGAGCCTTCAAGATCGGCCAACCCCTGCCTAAATCTCTTCTCCACTTCCCTAGAAACATCCAAGAGGTTCTGGTCTTCCTCGAAGACCAATTTTAGTGCCCTAAGAGGAGGTCTCAAAGAGGCACTTCAAAGAAGAGGTAATTACCGTTACCAATTCTTTCATCTTTATTTCTTCTTCCACTACTTCTTCTTAGGTTGTTTCATTATGAAGTAATAACATCAGTATCACTCATATACTGATATGTTATTATAAGTATGAAACAACACTATTTCACCATCTATCCATCCTACGGAAAAAGAAATCACCGTGCGTGCGTACGTACGGAATACCGTCTCCACGCCGTGGTGTAATCTATTTTCCACCACCACCTTACATGGATGGGTATAATGGTGTAAAGAATAACTATAAAAAGTTATTACAACATCATATTGATTCTGATATATTGTATAATCCACTCCAATTCAATTCAATATTTATAGAAATGATATCATCGCTCGTGCGTACGTACGGACTACCGTCTCCACGACGCGATGAGATTCATTCTCCATGTTAACCATTTAAGAATGATTATAAAGTATATATAAGAAATAATAATGAAATATATGACATTATAAAGCTACTGGATTTATGTATATATATACATATGTATGTCATCTACTTACTTCAATTTCAAGACAATAAGGAAAGGAAAACAGCGTTCATGCGTACGTACGGACTACCGTCTCCATGAACGGTGTTTTTCATTTTATTTATCTACCTATTATATATATATATATACTGAATATATATGATATATATACTGAATATATATGATATATAAATCATATTTTATATTCTGGAAGTAAGTAAATCATGATATAAGTAATAATGATGTCAAGAACAACAAGTCAAAACACCTATGATAAATGAAACGATTTTACCCAAAACGCTTCTTTAACATGGAATTTACAAAAGAACGGGTAATATAATGTCATAAGTGAACCATATATGATATCATAACAATGAATATGATTCTGTAATAAGTCAATAACATGATTTAAATCATTATACAGGAGGTTCGGACACTTACAAAGCAAGTCGGACCTAAGGTAAGGGAAATATCACAATCTCATTTTTATCCGAGATTGCTTATACTTTGGTATTTACTGGGGTGTATTTTATCATCCACATCCATGTTTTCTCAATATGTAATATTATTTCAATCCACCTACAATTGTTTAAATCCAATTTCACCCTTCTATGAGTTTTTAGTAAAAGATATGAAAGGAATCTTTTGTCGTTTTTTTATACGAGGTACTTTTTGACTTTTCCGACAAAAGTACGAAGAATGTTTTTTTTAACTTATACGGCACGAACGGATTTTTACGGTTTTATAAAGCCTTATTTTCATGAACCTTCCTCCAAAATATTTCATGACTATTTTCAATAAAATCTTTTTCTTTTAAAATTGAATGATGTTTTGTGAAAAGAAATTGATTTTGAAGAAGAAAGGATATTTTCCTCAAGAATTCAATTCAAGTGTTTTATCAAAATTATTTTTCATCTAAGATAATAAAGGGTGCTGTTTCTATAAATATTTTTACATTGATTTGACTATGTTGTGATGGAATTATGTTTATGAATTCCTTTATCTTATATGAATGGTTTTATGATGTCATGTTGTTTAAGAATCCAATTTTTATTACATGGGTTATGAAATGATGTATGATTTATGATTTTGTGGCACACATAAGAATGGTATCATTATGAGATGGGTGGGACCTATATCTCCGTCCAATGCATTGGGTAAAGATTTTATATCTCATGAGATAGACATGGCTGGAATGGTAGGTTATACCGGTTCAGTGAAACAGGACTGAAACGAGGGTTACTCGATTCAGAAAGGGACTTTGTCCACTAAGATAGTCTTGGAAATGAGTCTTGACTAACAAGAAATGATTCTCTATGATTATGTGTGAATTCCAAAAAGTTTAATGTTTTAAGTTATGATTATTGTGATTACATTTCACTTCTATGATTTATCCCATGTTATGAAATTATGCTCTCTTTTGCAGGTTATGATTTCCAAAAGTTATGTTCTTATGAATATGATGTGATTGATTTTTCTTTTGTATACCCTTACTGAGCATTTGAGCTCACCCTTTTTATTTTTTCTTTTCCCCAGGATATAAAGAAAGGTTTTAGGTAAAAAAAAGGGGAAGATATTTATGGGAGATATTGAAGATCTTTCACCACGATTAGAAGTTTACGTTCCGAGTTTCCAAAGACACTAAACTATTACGATCCTTGTGTGTGTGTTTTTGTTATGTACTAAGTATTCCGCAAAAGTAATGTAATGTCCATGTACGTCAGGCTTCGGGTCTCTACAGTTGGTATCAGAGGAAAGGTTTAGTCAACCTTTGGAAACTAGGATGCGAAAACGTTAGTGAGATCCCTAGAGTTATTTATAAGGTATGTCTAGGGATGTCCCTAAGGATAAGTATACGTATAGGATATATTCCTAGAACTATGGTAACGATATTAGATTAAACCTAAGAAGTTAGGTATTGAGGATACTTTCCCTTTACTATGTTGTTTTCTCTAGCATGATTTTTGATTCTCACAAAATTATTTTTGTGTTTTAGTTAATGGAGGGAACCAAAAGGAATTCGATTAACATTGAATCCAATGGAAAAATTGGTGACTATGAGCAAAAAAATTGGGTAATTCCTAGAGAGAAAGATATTGTGATTATGCCGAATCAGTCATCACGATATATGATTAACAAGGTGAAATTTAGTGGTATGGCTAATTCATCAAAGAAGAGGAAGAGAAACTATTATTCATGTTCGCATGTTGAGGAGCATAAAGAAAGGAAGATTGAGATTTGTAAAGAAGGGAAGAAGAACCTTGAGAAATACCTCAAATGGAGGGACCGATGTTATCTGTGTGGAGAAAAGGGTCATAGAGTGACAGACTGTTATGGAGTTCAATGTCTTATTTGTGGAGAACATGGGAATTACCCAACTCAATGCCCTGACCTAAAAAGTTACTTCTAAATCAAGGAAGGACTTATTCCAGGATAATCATTGATGTGGATGGACTGAAGTGTTTTGGTATTCAAGAATAATGTTGTTGAGGTACTTTTATGATTTGGTCTATTGTGTTTTTCAATAATTTTAAGGTACCGGTAACTATGAAAAGTGATTCAAATATTTTGGAAAGTAGATGATAAGTGCATAATGAAAGGATAATAAGATAATGAGATGTTTGATTGTATTCATGAGCTCATGATTGATATAAGGACTAAGTGATATCATGGTTTGAGTATAAATAATTTTGAGGATTTTGGTATGTGGAAAGAGTTAACTTTTAACAGCACTCATGTTTTCAATAAGGTTCAATGGGTATTCAAGAGAATACATGATTAAGGACTTTGAATGTTTGGAATGTGACCAACAAAACATATCTTATGAAATATGGGGATCAACGATGGTATTAAATCTCTGGTAATCATTTTCACTATGTTATGAGAGTGGACTGCAGTATTATGGATAAGCCTAAAGATTGAAATGTATTATGTTGGACATAAGTGAGTATTGTTTAAGGATATAAGTTTTTTTCAATGTTATTGATGGGCTGTTATAGTAATGTAGTTTTAGAAAAAGGACAACCTGCAGGACAGGCGACAGCCCATCGCTTCGGACAAGGCTGTGGGAATCGAACCCACAACCGAAGTGCGACTGGAATTTATCGCCTACCACTTGCCTACAGGAAGTCCCTGGTTAGTATAAACTAGTTTTATTTTATTAAGCGGTATGATATATGAAGTATAAGTTCATTTTTGGAACCATATACGATTAATCTAACCACAAGATGGACTTATAACTTTTGTTAACATTTTGTTTGAAAGAGATGGAATAACCCATCATTCTATCACATGATCTGCTAACACATCACGAATAACAAATTCAACTTTATTTCTTTAAGGGATGAAGTGGAAATTGTTAAATTCACAAACAACAGTTAGATTGTACCAAAATCAAGTAAGTATTTCTTCTAATTCAAATTTTCAACTTTAGGGAAATGATCATGAAAACCAAAAATGTTGTCCTAGTGCCCTTATATCCGATGAATCAGATGATACCCTAGATCATCATAAATTTATGGCTTTGTGATTGCTAGCTTTTCCATAGCCATGTTCTCTACAACTCTCCATCAGAACGTGATGATTAGATTTCTTTTCCATATCCATATTTTCACCTATGTGGAAACTCAGTGATTAGTTTATTTGGGTAACCGTTACGTTTCATACTTTTGTTTTTAAAGATAAGTTTTGGTATTCCTTTTTACGATGTGGGTTTCTATTAAAGAAACTTTTGAAACCCCGACGAATTTCGAGGGCGAAATTCATTTTAAGGGGGGTAGAATGTAACACCCCGAGATTTTATGAAAAATATTCTTTTAATTTAATTAATGTCTTGTGTTGTATTCTACACCAATATTTCCTTGTGCTATACGCAACACCGTATTATCTTGCAGTATACGCAACACTATTCTTGGATCGTGTTACACACAATTTTGATAATAGTTATTCAATGCAACATTGAGTATATATATATATATATATATATTAAATGTATAAATGGAATATGGTTGGATTCTGTTATATGAAACAAGGAAGGATTCTTTCACAACACGCAACCCGGATTTGGCTTGCATTACACGCAATCGCGACCTTCCTCGATAGCGTGTGTTGTACGCAATACCGGGTTTTAATAAATAATGATATATTATAATACTGTTATGAACTAGCCATTATGAATAGTATTAACTAAATTTTGAATTTTATAACATTATTATTCATCTTACACATTTTCTAGAACATGTTATAAGAACAAAATAAATTTTTCAGGTAAAATAAGTATTTTTCAAAAAATACAGTTTTGCCGCCTTTTGATGGCGCACCTACCTTAAATCTAGTTTTTGACATGTTTATATGTTCAATTTGACAAAATAAAATTCTTATTTTGAATAAAGATGTAAAACTTTACATTTGATAATGTTTTGATATTTTTTCGATTACTTTCATATTTTAATGAATAGTAAAAACACACTATATTTTAATTAAAAATAACTTTTTTCATCGTAATATCTTATGTGGTTAAATGATAATATTGAATGGTTTTAAAGTATAAATAGAATATATTTTTACCATTTAATATAATGAATGTCATTAGCATTTATTTTACCTTGAATTCGTAGGTTAAATCAATTCAATCTTTTGCAATGTTTTAAACAAAAACCCGTTTTTATTCGACAACGGGATTAATTTTAATTTAATTTCTGCAACTTCTGTGTATTGAAGTTTAAAAAATGGATTCCATATTTGGAATCAGTGGGTCCAAATTATATTAATAGGCTAGTTTTTATTTTAGGGAATTATGAATAGTAACTACGGTAAATTTTATTTACCATAGTTAAGGGTAAATCGGGTAATTAAGGGTAAATAAAATATTATAAAATTATCCTAAAACATGCCAAAATCCTATTGGATGACTAAAAGTAAACCCATATCAACTAAGGGTCGGATTAGATTCATTTTATGGACTTTTGGCCATGAAAATAATTTAATTATTAATAAAACCAAAGAAAGTGACAAAATGTCACCCTCTTAAATCTTATAAGTATAATAATTTTAAATTAGTAATAAACATAATAAAATTTCGAACATGAATAGTCTCCAGAAAGATAACAAAATTATCTACATCATGAGAATTTATTTAGAATTTTTTGGGATTAAGTAATTATCATTAATTATGACACAATAGTGATGCAGAAATTGTTTATCTAGTGAAAAATCAAGAATATTGTTTTTATTAAACTAATAGTGACCATAAAATGAACAAATACATAGCCAAAACTTATTGTCCATGTAAAGGTAAACCATAATCATCCAATGGTAGAATATTTGACCATTTTGAGTATTATACAATCAATTATGACACTTATATTATTTTATTTTAAATGATGCCAAAGTTGTCACCCTCATAATTTAATAAATATAACAATTTAAATATTGTGATTTTAAGATGATAAATTCGAGTAAAAGTATTATTGGGAAATATAATATATTTATATTCATCATAGAATTTTATTTTAAATTTTTATGCAACAAATAAGTATATTAAATAATTCTACAAAAATGATGTAGTAATTATTTTATTAAGAGATAAACCAAATAAATGGTTTTTAAAATAATAAAATAAATATTATATGAACTATTTAATGTGATCCACTAATTTTATAGATACATATGACCTTTTATTAACATATTAAAGCTTTTAGTTCGAACATATATTCTGTATATATTTTATGTAAATTCAAATAAATGAATAGTGTTAAAATTGACACTATTGTTATTTCATAAAAATAACATATTATAAAATAGTTTAAAAATCACAAAAATATTTAAAAATTATAAATTTAAATGTATATGGTCTATAATGTTATAAAGTAAACAATTAAGGAAAATTCACAACAAATAAGTAATGATTTGTTATAATTTAAAATTTAGAATTTTATTACCACAAATAAACTTAAATGGATTAAATAAGGATAAATGAAAATGATAAGGATTAAAATAAGATCCAAACATGTCTAAATTTGATTGGTTGATGGTATTACAACCCTATCTCTTCTAATCTTCGAATATGAGTCATTTTTGGAGGTTTTTAAGTGGGTTTAGATTTATTATAAATTAATATTTTTAGGAATTCCTAAGGTTCCCCTCTCCTCCCTTATAAAAGGGCACCTCCTCCCCCTCCTCCTCACACAACTTTGAGCCTTCAAGATCGGCCAACCCCTGCCAAAATCTCTTCTCCACTTCCCTAGAAACATCCTAGAGGTTCTGGTCTTCCTCAAAGACCAATTTTAGTGCCCTAAGAGGAGGTCTCAAAGAGGCACTTCAAAGAAGAGGTAATTACCGTTACCAATTCTTTCATCTTTATTTCTTCTTCCACTACTTCTTCTTAGGTTGTTTCATTATGAAGTAATAAAATCAGTATCACTCATATACTGATATGTTATTATAAGTATGAAACAACACCATTTCACCATCTATCCATCCTACGGAAAAAGAAATCACCGCGCGTGCGTACGTACGGAATACCGTCTCCACGCCGTGGTGTAATCTATTTTCCACCACCACCTTACATGGATGGGTATAATGGTGTAAAGAATAACTATACAAAGTTATTAAAACATCATATTGATTCTGATATATTGTATAATACACTCCAATTCAATTCAATATTTATAGAAATGATATCATCGCTCGTGCGTACGTACGGACTACCGTCTCCACGACGCGATGAGATTCATTCTCCATGTTAACCATTTAAGAATGATTATAAAGTATATATAAGAAATAATAATGAAATATATGAAATTATAAAGCTACTGGATTTATTTAGATGACATACATATGTATGTCATCTACTTACTTCCATTTCAAGACAATAAGGAAAGGAAAACAGCGTTCATGCGTACGTACGGACTACCGTCTCCATGAACGGTGTTTTTCATTTTATTTATCTACCTATTATATATATATATATATATACTGAATATATATGATATATAAATCATATTTTATATTCTGGAAGTACGTAAATCATGATATAAGTAATAATGATGTCAAGAACAACAAGTCAAAACACCTATGATAAATGAAACGATTTTACCCAAAACGCTTCTTTAACATGGAATTTACAAAAGAACGGGTAATATAATGTCATAAGTGAACCATATATGATATCATAACAATGAATATGATTCTGTAATAAGTCAATAACATGATTTAAATCATTATACAGGAGGTTAGGACACTTACAAAGCAAGTCGGACATAAGGTAAGGGAAATATCACAATCTCATTTTTATCCGAGATTGCTTATACTTTGGTATTTACTGGGGTGTATTTTATCATCCACATCCATGTTTTCTCAATATGTAATATTATTTCAATCCACCTACAATTGTTTAAATCCAATTTTACCCTTCTATGAGTTTTTAGTAAAAGATATGAAAGGAATCTTTTGTCGTTTTTTTATACGAGGTACTTTTTGACTTTTCCGACAAAAGTACGAAGAATGTTTTTTTTAACTTATACGGCACGAATGGATTTTTACGGTTTTATAAAGCCTTATTTTCATGAACATTCCTCCAAAATATTTCATGACTATTTTCAATAAAATCTTTTTCTTTTAAAATTGAATGATGTTTTGTGAAAAGAAATTGATTTTAAAGAAGAAATGATATTTTCCTCAAGAATTCAATTCAAGTGTTTTATCAAAATTATTTTTCATCTAAGATAATAAAGGGTTATGTTTCTATCCATATTTTTACATTGATTTGACTATGTTGTGATGGAATTATGTTTATGAATTCCTTTATCTTATATGAATGGTTTTATGATGTCATGTTGTTTAAGAATCCAATTTTTATTACATGGGTTATGAAATGATGTATGATTTATGATTTTGTAGCACACATAAGAATGGTATCATTATGAGATGGGTGGGACCTATATCTCCCTCCAATGCATTGGGTAAAGATTTTATATCTCATGAGATAGACATGGCTAGAATGGTAGGTTATACCGGTTCAGTGAAACTGGACTGAAACGAGGGTTACTCGATTCAGAAAGGGACTTTGTCCACTAAGATAGTCTTGGAAATGAGTCTTGACTAACAAGAAATAATTATCTATGATTATGTGTGAATTCCACAAAGTTTCATGTTTTATGTTATGATTATTGTGATTACATTTCACTTCTATGATTTATCCCATGTTATGAAATTATGCTCTCTTTTGCAGGTTATGATTTCCAAAAGTTATGTTCTTATGAATATGATGTGATTGATTTTTCTTTTGTATACCCTTACTGAGCATTTGAGCTCACCCTTTTTATGATTTCTTTTCCCCAGGATATAAAGAAAGGTTTTAGGTAAAAAAAAGTGGAAGATATTTATGGGAGATATTGAAGATCTTTCACCACGATTAGAAGTTTACGTTCCGAGTTTCCAAAGACACTAAACTATTACGATCCTTGTGTGTGTGTTTTTGTTTTGTACTAAGTATTCCGCAAAAGTAATGTAATGTCCATGTACGTCAGGCTTCGGGTCTCTACAGAGCTATACACTTTTTTGATTTTATAATTTGAAATATTAATGTGAGGTCCTAAAATATCTAATGGAAAATAAGTAATTAGGGAAACATAATTTCATTACTCTGAGATGAAAAAATTTAAACTGAGAACCCGAGGGATTCTGCAACATGCCCCATTACCAGTATAGAAAAAAATTGTATTTCTTTTACACATTTGTAAAACATTTATTTTTCATAGTATAGTTAGTACTATTCATACCTATTAATTCAGTATTTATTTATAATGGTATACTATATTAAGGTTCATTTATAATTAGGTTTTCATGTTCCACATTCTCTAAAAATGATTAAATTTAAAAATTATTACCGTACGGGTAAATTAATATTACTGCTTCATGTCACATTTTTGTTTAAACTCAATGAACATATTTTATATCCTTGGGATGTTACAGTTTCTCATCACAAGGTTCTTCAAATTAATCTTTCTTATCTCCATGATGTGTTTTATATATCTCTCTGGAGAAAATATACACTTGGTCCTTCGCATGTAGAGAACATGATGTTTATTTAAACAGTGCATGAATCCTATTCTAATGATAAAATATTTGAGATTATATTTTAATGAGAATTTTTTTGAGGAACAATTCCACGAACCTTATCAATATTTTGAGGTGGTTCCATAAATTTGAGGAAGCTATGTGATAACTGAAGGATATAATGAGTAAGAAATATCAGCATTTTTCACTATTAGAGTGATGGAATTTTGTGGGTAAAATTAATATAATGGAGAAGAATGTAACCGCATGAATTTTTATTATATTTTTATCCTTGAATAAAATGGATTTATCTTATATCTTTCTTTACAAAGAACAAGGATTTTAAAAAAGTTTCAATATATTATTGAAAAAAATTATTTTAAATACAACGGATATATTATAGTTATTGAAATGGAAGATATGAAACATATTAACTACAATATGAATTATATTTCAAATTATTCTACTCAATAAAATTTTTTTAGAATTTTTTTCAATTATGCAATAAATTTTTAGAGAATTGATTTTATGATCTAACAATACATTTCCTTCGAAAATTAATTTTATCTATTTTTCGTTAAAATAAGATAATAAATTTCTATCACATGAATAAATTATATATTATGAAATTTATAATAAAATTTAAATATGAATACAAAATTTATATTTAGATTAGTTTTTCATATTATTTTGAAAAATAATAATTTTTCTGTGAATATTGCAAAAATACAGATTTTAAGAAACAATAATTTTTTTGATGAATTTTAAAGTTAAATTTTTTTATGGATTATAAAATTTAATTATATCATTTTGAATAAAAATATTGGGATTAATATCATTTAAATTTACATTATTCATAATTTGGGGAAACAAATTATACAAATATGGTAATTTTTTAGAAAACTGCAATTCACTGTGTTTTCAATGTTTAATTGAAATGTAATATTTGTCTATTGAAGGAAATAAATTTTAAAAAATGGATTCCTTTAATTAATTTCAATTATGCATATAATTTAATGTGTCAAACAAAATCATTAATAATTATTAATTGTATCTGAAGTAAAAAATTTATAACTAACGAAATGGTTTAATAGGGTTGACGAGGGTTTAAACAAAATACATGAGAGATAAAATTATATAAAACATGTCTAAATCATTTTAAAATGTTAAATATTGACCCTATATCATACAATGTTCTATGATGAGTCATTTGGGAAAATGTTTCTTGACTAATACATTAATATATTTTAATATTATTAAAATACAATGTCATGCTTCTTTCACCCTTATAAAAGGACATTATCAATCCTACATTCATAAAATTTCATAATCATTCTAGTCTAAATAATCCTGGAAAACGTATTTTCCTTATATCCCTTCCCACATCTTAGAGGAATTTTTTTTATCATAATCTAATCCTTTTATGTATTAATTTTTATTCCAACGGTGGATTGTTAATGAAGATGTAGAAATATTAATCGAGTAATTTCAATTTTATTTGATCATACACCTACTATAATGCTCTTCTATCCATCATAAAATGGTTAATCCCACAACATAAATATAATTATATTTTATTCTATGAAAAAAAAATCCTTTATTAATATCCTTCTCCGTCAAATGGGATACAAATACATAGTTCTTATGTATGTACAAACTATTACCTCCTAAAATGATATTTCTCATTATTCATAAATATTATTAATGGATAGTTGTTATGGATAAATTATTTTTTTACATATTATTTTAGGAAAATAAATATTCTTTTTTAATTATAATATCTTATATATATTATTACCTTTCTATCAGACGGAATACAATAATGTCACTCATGTGTACGTGTGGATTACCACCTTCACGAACAAAGGAGATTCGTTTTTTATTTAACCTATTCATGTGTTATAATATATATTTATTTAAGGAACATATATTATAAAATATATAAAACATATTTTTAATAGTGAAAAATAACATACCTATATTTCATTCAGTATGTAAAATAGTGTATTGGTCCCTCATGCGTACGTACGGTCTACCATCTCAAGGAACTGATGTAATTTATTTTTCATCAAAAATGTTATGTGAATGGTTATAAAAGTGTATTAAATGAATAAATATAATAATTAATTCATGATTGAAATTAGGTTGATGATGTAACCATAGAAATGATGTATGTATCATAACTATTAATGAAAAAATTATGATATAATGAAAAGTATTCACCGAAATGTCAGTGTTAAGATTAATTATAAATACAATGATAATTGGAATTTATAAAGGATTGGAACATATTTTTTCATGTATGAATAACTTTTAATGATAAAGGATAATAGAAATATTCTAATTATACATGAGGTTGGAATGCATTCTATGTATGGTGAGTCCTGATCTATGAGATTTATTTTATAGTCTCATTTATTTTCAATATCTTCTATGCTAAATTTAAAATGAGGGAAATTATTTGAATGTTATCAATTAGATCTAATATATTTTCATATACACTAGTTATTCTTAAAATAAATATCTATTATTATCATTTTCATCTATTTTTTTATTAATATAATGTTGATATTGTTTTAAAATAATAGGTTAAACATATTTCCTCTTTGGATGGTGAGTTTTAATTTAATATTCATGTTCTTCAAAATTATTTTTAAAATTTTTTTATATATGAAATAATTGTGTTAAAAGATGATATTTTATTTACATTTTACATTATTTATAAATTTTAAAAGGATGTATTTTTAATAAAAACCTCTCTGAACAAGTCATTACTTAATTTTATAGAAATGGTTGTTACATTATAAGGTATATGAAATTAAGATACTTTCCCATTGCGTTATCTATTCATTACATTGAATAATACTCTACAAGATTCCATCATTATTTTCAGATAAAACTTTATCCTTGATATTTTTTTAATTTCAATATTTTTATCAACTTAATTTAAAATGAAATTTGTTTTTCCTCAGTAATTGTTTCCCAGATATATTAATGTTGTTTCACATATGACGGCATCTGTTTATGTTATTTGTAGTTCACTGGTTATATGATCCAATGATTCCATCCATATTATTTATCCAACTGTTTATTTATTGTGATGATGAAATTTTCATGAAACCAATTTTCTTTTAAACAAGTTAATCTATAATGAAAAGAAAAATATTTTCATTACCTTATGGATAGAGTATTAATGGATTATGTTTATATGATGGGTCGGCACATTATATACCTCCAACACACTGGTTAATGTGATATAGATATTTCATGAGATGATTATGATAAGTAAGGACGTGATTGAGAATATATATGTTTACATTTTGACACGTGATTATGATTTCAATAAAAAAAAAACTCATAAGCTTATAAAGACATTATTGTGAATAACTATGTTCACATTTTGATTTTTGAGAGTGATTACGTTAGTCTACACTCAGAAAACAATGTGTGGATGTGATTTTGAATAATTATTTATATATATTGAAACTTTTTTATGATTAGTTAAATCGTTTCTCAAAATATTATTCGTCAACATGTTTGGAAATTTACATGGTCACATGATTCTGATTTCCTATGATTATAATTACACATACCTATGTTATGATTCTTGAGTAATTATTTCTTAATTTACACCATTAGAAATCATTTTTTATATATGATGTGATTGTGGAGAATACAATCTGATAAATTTTGGGGGTGAACGTTTTTTTCTCATCATTCTCATGATTATACATCCTTGTCGTTATGATCATATTGTGCTGTAATAATTAATATATCCCACTATTACTCAAACAAATAATATGTCCTCAGCCTTTATAATTTTTCCACCCATATGGTATCATTTTATATTATAGTAATTATATGCATAGAAGGGTACAAAATATGATGAAAATTTGTCAAGATGTTAAAGATCATTTACTGAATAAGATGATTGTGTATCCAGCCTTTAATACACTAATCCATTATGGTTCTCAATGGTGTATAATAGGAATGTGTTTTTAATATTTATCCAATATGATATAATATTTGAGTATGATATTATTGGGTTGCAATACTAGGATACATTTGTTTTATAGGTATAAAATATTAAATTTTGTATAGTAATAAGGGATGAAAATTCATTAAAAATAGATGAAAGTGAAAGTTGAAAACCACCAGATAATAATTTTCATGAAAAATAATTTGTTTTGATGGAACACATCATGTACATTATTAGAAGGCTTACTCATTACAGTATCATGTATCCCTGGTCATTCATTGTTTTTTTGTGGAACCATATTAAAAAAATATCACTTATGTGTTCATTAGTGAATTCGTGGGTTATTTCTCCAAAATGAATGTAGGGATCCTTTTTAGTCCTATCCCATAACACATTTTCATCCATATTATTAAAATATTGTCTCACCACTATTTTTGATTTCCTAATCACATGAAATTATTCTTGGTCATCACTATAATGTTAGTAATGTAATCCATTTAATACATTAAAAATATCCCATCATGTTGTAAGAAATTGCCTCTCCAAAATGATAGGCTTTATCTTGTCGCAACCCATAGAAATTACTATGAAATAAATAAATAATCTAGGATCCACTATATTGACTAATAGGTCATTAAATCAACATATTTTTGAGTGATTAAACTATTATCCAACTAACGAGATACATATTCCAATTTCAACTATAAACAACTAATCTATTAATATAATAAATAAGGAATATAGTTTATGTTTGCAACTTTGTAATAAAATAAATTTTCTTCTCACAAGCTCCTATTATTCATGTTATAAAAATTCATCCAACATAATATTATTAGAATGTAACATTATTTTATGGTTATAAATGAATTCTTTAGAAAATAATATTGTGTAAAATTCAATTAAGTTCATTTTTTATTACTATTTGAGAAGTTTTACAAAATGAGAGGATGTGTTTTACATTTTCTATATTGTTCATTTTAATGATCTATGTTTTAAAAATTTAATAATTTTTAATTAATTAAACCTATCATTTATCTTTTCGACCATAGTAGTAAAGAAAATTAAAGGATTTGGGAGTCACATCAATTTCTTCCACCATATCTTACTTTTAATTATTGATCCCACATTATGTTGAATTTCGACATGGCTTCCTAAATTCATATTCAACCGCTCAAGGGTCTATTCTGACATCTTCATGTATTATGATGACTCCCCCTAAGGTATCAACAAAGGAATTTTCACTAGGGTTAACTTCTACTATGTGAGTGAGCTCAACAATTTTGATAGATTACATGATCATAACATCCTATTCCACTTGAAACTCTTTGTTTTACATGTTTTAATTTATATCAATACTAAAAATTTGTGGTTCATATTTACCTACAACATATCAATACTAAATACATTCTCTACATATTATATATTTAGATAATTATTATATCACTGATAATTAATTTAGTGAATGGGACATATATAACCTGAAATATATGATAATACCAAGAATAAAAATCATTCTCAATGGATTGGGGTCATATGATGATGATATATCAATACTAAATACATTCTCTACATATTATATATTTAGATAATTATTATATCACTGATTATTATTTTAGTGAATGGGACATATATAACCTGAAATATATGATAATACCAAGAATAAAAATCATTCTCAATGGATTGGGGTCATATAATGATGATATGATGATAACTATAAAAATGACCAAACATGAAACATTTGGCACATTATTCTCAAGGGGAATGAATTCAATAGAAACTTACAATTTTTATATACATTTTTTCTATAATTCTAGTTTATACAGGATTGGGTTTTTTAGTCATTTCAGTGTGATTGGAATTCACTTCTAGCCCTAACCGTGTCGTGAACATACTATCATTACCATCCAAACACATATAATCTCAACGAATTAATTTTCTACTAAAGTGGTTCATATTTTTCCATGCTACCAATTAGTATAATCCTTAATATTTTCTTCAATATATATCTTGAAAAAATCATTCCTAAAGTGGTTATCCCATCAAAGAACATCCATGTGGAAATAGGAAGAGAGATGGTGTTGAGGGAACCACCTAAGAATGTCCCTAAATCTATCACAGTCTTAAAGTAGGGTCTCTATATCCTATTTATAAAAAATGGTTAATTGATTTCTAATTTTCCTATTATTATTATTCAATAAATTGTAAATATAAATTAATTTCAAAAATATTCTTAATTTATAATGACATTATTATCTAATGGTAAATAATAATTTAATGCATTCTCCTTTAGACTTAAGGTAGAAACTCTCATTTTGATATTATTCCCACTATGATCTTATTTTGGAACCTATAGAATGAAATTATATAATACCCTAATAAAGGATATGGATTCCTCATAGGTGTCCCATTAAATTATGGATATAGTGAGTGATGTGACAGTTTCATCTCATAACTTCAAACTTATGGTATAATGTTAATTTTTTATGCATTTTGTAATAGTTGAAGTAGTTTATAGCCCATTTTAGGTATTTATATGTTTTTAAAATGATATTTTGTTTCAAGTTATTTTCATTAGAATCAATAAGTCTCAATGTTTAGTTTCCATTCTCATTCCCAGTTTATATCCTATGATTACATACTTTTTTTCTATATCATTTTTAATATTGTATGACTATTAGGTGGAAAACATTGTTTATATAAACATTATATCTTTTTGACATAATTAAGAAAAAAATTATATTTTCTGTTGTTCTGATAATTTATTATCTATTTAATAAAATAATATGTTATTTTTTTTTGGATTTGTAGTTTTTTTAATGATAGCATGCTCCTTCCAAGATAACAATATATATATTTTAATATTATCATTGATAAAAGTTAAATTAATAATTTAATTTTCAATTAATGGTATTGTTTTAATTATTATAGATTCTCTAATTTAAAAGGACTACAAGAAATTAAAGTAACAATAGTGAAAAAGTCAAAAAATGAATCACATTGTGAAACATAGGCAATACTGGATTTTTAGATTTATTTGACTAGGTGAAAGTGAATGTGATACATTCAATAGTATATCACTGTGGATGTGTTATACTATGTGATGCAGTAGAGACTTATGAAATTATACGTAATTAATGAACTAGGGGAAATTGGATATCTTATTGTTGAATTGATTTTACATTTTTCTTCTAAAGGAAAATATAGTATGGAATTCCATAAGAAAATTTTCATTCAATTAATGTACAATAACCACCCAATATGGAATCTTCTTATTAGGTATTTTATAAGAATAAATTTCCCCAACAATACATAAATTAATAATCAATACAATGGTTATTGACCATGAAGGTTGAATGATTTTTTTTTCATTCCTTATAAAATTAGAGGCGCCTTGATCAAACAAAAACAATTTAATACGAAAAAGTTAAAGAATGAATCATTATAAAATAAATTTCTACCAATAAATTTTTATCCAAAATTAATATTCATATCAATGATGAAAAAGATAATTAATAACTACTGATCATGAAATTATTAGGAATTCTACTAAGGGGGGTCCTATCTATTGAGGAGATATAGTGCTAGCTCCACTACATAGATTCTTTTTTTCACACAATCCGTAGGTTAGTTTACCCCTGTTCATTTACTTTATTATCAATAAAAATAATTAATAAATATAAAATGTGCATGTCATGGTCCTTTTGAATTATGTTGAATCCCAAATCCTAGGGCATGTCTCACAGTCAACACTGGTAGCATCTAATAACAAAACCCAACATGTCACAGGTTATTATGAATCATATTTTATCTCTGGTGAATAATGTTCCTCAAAAACCATGTATATCACATTCTCACATTGGTTGCTTATTTATCATTAATCTTCCACATTATGCTATAAATCGTATTAAAAATACTTCACGAGCTTATATCAGGCTTCACTTTGGTGTTAAATTTTATATAGAATTAGGGATAACTGAAATTTAATTAAATTTCATTTTTACATTTATGTGGTGTTTATAATTTGATGATTTTCCCATACATATGTTTCATAACCACCGGTAAATAATGACATTGAAACTGAACATCCCATTACTATGGTACTTCACCATGATGTAGTAATTTTTCTACCATAACATATATGATAAAATATATAATCCATATTATTCAATGGAAATATCATGAATGAGTAGTGTAACATTTTTTAAATAACTGCATTTATATTTACACTACGGTAAAATACTAAATTATACCATCACAGAGGTCTTGGAATCACTGCATGACCATTACACTTGAACCGTGCAACCTACATAACTTAATATATTTATCTTAGTGACACACACATATATATATATAACAGGGATATGAAAATTATGTAATTATTGTCTAACTCGAAATCAAATCGGGTATCCTTCATGAAAGAATCTTTATCTATATTTACATAGGATTTCCAAATTCATATATACCATTACGTAGAAGCATTCATCAAACAAAATTCTGTATAGAAAAAATTAATCAATTCAATATATAATATTAATCCACTAATACTTTTAAACACATAAAATAAAATATTTAAAATAAAATTAATAAATAATCATACAAATGATGTTTAAAATATAAATATGGGATTTGAAAGAATTTGTTTACAAACCAAAAAAATTGATTTATTTTCAAAAATAACAATTCTATAGAATTCACCATAAAATAAGATTATTTAATCTAATGGTATAAGAAAATATGATCATATAACTCTTTATCAATTTACCACCCCAACAACTCTTTTTAACAATAAATTCAATGAATCATATTTTGGACTATAAATTAACATATATTTAAAAATTCTCTAGTATAATCACATATTGAAATTAAAACTCAATTAAATTATAAAAATATATGTTTATATGACATTTCATGTAATAGAAAATTGAAATATACTATTTCAAAAAAAATTATATCAATTATTGGCATATCTAGACCAGTTCTAAAAATTATACGAATAGAAAAGAATTGGTGGAAAAAATTAAATCCATAAAAATATTACCTTACATTCATTTACATATAATTAAGAAATATATTTGTAAATTTAATTATTTTATGAAATTGATACATGGATATATATATATATAATGACATAATAATCTTATAAATAACTAATATAAATTTTCTCATCTTCTCAAAGGATTTAAAAAGACATTATAATTTATAACAATTACACACATATAGTCATATGAAAATAACTCAAATATATTAAATACATTCTCATAAAAATGTGGAATAATTTATAAAAATTCATTTATAATGTTCGAACAATGTGATATTGGGAAATAAAATATTTATTTCGAACTAATTATATGATTATGTAGACATTTAATATTAGTATTCCAGTACAAATTTTTTAATAATTAGTAGAGATAAAAGAGGAAAAAATAAAAAAATTAGTGAAAAGAAAAAATATATATGAATAAGATATATGGAAGAAACATAAAGATACAATCCAAAATATGATAATGGTAAAAAAGTATGAAAGTTGAAAAAAAATTAGAAAAATACAGTCACCAAATCCTTGACTAATTATCTAAATTTTTCTCCACATATTATTTTAAATTAGAGTATCCTCACGATAATTGAAGGGGTTATTCAATGTAAGGACAAGCTTACGAGTGTTTTAGATAGATGTATTTTTTGTGGTATAATTTCATCACTACAGAATATAGTCTTTTTTATGTTATTACTTTAGCCTTAATCCATTTATAACAATAATTTAATGGGTTTCATTATATTTATATTTAACAAAAACATCATAAAATTAAGGGGGGAAATAATTTGTAATTTTTTATGCATTTCAATTTTTTAATCGTCATAAATTATCAATTTGAGCTTATATTAGTCAATTTTGGTTTTATGATATGTTTTAATTTTTTTTTGAAAATTTAAAACTATAGATATTTTACAGATTTTTACCACAATGATGTTTTTTTCATTTATTTAAAATTAAAATTACAAAATGAATGATTATTATTTTCTAAAATCCTAGTTTAATTTTCTTCAACTTTTATTTGTAAAACAGGGGATATTTGATCCTCTAGAGGCCCAAAAAATTCAATGAAGTTGGGAAATTTTCATAGAGCACAACATGTACCCCACCATTGTAATAGAATCCCTTATCAGCTTAAACAACTCCAATTAATGTTATTATAACTGTAATAGAACTAGGACACCTAGGATCATCTTTAAAACAGATTTTAAAGAGTTTTAAATTCATTACAGTTTCCATTAGATGTTATACATTTGAAGAAGCTCCTTGGAACCTTCATCCAAAAAAAGTAATAGTAAATTAATAATTCATAACTTCGACATACGGAAGCTTAATAAGATGGAATATTTAGGGGAGATACAAAAAAAATATGGATCAATTTTTAGGAAGGGTACCATGCATAAATCATGCATTTAATGGATTGAAATGTGAAATCTTTTGGAGGAAAGTTTCTACATATAAAAGTTGAGCAACTCTTACATATCCAATCATTCCTTCCCCTCCCCACACCATCTGAGGCACCATGAAATGGATTCCATGGGACATTTAGGTATTTTATTTCAATATTTTCTGTTTATTTTTGTTTTATTTTACATATAACTCATTCATAGTTCTTATTAATGTGTTTCCCATTTCTTCTTCCATCTTTCTCTATCATTAAACCCTAATTATCTCATTCCCTCTCTTACCTCTATCCATCATGAGCTCTAATCTCTTTGAAATGGAAAGTGAAAAACCATAGGCATTGACCTTAGTGAGGCCTCACGTTGTTATTAATTATTTCAAATCAAATTCAAAATGTTTTAAATGTATTTGTGGTGGATACAGAAATATAACATTGGTGTCGTGGTTGTCAACCATGACAATATTTCCAAATTCATTTATTTCCCTTATTTAATTCATTTCCCACCCTTATCTGAGGAAAACCATTCATATAGTGGAGTTTCCATTTTTATAAGGGATGAAACTACATATAGTGGATCTGTGTCTTTTTGGGATAGCATTTTTGATTGAGGTTTTATCCTATTAGATTATTAGGGGATGTGTGGTTTGTTTTGCAAGAGGAATGCTAAAATCACAAACTTAATAAAACAAAGGAAAGTAATTCATTAATGAGATTTCACAAAATGAATAATCAAATTGAATTTGAAAAACAATTTAATAATCAAAGAACTCATGTTATTCAACCCTAGGACCAAGTTGTTTCTATTGTAATTTCATATTTTTAATATCTTTATCCTCATTTAGATTTTAATATTTCATTTCTTTTTTTCAATTCCACCTTTTCCAAAATCATAAAAAATTTCAATAAATATTAAAAGACCAAAAATAATTATAATAGGTGAACAATAATCAGTGATTAAACTCACTAGGATGTTCCTCAAGTGAGTTGACACTGGTTAGACACTATGCTGTGTTAGGAAAATAAATTTTCTTTTTCCACATCCTATAAAGGGAATGCTTTAAAACTAGTGTCATTTTCATGGAGTTACACAATAATTTTGATCACTTTTTCAAAAATCAAATTTTATAGATATTATTCTTTTTTAAATAAATATATATATATATATATATATAAGAACCTTTTTTCTAGGTTGTATTGAAATTAATTTTTTTTACATGAAATAATTACTCACTGGTGCGGGAAGAACAAACAGAGTATAGTGAGGATTCCCTCCAACTATGGGATGATGCTCTAATTATATGGTTTAAACAAAAGGAATGATAAATAGAAACATGAATATCACTTGAATATTAAATTTCCATGGCCGATGAACTTCAAACTAACATTCAATAGTTCAAGGCCAAGAATGAAGTGCCACTGGTCTTCCAATATTTTACTAAAGTCATCCATGATGTTAAAGTAAAAATGAAGACGAAGGATCAACCCTACCATCCTCCAGCCAATGATAATCAACTACAAGAGGCATTCTCCCCTGAATAAAATATTCGACTTGAACCACCTCATGGAGATGATACATTCATGAACTCTAAATCTGTTAACATTATTAAATTTAATTTGAGTATAACTCCCATCTGTTTTGAATTTTAAGGATTTTATTAATCTTATTATGTATTAGAGGATGATTTGTAAAATACTAACCTATTGTGGAACATATGGAGATCTGTTCAAACATTGACCATCTACTAGAGGTGCCCCAAAATGAAGTGATGTAGGTTGCTGAGCCTGAGGAAATCATAAAATTGGTTGAAGCCCCAATGAGGCTAACACTAGAAGATAAGATGTCTTCACAAGTAGAAACAAATTAAAATAATTTTACTTACTTCACCTACCCCTACCGTTCATATTATGACACATTTCTAAGGGGAAGATCTAGTGTAATCTATCCGAGGAGTCCCCCTCATCATGAACAATGTACTGTAATCTAGGAAAATCCATATGTGGTGGTTCAAGTCAAATAAGATTCATCCACCATCATACATTGGAAAACAACTCGTACAACCCACTACATGAAATAAAAATTTAGAGTCTACTATGAAGGATCATACCAATATTTATCTTTATGTGTATTCATGGAATTTAAATTTAGATTTCCTTTTGTAGATTAATCTAGCATGTGACCCACTCTCTCTATTCATTTTGAGAAGAAATAAAATTATCCTGCGATTAATTGAGTAATTTTATTTTATTGGTTCGTGATGGAATAAGGATTCCCCCAAAAATATGTGGAAGAGGACTGAAGCATTAATTCACAATGGAGTTCACTTTTAATTATTATATTTTAAAAGCCTTATATTTTCGTCCAAATCATGATTTTATATTTAATGATATAATTGTGTGTCCACATTTATGATCTACTTGAAATATATGAAATACATGTGTTTTTTATGAATCTAGGGATTCTATGTTTCATAATTAAATGCTAATATGATTGAATAAGTTGGAAATTTTAATTTTAAAAGTGAAGAATATATATTGAAATGATTATTAATGATTTAAGGTAAATATTGGATTTATGTAAATTAAATTTCCCTACCATTTTTTTGCTTTTAATTTCTCAAATTTATGTTTATTGTTTGTTAATATAAATCATGTCTTAAATGATATTACAATATCATATTTCTCATTAACAATAGGATTTTTAGACTAAGTACACCCTATTTATACTTGACCATTTACCTTGAGTTATCTTGGGACATGTCACCAGCCAGAACATTAATTTTAACTTGTCAAGTCTATGACTATAGATAAACACATTTAAAATAATTGGGGTATCTTTTAAAAATCCATTATACATAAATACCACCATTACATCAATCCTTATTTTATTCCATATATACCCTAAATGACCTTTATATGGATGATCCATGTTTCCAGCCATTTTTATCCATTTCTACCCTACTCTTGGTACTTTCATTATATTTTAATCATGATGTGTGGGGTGAAGGGAATCACAGATGAAGATATGTTATAAATTTAATGGAAAAAGTTATTAGGTGATATTTTGGTAATTTTCAATGGTTGTGGAATCATTATTTTGAATTCATTGTTTCCCCACTTGAATAAAAAAAATGAAAAAAATGATGAAAAATCAAAAAAAAAGGAAAAAATAGGTTGTGATATCCAAAACACAAAAAAACAATTTTCCTAACTAATAATCAGTTGATTCTATATGGATAGGTGATGGATGATATTTTTTATTTAATCATAACATTATAACAATGAAAAAAATATACCAAAGAAATAAATCCAGAGGGTGAAAAAATCATTCATTATGGTTACATGATCATGACCTTACATTGTGTTTTGGGGGATGTATGTGTTGCTAAATTAAATAGGAGAACTGCATTAAAATTTTACTTTTGATATAACTAATTTTACATAAGATATTAACCTCATCAAAGATCCATATATTTTAATGCATCAAATACTACCAAAATTAATCCTTAGAACCATTTTATATTTTATTACAAGTCGTCATGATTTTATATTCCTTTTTCAATTATAAAGTGGATATTGTAGTTCTTTTACATGATTATGGATACATAGCATTTTTTCATGATATGAGAATAACTCTAAAAGATTATTATCAGGAGAGATGATATGGAATATTCAAAGGTGAGGTAAATCATGATTTGGAATGCTTAATAATAATTAATTAAGGATCATGAATGAACGAAAGGATAAGATTCATCATTCTTAAAAGAGGAAAATTAAAATATATGAATTGATTGTTTCATTGAAAAATGATAAATTAAATTAATAATTTTGGTTTATTATTTAAAATATGATTTGGCAGTAACTTGTTTTTTATATTATTAATTTATAATTTGAAAATTGGTAATATTGGTGGCCTTTGAAATTTAATGTTGATATTTTATTATTGAGGAAAAGCATGGTTTAACTATTGTGGAATTAATAAAGCTAATATTTTCTACATTTTTGTATGCATTAAAATTATTTTAATCCCCCAAAATTATTAATTTTTTCATATATAGATAAATTTTTGATTTTGGTTGTTTTTTTAAAAAATTGTGAAAGTTGCTTAATTTTGGATTTTTTACAGATATTTACATCACGGGTATTTTGGCCATTTATTTAAAAATATAATTCAAAATTTTTTAATTATATTTTTTTAATCCTCATTTAATTTACTTAAAATTTGTCTACTAGACCAGGGGCTTATTCAAGCATCTAGATTCCTGAAATATTCAATGAAGATGGAAAATATTCTAGGCGCACAGGGTGGACCCCTCCAACGTAATGGAATCCAATATCGATATAAACACATATAATTAAGGTGATTATCTCTGTAATATAACTAGGACACATAGTATCATCTCTAAAATTAATTTTTGGATGTTGTGAATTCAATATGGTTTCCATTGGATGTTATACTTTTGAAGGAAGATTCCTCAAACCTTCTTCAAGATAAAGAAACAGTCAATTAATAACTCCTAACTTCTACAAGTGGAGGCCAAATGAGATAAAATTTTTAGTGGAGATGTTAAATACAATAGTGATCAACTTTTAGAAGGAGTATAAGGGTGATTAATTCCATTAATAGGTTAAAACCCCCAACAACTTTTGGGGGAATGATTCTACCTTTAAAATGAGAGAATCTCTAACATCACAAATAATTCATTCCCATCCCCAAACCATCTGAGGCACCAAGGACAAGAGTCCAACACCCATTTATGAATTTTATATTATTTTGTGAATTTTATTTTATTTTTATTTTTCATTTAACACATTTATCTTTTTGATTATAGTGTTTCCCATTTCTTCTTCCATATTTCTTTTTATTAAAACTATAATTATCTCAATATCTCTATTCCCTATCTCCATTGTGATCTCTAGTCACTTTTCTATGGAAATTATCTAACATGAGGAATATATCTAGGGTAGGTTTCATGGTGTTATCCATTATTTCACTCCAAATTCAAAATGTTTTATAACTATTTGTGAAGGATGTAGGAATATTTCACGGGTGCGGCAGTCATCCACCATGACACTATTTCGAAATCTAGTTCTTTTCCTTGATTAATTAATTTCAGTCAAATATCTTATTCAAACCCTTCTTACAATGGAATTAAGATTTCCATAAGAGATTAAACAATATATAATGAATTTGAGTCTTTCTGAGATAGAACTCTCGGTTTAGGTCTTTTCCTAGTTGAGATTGGAGGATGTGTGGTTTGATGTGCCAAAGGAATGCTAAAATAAAACACTCAACAAATTAAAGGAAAATAATATATTAAATAGGTTTCATAAGATGAATTATCTAATTAAATTAAAAAAAAATATTGAATGAACCCATGTTATCCAACCCTATGACCCTATTTATTCTTCCTTATTTTTATTCTATCACCATTATCATCTGCATTTAGTTTTAATGTTTTCATTTTCATTATTTTAATTGTTATGTTTCCAAAACCCATAACAACATCAATTTTGATAGAAATTAAAAATAATTATTTTGAATAGGTGAAATAGAATCAATGATTTAACTAACAGTGACACTCCATAAGTGAGACGACCCCAGTCAGCCATTGGGATACATTAGGAAAATAATTTTCTTTTTCCTCGCCACACGACAGGCATGTATCAAACATACATTATCTATATTATATGGGGTAAACTTATACAAATGAATCAAACCTAGTGGAATAATTATTCTATCCTTTAATGAAGTAATTTAAAATTATTTTGGAATTAAAAATAAATCCTGAGACAATAATGGGTTTGCACGATTCATTCCATATATATTTGGTAGTTTTCATATGTATCAAAACATATTTCTTCTAACTCATGAATCAATAATTTTTTGTGATAACCTGGGATTGATATATAAGTATTAAAATATTCAGTGGCCAAAAAAGAATTATTATATATATAAATAGTGGTGTTATGTCTATATCAAAACACAATCTAATATAGTAAGAAAATTGATATTTTTTAGAGTTATATGATTGGTCTATAATGAATCATCAAGACAAACACACCAATATTTAATGTTGTGTATGGATATTTAGTAAATTCTTTTTATGAATTTATTAGTCAAAATTTATTCAAAAATTTATTTGGTGTTATATTTTATAGACTCAATAATCAACCCCATACTAATTGGAATGTGTAAGCATTGTAAAGTTACATAATTGATAACCCTGGTCACTAATTAGGAACCATAGTAATCCAAATAAATTAAATATTTCTATTCAATACGATTCACCAATATCATTTTGTAATATGTATATTTTTCTCATGGTTCTACAAAATCATACTCATAAATAACTATATGAATAATATATAACCTGATAAATGAACTAGGAAATAAAACTATGGAGTTAAAATGTAAAATATAAAAATGCTATATATTTAAAAGGGTTGTTGTTTTATTTCTATTCTTTTATAGAAATTCCCTATAAATTTTAAATGAGTAAAATATATATAAAACTAATATTCATCGTGATATAATCAAATAGATAACCTCCAAAAATAAATATCCTTATGACTAGTTCATTATAAAGTGATGTGGTCTATAAATATAAATATTTTCAAAAAATTTATTGATTGATTGAAATATACCATCAGGAACCCTATGTTTGGGAAAAGATAACTACATATGAAACAAATGTAATATTTCTAAAATATTTACTAATATGACTAATATTATAGAGTGTCCACATAGTTTTTATTGACATGATAAGGACCTCATGATAGTACCAAATAATATAAAATGGAATAATTACATGAAATCACAACTTTCAATTAATATAATTTATCTACAAGAATAATGTCTTTATCATATGGTAGAGACATGATTTATTGTAATTATTTTAATGAATCACGATGACATTGTCAGATAACACATTATATACATATTTTATTTAATTTTTATGTTTCTTGTCTAGTATCCATTATATAATACATTATTTGGATACTTATTTTCTAATATCAAGAATTTAATTATGTAAAATCTTTATATGAAATAATGTTTTATTGTAGTGTTGTTTTTTTTGGAAGGGTCTTGTTTTTGTGAGTAATATGAAATGATATATCAATATCGATCAGTATATAGTGATAATACATCCCAAAATGGATATTTGGAAGCATCATAAATGAGAATTTATGGTAAATAACACTACAGTGGTCAAATTACAAGTGTTTAACTGATACTCCATTTCAATTTATTATACTCAACATAGTATTTTTCATTAAATGTTTTTTATCAATATACTATAATAATGGAATGGTAAGTGAAATATAGCTAAATACATGATTGAAATAATAAAGAAATCATTCTCAACCTAATCAAGACCGTACAAATCCATTCATAGGGAATGGTAGGGTAATAAATTACGTTATGTTTTTATTTGTTTATATGGATAATTTCTTATAAAATTAAACGTATAAATAATATGGTTTACGATTCTTTGAAATAAAAATAATCATAGTTTAATATAGGAATATTTTCAGTAAAATTATGTAAGAGTTCACTATAACTACTAAATAATAAACAAATGTGTTACCATGTATAGTGAAATCATTTATGAAAACATCTATGTAATTATCTAGATAATGAAAAGAAATATTAACCATGTATTTTTGGAATATACAAGGACTATTACATTAGCCAAGTGGAATCCTCATATATTAAATTGTGAAAATAATAAACTGATGTTTTAATATTCATGAGCCTTTACGAGAATATGGATATCAAAATATCAAGATTACCCATCAGGGAAATAGTTTTTTGACTTCATAGAACTCTCTTGAATACTAATAATGACTGGTAGTTGGAAGTATTTCTTCATTTTTTTATTTTAATGAGGAATAATATATAGATACACATAGATAAATCTTCACATGAGTTTTTAAAAATTAATTATTTTCATAATTGATAATAATTACATCGATTATTTGAGGAACAACATATAGTATTATATCACATGAATATAAAATATAGGAAATATTATTCTCACATCAAATAATTTTGTTGAATTTTTTAATGAGAATACGAATTTTTTCATTTAGTCATCTTAATGCTAATCACATTAGTAAAAGTTCACCATTTTTTATAATATGATGTAGTGAAAGTTTGTGATTATTTTTTTAATTCTAACATGAATAATTCTCAGTTCAAGGTAATACTATTGTAAATTTTTTTATAAACACTCCTTTCCCAGCAGGTAGTGAACTCGAAATAATGATTGTGAACTTGTTTAAATTTTGAATATATGAATATTCTTTATTTGGATGTTGAGGTTTAAGCTCTAATTCATATAGAATTGAGACTAATTGTTGAGAATAATTTATAGGGATTTCTATTATCTCATATAACTACTAAATATTAGTATCCTAAGATGGGAAATAAGCACACTAAGATGGGTACAGTATTCGATGGTGTTATGGTCCTCATGAAAAAATATATTAACAAAAATTATAAGTATTTTTAAGAACAATTAAGGCACTAAACACGTAATTCATTTCTGGGAGTTTCTATTCATGATAATAAATCATAAAGGATGTTGGTAAAATGAATTTATAGTTTGGTAGAAAATTATTTACATTAATTGACTGAGGGAAATGTTTTCCTGAAGAATATTTCAACGAATCAAAGATGTTAATATAGAAAATGTAAATACTCAGCTTTATTCATAATTCAATTATATGTATAATAATTTCTTTTTTTTTTATATTTTCATTATTCACCTTAAAATTATTAAGAAATGCATAAATATAGTCATCATTAGTAATTAAAAAAATTAGTATGACAATTTAATTTCATAACAGTAATATAAACATACTTTATCACACTAATACAATGTTAGGTACGCTGGTTATCAAGTTAAACTACATTTTAGGTTTAATTAATCTCCATGAAATTAAAATAAGATAAAATATAATGACCCATTTAATTTATCAAGAAAACCGAAACATTAATAGCATCTGAAAAGAAGAACTCCAATATGGTACTTAAAATTGATTATTTTACATGATCTTTTAAATTATTTTAAGGTGTTTGTAGGGTCAAATTAATGGAATTAGTCCCCAATATAACCCTTTTATCACATTTATGTCACCTTCATTGTGTACTTATGTTCTTTAAGAACATGTAATATCTATTTATTTCTTTAAAAAATCAATCAATTGAATGTTATCCTCGTCATTTTTTATTATTTTATGATTTACATGTCAAATTTAGTTTCAATTAATTTCCTTTTTTGGTTGAAATTTAGCTGGATTTAATATAAATGGATATAATATATTGTTAGTAAATTTTCATACACATTACACTAATATAATTATACTCTACAATATTATTTACCACAATTATATGATTCAAGATTTTTTTCTATGATAGTATTATATTAATGGATGACACCAAATCAGGGATAATTTGGATATTCAATTATGAACCACTATAAAGTGTTATGGTACAAACATTTCCATTTATCTTATGATTGAATACATGTTGATAAGGATATTTATCAGTCCCTTATCATTATACTCCATCTAATAAGATAGAAAATTATCCTATTTTAGTATATAAGTATTTTATATTATGTTGGTTTTTTGTCCAAATCAAATATTATTTATTACCATTAGTTTATTATGATTTTAAACATCTACTCTTTTTTAGGGTAGTTTCAATGTCATTTTTCATTCATGAGGATTTTTTTTGTGGTGGTTGTAAATAGAGATCATGACTTTGTTTTTTATTAATGTTGACATTGGCTGGAATGTACCACTTACATATCTGAATGGTTATCTATCTATTAAATTGACGATATATATTATGTTTATTCCCCAATGATTTATTTATATGGGATGTTAGGTATGATTTCCTCATAAATATATGAAGGACATCTAAATTGAGGGTATTGGTCATAGTTTTGTCTTTTTGTAGTGCACAATAAAAAATTAATTAGCGGAGGATATTGGGATTACCTATGTGAAAATAAAAGATGAAAAACTATATTATTTACCTATTTAATATTTATTTTTAATATATTCTAAAAATAGGATCTCTACACCTCATTGACATCTCTAAAGGATATAATAGACCTCAATCCATACTATTGATTGTTTTGTATTATGATTATAAATATGTTACTTTTTTATGATGATAATATTTTATATTAGGGAAACACAAATAGTGAAATTAATCATATTATTATCAGTTTTATATAAACATTGAGAAAACAATAATAAACTTTTGATTAAAAATTAAGCAGTGTAAACAACATTTACGTAGTCTATTAAAACAAATTAATATTCATGATGTGTTTCCCCAATTATTTTATTTATTTTAAGGATTTAATTTTTTTGTTACTGAAATATTGAAATCTAGGAAATATTTTTCTAGATATATTCATTTATGTTCACTCATTCCCCAATGACAATGCATATATATTAAATTCAATCTTATCAGTTTCCTATAATAAAATATACAATGATCTAAATAAAACAATGTATTATTATACTAATTGGGATTTTATTATTTGACATATGATATTGAATTAATTTTAATAATTTTGATGTTAATTTCAAAAATGTTATTAAAATTTGGGATCCAAATGAATTCCATTGGATATTAGTTCACTATTTTGTGCTTAACATATTATGTTAGTGTACAGAGGATGAGTATCAATATTTTTCTATGTTAGTATAGAAAATTTATGGTCTTTTTCATATATTTTATAAACAATTACTTCAAAATAAACATTATTTTTATTATAATAATGGGTTGTAGTAGTTTTTAGAGAATATAAATCTTCAATGATTGGATCGATCCATGTGACTCCTTATTATTAATGGAAAGTCACCTATTCATCTATTTTGATGGGTGACAGATAATGTACGGAATAATTCTTAATAAACAACCATATATTGAAATAAAATTTTGACAAAAAATTATATAAAAATTTTAATGTTAAAAAATTTATTTTAATAATATATAATGTGATTATTAAAAATAATAACTCTAAACTATATCGCTACCTAAAATGTTGCCACAAATTGTTCACAGTATTTTTAAATGAAAAATTAATTGATTTTATTCGACGAAATTCAATATATGGAATACCATGGTTCATATCTCATAGAGTGCTGGATGCTTAATTTTTATTTTTAAGTTATTTATTTAAAAAGGATACTAAAAAATAGGTTTGTTAATGTATATATTTAAAACAAAGGAATAATACCACTCTTAGAGATTATGTGGTAAATTAAATATACTTTATATATATATATATATGTGTGTGTGTGTGTGTGAGGGTTTGTGTGTTAGAAATTTATTATTCTGTTGTAACTAAATTACATATTGTTTTCCTTATTTACAAATTTTCATTTTTTCTAGAATTTATAGGTTTCTAATTAACGAACATATTATAAAAAATTTATAAAATTTAAATGATTCATATAGAAACAAACATTCAAAAAACAATCATTTAGTCAATTTCACACTTCTATTGAAGTTTTCATGTATAAAAATTAACATTAATATCATAAATTTAGGTTAAATAATTAAATTGTTATTTTTTATATGAAAATCACATGTCACAAACTCAAAATTTTATATTTTTTAGTAATTAAACTAATTGTGATTCATTGACATGCATCAAAAGCTTTTTTTTCATGTTTTAATTATTCAAAATACATATAAAATAGCTATTTATGAAAATCAAAAATTCTAAAAAAGATGAAAATTATTTTCAATGAATCATTTTCAAATATTGAATCCCCCTATTAATGATCAAAATTGTTTTAGCTTACCATTGAGTTGTGGTGGAAGCTTCTGTAAAAATATTCCTTAAACCATGATCATGGTATAAGGAAACAAAGATAAAAAATCCTAGAAATTATTAGAGGAACACCATAACACTATAAAATTGTATCACTTTTACAACACATTAGACCAAAACTCCGTGATATATTTTAAAATACAAATACATTACATATTGGTGTATATTACAATAGTATATTATGAAACATAACTATCTCATAATTGTATTACGTAAGAATAATATGAGATTATAAGATTTATGAACACATTTTCGGTTTAGTAATTTTGTGAATTCTAAAAAATAAAACAGAAAAATTGAATGTCTTCCTCAACTAATGTACATTTTCATTACACTATATAAGAAATAGAAAAATCCATAATGTGTATTTAAAATCTCTTAAAAATTTACAAACATGATATTTTATTCCAGAAATATAACGTGTAATAAATTTCTAATGAAAATAGGAATGTGGAAACTAAATAATGGTGATCTCAAATGCTCAATACTGGAAAACTTATATATGAACCTATAATTGTATGAATAATATTTAAAGACAAATTAAAATTCAAATAATTATATAAAACATAACAAATGAAAATGAAATAAATATATGGATGACATAATAATGAAAGAAATGTCACTGATAATAATAATTGTTTTCATAGTTAATAAATTCATAATGTTGGTATGAAATGTCTATTATTTAATCCTGTAAATAATTATCATAAACATTAAAATATTATGAAAAAGATTTATTTCCATGAAATAATTTTTCATGGGATTGATTTCAACAAAATAACCCAACTAATTTTTCTTATTAGACATATCGATGCACTAATGGGATATATATACTGAACCATAACCATAATTAATTATCACCAATAAATTCATAAATTGAATGAATGAATAAAATATAAAATACATAACCAAACATCTGTTAGTAATTAAAAAACATTCAACTTAAAATAAAAAGAACAAGGATTGTCAATATTTCTCTAATCAATAAATGGAATAGATTTATATGCAAGAATCCCTCAAATAAATATCACATGGAGTAATCGCATAAGGTAAATGAAATAATTTCACTAATAAAATTATTCATTTCATCTAGGTGAATATCGTTTATTTGATGGAAGGAAATGTAGAGTGTTCATAGGGGAAAGACATTGGAAGGAAATGTTTTTCAATAGTATACAATGAATTGGAAATACAATTTCACTAATTAATATCCTAAAGTTTAATCACCTAGAGAAAATCATTATCAGAATATTTAGAACCCAAAAAATGACTAATATATTCAACAAAAATGTACTCAATGGTTTTATATGAATGATATCACAATGATGGAAAATTTAGATGAAATCACCCTTATGGTTAAAATAGCCTAAAAATCAAAAGATCAAGAAATGTATAGAATGAAATTATATTATAATTAAAATAATGATAATAATTATAATTTATGATAATAGTGTAGAGGATACACCACAGAAATAATATGATGGTGCATAATATAAAACATGTCTCGTTGAATTAAAAATATAGACACATAACACTTATGAGTTTAGAAAAAAAAAATAATCAAAACCCATTAAAATATAGAATAGAAAATGAATGAATAAATAATGTTTAGAATTATATATTCATATAACAATATGTTAAATAGGTATTAGATAAACCCTAAAAAATAAAACTCGGATTTTAATGCTAAATATGTCTAAATGGGGTGATAACTGAGACAAGAAACCCCTTTCATGTGACTTATTCATTGATGTATGAATAATTGGATAATTTTCATATAATAAATAATTTCAGATCCCGAAAAGTTAAAAATGAAGTACTATAGAACGAATAATTATTTTTTGAATAAATAAATTATGGAATAATAGATATCAATAAAAATTATTTTAATTGAATGGATAAAAATATAGTTAGTAATTACCCTTACCATAATTCATGACGTACACTAATGCTCTGGAATATCCAGTATTGAAAAAATAACTACCTTATTGACCAATTTCAAAATAATTTTGATATTTAAAACCTTTTATAACATTAATTTATAATTATTACCTATATATATTAATTATTTATTATCTATTTCAAATATTAGGCATGAGTAATCTTGATCATTTTGTACTAGTTTCAAAATAGTATTGATTTTCACTAATATTCTATAAATGTTCATCATTCATATATAATAAATGGTACATGTATTCTTTTTTTATAACCATTTAAAATGATAAAATTTCACATATTTCTGTTTTTCATGATAAATAAATATTATATTGTTAATGACCATGTCGATGTGATTTTATTTGAATTAAAATTTTCTATATTAATTAATGGGATAAATATTTGTAATAAAATTCTATTATAAAAATAAAATAACGATTAATTATTTATATCATGTAGTATGAGTAAGTTGTTTCTAATAGTAATCCATGGTACTATTATAAATCGATGTAAATATAGTTTGTTAGATCTACCCAAATAGGTGCATTCTACAATTAAGGGATGACTAGGAATCTAAATTTTGATAATTTTTAAAAAATATAATTATAATGATGATTAATGATATTATTTATATAATTTTAAGGTATTAAGTTAGGTTTGATGTGATATTAATAAATTATAATGAAAATAGATGAAAAGAAGATATGTTACTTTTTAGAGGTGGTAATCCACATGATCCATGGTTAATGTCTTTATATAATAAAATACTATTTTGAAAGAAAGTTTATTATAATTTAAATAATTTTGATCAAAATTGATTTATAAATTTTTTTGTTATTATTTTATTCCACCATTATAAACAGTGAATATAGGCGGTGGTGAAAAACAGTATTTTTTTCTTCGAGTAGATCGTAGTCCACAAAATTCACAAATAAAGGTACTATTTTTTCAATTATAAAATGTAAAATAAAGTTATTAGTTATTGAAATTTCATAATAATATTCATTATGAAATAGTAAATATGTAATTATATTATTTTTTTAAAAATTATATTTTAGTATGAATGAATGCAAATAATAACTATTTGGAAAAAATGTATTATCATTGAGGACTTGGGCTTACCCTTGGAATATATTTTTGAAATGGAGGAATTAGGATTGTATCATGTGACAAGAGGCTCATGTAGAAGGTAGTGTCACACTAGGGAAGAAATATATGACATAGATTCTGGAGGAAACTAAATTTTGGGATTTTTCTTCACAGGTTGGAAACATTCCCATTTTATATGTGGTGTGAAAGGATTTTTTTAATATTTATTCTTAAGATAAGTAAATAACTTGTTTCATATGTCAATAATTCTAATTAATTGAAAATAATTGATTTAATTATTTTATAGGTCCGATAATCACTCATGAAATAATTTCTATGTCTTTTACTATAACAAACAAACCCTGGTCAACAAGACATGCCACCTGAACCGGCGTGTCATGTAATATTTGTAAAATAAGATAATAGAAACCATTATTTAATTAGTATAATACAAGACATGAATATTGATTACAATGAAAAAAAACCTGATATACCAAAAACCCATACAATAAAATAAAAAATAGGCTATATTAGGAAGAATATAATGTCCTTATGTGGCAAACAATATCATTTAGACCAATAGGAACCTAAATCTGCATTAAAAAGAGTATCCATCAAACTAAATGATACACTTCCCTTTAATAGAATCCTATAATGAAACATCTAAAATTTCCAAATCCATAATTAGGGGGTGATCTAAACCATATTAAAAAACCAAAATATATTACATAAAAGGTCTAATTTGAATAATCAAGAAAATTCTAGATTTTAAAACAAATTAGTTTTGAAATGAATTTTCATAAACTAAGTCAATTTGTAAATAATTATATGTTTGGGTTTCTAAAAATAATTTAATATTTTATAACCAGAAATATCAAAATTTGATTTTATAAAATAAAATATAATATACATGTATCTAGAGGTACATATATCCATGAAATAACCTATAATAAGAATCTATGTGATGCTGCTTCATCTAATAACCTTTGACAAAAAAATAAATTATTAAAATAATCATGTGTTAAATAAACATAAATGGAATATTCAAAAGAATCATTTAAAAATATGCATCATATGAGAAAATGTGTACTATACACTTACAAGCCTATATATAAATATGTGGGATTCAATAGATATCGAGTCCTACCAATCGATATCACTAGATTTTTTATCATACTGTTGTAACACACACTAAGGCTACCCGTTTCTCTTTCCTGACACACCCAAAGTTCCCAATGTGAAATTTTCCCTATAAATTTTCAAATCCATGCTCACAATTTTAAAAACCATTTTGAAAGCCAAGAAAATTAATTTAGGAGTTTGAAAAACCATTTTCAAATCTATTAAATCAGTTTTCAATGGAAACCCCCATTTTTTAAAATAATTTTCGTTCAATGAAATTATTATGAACCACTTATCACTTCTAAAAAAAAGAACAACCTGAATTAAATTTTCATATACAACATGAAATTATTGAAATTAAACCATTTTATAGAAACATTTATCCAAATATGGTAGAACCCATGATTCATTTGACAAAATTTTTCCGAAACCAAGAGAACAGACTTTGAATAATAAGCCACACCAAGAAATTGAAAATGGTTTATAGAAATAACTATTTGATCACTAATATCCAAAACTACAACCAAACCCAAATAAAATGAAATGTAATAAGGAATTTGTATTCATAGAGAATAAAAAATCCATAATTATGATCAATCGATGAACAAAGTGATCTTGAGGGATTGAGTCACACAAAATCTCTTAAGAATATTCTCTAGGTTAAGAGAAAGGAATACTACAAAGAATTAAATTTTAAACCACTTGTGTCACACTATAAAATCAAAACTCTAAATGACTACATAGAACATAACTTCATTACACATATTATAATACATGAATCTCATATAAATATGAAAACTAAATGTATTTTTATTAAAATCATGATATTTTACATTCCAAGTCATTACTGAATTACATTGTGTGTAACCCTCTAACACTGTGTAACCTATTCACGACTTCTTCCTAGGATCCCTCAAATGATGTGTACTCCGGTTACATTGAATCTAATTTCCCAATGTATATAAAAGACAATAGTTTTATTCTAAAAATTCCAATAAATCCATGACTTCACAAATACATGTATCCTCCAAATTTTATTTCAGCATTACTCATCCAATGAAAATAATATATAATAAACAATGGTCCAAACATACTTGATAGATACATAATGTGGAATTATAATATGACCACTAAAATTCTTTTCTTCCCTAACAAAGCCCATGAGATACGAGATCATAAAAAAGAGAAGGCACTACTACCTCATCAACCACATTCTCTCCCACATCACATGGATTTCCTATCGATGCTACCATAATACCCAGACTAGGGGGATCATTTTATCTCACAATACTTCTTCTAGGAGTTTGATAATATAAAATATCTTGTCAACCAAATTGGTATCAGTCTCAAAATCAATATTCTCATATATAATCACCTGGGAAGCATCTGGTATATATCTCATCAAATGGTTAACATGAAACACATCAAGGAAATATGTCAATTCGAAGGAAAGTACAAATGATAGTCCATACTCCCTAGTAGTCCAATGATATCAATGGGCCCCAAAAACCATAGAGACAACTTATTCTATTTACCTATCTAATGATGTACCGAGTGAGGTGAAACCTAGATATTTTCTTGATAACCAACTTCAAACTATAGAGGATGATGATCATTACCCACATAATATTTCTGATGACATTATGCCATGATTAATCTCATATATATCAACTGCACCATCTCTATCGTCTGATGAACAACACGCATCCCAACCGAGGACCACTATCAAAACATTTCCCATCAAACTAGATAATTTAGTGGTATACCATAAAAATCCATAATGGGAACCATCTGTAATAAATCTTGATATATATTTTTATTATATTTTTCAACCAATAGATAATTATTTTCCCATGATTCTCCAAAATTGAGAACACAAGAATATATGTGATCCTTAAATCCCTATCCGAAACAAATGTATGTTGAAACCCATGAAGCCTAACAATATCTTAGACATGTATGCCCCCAAGAAGATTCACTTTTCTCATCTCTTAGATTGGTAGGAAATGTACGGATTTCATTATTCAAAAAATGGTCACCAAAATTTCATCTTTTGTACAAGGATTATATAAGAAAACAGTGATGAAATCTAATGAAATTCCATCCCACATACCAAACCAGAAAGTGTAAGGGCTGTAACAACCTTATTTGTATTTTTCTTCCACCACAATTCTTTGAGAAGTATGAAAATGAAATAAAAATTTAAAATCAATTGTCTTATACCGCGACACCAAAAACAATGTCTTAATTAATGATACATCATGAAATCGCAACGATACACCGTTCAAAACGAATGGTGTCCACTATCCAAAAAATCATGCCTAAGGGAAAATGGAACCACCAACATGCAACAAAAGCACAGTGATCCATTGTGTGATAAAGACCAAACATTCAATTCCTACCCACCATAAATTATTTCCCTAAAACTAATGAACTTGGTGTCTATCTCTTGTTCAAGTATTACAAACTCTTAATTAGATGATTCATCTTTCATAAAATCTAAAAAATATTTCATACCATACTCTTCCACTTATAAGATCATATCATCAAAGAAAATCATCAGAGACCACTAATAAACTAATTATTTTATGTATTGTTCCAGTAAATTTCTTCTCAATGAATAAGTTAAAAAATTCTATTTAACATGGGTATAAGAAATATACAAATAATTAGTCTAAATATCCTATTCCCAATGTCACTATCATAAGTTCATATACCACTATGTGAAAATATATTTTATGATCCTATGATCATAATATATGTTAATCTGTTTCCCAAATAGATTGTGATGCAGTGATAAGATTAAATATATAAAAAAATTCAGATTAATATCTTGGGTAGAATTGTTCTTCTCATGAGGGAATAATGGTAAATAACCCAAACCCAAAATCTATATCACATGCATCAAGATACATCAAAAATCCATACTAGAAGAATCAAAGAAAAAATTATAACTCAATCCCATGTTTTAATGATTAAAATCTCTTATTGAATTCAACCTCACCTTAATATCCTCAAAATATCCTCCACACTCTCATTCCATTCATAATTTACACCCTTACGAGTTATACATGTCATTGAAGATGTAAGCATTTAGAATTCCTGAATTAAACTTCTGTAGTATCTGGCCAACACTAAGAATATATGGATCTCAAATTCACTAATGGTTTTCCCCCAGAACATAACGTGCTATAGAATTTTTGTATCTATTGATATTCTCCTCTCAGATAAAAAAATCCTCAAAAACATCATTTCCAGAATCCAAAACTAAAATTTTGAATGATGAACACATAGAAGATGTTATTTTAGGGTTCTATGAATTATATCCAAATTCTCTATCTTGTCCTCCAATGACATAGAGTACCTCAAAATAGCATCCACAAACCAAAAATGAGTTGTCCGAGAATTGATGAAAGATCCAGTTCATCAATTCCTTTAAAACTGCAAGAGAATTAGCGAGACCACAGGAAATAAATAGAAAATTGGAATTACCATATCAAATCCTAAATTATTCTTTTGGTAAATCTGCTTCAATGACTATCAAATGGTGGTTTCCCCAGTTCTGGTCAATTTTAGACAAACAATGATCCCCTCTAAGATGATCAAAGTGATAATATATCCTCAAAAAGGATATTTTTTCTTAAAATTCACCTAATTCAACATTTGATCAGATATACAAAATCTAATGTTCTTGTATGCCTTCTTGAAAAGTAGGATAGGTTAATCCCATAGTGACATGCTAGAAAAAATAAATCATTTATCCTCTATATCCTCAAGAGAGACCCCATGTTCCACCAACTCTGGAGGTTCCACATTGTAATATGGAATAGAAATGGGTATTGTAATAAAGAGTAAGTATATAATAAAACTGATCTATCACTATGGTGATAAAATATAGTTATCATTCGAAAATAATTCAATCTATTCATAGAAAACTATAAGAATTTTACCACACAAACAAGGGTCGATTGAATTAATAGATATCTCTTACATGTAGCAGGGGATTATTCGAGCATATAGAACACCAGGACCTACATTTTCCAATTTAGATACCTACTCACCCAGGGAAACATTTGTGACCCCCTTGGTATATAAGAAATATAAATGATATAGAAAAAATTCAATGTTTTATTTAACACTAATCATCTAATGCATGCCGAAAATCATGTCAAAAATTTTTAGATCAGGGACTAGAGGTCCCACACCACCTCATAGTCGGCTATCATCACCCAATACACAAGACATATAAAACCATGTTCCGACCTCTTTCCCAAAGTCGTGGAATGACCCAAAAAAATGGATTATGTTCTGAATTTAAATCCAACACATAGAATAACATTGATGATATAATGTAATGAGTATTAGCTATATTAAGAAAAGAATAAAACATAAAAAAAATACTATGAACATTGTAACTCTAACAATTGATTATCGTACTTCATATTCCTCTAGCATATAATACGCTGTATAATGACATAAGGACTTATCCAAATGAACATACCAGTTGTCTAGGGGATTAAACCTACACCCTTGGAAGAATCAATATAAATATTGGAACCCTCGTGGAATGTGGATCAAGGCTTACTTCCATGGGAAATATTTTCATAGAAACATTTCAAATAGAGTGATCATCAAAAAAGATTAAGTATTATAAGAACTTATTAATAGTTAGGTCTCAAATGACCAGAACTCCAACACTACTACCAAATATCCTAATGATTCCCTATCAAAACCACTGAAACAAGTACTAAGAATAATTGACCAAACTTACACTACGTTTTCTGGACTTAAGGCACACCATGTCAAAACATTGAACAATCTGAATATCCATCTAAACATGTCTTCTAGAATAATATAACCTCACCAAAATAATCCTTGTCAACTACATCCATAATGGTCAGAAGTCACTTGAGTATCCTCATCTACCAGATATAAAGCCTTAGTCTTAACTCAGACTTCTAATCCTTTAAGTATTCATTACTGTCATGATATGTTGTGAGAATGCACCAATTAAGAAAAATGGGTAGAACACACCATAATGGTCTTCCCCCCTTCTCAAAGGTCAGAAACTCTAGGGTCTTCGCTGCCTAAAATGTCTCAAGGTAAAACTGATGGTAATGAATTTTTAAATTGGAATCCCAGGTAATTCCCTTGAGAAACATATCATACACAATAGTGTACCACCATATAATTCTAGTCCCTCAAGAAAATGTATAGAAAAAACAGCCATATTGACTTCAGGAGTCTTAATGAATATGAGGATCCTCTCTTTCCACTAAAGACACCCATCATACTGATAGGGTCATTTTTTACAATGAATGACTGTGGATTCTACTTAATATGTTCTACATTATGATCCACCATGCATCCCGGATATCTGTCACCCACATGACTCAGAGTCTGAACTATCTAGATGAAAACATCTATCATATAATGTTCCATTGTTGTGTTCTACTTTAGAACCAATCACACATATTCCAATGATAAACTGAATAATAGACATTCAAAATTCTAAACAATATATGATGGGTCAAATATATTTATATTCCTACTAGTCGATATCAAATAATATTACCATCTATTGGTGAAACAGACACTAAAGATACCTATGTCTCTTCCCCAATGAACCCAAGGTTACTAATGTGAAATTTTCCAAATATATTTTCAAAACCATGCTCAAAATTTTATAAACCATTTCTTAGTCCAATCCCATTCTCTTTGGAGTTGGAAAACCCATATCTAAATCTTAATGATCTACATTTAATGAAAATTCCCTCTTAAAAAGTATTTTCCTTTAAAGAAATAATTTGATACCACTTATTAATTAATATCAAAAACCTACCCACATGAATATATCATGAATGACATGAAATTCATCATATTAACCCATTGAATAAAAACACCTTCCTCAAAATGCTAGCAGCATAGGTTCATTTCAAAATGGTGTCTAAAACCCATGTGAACATCCTTTGAAATATAATGAATGCTAAGAAACGTAAAAGATCTATAAAAACAAAATATAATGATAATTAAACAGCAAAAACTAATACCAAAACCAATGAAAAAGAAAAACTAGTTGGATTATGTTTTTGGAGAGAGTAAACCCTACCACAATGATGATAAATTTTTTAAAAATTGATCCAAAAAGGATGGAGTCCCCCAAAATGTACTAGGAGTAGACTCTAGGAAAAATGTATGGAATCCCACAAGTAATTAAATAAGAAAACACTAGTTCAACATACTAAAATTCCAATTCTTAAAAATTATATAGCGTGGAACCCCATTACACATCGTATAATCCACGAAGCATATACATAATGAAAACACGGTCATATTTATATTGAAAACTTGATATTTTCAATGACACAATGTGAACCAAGTACATAGTGTGTAAACCTCACACACCCTATATCTAGTTCACATATTCTTCTCAGGATCCATTACATGGTAGTAATCTAATTATACAGTGTGTAATTGACCCGAAATTAGCGATAATTATAGGTTTATGCTAAAAGTTCCTAAAAATCCCAAGACTCACCATTATAGGTATCTGAAATATAAATTTTTCAAAATACTAAAAAAATAAGTAAGAAATCCAAACTAGTTAAAACCATACCAGAAAAAAGGTATTAGGGCGTTACATTTAAATATAAAAATTTCAATTTTATTATTTTTTTTGCCATGGTGACTAATATTTACCTAAATAATTTTCTTTAAATTAATAAAAAAATAATGAACATTATTAAATAATTTTCACCCAGTGAATCCAAATATTAAAACTTTTTAATATGATATAATTTTTTCTGTTTAGTAAAAATCATCTTTAACAATATCATATACGAAGAATAAAAGTATTTTGTTAGAAGAATTGTATTTTTATGAATAAATTTTATGTATAGGATTAAACATGTAGTTTATTTTTTATTCAATATATATATATATATATTTATTATAAAAAAATAAGTATATATATCAAAATAATAATAATAAATTAAAAATATTATAATTACATGACCAAAAGTATAATTTCATTTTAAAATATTACATTAACGATTAAAATGTTAAATATAAATTTTATAAATTTTATAATGTATTTAATTTTTTTTCTAGATCGTATATACATATTTTAACTATTAAATAGATTACCCATATTATATACATTTCATAGTCTTACATATTCGGTTCTAAAATTTTTAATTTTTTTTAAAATAATATTTTCCAGTTGTCACCAAAAAAAATTATTATTTTTTTGACAAATAATAATATGAAAATAATAAATATCATCAAATTAAAAAAGTAATTAATATATTTTTTAATTAATTTTAATTTTTTTTAGAAATGATCTTTTAAATAAAAACCTAAAAAATAATATGAATTTTTGTCATTGAATTTTGTTCAAATATATTGAATATTATCATCTTCTTTTCATTCAGTAGTTCATAAATTTTGTCTTAATATATTATTAATATTGAAATTATATTTAAAACATAATACATTTAGTATCATTAAATAAATTACATATATATAATTTTTTTTAAAATATATACATTTAAAGGGTAATTTAACATTCATCAGTTCTATTTTGTTCAGAGTTTTGTTTTAAGAATGACATTGAACACATTAGGATTTATAGGAAATAAAATATAATTTAAATTATACAGGAATTACATAGCCACCATAAAACTAATTATGTCTTGTGATTTTTAATTATCATAGTGTAATATGATTACTTGAGGGTATAAAAAAGATATGCATAATTCCTGATATATTTCCAAATGATGTATCTACCTTATTATCTTACAAATGACTAGGTAACACATCGATTAACATCAATAAATTAATTCAATAAATTATTTTTTATTTCATTCCTATTTCTCTATGAGCTCATTTTCATCACATAAAGAATCCTCTAGTTACTGTGAGACATTTCCCTAGATGCTTCTAACCACATTTTTGATATTGAATAAATTGATTCATTTCCTGTTCACCATCATTATAATAAAAACATAAATGAGTCTCAAACATTTAATTATTTATTATTTTTGGAATATCATCCATGTTTTCATTTTTTATCATAAATATGTATATTGATTTTCCAAAAATCTCATGATTTACCATTGTTTTTATTTTCTCATCAGATTTCATATTCGTACAATGGAAACATTTCCCATGTTATTAAATGTTAATTTATTTAGTTGTTATTCAACTATTAATAAGAACAAAAATATACAACACGTGTGATAACAAATATTAAAAAAATTAATTTATTTATATTTAAAATTCAACACCTAAAATGTCTTATTCATAAAAAATTTTATAGTATCTTCGAGTTAAAAACAAAACATGCTCTATTAAATCTAATTTTTCAGTTTGTGTTCTAACATTTTTGTTAAACTAATATCGTATCATAATAAGACCTTTACAATATATTTTAATGATAATGTGACTTAAAAAAACATATCCACAATGAGTTTCTCTTTATGGGTATAGTCCAAGGCTAACTCTCCATTCACTAATGAGAAGATTGAATTGATACCCGACGATAATTTTTTAAGATTATTACCACAATGTATATCTTTTCCTCATCGACATCCATTTTATAGTACCTAGGTTGATATTTAATTCTAATAAGATTCCCAAAATATATAATTTATATAAATTTATAGATATTTTCATGAACATAGATTTATTCCATTTATATATCCATGTGGTTTTCAATGATGTTATCTTATCCTAGACCTTTTAGACAATTAGGTATTTAAAAATACTAAAACTAACCAATGGGATATCTAATCTTTTGAAATTATAAATTATGCCGACTTATCATCCATTAAATTAACCTCAACTAATATCCTATTTTCAAAATCTATTTAAACACTTCTCTAATATTAATCATTGCTCCCTGAACAATCACTCACATATCTGGCAGTAAAAATGCAAACATTGGATAATCTCATTTATAGAAAGAATATTTTCTAGACATAATTATCTCCAAATAAAATGATTTAATGATAATATTATATTTTATACATTACCAAGCCCTTTTAGGTTCAGATTATTCAATAACCTGGAAAAATAATACTAATAAAAAATGAAATTCACAACTAATATTATTTTTTGGTACACTATATAAGAAACTATTAATCTATATAAATTCCAGAACATCTTTGTGAAATTCTCTACACATTGTACTTATTTCTAGATATATCACATGTATACTTTTAATTAAAACATAGGTAAATCTAAATATTAGAAGTGTTAAATGAAATTATCCTTAAGTGTAAACATATATATGAATCTTTCGTGGAATTAATAAACTGATATAAATAAATATACTCCAAATAATTACATATTACAAAACACATGAACGTGAAATAAATATACAGAGAAAATAAAAGTATAATAAATTAAATGGATAATAAAAAACTGTTTAGTATAGATGAAATTCACAATTTATGTAAACTAATTCCTAGATTTAATCCTAGACATCCTGATCTGGGAAAAAAAGTTCTTACCATCAAGGCACTGTGTCAAGGCAATTCTTTGGCAGGCATACAACATCATTACCAGGCTAGTTTATCTAATGATACCTATCAATTCATTTAGTAAAAATATGTAATGGTTCCCACCCATATCTAATTATTTATATATTAGTCATCATATAATGGAACGAATAAAATATAATATTCATAACTAATATTCCTTAATAATTAATAAACATCCATATTGGAATAAAAAATCTATTTATTGTTAATAATTCCTTAATCAATATATAGATAAACATTTCAAGAAATAATCCCTCAAGATAAAAGAATGTGGAGTAATGTTATATAGTTAAGTCAATAATTACCCAAATAAATTGAAATATGACATCTAGGTGTACACCCATAAATAAATGTACTTGAATTTAGAGTGTTCATAGATGAATGGAATTGGAATAAAAGAATGCACCCAATAGAGGATAATATGAAAAAAGGTAGTCATGGATTTGAAAATGATTTATCCCCAAGAGTAAAATACTTGGTTAGTATATATAAATAAACTAATGGCCCATATATACAGCACAAAAAGTAAAAAAAATGGAAAATATTATTCATATCTCAAAGAAACATAATTGAGAAGAAAGCACCCTCATGATAAGGGTAACATCATAATCAAAATAAACTGATCCAGATTGCATGAAATTACTAAATTAAGTAATAATTTATAAATAAAAAATATGAAGGAAATAAGTTAGTGAATACAACATATAAACAAAAATATGGTGAAAAAGATTAGTTATGTCTCATAGAGTTGAAAATAGATACAATTAGCACTTACAACATTATAATCATTAAAATCAAAACTCATTAAATAATAGAATTAAAAATGCTACCTTAAATACCTTGAATAATGTGGGGATCATGATACATATTATTAATTGTGGTTTTAGATACATCATAAAAAATAATACATCATCAATAATATGAAATATCCATAAAGGTGGTGAAAATTTTGACAAAACCAAGTTTCATGTAACATTATAATTTAGGTAATAATCCCGTGATAATATGGTTATATGGATGTATATAAAAACCCTATAAATGTATGGGGGAATAAAATAATATCTTTTATTTTGGATTAATGAATGAAATATAGAATAATATAGTTCAGTTAGAATTTCTGTAACTTAATTGAATAATATTGGGTTAGTACAAACCTATCCCTTAATTCATAACTTCCATTAATGTACATGAGGTAAATGTACAAAAAACGAAACTATATTAATGTGATCATTAATAAAATATATAAAATATAAAAGATTTTATTAAATATATTTATATTTATTATCTATATGTATATTATGAATTTATTATCTATTTTCAATATTTGTTGTGACTAATCTTTAAAATTTTGAACTGGTTTTGTAACAGAGGCATTGATCTTCAATCATCTCCAAAAAATCATCATTTCTAGTAAATAAATGGTACTATATCTTATTATTTATAATTATTTATAACACTATAATCTCATTTAATAGGGTTTTATGTTATGATACTTAAATATAAAAATTTCGAGGAGAATGTTTTTTTGATTTAAAAAAACATAGATTAGTATATTATTTAATGATTTTAATATTTGTATTTCGATTACAAAAAACTATTAAGTCGTTATTTATATATATTAATAAATGTCTTGTAATTTACTTTATAATTTTTATTTGATTTCCTTGGGAGAAGGTTCACATGACTCCTAATATTCATTGTATATTAATAATTTATTATTTTCAATATATTTGTAATATTTATCAATAAAATTATATTATAATATTATTCATGTGGGTTGTTAGACCAACCCAAAAATTAAAATTTAAAAATTAACTATTGATTATTATTATTTAGATTATTATGGGAATAATATCACTACTAAGGTTTCTTAAGGATATTATTTAGATAATTATTATTTGGAGAACCATATATGATTTAAATTGTATTGATAATAATAAAGTTGATTGAAAAATAAGATATGTTACTTCATGGAGGTGGTAGTCCACACAACACTCATTTAAACAATCCATTTTCCCCAAAATTGGTCGGAAGGAAGATGGATTGTAAATTTTCCCTTTATAATAGATTATTGTTTATATTTGTCACATTTATTTTTAATATCCACACATATAATTCATGAATAGATGAGGCGGTGAAAAGTAATTCATTACTTTCTTTATGTGGGAATCCACCGAATTCAATAATTCCAGTTTTATATTACATAATTTAAAGGAGATAAGTTTTCTAATATATATTCTCTTATCATAATTATATTAATTATAAAATAATTACTAATGAAAATATATTATAATTATAATAATTTATTTGGTAAAGTAATATAAATAATATAATGTGTTATGAAAAAATGAAAACACTCCGAGGGACTTGGATTTTCCTTGGAAGACATCATGGAAATGATGGTCTTAGGCCAATCACTTGGGAAAATATTTTAGCATACCACTATCCCAAAATACTTAAAGGTTCCAAATATTTAGGTTACTACTATACATAATGATCAGATCCTCATACAGTAGTGGATTCCAATGAGTGGAGTGGGAGAAATATGATTCTATGGGGAGACTATACCCCATGGTCAAAGTGAAATATCAATGAAAAATAAGGGAAAATCATATATCATATCACACTATATGAAAATATAAATAAATTTCCAACCACTAAACAAACACCAGGAAAAAACCAAAATCATGTAATAATGCATTCCAGAGTCATGCAAGTCATTAGACATATATTTCTAGACAAAATGTGAACAAATAAGTAAAATCCTAAGTAACAATACTATTAGGATTAGACCATGAACAATAAAGACCCTGATTCTCTTTCCCTTATCTAGTATTCACCCATGCATCAATCAATTTTATCATTCCCTAATCCCTACAAAATCTATTAATTCTTCATGGTCACCATAAGGATTCCTGATCATGGTGTGATTGTTACTCAATAGGCCACCACTAATGATAGAATAAAACAATATGGTATAAAAAAATATGTTATGTGATATGTCTATATATAAACAATTTGGATAACTAGAATGGTTAATATTAAAATAAATAAATAAAATTATAAACCTCCGTCGTGTGGCGAAAAAATGTGGACAAACACATTTGATTTGGCCAGTTTTGTATGCCTCGATACATTTCTTAGGTACCATGTTAATCCAAAATTTTTCCAAATTTGGGGTAATATACATTTCCACAATCTAATAAGAAGTTTGGGTTAATATACTCATCACTAGGGCCCAATATGTCATGTTTGGGGTTGGATTCATCATAGGGTTAGAAAAATTTATAATACATGTGTCACAAAATCAAGTCTTTATGATAATATCTAAGCCATAACCCATCATTACTGTAATTAAAATAAAAAATTTAAAATAATAGTTGACCAATAGAAAATTACATATCAAAACAGTTTACAACCCTCATTAACCAAAATCAAGCAAAATTAATATATTCTAGTTTTTAAAAAACAATAATAACTATGAAAATTATATGTATCAGTTCCTTCACCAAAACGTACATCATTTTTAAAACTCAAAACCCATTTCAAGTCATATAATAAGGTAAAATAGAATTCCATTTTCTAATTACTATGTTCAATAATTGAACTAAACACCAACCTAACCCAATTTTCTAATTTCCAATTAAAAATTACCATATGCCAAAATCCTAACTAAGAGATACCATGATTCAACTCTATTCTTAAAAAATTACTATAATTTCTAAGGATGTATAACATTACAAGGACCTATATTAAGGCTTCTGAAATACAGTTAGGTATAAAATGAATATTAATATATGAAATTAATTAAAGAAAAACATGTTTATGTATAGAAATTTCTACACATCTGATATCATCCTTTTATTTGGAAAAAAATTGAATATTTATATGTATATAATTAAAGAACCAAAATAGAGAATATATTGTTAAAAATATGAAAACACAACCTAATGAAAAAAGTGGATGATAAAAGATAGGAGTTGAATTATGTACTTATCACAAGGATTTTATCACTTAAATTGAAAGCATAATATTTATGTATTCACTGAGATAGGAAATGAATGATTAGGAGGTAAATTGATGCATAAATGGAATGGAATTTATGTATTTTGGGGGAGAAGATCAGCTAAGTTATATTAAAGTGGTAGTGAGAAAATGACCATTTCCCCCATTAAATAATATTCTAAAACCCACAAGATGGCTAGTGCGAATCCAGTGGATTCTCAAGCCTAAATAAAGTCAACAACTAAGCCTGTGATCTACATGAAAACATATGTTGTCACTATAACCATTAGGTTGAATACATAGACCTCCCCACAGGCCTCACATATAGATCTATGACCCCAAATTGACACCGAAACATGATTAAAAATTTTATTCACCTTTGTTTAACAAAAATTATAAAAAAACAAACCTCAAATGTGGTTTGTTTTAACAACACACTCCCTATATATTAAATATCCTAGATCAATGCACTCAATACACATCTATTACTTCAATAAAAAGAACATCCCTTTAAGACCAGAATTTCTACATGTGTTCCTATGTTTCCTCATGTTTTCATCAGTGTTAGAAATGAAGATGTACTATTGGGATTGTGTGGCTGGGATGGAGTGTTAGTGTTAAAACCTATAATAATATAACCAAAAGGCTAGGTTGCATATCCTAGAAAGCCCTATAAAATGATTTTTGATATAGGTATGACACAGGTACATGGTGATGTAGGCAACAAGTTTCATATGGCCTCATGCATAGTAAAGTAGGCACTTGGACTTGGTCCGATGAGATATGTAATGTGTCTCCCTATACCCGGGGTAGAATGTGGTCTTTGATTTAATTATAAAAAAATGTTTCTTCATCCTTAACATTAAAAAATCTTAATATTGGGATGGTTTTCCCATTGAATATTTTTTCACTGTGGGCCATGATACACACAAGGAATTAAAAAATGAAACCATAATCCTCTTTCTAAATGATTTGAACACTGATAAAATCAATGTTTTAGGTTCCTAACATCAATAATGAGAGATGTTGATCATTTCAGGCATCAATGTGCACCTTTATGGTAGATATAAAGATTATTCCATAGTATCACTACACTTAATAAAAAAAATAGTCATAGTATCCTTTAAACCATTATTCCTAACATCAAAATTTGATGCTCTCCTTACCTCAGACGTACAAATAAGTAATCAAGAGATCCCTCCTCAAACTCTTGGGGATGTCTTCTTTGGTCATATTTGGCTCTCTATGTTCTCTAAACCGCATCCAACTAATTGAAAATAAAATTCATCATAATATAGGACTCTTGTACGAAGATAATTGAAACAATTTCTATCTTAAAATTATACAAAAACAACATTGTATGTATGAAAATATTATTATAAAATGACTCAGATAGGGATATCTGAATTGAATCCTAGTTTTGATTATTCTATGGAAAATCTATAACATTATGATGAATCTATCAAGAACCCCTCAAATAGATTTTACAAGAATGAATAATCTCCTCCAACAGTGGAATGTTATGTTACTATTTACCATCTATATGTGGGTGATAAGATCTTTTCAATAGGATATGTGTTCCAAACTCCTTCTAACAACCATTCAAAATTATCAAGGTGAAAGAAACATATCGATATGATACAATTATATGTGGGATTGATTAAATTATCATTACATCATAGGAAAAAAATATGTTAAACTCTTCATCTATAGAAGACACCATAATAGGTAATTTATGGGATACCTTCAACTGGTGATCAATGATTAACCAAAATGAATCCTGTCATTGAGTATTCCTAATATAACCCATCACAAAACCCACTACCATGTTCTACCATTAAAAATATTTAATGGGAAATGGTAGGATAAGTCTAGTATGATTGAAATTATTTCATTACATATACTAGAAGATTGATAAATGAGAAAAAAAACATCAATGTATTTCTATATTTCAGTCCACCGATATTTCCAATGAATTTCATGATACTACCTGGTAAGAATCAAATTCAGTACCCATCTTATGGAACATGATTCCACTACCTTCTTCTCACAGATTCTGATGTGTTCTACCACTTATCATCATATTTAAGGAGTCGTATAATCATATATGGAAAAATCCATAGGTGCATCCCCACTATATATAATTTACCTCATTACCAAATAGTTTTAATTTGATTAATGTATATATTTCACCATGTAAATTCTTGAGTATTAATAGATAGTCTAACAAATTTCATTCCACTTTGTTTCTCCATATATATAAATTTATCAATGATTATAAGGGCATGATCTCCCATGAGGAAATAAACTCCTAAACAACTCAATATTGAGTTTTCCTATTCAATGTGTAGTCTACATCATTGAACATCCTACACGTATAATATAGCTTATAATGAAATAATTTTGGATACTTAACAAAACATCTCTTTGTGAGATTCTGGTTTCACTAAGAAATGATTTGTTTATATATGTTATCGACTTTTTAAACCAAAAACCTATCTCTATGGAGCTAGTTCTACCAGCAACTGAAGGAATTCATGAGTAAATCCACGCTTGGTCCAGAGATGGGTAGTTACACTCAATGGACCACATATTCCTGGACTCATAGGTTTCCACCTGGATATTGTGTACCAATATTCCACCAATATCAACTACCAAAACATCACAACATAATTTATACCATATTACCTACTAAGGTAATGTAAAAATAAAATTGGATTTCATCCTCAAATTAATATATAAAAATATTGTCCCACAAGAATAAGAAAAATCTATTTTTCCACTCTATTGAACTATCCCTTTAGTTACATCACCATGATGGAAACATCCAGATGAAATATATGTCAATATATATCTAGGGAGTGGAATCAATGAATCTCAAGAAATTTATTGGGACTCCACTAAGAAAATCATTATAACAACCTTCTCAGGAACCGAATAAATAGAAGCATTTTATAATATTGGGAATTTAAAGACACTTGATCAAACCAAAATTATCCCTTTTAGAATTTATCATTATGTTACAAACTCTAATGTGTGATCAGAATGATATAAATATGTATACAGTGATCATACATTTCCATAGAGTGTACCAAGTATTCATCAATATGAAAAAAAAATTTATGTAGATATGGATGGAATATGTTATTCATCAGATCCATGAAGACTATTGGGTTGATTATTAAACCAAATTTCAATACTATGTACTCGAAAATGCTATATATTCTACCAATGGATGTAAGAGGTACACCATAGGGTCATAATCTCAACAAATGTTACCCTAAAAAGTGAATGTCCTTTGAGAAGTGTCATGCCCACATCGACTAATGAAAGAGTTCGTCAATACGGGTTGTGGGTATCAGTCCATAATTGTCACATGGTTAAGCCCCCAATAATATACATAAAAACATAATTATCCTATGACCTTCTTGGTTAGAAGAACAATAGAACCCCAAGGGTATTTTTATGGTCAATTGAGCTACCCTTTTTCTATGTCATTCAGGTGGGTCTTGATCACTTTTAAATCAGTATGAGACATCCAATAAAGAGTTATAGAGTTAACAACTAATCCTAGAAAAGGACAAATCATGAAAGTAATACCTTAACCAAGTTAAAATTTGTATAAGTCCTCATGAAGAAAATCTTGTAATAAATAAAACATATGCGTAAATATATGTTAATGAATAATTCTCTCATCCATTATAATACATGCATCTTATTGAGTGATGTTTCCTAGCCACTAAAGGTCCGGTCGGACATGAAATGCACAATCATAAAACTATATAGAATACCTCAAGATACCTAAAAATGGATATTTAAATGAAACCTGATACAAAAAAATGAATCTAAGAAGGATAAACAATTACCTAATATTACCTAATAATTAATTTTAATCCCCCAATTTCCAATGCAGTGAAATCCTAGAAGAAATGAGAATTGTCGATCACTAGAGAACAACCAGAAAACATATAAATCCCCTCTTAATTCAATTCCACGGGTGTGTGATTTGGGATCACTCCATATTGGTACTCCACTACCACTCCCAGTCCTCTTATTAATAAATTAGATATAATATCTTGTGTGGAATCTATGTAAAATGAGGCATAAACAATTGTAGACCCAATAAAAATCAAACCTCAAACAGTCAGTGGACATACATCCAATAATATCCGAGTAGGATCTACTAAATGTAATTGACCAACCACAAGACACAAAACAATATTATTCCTACAGAATTTCATACTTACAAATTAACCCTAATACCATTTTCCATTTTATACAAGACTAATTCCATCGCTAGAGCGGCCAGTAAATTCCCAAAGTCATGACTATCATGGTATTTTCAACACTAAAATCAGAAAATAATAAGATAGTCATGAGCCTCTAAAACATCCTCCCTAGTAAATATTTTTATCACACACTGAATATATATAATATATTAAAAAAATTAATTATTCTCAAATTTTATTAGAGAACTGAGATATCATGTGTTCTAAATTCATAAAATAAAATCACCAATCCTAACTACTCCATCATGATGTGAGATAGGATTCACTAGAGTACCTAGAAAGACCACATCCACCCTAGTATGAGTCATATGATATTTTCATATGACATTAATAATATCATCAATCATTACCACCTACGATCATAAAGGATAGTATCCCCATACATTTACACTCAGTAATATTCCATTCAGTAATCATAGAATTTCCCATAATATCATGACAGACCTGAAACCAAAGATGTTAACAAGAAGCATCATCTCATAGAACATCCCTTCTTTAATGTTCTGGATTTATGAACCTCATCCCCAACTATGGACAAAACAATCCATTGAAGCTCTATATATAAATAATTTTAATTTAACAACTTTAATATCCCCCAATCGAACCTCATAAACACATGTTCTTAATCTAATCAAAGGGTCTATAGAAAGAAGTTCCAATGTTTGTTTGGAAATACTACAAACGTATCCCAATTGTAAGTGACAAAAAATACTCTTCATGGAATCTATCGATAGATTTAGCACTTTTAGACTACCCACACCTAGGAAAAGCGGATGGATCTAACCCTAGAACTTGTGTGTGATGTATAACAAGGTTGGAGAAATATAAATAGGTCCTCAATCAATTTTTATACAATATAAATGAGGCTCTAATGGAGATAGTTAACTACAACTGGATCACGAGATTCCATAGGTTCTGGTACACCAAATGCAGGGGAATGCTCACCCTCTCCCTCTAAGTATAGGAACACATCTATGAATGGTGTAATAACTCAAAATGACTAACAAAATATCTTTAACCAATACATATAACAATCATTTTTCAATATTCAATCTAAAGTGATATAAGCATAATAACCCATAACATTGCATGTTATTCCATGATATTATTATTCTATATTATATTAGAATATTTCATTGTTTTTATCTGATTATTTAATTGGATATTATAGTTATAATATTTTCATTTCAAAACATTTATTTTTATTCTAATTATATAATTTCTAGGGTATGTTAAAATTGATTCCATTCAAAATTTATGAGGTAAATCAATAAATAGTCTTCTTATTGACGATTTTTTTAACAAACCATGTTTTCAAAGATGATATATATATGATTTTACATCAAGATATCTTATTAGTAATTTTGTGACTATGATACCACCATATCCATATATAGGAATGTACTATATATCAAACTATTGAAAATTTTAACAGTTTACCCCCTTTATCCTTCTACATATTCATGTAAATAGATCATTCTCAGTCAATCATAGACAATTCTCAAATGATAGTTAAACCATACATGTCTAACACAATTCAAGAAAACATACAAACACACTGTTATCAAATCTTCTAATGAGATAAAATACCAAAAGTTAGTAACAACGAATACAAAGTGGTTCGATCATAGTGGAATCTAATGAACTATAAAAACACCTTCTAGAATAATAATCCCTTTCCTATATACAAGGTTTTTCCTCATACATGGAAAGATATTCCAATGATCAAGATCATTTACAAACCCCAGAACATTATAGTTTCATTTCTACCAATCCATATTGTAATAAAATTGGAAATTCATGTGACACCACATCGTAATGTCCAACAACAGTAGGTCATTAATCGGTGTGAGAGATAGTGGTTGTGATTTCACTTCAAGTGTGCCTCCCTATATGTTTGATATTGTGACTAGAAATAGGTGTCTCATGATATTCATGGGGACACTATAACCTATTTTAGAGAAAAAATAAAATAATAAAATAATTGAAAAATAAAGAATCAATCACACAATATGCGAATATCAATAATACTCCAAACACTAAACCTAAACCAATGAATTTCTAAAATGATACTATATAAAAATCAAGAGTCATACCTGCCATCAATCATAAAAATTATTAATATAGTGAATAAATATGTAAAACTGTAAAACTATGTATCTATCAACAGATGGATGAGATCTAGCCCAAATCCGATCATTTAGCTTTTTCCTATCAAAAAATCACAAATCAAACATAGAGCGATTTACCATGTACCATATTTTATCCATGAACTCTTATTGAGTCCAAATGGTTGCATGAGTAGGATGTGAGTATCAATCAATAGGACACCACCAATAGAATTACTAAACAATCAAGTCTGAATAGTATATTCATTTCATTGTTCAATATGTAAAAAATTTAGAGAACTATAAAGTAAAATAACTAAATAAATAAAACCATGAACCTAGGCCCTATAGTGAAACCTAACGTCATACCAACCATCTTGTCCAAATGTCAGATGTCATTGGGAATGTATTTGGGAATTTCTAAACCCATAACCACTCCCAACTAGTTATAACAAACATGTCCCTAGTCCAATCCTTAAACTGGTGTAACATACCCATTCATGGGATCCAATATCTCCACTAGGGTGTCATATTTACACTACTATTAACCAATAAACAATGATCCATGGGTTACCAAAATTTTTATGTAATATATAACTAAGAAAAAAATAATTATTTTCATAATTCATATATAAATTTTAAAATAATTACAGACTAATTTGACAATTCCATTCCGAAAAATCTCCAACCCTCTTTTCCAGATTCTATCATAAATAATCATTATAAAATAATTATCAAAGAAAACCAAAAATAAATACCATATCAAAATTAAAAATAACATACTTTTTAAATGTGGAATAAAATTTCATGATTCTTTATATTAAAAAAATTACATTTTCTAATTACAACATTCAATTATATAAACAGACACTAAAACAGCATGTTCCCAATTTTGAAGGACATACTCCAAGAGGCATAAGCCAAAATAAATTATCCAATTTCACTACTATTTAATATTTAAATGAAAAAAATAATGATATTTTTTATAGGGACTTATATTAAGTCCCTAAAATAAAATTATAGTTAATCTTAAAATTTAGCATGAAGCATACCATTATCAATTGACGAAAAAAATTCATTTTGGAAAAATACACCAGGAACACCATCCATAGTTACACGAAGGGATACACATAATATATATACCACTTTTTTATCAAAAAATATGATATTTTAAGGTATTAAAATAAATCATTGAATATATTATAGAATTGGATAAATCTATTAGTATAAAACCCAGCAACAAAAGAATATCGGGAATGGGAGGAGAGTAAGGATATATCTACAAATATTTGATGATCCATTGAAATGGGACACTATAATACATAGGATTTGAAAATATAAACCATGAAAGGAAATTGGTAAGAGAACCCCACAAGCATAAGGGATCCTATGATTTTAGGGAATACAGTTGTGTGATTAAAATTAAAGATGGATCATGGGAATAACCATTTGACACCCATTTAAAAATGTATCCCATAACCTACCAGCTGAACGATGGGTCACACCAGTGATCTGATGGGATTATAGTATAAAAAAATTCATATACGTTGATTAAATTCTAGTCAGTGTCATTGTAGCTAATAGGCGGGCTTCTATGGCCTCTCCCTAAGATGTAAAAACAAAATTGTAACCCCTCAACACCGTTAATCATGTTTAATAATGTAATTTCCATAAAGATACCCATAAAATTAAAACAAAAACCTAAATGGGGAATTTTATTACACATAGTATCTTGGATAATATTTTTGGTACAATAGTAATGACAATGTGTAGATTTTATAGAGGTAACTGAATTTTGGGTGTGGTCTTGAATGGGGTTTTAGGGGGCCCATTAAATGTGGTAGTGAGAGAATTTCTTAAATACATCAACTTAATATAATGAAAAACAATTATTCATATATAAACAAAGATAAACAATGGAAAATATGGGATTTGGGGATGGGATAAGATAAATCACCCCTCAACTACTCAATTTCAAACACATTTCATATGTTCATTTAAGTCTTCCACTCTACTAATTTTCAAATTTACCTCTTTCAGTTTTACCGTGACATGTAATTTTTTCCATGGTAATTTACATTTAATTCCTAAAATTTACATTATTTAATATTTTAGTTATAAAAATTCAAAATATTAAATCAATTTGATCAAATAAGATTTCTATATATAGGTAAAATCATTATTAACATTTGAGAATGTAATTCATATAAACTTGTTTTTAGAAAAAGATAATTTTTAATCATAGAATTTATAATATAGGGAAAATTATAAACTCATTTTATTTTTTGAATGTATTTTTTTACTAAATAAATATTAATTTGTTATTGATTTAATAACATTCCTACAAAAAATTATACAAAAATATAATCATTTATATGAAATGAACAAATGTAGTTTTTGTTAAAAAAATATTACAAAAGTCATTAAAATGTTAATAAAGGGATTATTAAATTCAATATAGTATTTATAATTTTTCTTTTCTTTTCATAGATATATCATTGAATAATGAAATTCTTTTACACAGATTTTATATTTTCTTATAAATCAAAAAGATATATAGTTTGGGAATATTTATAAATTTTAAAAACTAATCCTTAAAAATAATTATTTTAATAAAATATAAATAAATTCATCTGAATCTAATATTTAGTTGAGGAATATAAAAATGAGTTTTTTTCGAATTCAAATTCTATATGTTTATTATTTTACATTGTAATAAAAACCGGAAAATTAAATGAAAATTATTTATATATGGAAAAAATTTAAAAACAAAATTTTCACTATTCTTATTCAAAATTACTATATATTACTGATCAAATTGGGGTTAAAATATTATTCATATAAATAATATATTTCACCAAAAATATATTTGGTTTCATAAAATAAATCAAATATATATGTGAATTTTTGAATGATTTCATTTTGAGAGTTATATAATGTTTCAAGGTTCATTTTTGTTTGATTTTTCATGTGAAGAAACTATTAAACATAATAAAGATTAAATGAAATTTTTTATAATTTAATTAATTTGGGTTTCACAACCTCATATATTATTTTAATAATTCAAATTAGTTACCCATGTTTTATATTTATAGGAAAATGGATGAAATAGTTTCTTCCAAAAAAATCATTAGATCACATTGGTCTTAGTTTTGACCATGTAAACATCCTTATCTTAATGTTGAAAATAATATCATGATTTTTAAGTCATCAATTATGTCTCTATAAATTTTACATGCTCATTGGAGGTATATAATGAGGAATATTTTAAATATTCTATGATGTACTATTTGTCATGAATAGTTTTGTGTTTGAGAAAACATAAATCAATTATGGCTTCTTAATTGACTTCCATATATTTAGATCATTCTAATGAGACTTATACAAAATCAAAAGGATCTATCCACTAATTTTGAGACTCCATAAATTGATATAATACGTGAATTAGTAATTTTATTTTTTTAATTAATTTGTGATTATTAATATTTTCAATGGGTTTTCACTAATTCCACTATGGGTTATCCCAAAAACCACTTCATGTAGTAAAAACATCAATGAATGTAAAATAATCAAGCCTAATATTTTTTTCACAAAAACAACATGAATCATAATGTTAATAAAATTTTATTTCCTATAGAAAAACATTCTCTTTGAGGAGTTAAAAACATCATTAAAATTTTTTACAAAAATTATTAATTGTGATGTGATCAATAATATTGAACTATTTGTAGATAAAAACTATAAAACCAATAATATGAATATTTATCATGAAAATTCAAATAAATTACCAATATAATTATTAAAATTACATAAAAATTCACCATAACACCATAATATAATTTGTACAAGTTCATTGTATTCATGATGAACATAATAAATCTTTTAAAACCTCTAAAAACAATTAAATTTTCAAAAATTAAAAACTAATGCTAAAATAAATCATCTCTAGTGTCATTTACGCATTGTTGAATAGGTATCAGAGATATAATCAAGAAAATTTATCTTTATAGCCACTAATTTAATTTGGAATACATTATTATAAATATATATTATCATTATGATAACATTGTGACTTGAACACTATATATTAAAAAATTAATGTAACAACCCATCATACAGTGTTAATCAACATTTGTGTCACATTTATCCCATGTTTGGTAATCATTCAGCAGATATTTTTTACCAAATATTTGATATATGAATCCTCATTAAATAATTTATCCCACTAAATCAATTTTCATTAAACTCATAAAGGTGGAATTAATATGTTAAACCATTCCCAATACTAATGGTCTCAATCTATATTATCAGTTATAACATCTCTATAAAACTCAATAAGTAATACCTGTATTTAATCTCAAAATGTAATTCATTCATGCAATGATGAGTCCCGTGAATTTATTCATGTAGAACTATACAAAACCCAAATAAACACAAATCAAAGGTATTATCTAATATATATAACTACCTTAGTCCCATTCGAATTTCATTACATTATTTTTAACAAAAAAAATTATGGACAAAATGTAGAGGTTTACTATCATTGGTAGATTAGATACACAATTAAATAATATAAAAAATAATCCTAAAAATCTACTTGTTTTGATCTATAATTTTTTCCATGGCCTAATTATTCATATTTTACTATATTAGATACCACGAGGATATACTTAATGGGAAATTTTGAGTTAATAATATAAATAATTGAACAAACATGATAATGAATCAAATAATATGACTCAAGAGGCATAACATAATTACGTAAAATAAAAGGATAAAACTTAATCACATATAATAATATTCTAAAGGATATGATTGAATAAAATCATAGAATCAATCTAATGTGTTGATAATATAAACCAAGAAATCATAAGCATAATTCAAGTGTTAATTCAATGAAAATAAAAAGTAATTTTATAGGGATATTGTTTGTGCACAATAAATTATATATCATGATATCATAACATTATACAATTCATTGGAGAGTAAATAATAATGGCCCCACCAATAAATTGATTATATGAAGATACATATTCATTCTAATTAATAAAATCATATGCAAGGTATAAAATAACTTATTTCAGGGGAATGGATTACATAATAATGTTTTAAATCATAACCAAAATATATTTTATATTTATTCCAAAAATAAATAATAGATTTATCCTTTTAAAATTTAATATCTATTTAATGATAAAAAATTATATGGATAGAGATAATTTTAATAAAAAATAATGATAATGGGTTATCAAAATTTCCCTGGTAATATGTAACTTATCTGATGTTTTTATGAATTGTTTAAAGAAACATGGAAACATATATGTGAATAGGGGATTATATAAAACCGAAAATAGAATAGAAATAATTTTATTTAAATAATGGGTTATCATATAAATCATAGATCATTAAAAATTTTAATATAATAGTACCTCCAAAGAAATAAGAAAATTCATTTTTAAAAAATTCTAATTATTATCCCAAATATGAATTTAAGTAGAAAGTAACATGTATCTTCCTGAATAATAAATGTAAAATAAACAATGAATATATATAATAAATACATATATAGTATATAGAGGATTCATATGTGATGAATACATTGATATTGAGTAGTTAAGAGCGATATTTCATAACATTAACGAAAATACAGTTATTTTGGAGTTATATTAGCTTGGGTCGAAACCCACATGATACTTGAATCTATCCCCATAAAATATCGACTATAATTAAATAATTTTTTTTAAAAAAATAATGTAAATTGGTGTTATTAATGTTTCTTTTATATAAAATTATGATCAATTTAATAGGAAAATATAATCATATTCACCATCAAAAGGATTTTTTTCTCATAGTTATGATGAGACATTAATTTGTGGATAATGATATTGGATTGTAAAAATTCATATATAATTCTGAATTGGGAATTTTAATCATTTTAGTGCTATAATTATTGTATAGTACAACAGACGGACCAATAAAATTTCAAAATATTAATGGTGTATTGGTATGACTGCTTTGGGGGTTTAAAATGACTATGAATTTTTTTTATTAAAATAATTAATATAATTAGATATTTTCCTTTTAAGAATATAAATCTTTTCATAAATTTTATACATAATTTTTTTTTAAAATATCATTATATGGCGACAATATATGATATATATACTCATCCATATTTTCAGTTTATACCAACAATAATAGAATGAATGCTAATGAAATTGTAAAATAGAATTTAAAAATTAGATGATGATATAATTTTCAATTTCATAAAATTACATTTTGGAATTAATGATTGAAAAATTATTTTTTAAATATATAATTAGGAGGACCAAATGAATGGATTGAGAAACTGATTGCGATTTGGATTGATATCATACTTGCCTTCTTATGTCACCATCTTCAAGACTTCACCTCCAAGATTTTAGGGATTGTATTTTAAAACTACCATGGGCTATGAAACATCGATAACTGTATTAGGAATGGTATTTTTGTAGTTTTTTAGGTAAATAATCATGACTTGGAGATATATTTGGTAGTGGAGGAGGTATTTAAAAGTGTAGAAGATGACCGATTTTGAATAGAATATTATATCATTAGATAGTGACCAAAAAATATAATTCACCAGCTCACAGAATATTTTTTAATATTAAAATAGACATTAAAATATTCACAAAAGTTATATCATCTAAAAAAATCATTCACACAAAATATATTGAAATATAGTACCAGTATTATGTTTTACTATTCCCTTCAGCGTTTTATAATTTTTGAAAAATATCATATCATTTCCATAAAAAAAATACTATAATTAATCAAATTACATTCATTTTTAAAAAAAAATAGATATTAAAAATTATGTTTTTAAATTAGATCATTTTTTATAAATGTAAAATTTTATAAAACAATTAAATTTCTACCCCATAGGAAAATTACACATGATTTCATACAATTACATTATTATTCATGTTAAAAAAAATTATATTTAACACTATCATTTGAAAAGAATTTTTTACCTCATAATATTTTATATATAAAAAAATTATAAAAATTAAATTGATATGTTTTTCAAAAATGTAATTGTGTATTACAAGGGATAAATTTATTTTTTTATCATATTTTATGATTATAATTATTAATATTATGATCTGAATTTTGTAAACATATATTTCAATGATATCCAATAAATTATTTTCTAATTCAATGTTCTGTTTATAGTTATAAGGGTTATGTTACTATTCATCGGAGTCATATGACTATTCGAACTATTAAATTGGTTTCGAAATTAGTATAAATGCCAATTATTTTCAAAATTTATCATTCAATTCAACTCATATAAAGTGTATATTTTTCATTTTCCTAAATTTCAATTAAATTACTAATGTTTAATCGTTTTATCTATGGCTTTTGTGTTGTTGAGATTATTATAGGTCACTAAAATGATCCATATTTTTCAATTATTGTTATTATATTCTTTTTTTATTTTCTTATTAAAATAATTTAAATTATATATGGTATATTTAATCTCAAAATTTAATTTTAATAATTAAGAAAATCATTTATTATTTTTCATGTGGTACATTTATTTTATAATGTAAAAAAAATTATAATATATATTCAATATATATATATATATAATTCTAGGTCTTTAGATCCCCCCACACTATTAGAAAAATTTTCCCCAAAATTTTATTTCACATACACTATGGAAAATAGAATAGGGTATATCTATTTAGCTAATTCCTCTAGTTCATGTGTTTCCTATTAATACATATGGTTTCTCTAGAATACTTTGACAAGATGAGTTGTATCATTGAGAAGAACATTATCTCTATAATCCAATAACTCAAACAGATGGTCCTCATAATATAAATCCTGGTCAAACTATACCACGATTAGATTTATTACATGTCTAAGATTTCATATTCACTTACTCAAGGAAAACATGTGGAACATTTCATCCTATTAAGGGTGATTTTTTGGATTTTTAGTTCTTCAGCCCTTGTACATTTGTGATAAAGATTCTAAAAAACTATAAAGTATCTAGGACATACCATTTCCTTATTATAAATCCTCGGTACTCTCTTCTAAAGAGTTACAAAAAAATTAATAATTTTTATTGAACTCTTAAATTCATGTCCGGTCGATGATTTTTAGAAAAACTCTTCTATAAATTCCTTGTTAATTTGAGTTTATGTTCAAATAGAATTGATGTTATCCATAATTAACTAAACCAGTTTTGGTACCAGTATATCACATTTCCCAACATCCATCTAACATATTGAAAACATCTCTTCTCATAGAGGTATTCATAATGAGTTATATGAATTCTCAAGTGATTTTTATTATTGTACAAGTAATCAACAAAAGGAATATACTGATCCCATCATCCATTTATACCCATAATTTTTTTCTCACAACATATACTCAGTTTAGTAGATTGTAAATTCATATTGAGAAAAAATATATAGGTGATTAACCAAGTTGAATCTCAATACATTGTTCAGGTAATATTGTGGTGTCTTCAAAAATATTGACGCAAACCATGGATATCAATAAAAAACAATGGATAGCGGTCTTCTAAACAACCTCACCACTTCTCTATACATATTATTGCATGTTTATCAAGTGTGAATTCTTATTGAATAGATATTAATTTATAAAACAATGTGATATCATCCACTTTAACATATACTAAATTATTTTCTTTGTATGTTTTTATAAGACCCGTGAAAAAAATTATTGAGATGTTATCACATTACTTGTATATATAGGTAACAATTTTGTCGTCATATTGAAATTTTTCCTTTCATCCTTATTTTATGACTTACTAAGCACATTGATATATATTCATAAATCTCTCTATTCATATTTTCCCCCATAAGGGATTTTACATATCATTATACATATTTGTGCTATTAAGGTGGACAAATAATGTTGAGAAATGAGCATCACCAATTGGATTTTTCATAATCTTCGAGTCTGATGGTATGGATAATCATTCCCTATATGTAACAACATTTTCATTATCAAGGTTCAACTATGAGGACTTCTACATGTTTACTGTACATAACTTATTTTTTATCTATATTTAAAATATCTGACCAATCTTAATCATGTTAAAAATGATGGTTGAGTAATCATTTATGTAAGGTAGGATGATTTTCATTACATTATGATTCACATATCCATACCTTTAGCATCTAAGAATATTGGTTCCTTCTCAATCCTCATATTGTATAAGGTTTCAGGGTATAATTTTCATTGAAAATATTATACTTTATTCGCCTTCGCAATATGGACATGGTTTGAGCATTCATAGTCTGTGATCAACTCAAACCAGAATTTTTTGGTGTATATCAATTTCATTCCAGGTGAATACATAATTTAATATCTAATTATCTATATATATGTCACACTTATATATATATATATAATTCACTTAAATATTCAATGAAAAAATAAAAAATATCCATCTATTGTATATGTGGAAGAGAACTATTCTCATGAACCATTAATTATCATAAAGAATATACTATTATGTTATTATTTTCCATGGGTCTTCAACCAACAAACATCATTGATGAATCCCTAATTATCACAAACCATTACCTGATTATTAGTAGAATATGTGCATGAACAATTATTATCATATTATTTAACATTATGATGTTATCTACAGAACTATTAGTGAAAAATAATACTCCCGTCCATGTTAACAAGGTCAATGGGTTTGATAAGAATTATAAGTTTCTCCAAAATCATTTATAGTTCCTAATTAATATGTGAAAACTATGAATCCATGTAATAGATATTGAGTAGGTCTTTTTTAATCACTTTTGTATTTGATGTTTCTATAAATATATCCTTTATTCAAATGACAATCGAAAAATTGATACTTTCTCCATTCAAACATAACATTAATATCAAATTATATAGAAAATAACTTTTCTCATTTCCTATAGTACTAAACTCAAATTATCATAATGTTTATAATTAAATTTAGAGTATATGAGAAAGTCATCTATAAATACTATAAGAAAATATTATAGGTAACATATCAAGGCTATATTATTAATGTACATAAAATTTATTACTTCACTTGTGAGTATGAATATAATCACTTTGAAATCATTATACTTATACATTATATGAATGTCCGTATTGGGAATTTCCTCCTTATTCAACTTCAATGTATGATATCCTGACTGGAGATCCACATTATAGATGTAATTATCCCACCATAGTTGTAAAAAATCATAAATATATGAAAGGGGATACAAGTTATTTATTATGATATTATATATTTCTTTATAATCAATAAAAACACAGAATTAAACATCCTATATAATGAAAATTAAGACTAATTCACCATAGGAAAAAGCAATTCGGAATATATAACTCCTATTCAGTTTTCCTTTCAGTTTTTTGAGAGTTATTTTAGAAAAATGGGTTCTATACTATAAGAACTCTTTGATAGTTGTATAGATATAGGTATAAGGTCAATTGGGAACTCTCCATACTGACCACAATGAAGAACAATAAAATATATGGTAAACAAATCAACATTTTCTTTTATATTGGGAATGTATTCAAGTTGGAAGCCCATATTTTTTCTCAATCATTTGAACTATATTTAGTTTCTCATAAGAGAAAAATATCAATTATAGGGTGGGATTTTATAGTATGATTAATGATTCTTCATTCAATTTTATATAAACAATAGTTTATTTGGGATATGAAATGTTATTTCACACTCCTAGAAGTTAATGTTGTCATCAAATTAAGAAAGAAAAAATCATAGCATGTCATAAAGTCCATGTAATGGAAGTATATTAAGTTATTCTATGATATTCATCCCCAAAATATTAATTGGGGAATATTTTTACAGATCATATGTAAGAATTTCGTATGATTTTATTTTCACTGGTCTCAGAACATCAATATGTTGAGTTTTTGTTTGAATATTTATATTAAAAATAAATTAAATGAATGAGTGCGAAGATCTGGAATCAAATATGAAAATCACAATTTTCAAATGAATTAAAAGTTTACATATCACTATATCATTATCAATATCATCCTCAATAATATGAATTTCATAAGATCATCTTTTCATTATTAGTATTGGAGGTTGATGTCTACAATTATCTTTGAAGAAAAAAATAACAGTTCCCTAATGATTGTAGTGGTAATATTTCTTTTAGTTGAAATATTGGATCATAGGTAAATAAATGAGCGGACCCTTACTTTATTCCACCGTATTTGTTGGTTTCTTCATCTCCTGTCAATATTCATGGTTTTAATATCCCTATATTCCACTCCTAAAATACATTATTGTATAGTGATGATAAATTCCCATGAAATTATTCTATTTATTATGACTTCAATGATATTTGATTTATTTTCATCCTTAACTAAAATCCATAGGTCCTGTAATTTTACTCAATTGTCCACTTTTTTTCTCTAACCCCATATGATGATTGAGTAATAGAAATATTCATCTCTACTTTAGGGGTGCATCCTATTATTTCATCATTATTATAGAATTAATTATTTCCTAAATATTTTTAATTTCATAAAATTAGTGCAATAATGATGTAGTCATCCTTAAATTAATGGTTAATGAAAAATCCATAACTGTATGTTGTAAACATTGTAATGTTTTCACCTTATGACCCTATTGATTCATTATCCCTTTTCTAGAAATTATGTAAATACTTCATCAGTGAATGATGGATATGGGAGAAAAATATTTACTGAAAAATATTATTGTTTATTCATCCTTCTTACATTTGATCGATGTATTACTCTATTTTTTAATCCTTGATCAATATCCATAACTTCTCAAATTAATTCATTGAGTGATATTTTACTAATATAACATTCAATTTATTATAAAAATTTAGTATTTAGACTTTAATCTCAATGGGATTGATCCATTATAATCTACTTAGGACATTAGAATAGATATAAAAAATAGTATACCTTTTCATCATAATTAAATCCACCACAACATTTCTCTCTTAGGATAAAGTGGTTGCTTCGCTTGAATCATGTTTTTAATCTTAACATGAGTCAGAGTTTCATGGACCGCCATGAGGATCTCCACTCATGTAGCCATTATATTTGGAACATTTATTGTGAATCCATTACACAGACCATCACATTGTGTGAAAAAATGGTTTAACAAATTTCTACTCATTTACTAAAATACTAGAAAAATATACAAGAGAATACCAATATAAAAAAATACCACGGAAAACTATTAAAATTGAAAGAAGAACTCGTAAAAGAAATGTATAACCTATCCTATCTACTTATATTATTATATATATGATATTCAGGATCTATTAACTACATGATTCTCTAATGTAATCACCAAAATAACAATACATTTCACTTATAATAATTAAAAAAACACTACTGTTAAAATATTATTCTAAATTCATTTGTAGTATAAAAACCAAATAAATAAAACCAAAAAATATTGAGTTCTACAGTCTTTTGGAGATTATATACATAATACATCCACATAAAAATTAAATATCTTCTTTATTTAATTTTTATTAATTTTATATCAAACCCTTTTAAACTTTTAATATTGGTTTCAATACCCTAGGTCCATTTATAAATTAAATGGGTGACATAATAATAATGATAAGGAAACAAACTTGTTATTTATATAAACCAGTTGTGTTAAAGGGAAATTGCGTGATTTCATAGATGAGGTGCGTATTATATAATCACACTGACGCATGGAATAAAAGAGATGTTCTCCTATCGTCATGGAATTATTAGAATGTTGAAGCATCATAAAACATGGCATTATAAGCATAAGCCATGTCTTACTACCATTAAAATATAACATAGTGTGGTACGATTATTGTCAATGCACCATACATGATATGTCATAATCAGGAAGCATTATCAAATGCATTGAAGGTATTTATAATTTTTATAGAACAAAAAACGTGATAATATGAAAATGAATATTTTTTCCACATAATTAACCAATACACAAGGAATAAGAAATTCCATTAAAATAAAATGGGTTATAAAATCATGATTTAGATCAAGAAAAAATGAAATGTCATTATGATATCATATAAAATTATGGATAAATTATATGAATATTTTCATATCAAAATAATAGAATATAGTTTATATTGATAGATATAAACTAAATAAAAGAACATGTGAAATGGACGAAGAATTATGCATAGAAATAACCACCTTAAATACTATTTTTTGAATAAATAATATAACCACTAATGTAAATAATTGTAAAATGTTTTCTTTTAAAAAATAATGGAATACATTGAATTTTCATAAAATAATGGCTGTTTTTTTTAAAATGTAAAATATTTAGACTATTAAAATAATTGTAAATGAAAAAAATTTATTAGAAAAGTTCATTTTAGTTATGTCTACATTAATGATGGTATTGGGATGAGAACATTGAATAAAACATACATATGCTCATCAATAAAAAGAAAATTAAACTAGGTATATATGTAAAGATTATATATATATATATATATATATATTAAACTATAAGTAAATTAAAAGAATAAGGATAACACATGGGTACTCCTCAGAAGTTTATTTACTATAATTGTGGAAACTTAATTTTAACATTTGATATCATGATATTCCATCCAGCATATAGTTGAAGTAGATATGATTGGGGATCATGTTGCATTTTTAGCACATAAGTTTTAGTAAGGTGATTATATTAAATTTCTTGTACAATAAATGTTATCATGGAATACACCAATTATACTGGTTCATATTTGATGAGGATGTGTTGGTGGTGTCCAACACGGTGTTATTACTTACACCCTACAGTATCGTCCCAATATTTGTGAAAACGTCATGTGTTAGTCTCCATGTGTGGGAAATGGGACAATAAATGGTCATTGAACTGAAGATAATGGTGGATGTAGTGGTTTTGGTACATACACTAAATGAGTCCATATTGTTTTTTAATTTATCACCATCCACTTATTAACATGGTTTTCTATTTCCACATTAGTAGCCTAGTTTATTTATTTAGATGAAATGTGTTTCATATATTACAAATTATGATTTTTTATTCTTCAAAAAGTTACATTTATTTTTATATTATATCATTTTTAGTATTTATTATTTGTATATGATATGAGATGGAGTGCATAGTCTCTCTTCTAATGGCATTCAGACCCTCGCAGCTAGTCAACTATCTCTTTTTTATAGGTAGGCACACATGAGGTATTCTGGATCTATTACATAGAACCATTATTTTTTTTCAACCCTATAATGAACACAAGTAAAGAATATGAAATATACTTAGTGGTATGGGAGTGTTTCAAAAAGGTGTTTTTTTGTAAATACTTCTTTCAGAATCTTCACCCGAATATGGATAAGAAATTTTCTTGATCTAGAAAAAAAGGTGGAAAATCCATTTTTACCATGAGGAAAATATTATAATATGGTCCTTGTATGTATACTAATATATTAATAACCCAATAATATTAATAAATATATTATTTATAGTCTTGAATCCATGTCTCTATAAATATGTTTTTATAATGTAATTCATTGTCTATAAAGATATTTTCTGATGGTATCATAATGTATACATGGAAATTATAGACACCTGTCATTAATCACGTTAGGGAGTAAACTGATAAATGAGAAATTTAATAGAAGCTATATAAATAATAAATTCTATTGAAGGAATAATATTCAACTTCTTACATGTCAATAGAATAATCATGGGGGAACTATCTCAATATAATGGTTAAATGTGTCAACTGTAAAATAGAAGGTCATTGAACATTTGAATGATAATGGTATTTGATGAGGCACACTAATGAATAGTGTGAAAATAATTAATTATCTAATTGACCACCGACATTCCAACAATTTAACTTCAATGTGTATTGGAACTATGCAAACAATTTCAAGAAACTAAGGGTTGATGATGATAACTAACATTTGAAAACACTAAATCAAAGTGAGAAGGGGAAGGACTGTGAAATTCGAATTGAAAAAGTAGGTCCCGAAAATGAAGTGGTGAACATCAAAGTCATCATGTGATAAATAGTTGAAAATTATTTTTAAACCACATAAATTAAATCATTGATGTTTTTGATGATCTGCATGTCACCTCCCAGATTGTTATATATTGAATTATCGGCGAAAACTCTCAGGGGTGTAATTTATTCTTCCCCTGATTACAACCCATATATGATTGATGTTCGTGTGAATATAAATAAAATACATATATTTATTTTCTTTATAACTACACATGATTTTATTTTTTATGAAATGGGTAACTCAATATTGGATGATATTTACCTCTAGAATAATGAAATTACCTTTAATATTCCATGTCAACCATGGATTTTATATCAATGCAATGGTGACTACGAACACTATATTGAAGTAAAATAAATTTTATGGGTTACATTTCAAACTCATTAAGGACAGAAATAAAAAATTTATGAGGATATAACTAGCATTTATAATTTTCTTATTTTATTGAAACATGTCAAGGTATTTTAGAAAAAGATCCATGTTCTTCGCCTGAATCATGGAGTGCATTATTCAATAGAACTCATACATATTTCTATTCATATTTCAAATGATACTTATCTAATTTTTGAAATTGGATAATATAAATTAAAAAATAAACTATAAAAAAAAATTTGATATGGGATTTATACACTCTAATATTCCACCATATGGTTGACCGATTTGTTTGTTGTATTGAGAATGAGGTGCCCATGTTTATCTAAGTTGATTATTTTTAACATTATATATTTAAATTTAATAATAACTACCCTACACCCAATAATGATGATTTATTTGTTTATTTACAAGGGCTTCATACTTCAAAAATACTAACCTTCAATCTATATATATATATATTAATGGAAAAAAGAGATGATATACGCAATTCAAATTTTTATATGAGGTATAAAAACCATGAATTTTAATTAATTTAATTTCATATTACAAATTATCCTGATGTATAAATAAATAAAATTAATATTGTTTTCATATATATCATTTATCAATGTTTTGTAGTATTTGTAAATGTTGTTCTTATATATACTACGATTAAATAAGATCATGAAGATAATTTGGGAATTTTTTTAATGTCATTGAATTGTAATTAATTATATTCCAAATTTAAAAATTATGAATTCGTGATATAGAATTTCACATTATTGCTTCATGTAATAACAAAAATTTATATATATATTGATCCTTCAAAAATGAGGTTGTTGAGAAATATCTAATTCTAACAACTGTGAGTGGTATCTATAGTACTCTTTGGATGTTTTCACACTCCTACTGCATTTTGAGAAATTTCACATAGATTTGAAATAATATAAACATGTTTACATGGAATATTGTAAAGTAATTATAAAATAATGTTATGAATTACTTAAGGATCTCATGAATAAGTTTGTTGATATACCTATACATACATTACCCTGTAGTAGAGTAGCATATGTCATATATAATGATACATTGATGATGGTCATGAGAACTTCCCTTTGGAAAACTAATAGGGTAATTTCATGTATGTCACATATATTGAACGATTAAGAGAAAAAACTATCAATTTCAAGATTTAGATATGTAACTATTAATATTTAAATTAAATACATTAGGTAATATATCTATAATGAATTTTGTTATATATATAATGATCATAATAGATTAAAGTATATAGTCACATATATAGAACTGAATTTTTCCAATTGATATGGCTTGAGTTCATCATTAATTTTGATTGTAGAATTTTTTAAAACCCCAGGATAGAAATTAAGGTAGATGATGCACTTTGTTGAAAATATCTTGAAACTACATTTATGATGTTGTTAACAACAATAAAATATATATGTATTTATAGAGGATAAACATTAAAATCATTTGAAAGTGAAGAAATTCTATCATGACCAAACAAACTCTTATCCATCTATCTATGTGAAGAATAAAAATTCAAAGAAGGATGATATAAAACTGTGAAATAATATAAGGAATGTTATAGAGTTCATCCTTGACCATGATAGACTAATTAATTTTAGTACCTGAATTTTTCTTCTATATATACCATATTAATATGTGGAGTTATTGTAAGAATAATCTACCTCACAATTATCTATCCATATGAGATGTACAAATAGGTATAGAGATATGAAGAATCATTTCTCGAGTGATAATAAGATAAAGGATATTGTGTAGTATATATATTGATGCTTATTAGTATAGTATTTAAATTCCTAAAATTATATTTTCAAGGGGATGATGGAACTATTATGCTTAATAGTATGGATATGGGAAAACATAACAATGGACTTCATAATAAGACTCCCCATGTCATCAAATGGGAATAATTATACTTGGGGTGAATTTGATACCCTTATAAAGTATGTTCATATAATGTTTATCACATAATATTTATCTATTGAACAACTAAAATTGATGTGTACTAAAGAAGTGGTAATACATCTTGCAGAACAACTTTTAATTATATATAATTGGGATTTCAGACATACAAAAATGTTTCGTATAAGTATTCAACAATCATTTAATACTATGTTGATATTTTAAAATTTATAGAATCCCCAAACATATGGTTAGATTGACTGGACCATTCAATTCAAAGTATTTATTTCAGGATCATGTTCATTGAATTTTAATGTTAGTGTCAAACAACCCCTTATGTAGGTAGATTTTTTAAATGAATTTAATGTTCATTTTTTCATTCAAATTACAACATATGAGAATCTTTAGATAAATAACTACAGAACTCCAGCATGGTGGGATGAAGTTACATAGCCTAATATATTTGGACTAGATCATTTTCCAATAGTCATCAATGATGATTCATACCATTCCATGACTCATTATTATAGTACAATGTCAATATAAGTTCAAAGTTGATAATCCTTGATTATATTTACATTTTAATGTGAATGAATGGGTATTCATTCTAATATCTATTTTGAATGGGGATATGATACAAAAAGTGAATGGAATATGGATCCATATATAAATTATCGCTTTTAAAATCCCAAAACATTTGGGAAAGGTTGTTTACCATCTTACACTTCCACCAATCCTCTCCCAATTGCATGATGTGTTTTATGTATCTATAATTACCAAAAATCCATTAAACCTGATGTAGTACATACATTATTAAATTTTCATATATTTTAATGGTCATATACCTAACTACCTATTAGTTTATTAGTTTTTTTAGAACAATTTAAATACATGATACACATTTTACATAAAGAAATAAAATGAAAAGCATATTAGTGGGAAAGTTTTTGAATCCAAGAGCGCATTCGTAGAGGTCTTCGTTATATAATGGGAAAGGAAAAAAATATTAGTGATCGTAGAGTCTCAGTCATGGTTACATAAAATTGAATCTATGATGATTAAATAAATAATAATAAATATAGGTTGGTAAGTAAGTAAACACACATTCCATTTTATCAATAACGTGACTATCTTTTAGGACCACTAGGCTAGATACACAGAGGGGGGGTGAATCTGGGTACGACAGATTAAAATGACTACCCCATTTGATCTTGTTTGGATACAACACAAAACCCTATTCTCTCTCCTTCCCGATGCAGAGCATGAACAATCATTACAGCGTGCACATGACAAAATGATTTTTACTTGTTTCACTCTCACTAGGCTACACCCAAGGATCATACACCAACAGTGTGCCGATTTAAAAATTCAACTATATATGCACTGTTGTTTAGAAGTTTGAAGCAGACTCATTGTTCCTCTTAGTTTACAACCACTCACAATATGAATGATCACTTCTCTCTCAACTGAAATGTCCTCACTACTTTTTCAGAATATCCTCTCACAGTTTATAGACCTGTAGGTCTCTTTATTATCTCTAATGAAATCTGCATCCTTATCTATTTATAGATGATCTGTTGACGTCTATCATTCACCCACAGATGAATCTCACTTTTCAGCAGGTGTACCAGGAAACTATAATTTTTGTGCGCAGCTCTTACTGCACCTTGAACGAAATTCCCTTGACTTGCGTGAATAAAATCTTCATGCAACAACTTAGTTTACGCACACCCAATTAATTTCACAGAACCTATTCTTTTTTATGTATCCTCTATACTTTTGTGCACGTAATTCTATACTTTTGTGAGAAATTCAATTTTTGTGGAACACCCATTTTACGACAAACAACCTTTTTACGCGCAACAAATTATTTTACCCGAAAACTTGTTGTTTTCGCGCAACTCTCATGTTCACTCAAATTTCACAAGCCAGAGCTCAGATACACTTTATGTCTTGAGCTACATTGAATGGAGGGGGTCACTTCATATTTATAGTCAAAATAAACCTCACCCGAAAAACCCTTCTTGAGAAAGTAATGCACATCAACTGTGAAAAAAACATCTTCCGCGCAACAACATTTTTTTCACACATCTCCAATATTTCATTCCCTCATGAGAAAACCAATTTTGGAGCTTCCTACCACAAAAAACCTGTTGCACTAAAAACTTCATCGCTATGTTTCGTGAAACCCACAAATATTTTGCACACAACTCTCCTTTTTCCCGCACCACACAAATATTTCACGCAACACTTTATTTTTCCACACACTACGCTGATATTTCATGCCCCATGCTGATTTTTAGCACAGCACTATATATTTCTTGCACCATGATGATTGTTAGAAGCATCCCATGAACCTAAATAAATCACCACAAAAACCCACTTTGTCAAGACACTCATGGAACATAGTCTGCATTGTCAACAAACACAACCTAGAGGCCCATGTTGTCAACAAACACAATCACCTCAAAAATGATTCAATGATGAATTGATGGTTTTTTGCTCAATAATATCCCCCTTTGTGTTTGTTGACAACTCTTCTAGTAAAAATTATGTGCACTTTGTTTTCTCATTAATGATTTTCTGGCCGTTACCACCATTCACCTCTTGCGATTTTGATAGCATTCAAGGATTAACATAACACGTAGTCTAAGACCACATGAGCAATGCTCAACATGAGAAAAAAGAGTAAATGAGAAGTTCATGAAAGAATCAATTCATTTCAAACATAATCCATTGAAACCAAACTGATACCAATTTTCAAATTGATACAAATTGTTGATCGCTAAAAACGATCTCACACCATTCTAACAGCACTCTTCTGTTTTTATCATGATCCTTAGACATCGTTATATCTAATCTTTGATCGATAACTTATAGAATCATCAGATTTAAAACTCCCACAATTTTCTTACAGCTTCAACTCCCCTTAATCCTTTCAACTCCACCTATATCATTGATCAACTAGTCATCTTTTCCTCATTTTTTTGATTTAGACATTTTCTCCCTTCCTTAGAAACTATTTCTCCCCTTGAAGAGTCACTATTTCTCACCCTTTGTCAACAAACCAAATTGTCACTCCTTTTTGATCAGCAACACTAGAAAGAATACAAATTATAAAATTAGAGAAAAATATACAATCCCTTGGGGATAATGGGTTCCACATCCACACTTTTTCAACTGTGGGGAGTTGACTGAACTCCCAGAGCCAGTCGATGCCTTTTAAAAGCTTCCATGGGTAAGACCTTTTCCAGAATGTCTGCAACCTGTAGTTCTGTAGTCACATACTCTAACTTCATGATTCCCTGCTCAACCTTCTCCTTGATAAAATAATACATTATCTCAATGTGCTTTTTTTTATTGAGTGATAGAATATATTTTTGATTATATTTATAGAACATGAGTTATCACATTATATTACAATCAGAGACTTCACTTAAATTCCCATATCATCCAGCTATTTCTTCATCCACAATAACTGTGTTCAATCTTGAGTGGCAGTAATATATTTATCTTCTGTGGTGCTCAATGAAATGAAATCTTTCTTATTGCATAGCCAAAAATACACAATCCACCAAGATTTAAATCTCCTTCTGTCATTGATTTCCTATCATCCACTGAACCGGCCCATTCTAAATCAGTATATCCATGTAATTATGACTGAGATTTTTCAATAAATATCAAGCTGAAATCAACTATTCCCTTGATAGAACGAATTATTTTTTTTCACTACAAGCATGTGTCTTTCCATCAGATTACTCTGAGATATTGCTTCTTGGCATGTGTAGATAAAAATGTATGGCCTCGTCACAGTTAAGTACAACAAATATCAAATTAATTTCCTATATTCTATGATATTAACTATCTTTCCATCATTATCTTTGGAAATTTTTATTCGGGTAGCGACCAGAGTCTTCATATCCTTGGAATTTTCCATTCCAAATCATTTCAGAACCTCCATAGCTTATTTGGATTGAGAAATGAATGTTACTTTCCTTCATTATGTCACTTGTAGACCAAGGAAAAATGTTAGCTCTCCAATCATTGACATTTCAAACTCACTATTCATGACTTCAGAGAACTGTCTACACTGATCTTCAACTGATCCGCCAAATATTATGTCATCGACATAATCTAGTACCATCATCATTTAATTACTATTTCTATTGAAATATAGGTTGTAATAAATTCCCCCATTCTAGAAACTATACTTTTTCAAGTACAAATCGAGCCTTGAGTACCATTCTTTTGGTGCTTGTTTCAGCCCATACAACGCCTTCTTCAGTCAGAAAACCCTGTTCTCATTCTCATTAATGATAAAACCATATGGATGCTCAATATAAACCTCTTCGTCCAAAACACCATTAAAAATGCCGATTTGATGTCCATCTGGAAAACATTGAACTTCTGTTGCACTATAATGGCTAGAAATAATTTGATTTCCTCTAGTCTCGCAACTAGTGCAAATGTCTCATCAATATCTAATCTCCATATATGGGAGTATCTCTTTCACAATAGTTGTTCTTTGTTCCTAATAATTGTGGCATCATTATTAATCTTTTTGTGATAGACCCATTTAGTCATGATGAAATTATTATCTTCTAGGATCAAAACAATCTCTCATGTCTGATTCTTCTCAATCTGATCTAGATCTTCATACATGGCCTACACCCATTTTTCAACTTTAGCTGCATCAGCAAATAATTTAGGATCTACCTAAGAGAACATAGATATCTGATATAGTTACTTCATTCTTCTTTTCTGAACTGGAGCTGATTGATCTCCAATGACATTTTTATTGTCAATTTCAGCTTGACTCCTTGGATTCGGTGCAGATACATATTTTTCTTCTTCATGCTCATCATCAGTGTCTTCTTGTAAATATTCATCAGCCACTTCTTCTCCTCCTGTGTTACTTTCTTCCTCATCGCTTTAATTTGTAAATGTTTCACTATGCTATTGAATACTCTCATCATTCTCTACAATAGTGACATCATTTCTGTAAACTAATTTTCATGACCATTTGTTAAAACATTTGTATTCTTTTCTTTTTCCAGAATAGCTAAGGAATATCCCCTCATCTCCACATGAATCAAATTTTTTATGTTTCTCCTTATTGAGGATGAAGCACTCACTTCCATATATGTGAAAGTATTTCACTGTTGGATTCCTTCAATAGCACATCTCATACAGATTCTATCCTCCCTTTGGAAACAACATAGCCCTGTTAGAAATGTAGAGGAATTTCAAAACTACTTCCTTCCAAAATTTCTCCGGTTGGACTTTTTCTATGAGTATCATTCTAGCCATGTTGTTGATGATCTGATTTCTCCTTTCAAACACTCCATTCTGTTGTGGATTTCTCAATGAGATAACATGATGCGTTATCCCATGTTCCATGAGATAGTCTCGCACTTGACTATTTGTGAATTCTTTACCATTATCAGTATGAAACGTCAGAATTATCTGTCCAATCATCTTTTTTCCTCTCCCTACAGTAATATTTTAAGTAGCTGAACACATCGTACTTATGGGTAATGAAAAATACCCCCGCCATTCTGCTATAGTCATCAATGAAATGAAGTAGTACCTCTTTATGTCAATATCTCTTGCTGTGATAGGCCCACATACATCATCATGCACCAATTCAAGCACCCATTTTGACTTCTTTTCCTTAGATTTATACGTCTTTATAACGATATTCCCTTTTTGGCATGCATCGCACGGGTGATTATGATCATGTGATAGCTTCGGGACGTCTCTTGCTGCATCACACTTTACGAGATCTTCCATGGTTGGTTGGTATATATGACAAAGTCATTTATGCCACAACTTGTTTTCTTCCTCTCTGGACATAAATCACATATCTTCTTCTCCACTAACTAGGTATAGATTTCACTTTGTCCTTATTCCTTGTAGAACCACTGCCCCATATCTTAATTTGATGATACACACCATCCTAGTAAACCTAATAGAATTTCTTGAGTCACATATTTGATTGACACTGAGAAAATTGTGACATAGGCATTCTACTACTAATACTTTTGCATGTCTCATCTCTTTTCCCACAAACATGGCCTTTCCTGAGCTAGTTATCATCAGACCTTCATTCTTTCCAATCATTAAAACTTCTTCTTTGTCATATTTTACTCCTGTAACAAGATCCTTATTACCTTTCATGTGAGATGTGAAACCGCTGTCAAGGATCCACACAGTAGAGTGATCTGATTCTTTAAGGGCAATTTTTTCCACCACGAACGTCTCATCCTTTTTATTCATGGTCCTTATTTTTTCCTTCATACATGACATGGATTGAGACTTCTGATCTTTATTAGAGTATGATGGACCAGCTTCATCTTTCAAAGCTTCAAATTAGTTTTTCATTTTCAACAAGACCTCATTGTTCATTGATCTAATACTTGCAAACATTTCGATTCACCTTTGGAACATTCCTTTTTATGGTCGAAGTACAATACCTAGCCATGTGCTCAAATAATCCACACAAAAAAAGTGTCCTTCAAAATATGTTTTAGAGAACCATTATCTGTTTGGCTACCACATTTTTTCTTTTTCCCTTCGATATCTATTGGGTATGGAACCCACATACTATGAATGTCCCATCTTTCCACAACAATAACACATTATATGAGGTGAATTATATTGTGTGGCTTATGCACTGCACATTTCCCCTTGGGATATTTGAATATTATGATTCTTCCTTGTGACCAAATCAACATTCAATCTCATAGTGGGTGCTTGCGGTCTGACCTCAATTTTCACAAAATTTTGTTTTTGATCAATCCCCCCATTAGTCTTAGCATCAGAACATAGATGATGCTTATATTCTGATGAACCACTATTTTCCACTTTTAGCTTCTTAGTTGTTTGGGTGATCTTCATTCCTGATGACCCATCTTGAGTCAAGATTTATTCTTGATCTTTAACCTTTTCCACAAACGGAAAACTTATCCATCATGTTCATCAATATGATTGAATTTATATTTCCTTGTGCTATTCAAGATATCGATCTCCCTATTCTGTTCGTCGATTTTTATTTTATACTCACTAACTGAATCTTTGTCCTCTGGTGTTGATGAATTGAGTTTCTCAATTTCTTCCATCAACTCTGACTTCTCTTCTTCCTACTGTTGTATATAGAGTTTGGTGTCATGAACCACTTTTTTGTCATTATTTTTTTTGCCTCTCCAAACATCTATCTCCTCAACAGTAGCCTCTAACTCAGCTTACATATCAACTCTTCCCTCAACTTTATCTTCTTCTTCATCAGCTTCAGTTTCATTCATATTCTGAGAACTGCCGACAACTTCCACCATTGCATTTTCTCCATGATCTCGGCGTTTCTCTATCTCTTCAACCTCATCAACCTCAGACTCATCTGAATTGTCATACTCTATTAATAGAAGTTTCTTCTTTATAAAGAAATTTATGTTGAACTGTTTCTTGCCTTTCCCATAGGATAGAGACTTCTTCTTGGAAATTATGATTTCATCGACATCATCATCCTCTTGGAGCTTTTTAGGGAACCTTTCTGCAAGATATCCAACCATTCCACATCAAAAACAAGAATGTGGAAGCTTCCTTTTAAACTTTCATTTTCGTCTTTTATGGTTTGAGGAGAGGAATGACATAATGTCATATGTCTCTTCTTCTTCCTGAGAATCTTAAATGTTGAGCTTCTTCATGGCCTCGAATGCCACCTGTTTGGATTTACACTTTTTCACAACATTGTTATCATCATATCTCATTTCATATGCAACAAAAGTGTTTTGAAGGCTATCCAATGTCAGCTCTTTCGGGTATTTATCTTCCAAAACTAAAAATTTCAGATAAAACCAATGTGGAAGATTACTCAAGATATACATCACAATCTTTATGCCTTCAATAAATTCTCCATGACCATGCATGTCTTCCACTACAAAATTTCCCCTATCGAAAAATTCATCAACAAACTCATTCGTGTTCATTATTGGATATTTATACTTGTTCCATAACACATGGAGCATTGCCTCTCAGAACATTGTATCCCCTTTATATATATTCAACAGATTTTCCCACATGGCATGTGAGGTTTTTCATGACATCATTGTTTTATAGATAGGATTGGATAGGGATCCCCCAATGAAATTAATTAATTTGGCATCACCATCCAACTATCTACACTCAGCTTCTGATAATGCACTAAATTAGTATCAGTTGTTATTCCATGCATTGATGTCGTGAACATATATATATTCCTAATGATAGAAAATAGTGTTGCATCCAATTCTTCCATAGCATTAAATTGATCACATCGATGATCTGAATACCATTATGATTTCTGACCTCCATTTGAGAGGAAAACACTTATATTATCCTTTCGCTCTGATAGAAATTGTTAGTTACACTAGCTAGACACCCTGAGAGGGGGGGATCAGGGTTTCAATGATTAAAACGACTTCACATTTTGATCTTAATTTGCAATAAGACAAAACCCTCTTCTCTCTCCTTCCAGATGTATAGTATGAACAGACCATAAAATAAGCACATGACACAACTATTTTAACTTTGTTCGCCCTCACTGGGATACGTCCAAGGAGCATACACCGACAGTGTGCCGATGTAGCAATTCCACTAATAGCACAATGATATTTACAAGTTCAAAGCGGGCTCACTATCCCTCTTAGTTTACAACCACTCACAATATGAACGCACACTGCTCTCTCAACTGAAGTGTGCTCATTTCCTCTTAAGAAGATCCACTCACTATTTTTAGAGCTATAGGTATATATTCATTATCTCTAATGAAATATTCATCCTTAACTATTTATAGATTCTATTTTGACGTCTAACATTCACACGTATATGAATACCGATTTTCACCAGGTGTACCAGGAAACTATGATTTTTGCGCCCAGCCCTCACTGCACCTTGTGCGAATTTCCCTTGACTTGTGCGAAAAAGAATTTTCTCACAACATAATCTTTTATGCGAAACCACTTTTTTTGCGCAACCTCTTATTTTTTTCCACAGCCTCTATACTGTCAGGCACATAATTCTATACTTTTTTGCTAAATTCACTTTTTGGAAAACTCCCATTTTATGGGAAACAACCATTTTACGCACATCAAATTATTTTACGTGCAACAGTTTTTAAACACAAACTTCTTGTTTTCATGCAACTAACATGTGAAATCAAATTTCAAGCGCCAGACCTCAGATACTCTATGTCTCTAGCTACTCCGAATAGAGGGGGTCACTTCATATTTATAGGTAAAACTGACCGCACGTGAAAACCCCTTCTTGAGAGCATAATTTTCATCGATCTTGAAAAACACATCTTCCGTGCGACACCATTTTCTGTGCACAACTCCAATATTTTGAATGCTCATACCTTTTCCAATTTTAGAGCATCAGACCTCGAAACACATCTTGCGTGAAAAACACCATCCCTCTATTTCTATTATCCCGGAAATTTTTCACGCACCACTCTCATTTTGCATGCACCACACAAATATTTTTCACAACACTTTATTTTTCCATGCACCGGGATGATATTTATCACATCACGCCGATTTTTCACGTGCCACTATATTATTCGCGCACCATTCATGAACCACCCCAATTTTTCGCACACCTCCCTTTATTTCTACTCTTTTTTACCACCTCCAGATCGTTCATTCCATTGTCGAGGTTCTTCAATCAATCATTTATTGTTGTAGTCATCCCCTGAACCAGACAAATCACCATTATAACCCCCTTTCTTAAAAAGCTCATAAATCATTGTCTTCTATGTCAACAAACACAACATGGAGGCCCACATTTTCAACAAACCCAATCACCTCAAAAATTCTTTGATGATGCCCTGAGGGATTTTTTCTCAATAATATCCCCCTTTGGTTTTGTTGAAAACATGTCTTAGAAAAATTCTTTGCACATTGATATCTCATTATGGCTCCTTCTATCCGCTACCACCATTCCAGTCTTTAGATTCTAATAGCATTCAAGGATTCAATTAACACGTACTCTAATCCCACATGAGAAATACTCGACGTGAGAAACAAGAGTAAATTAGATTTTCATCAATGAAACATTTCATTTCAAACACCATCCGTTGACACCAAACTGATACAAGTTTCTAAATTGATACCAAATGTTGATCAGTCGAACCCTTCTCACACTATTCCAACATCACCCTTCTTCTTTTATCAGAATCTTTAGCCATTTTGATTTCTAATCATTGATTGATCACTACTAGAATTAGCAGATATAAACCTCCCCCAACCTTCTTACAGCTTCAACTCCTCTTCAGCCATTCAACTCCCTTTTATCTCGCTGCTCCACTTGTCAACTTCTCCCCATGTTTTTTATTAATACATTTTCTCCCTTTCGTAGTCACTATTTCTCCCCTTGAAGAGTCACTATTTATCCCCCTTTATCAATGAACCCAAGGGTCACTCCTTTGTGATCTCCAACACAAGAATGAATACAAATTAGAAAATTAGAGAAAAACATTCCATCCCCCGAGGAGAGCGGGGGTTCCACGTCCACACTTTTTCAAAGGCATGGAGTTGACTAAACTCCCAGAGCTAGTCGATGCCTTTCAAACACTTCATTAGGTAAGGACTTTGTCAGAATTTATGAAACCTGTAGTTTTGTAGGCACGTACTCGAACATCACGATTACCTACTCAACCTTCTCCTTGAAAAAATGATACTTTATCTCAATGATCTTTGTCCATGGGTGATTTATGGGATTTTTTATGAGATTTATAGCACTTGAGTTATCAAACTGGATTCCGATCAGAGACTTCACTTCAACACCCATATCATCAATCTTCTGATTCATCCACAATAACTGTGTGCAAGCTTGAGTGGCATCAATATATTCAGCTTCTATGGTGCTCAATGAAATTCAATCTTTCTTCTTACTTAGCCAAGAAATACACAATACAATAAGACAGAAATAACCTCTTGACGCTGATTTCCTATCATCTTCTAAACCGGCCCAGTCAGCATCAGTATATCCCAGTAATTCTGACTGAGTTTTGTCACTATATATCATGTCGAAATCATTTGTTCCTTTGAAATGCCGAATTATTCTTTTCACTGAAATCATGTGGCTTTCCATGGGATTACTCTGATATCTCACTTCTTGGCATATGGCGAAGACAATTTCATGCCTTCTCATAGTTATGTACAATAGAAATCCAATGATTTACCTGTATTCGGTGATATTAACTACCTTGTCATCCGTATCTTTGGACAGTTTCATCTGGGTAGCAACCAGAGTATTCATCTCCTTAGAATTTTCCATTCCAAATCATTTCAGAACCTCCATGGCATATTTGGATTGTGAAATGAATGTTCCATTCCTTCCTTGTGTCACATGTAGACCAAGGAAAAATGTTAGCTCTCTAATCATTGACATTTTAAACTCACTTTTCATGAATTTGGAGAACTGTCTACACTATGCATCATATGATCCACCATATATTATTCCATCGACATAAACTAGTACCATAATCCTTTGACTACTATTGTTGTTGAAATAGAAGATGTAATCAACTCTCCCATGTTCAAAACCAACCTTTTTCAAGTACTGATCGACCCTTGAGTACCATGCCCTTAGTCCATATTTTAGTCTATACAACACCTTCTTCTGTATGCAATACTTTTTCTCATCCTCATGAATGAGAAAACCATTTGGATTCTCAATATACACCTCTTATTCTATATCACCATTCAAGATTTGGCGTCCATATAGAAAACTTTGAACTTCTCTTGCACTACTACGGCTAGAAATAATCTGATTTTCTCTAGTCTCGCAACTGGTTAAAATTTCTCATCAACATCTATTCCCCCTATCTAGGAGTATCCCTTTCACCCTAGTCATGCTTTGTTCCTAATCATTGTTCCATATTCATTCATATTTTTGCGAAAGACAAATTTATTCCTGATGAAATTCTTATCTGCTAACCTCGAAACAATCCCCCACATCTGATTCTTCGAAATCTGGTCCAGCTCTTCATTCATGGCTTGAACCCAGTTTTCATATTTAGCTACATCAGCAAAGCATTTAGGCTCTACCCAAGATAACAGAGATATCCCCTGTAGTGAGTTCAATATTCTTGTCTGAAATGGAGCTTATTGATCGCCAATGATATTTTTCATTTCAATATCAGCTCGACTCCTTGGCTTTTGTGCAGATACCAATTTTTTTTCTTCATGCTCATCATCAGTATCTTCTTCTGAATCAGCATCAGCCACTTCTTCTCCTCATGCACTACTTTCCTCTTCATCACTTTCATCTAGAAATACTGTGCTATTGAATATTCTCTTCATTCTCTACAATAGTGACTTCATTTCTCTCAACTACATTTTCTATCATTTTCATAAAACATTTGTATGATTTTCTTTTTCCTAAAAAGCCAAGGAATATCCCCTCATCTCCCTACATCTCAAATTTCATATGTTTCTCCTTGTTTAGGATGAACCAATTACTTCCAAATATTAAAATTTATTTCACTATTGGATTTTTTCTATACCACATCTCATAAAGAGTATTTCTTTCTTTCGGACACAACTGAGCCCTATTAAAAATGTAGACCGATGTCAAAACTACTTCTGTCCAAAATTTCTCTGATAGGTATTTTTCAATGAGAAACAATATGGCCTTGTTTTTGATGATCTAATGTCTCATTTCAACAACTCCATTCTGTTGTGGATTTCTCACTGAGTAATCTTGATGACTTATCCTATATTTCTTGAGATAGTCTTCCATCTGACGGTTTGTGAATTCCGTACCATTATTAGTTTGAAACATCATAATTTTCCATCCAATCATCCTTTATCTCTACCTCTATGTAACATCCTAGATAAATAAAGAATATATATTTTTCATATTTATTAACTTTGAATTAAATATTAATTTTACTTTAAAAGGGTTTCTATGTTTGATAGCGTACCTGATACACGATAATGGGTTTCTTTGAAATATTACTTTACACATTAATAATTTTTAATATTTTAAATGGTAGTTAACTTCTAGTTGTTGTATTGGAGGGAATGAACAAAAATAAATACAATATTATTATACATTTGTTTTAAATTTATTTACATTTATCCAACAAATGTTATAGGCTTACAATTTGAATAAATCTAATTTTAAGCATAATTTACATTAAAAGGCCGATGTATCGCCTTTTAATGGAGAACCCTTTTTTAACTCTAGTTTTGGTCACTTTAATGCATTATATATGACCAAATAAAATCATTCATTAGAATGGGGACATAAAAATTTACTTTGTGTAAATATTTGGACTTTTTCTGATAAAGTTCAATTTTTTATGAATAGTGAAAAATATTGTATTTTAATTCCAAAGTACCATTTAATCTAATTTATTTATATGGTTAGATTATCTTTTTAATTTGTTTTAAAGTGAAATTAAAAAATATTTTATCCGTTTAATCCAATTTTGGTCATTTTAATTAATTTCACTTTGAAATTGGACATAAACAAGTATCAATTTTTTTATAGTTATTGTTTCTTAAAAACGGACTATTTGTTTTGATAACAGAAATTAATATAAAAATTCATTAATTCAACATATATGTTTTAAATTTGGGAAAATACAAATCATTTTTGAATTTATAAAATCAAATATAGCTTAGGCTGAATTTTTGGTATTTTTTTGAAAAACATCAATTTTTGCAGAATAGTGAAACAACTTAGTGGTAGTTAAAAAAACTGAGTTTTTCATTTAAATAAAATTTTACCACTTTTTGAATTGAATTTAAAAAATCCTACATTCATGGTTGTTATTAAGAAGTAACATGTGGTTCATTAAGATGAAAATAATGTTAGGTGAATAGTAACTTTGGACTTCTATTTACCACGGTTAAAGGTAAGTAGGGTAATTCAAGGATAAAAGGATATTATTATAATTAAAAATTACCTTAACACTTGTCCTAACCTAATTGGTTGAGTAATTTACGACCATGGGTATCTTTGGGTCGATTTTGGGACCCCTTTGAGCCAGTTGGGAGTGATAATGACAATTTGGATTAATTAATTTAATGTGAAGACAAAATGGAAAATAACAAAAATCTTATAGTAATTAATATTAATATGGTGTTATATAAGTCATATTTTAGACTATAAATATTCTTTGGAAATATAAATTTTTTTTCTTAAATGATAGTATTTTTTTATTAATTTTTAGACATCAAATAAATTAAATTATTTATGACACAATAATGACGCAGTATTTACCTCATTAATAAATGATTTAAATAAATAAGATTATAATGATTAAAATATTATCCAAAACAATTCCAATTCTGATTGTATGACTTTATTTAGAATATTTTTAATCTTATCTTCGACCTTAATGATTTTTGGACCATTAGAAACCGAATATCATTATATAATAAAATAATGTTTTCACACATTCCTAAAGAGCCCCTCCTCTCCCTTATAATAGGAGACCATTTCTATCCAATTCTTCACACCTATCAAGACATTTGGCTCATCCAAAATATTCCCAATTAATATCCCTACATCCCTTTCCTCCTCATAGATGCCTTACCTTAGGAAGAAGGCTCTTCAAGAAGTCATTTGGTTCAATCCAGAGGGAGTTACCCAAATTAAAGGTAACATTTTCTCTTAATTTTTTTTCATTTATTTTACTTCTCCATCCCCTAAAACCTGTTATTCCTATATTTAGTGACAAAACCAGTATCCTCAATATACTATGATTTTTTTATGAGAAGTATTCTAACTACACTTACACACACCTCCATCTAATGGATGAAAAACATAATGTTTTTGTGGATGGAAAACTAATGCCTCACGAAATGATGATTGTTCAAATATCTAAAACCTCCTCTCATGGTAGCCATTTTGATGGAACTATATTTATATATGATATATATTATGTTTATGATTTCTTTATTCTTCTGTATTTTCTATTTATAGCATGCCTTTATGGTTTCTACAGTGGGTAATACGATAATCTCATTTTGAGGAAGCGCGGACTACCGCCCCCTCTAAGTTATTTGACTCGTTAATGCCTCAGGTTGGATGTATAAAGGATATTTTTAATGATATTATATATGATATTATACTGGAATTATAATATAGCTATGTATCATTATGTTTTAATTCCATAAAATTAAGAAATAAAAATGAAAGTAGCGTTCATGCGTACATATGGCTTACTGTCTCCATGAACGGTGCATTTCATTTCTTACCTCTAAATGTCATGTAATATTATAAATACATGTATATACTAGATGTATAAGATATATATGATACCTAATCATTAATATCATTATATATATAATTAACCTTTCACCACATGAACAACATGTAATTGTAAGATGTCCATTTTTGACTCATGTACCAAATATCGAAAAAATGAACAATATTAACTTAAATGATTACATAATGTTTATAACATGGTAATAAGTGAAATAAAAGAAATAATAAACATGAAAAAGTTTCTTAATAAAGTATAAATTATCTTTAATTTATTATTCAAGAGATTAAATAATGATCAATTCAAGTCGGACATGAGGTAATGAATTTTCTTATCTCACTTTTAATTCTGTGAGATTTTCATTTTTTGTCACTTATTCATTGCATGTGGTTTATTATGTACTGACAGTTGATATATATTATCATTATTCTCCTTATATTCATGGTATTATGTGATTAATTTGGCGGTTATTAACTTTTGGTCGTAATATTTAGTTGATTACATCGTGGTAAAGGGTTTCATCTCACTTTTTCTTCCTATGAGATTCATGCTATATTTGCCACTATTTCCTTTTGTGTGGTGTATGAACTTCCATTGATTGTACTCTTTATATATAATACTTTCATTTAAGAGTATTTACATTTTCATTGTATGACCCTTCTTTCATGTGTTGTATGTTTTGAAAGTTACCAAATTGTTAAGGGAACTATTCACCCTCCTCTTTATAAAAGACTTCTTTTTGTTATGTCTTTTAATTTACATCTTATTATGTTGGGATATGTTCTTCTATATGGGTATTGATGTAAACATTATATCCATGTGATGATATTTACTTTTTTATCTCATCAACTCATTTTTATGAATTTTAATGTGACGTCATTAGGCTCTCGAATTTTTACAAGGGAACCTCTTAACCCGATTTCAATTCTTTGGGTTAAACTTGTACATCTTATACATGTCATCCTATGAATATGTTTGAATGAGATCTGATTTTATTACACTTAATATCCACTTATATTGGGTGTATTTATATTTCTCACACATAATTATGTGATTGATTTATCCTAATTTAAGGATACCATCTTTATAAGAGATTTCATCCCAATTTACATTTCCACTGAGACTTCATTGTTTTGATGCACAAATTCACTATTATATGGTGTATTTACTATCTTTTGATGTATTATCTCAGGAATCCCTTTATTCTCATGATATTATAATATTCTGATTAAAATTTATTCTTTAATTATTTTTATTCAAGCTTCACACTTTTTGTTAAAAACTCGTTAACTAAAATATAGTTTTAAATTTATTAAAGATTTATTCTTCTAAATATTTCTCATTAATGCCCATTTTTACAAAATGGGTTTTACAATTTGTTAATATGGAAATTAATGTTTTCAAATGATAATTCATTTAAATGCTTCAAAATGGTATGGGACACTTTGATTCCAAAATCTCTTTTTAAAAGGGTTTGAAAATGATTTGAAAAAACATTGTTTATTTCAATATCTTGATTTAATATATTGGAATGTGGAAATGTTATCATTCCTTTATACATGTGTTATATGTTATGGTTATTGGGAATTCATTACGTATACGGGTGGTTCCGTGATAAACCTATGGCGGGTGAGCCCGAGATAGTTCTCCAATGCATTGTGTAACGTGACGGAGGTAAACATGATGTTTCTTATAAATGATTCAGGACATATACTGTGATGGGTATTCCAAGTGTAACTCCCTATGTACCTGTGATGGCTACAATGTTATTTTTATATGGATTCCATAATAACCTTTATGATTTATGATTTCTTTGTGTTATTCATAAACCTTATGATTTCATAAGGTATGTTATGATTGAAAAGTATGGTTTCATGGATTTGTATTTGTTGTTGGGATAATGTTTTCCTTCCTTATTTTATAACCCTTACTGTGATTTTTATTCTCATCCCAATTTTTTTTAAATGTTTTCCACATGACTTAATGTTGAATAAGTTCAAGGATGGGCTAAAGGAAAAGTAATGTTGTCTAAAACACGGAACTAGACATGTGTCTTTTTAATAGTTTTTCTTTTATGAAAAAAATGGATATTAAGTAGTAGTGTCTACTTGTAACATTCAAGTTGGTATGTAATAGTTATGGCCTAATTCTCTAAAAATCTAAACCTGAAAAGATCCCAAATGTGAATTATTCATTTAATTAAATATTATGTAATGTTTAAGGCCGGGTCCTGATAGTTGGTATCAGAGGTCAGTTTAGATAACTTTAGAGGTTTGGTTATTATTTAAGAATAAGTGACATTACCATAATGGTTAGGATTTCAGAAAGAGTCATAGTTTTTTAGATAAGGTGAATGAGTTTAAGATAACATGAATATATATATATTATTGTTTACCCTCCTCATAGGATATTATATAATGATTTTACTACTATATTCAAACTAAATTTTTTGGTTTTAGTAAATGGCTAGATCTAGCCTGCACCAAAGTAACAGTGGATGTGAAGGAAACTGTGAAGGTTTTCCAAACGAGAAACTAAATGATATGGAGCTGCAATTAGAACACCTTTGGTTACTCTCAACCAACTATTTGGAGTCATTATTGACCACCTGAACCTTAGTGATCTTTATAAGGCATCATATGTGCGGGAATCAAATCCCTACGGAAGTTCAGGTAATAATCATAAAGGTAATTGTGTTCAAAAACCTATGTTTTAATGATGTGGAAAGAAACACCTAGGAAGATGTTTCAAAGGGATAAAAAGATGATATAGATGTGGAAATGAAGGTCATATATCGAGAACCTTCCATGGAAAAAGGAAGCATCTAGTTGAATCTAGGAATGGGAAAGAAGTCCTTTCCAAGGGATCAATAGAATGTTTTAATTGTGGTGTGCATGGTCATTATGAAAACAAATTTCCTATGAAGAAGTTTTGGTAATAGGATCACCAATATCATACAAATATTTGTTTACCAATACCTAATGCCATTACGATTGAGGATGAAGAAACTGACATTGACCAATGAAATGTATAGATTATTTCTTAACATATGTTTTCATATTATTGAAATCATAGGATAAGATTCTTGATTTTGTTTTTAGGAAGTAAGTATTTCAGAATATGTTGGAAAGGAATGGTTAATGGATCGTGAATAATATTTAATGAGTAAGAAGTCAACATATACGGGATTCAAGAGTTATGGTAGAATTTAGGATGGTAAAATGCTTAAAATTATTAAGGTACTTCTAATGATGGGATTATATTAAATGACTTTTTATAGTATGTGTAACCCTGATGTTTGTTATATGAAAATTTTATTCAAGGAATAATTATCTTCTCTTTTGTGGATATAGTTATAAAAAACCCTTTGGGTTTATATGATCCTTGGATTTGAGGCAATTACTGATTAATACATATTGGGATGCGAAACGAAATATATTAGATAACCTTTGTGGTTAAAATATGATATGGTTATTTTTGATTAATTTATTGCCTTTTGGGAATGTTATAAAATTATGTAGTTTTTGAAAAGGGATAACACGCAAAATGTGTGACAACCCGTCGCGTCAGACGAAGCTGCGGGAATCGAACCCACAAACAAAATGTGACTGGTTTTTATTGACTACCACTGCATGACGTGAATTCCCTGGTTAGTATGACTTATTCTTTTTAGTTATATTATCTTATGAATCAAGAATAAGATGATTTAGGGTTATCTATAGAAATTACTAACCAGTAATTGGAGGTTATGTGATTAGGTTAATTACTTTTCATTATGAGACTTTAAGAGTAACTGATGTTATTTGGAGATAAATGTTAAGATTTACCTTGGAAGTCTATGTGATTAAATCATTCAGTGATATGGGTTTCAATCTTTGTTTGGATTACATTGAAGAATTTTAAGGATAACTATTTATTTAATGGTCTTTCTTAAACCTTGGGTTCTTTTTGTTGAATTTTAGAGATTAAGAGTAATGTTTCTTTTTATAAAGGATTATCTTTTTGGTGATTATCTGATCATGTACTAACAATTTTTTGTTTTAGTTGATGTCTAAATACAAGGGAAATATACAGTTCTCTATATTTGGATTATGTGATTCTCTAGAATATGATTCTTGTTCTTTTGATGTGACCAAGTCTTTTTGAATGATCATCGTTTAGAGAAATGATTAGTTTAAGTAGAAACTTATTAAAATATGAAACTCTACTTGAAAGTAAGTATATTTACATATGTCTTCATTATATGTAGAAGATGAATTCCTCAAAATAATGAAATGGAATATAAAACAAAAATGTTTTTGGTTTACATTTCCTACTGGGTAATCAAAGACCGTTTACACACATCATAATTTTGTGATTTACTTGTTGTTAAATTTCCCCTAATCATGTTTCCTATCACTCTCCATCAGAACACGACACTTTTGTTTCTCCTCCATATCGATGTATTCAAGGAATATTAGTATTTTTTAAGTCGGGTGACCATTGTACTTCTCTTTATTTATTTTAATGTGATAGTTTTACTGACTCTTTTTTTCCCGATATGGGACATTCAATAATGTTTCCGGGCCAAAATTTTTAAATTGCGAGGACGAAATTCCTAAAAGGGGTAAGGATGTAACCTCCCAGGTAAATAAAAATATGACTTTTTCATATTTTTTAATTTTGAATTAAATATTAATTTTACTTTAACAGGGTTGCTATGTTCGATAGCGTACCCGATAAGCAACAATGGGTTTCTTTGAAATATTTTTCTGCACACTAATAATGTATTATTATTTTAAACGGTAGTTAACTTCTAGTCGTAGTATTGGAGGGAATGAACGAAACTAACAACAATATTATTATATATGTTTTTTAATTGTATTTACATTTAACAAATAAATGTTAGAGGCTTAAAATGTGAATGATTCTAATTTTAAGCATAATTTACATTAAAAGGATGATTTATCACCTTTTAATGGCAAACACTTATTTTAATATAGTTTTGGTCACTTTAATACAATCTATATGACCAAATAAAATCTTTATTTAGAATTTGGACATCAAAATTTACTTTGTGTAAAATTTTGGACTTTTTCTGATAAAGTTAATTTTTAAATGAATAGTAAACAATATTGTATTTTAATTCATAAGTGCCTTATAATATAATTTATTTATATGGTTATATTATCTTTTTAATTGGGTTTAATATGAAATTAAATTATATTTTTACCATTTAATCCAATTTTGGTCATTATAATTATTTTCACTTTTAAATTGGACATAAACTAGTATCAATCTTTTGATAGTTATTGTTTCTTAAGAACACGCTATTTGTTTTGATAACGGGAATCAATTTTATAATTATATAATTCAACTTCTATGTTTTAAATTTGGAAAAATAGAAATAATTTTTGAATTCAGAATATCAAATATAGCTTATGCTAATTTTTTTGGGTATTTTTGTGAAAAACATCAATTTTTGATGAATAGTGAAACAACTTAGTAGTAGTTAAAAAAACTGACATTATCATTTAAATGAAATTTTAACACTTCTATGAATTGAATTTCGAAAATCCGACATACATTGTTGTTATCAAGAAGTAAAATGTTGTTCATTAAGATGAAAATAATTTTTAGTGAATAGTAACTTTTGACATTTATTTAGCATGGTTAAAGGTAAGTTGGGTAATTCTAGGGTAAATAGAATATTATAATAATTTAAAATTACCTTAACACTTGTCCTAACCTTATTGGATAAGTAATTTACGACAATGGTCATATTTGGGTTGATTTTGGCACCCCATTGAACCACTTGGGAGGGATAATGACAATTTAGATTAATTAATTTACCGTGAAGACAAAATTGACATTAACAAAAATATTATAGTAATTAATTTTTATATGGTGTTATATAAGTCCGATTTTCTAATATAAATATTATTTTGAAATATAAAATTATTTTCAACATTATAGTATTTTTTTAATAATTTTTAGACATAGAATAAATTAAATTATTTATGACACAATAATGATGCAGTATTTACCTCATTGATAAATAATTTTAATAAATAAGATTATAATGATTAAAATATTTTCCAAATAATCTACAATTCTGATTGGATGATTTTATTTTTAATATGAGTTATCTTATATTTGACCGTAATGATTGTTGGACCATTATAAACCGAATATCATTATATAATAAAATAATTTTTTCACACTTTCCTAAAGTGCCCCTCCTCTCCCTTATATAAGGAGACCATTTCTCTCCAGTTACTCACACCCCTCAAGACATTTGAATCAACCAAACTCTTCCCAATTAAGCTCCGAAAATCCCTATCCTCTTCCTAGAAGCCTTGCCTTAGGCAGAAGGCACTTCAAGAAGTCCTTTGGTTCAATCCAAATGGAGTTACCCAAATTAAAGGTAATTGTTTTTTCTTAATTTGTTTTTTATTTTACTTCTCCAACCCATAAAGTATTTTATTCCTTTAATATGTAACAAAACATGTATCATCAATATACTATGATGTTTTTATGGAATGGATTTGAACTACACTTACACACACCTAAACTTAATAGATGAAGAACATAATGTTTCTGTGGATGGCTGATAACGCCTCACGAAACGATGATTGTTCAAATATATACAACCGTCTATCATGGTAGCCATTATGATGGAAATATATTTATATATGATATATATTGTGTTTATGTTTTCTTTATTCTTCTGTATTTTCCATTTATAGCACGCCTTTATGCTTTCCATAGTTGGTAAATAGGATAATCTGATTTGAGGAAGCGCGGACGTACGCCCCCTCAAAGTGACGTGACTCGTTAATGCCTTATATGAGATGTATAAATGATATAGTTAATGATATTATATATGATATTATACTGTAATTATAATATACCTTTGTATCATTATATTTTAATTCCATTAAAATAAGAAATTGAAACGAAATTAGCGTGTTTGCGTACGTACTGCTTACCGTCTCCATGAACAGTGGATTTCATTTCTTAACACTAAATGTTATGTACAATTATAAATACATGTATATACTGGATTTATATGTTATATATGATATCTAAATCATTAATATCATTCTGGATATACTAAACCTTTGACCACATGAACAACATGTAATTATAAGAAGTCCATTTTTGACTCAAGTACCAAATTTCGCCAAAATGGACATTATTAACTTAAATGATTACATAATGTTTATATCATGGTAATAAGTGATAAAAATGAATAATAAACTTGAAAAAGGTTCTTAATCAAGTATAAATTAACTTTAGTTTAATATTCAGGATATTAAAGAACGGTCAAGTCAAATCGGACACGAGGAAAGGGATTTTCTTATCTCACTTTTTATTCTGTGAGATTTCCATTTTTCACCACTTATTCACTGAATGTGGCGTATTGTGTACTGCAATTTGATATATATTATCATGATTCTCATTATATTTATAGTATTCTATGATTCATTTGGTGGTTATTAATTTTTGTTCATACGACTCGATTGATTACAACGTGGTAAAGGGTTTCGTCTCCCTTTTTATTCCTATAAGATTCATGCTATATTTTCCACTATTTCCTTTTGTGTGGTGTATGTACTTCCAATTATTGTACACTTTATGTAATATAATTTCATTTAGTAGTATTTACATCTTTATTGTATGATCCTTCTTTCATGTGGCGTATGTTTTGTAAGTTACCAAATCGGTAAGGGAACTATTCACCCTCCACTTTATAAAAGACTCCTTTTTGTTACGTCTTTTAATTTACATATTATAATGGTGGGATATGTTCTTATATATCCATACTGATGTAAAATTTATATCCAAGTTATGAGATTCCCTTTTTTATCACATCAAATCATTTTTCTTAATTTTAATGTGACGCTGTTAGGCTCTCGAATTATTACAAGGGAACCTCTTAACCCGATTTCAATTCTTTGGGTTCAACTTCTACTTCATTAACATGTCATCCTATTAATTTGTGTGAATGACCTCTGATTGTTTTACAATTATTATCCACTTATATAGGCTGTATTTATATTTCTCACACATAATTATGTAATTTATTTATCCTTAATTTAAGGATACCATCTTTATAAGAGATTTCATCCCAATTTTCATTTCCACTGAGTCTTCATTGTTGTTATGCACCAATGCACTCTAATATGGTGTATATAATGTCCTTTGAAATAATATATCATGAAAAACATTATTCTCATGATATAATAATGTTCTGATTAAAATTTATTCTTCATTTATTTGTATTCAAGCATCTCTCTTTTTGTTAAAAACCTGTTAACTAGAATATTGTTGTTAATGTTTTAATGATTTATTCTTCTAAATAATTCTAATTAATGTCCATTTTTTCTAAATGGTTTTTAGAATTTTTTTACATGGACATTAATCTTTTCAAATGATAATTCATTTAAAAGCTTCAAAGTGGTATACGACACTTTGAATCAAAAATCTCTTTTTAAAAGGGTTTGAAAATGATTTGATAAAACATTGATTATTTCAATTTCATGAATTGATATATTGGAATGGGGAAATTATATCTTTCATTTATAAATGTGTTATATGTTTTGGTTATTGGGCATTGTTTACGTATACGGGTGGTTCCGTGATAAACCTAGGGCGGGTGAGCCAATGATAGCTCTCCAATGAATTGGGTAATGAGACGGAGGAAACATGATTTTTCTCCAAAGAGATTTAGGGAATATACTGTGATGGGTATTTCAAGTGTAACTCTCTATGTAGATTTGATGGATACAATTTATGTTTGATATGGATTCCATAAGTAACCTTTATGATTTATGATTTGTGTGTGTTATTCATAAATCTTATAATTTAATAAGGTATGTTATTATTGAAATGTATGGTTTCATGGAATCGTATTTATTATTGAGGGTAATGTTTTCCTTCATTATTATATAACCCTTACTGAGCTTTTTATGATCATCCCATGTTTTTAAAATGTTTTCCACAGGACTTAAAGATGAATAGGATCAAGGATGGGATCAAGGAAAAGTCATGTTGTCTAAAACATGGAACTAGACATGTGTTTTTAAGAGTTTTTATATTATGAAAAAAATGGATACTGAGTAGTATTGTCTAATTTTAACATTCAAGTTGGTATGTAATTGAAATGGCCTAATTCTCTATAGCTCTATACTTGAAAATATTCCCAATGTGAATTATTCATTTAATTAAAGATTATGTAATGTTTAAGGATAGGTCCTGATGCTCCGGTACTGTTTTAAGTAGACGAATATATCAGAATTATGGGAAATAAAAAATACCCATGTCATTATACTATAGTCATAAGTCAATAGAACATAGAACCTCTTTATGTCAATTTCTCATGGTGTGACAGGCCCACATACATCTTCATGCACCAATTTGAGCACCCTTGTTGACTTCTTTTCCTTTGCTTTATATGTCTTTCTGATAAGATTCCCTTGTTGGCATGCATCACACGTGTGAGTAATATCATGTGATAGATTAGGGAATTATTTTTCTACATCACACATTACCATATTTTAAAAGGATATATGGCATAGATGACTTAGACATTTATGCCAAAACTTGTTTTCTTTTTGTCTAGACAGGAAGCACATATCTTCTTCTCCCCTTACCAGGTAGTGATTTCCCTTTGTCCTTTTTCCATATAGAACCATTGCCTCGTCTCTTTATTTGAAGATACATAGCTTCTTATTAATCCTTATATAATTTTGTATGTCACATAGTTGACTGACACTAAGAAAATTGTCATTGTGTCCTTCTACTATAAATACATCTGTATGTATCATCTCTTTTCCCCCAAACATAGCCTTTCCTGATCCAATTATCTTCAGGCTTACATCGTTTCCAAAACAGACAACTCCTTCATTTTCATATTTTACAACTTTATAAAAATCCTTAATACCTGTCATGTGATATGTATAACCACTGTCAAGGATCCACACACCAGAGCAATCTGATGCTTAAATGGAAATTTCTTCCACCACTGCCTTCTCATCCTTTTTCTTCTTAGTCCATAATTTTTTCTTCATACATGACATGGATTGAGACATCAGATCTATCTCAATGTATGATGGACAAGCTTAATCTTTCAATACTTCAAATCTATTTTGAATTTTCACGTCACCTGTTGTTTTATTGATTTGGTGCTTGTGAACATTTCGATTCTCCATTAGCACATTCATTTTTATGGTTGAAGTATAATACCTATCCTTTTTCTCGAATTCTCCACACTAAAAACATTTTGTTTCATAATATTTTATTGATAATTGTTCTTTGTTTTGTTTCAACCTTTGTTCTTGTTCCATTAGATATCTTTTGGCTATGGAACACACATACTGTGAATGTCCCATCTTTCCACAACTATAACACCTTATACAAGGTGCATTCCTTTGTGTGACTTTTGCACTGCACGTTTCCCCTTGGGATCCATGAATACTCTGATTCAGACTTATGGCCAAATCAACCTTCAATCTCAGAGTGGGTTCTTACGGTCTGACCTCAATTTTTACATATTTTTATTTCGCATCAATCCCCACATCTGTCTTAGGATATAATCTTATTTGAATCATCTTTTCTACATTACCACTATTCTCCACTTTTAGCTTCTGGTTTTTTGAGTGATCTGCTTTCCTGATGACCCAGCAAGAGTCAAGATTTTTTCCTGATCTTTAACCCTTTTTTACAAACCAAAAACTTCTCTATCTTGTTCTTCAATATACTTGATTTGATCTTTCCTTGTTCTATTCAATCTATCAATCTCCCTATGCCATTATTCGATTTTTATTTTATAGTCACTAGATGATTTTGAGTCCTCTGGAGTTGATAACATAAGTTTCTCTGTTTCTTCTATCAACTCAGACTTCTTTTCTTCCTACTGCTGCATATAGAGATATGCATCATGAACCAAATTGTAATGTCCCTGATTTTTCCATGAATTATTTTAAAATTATATGGGAATTATTTCGAGACCAGGCTCTGAGATGGAGTGCAGTTCTGAGGCCCAGTGAGCCCGAAACAAATGTTTGGATTTAATTTAATAATTAAATTACGCACGCATGCAGTTTTCCTGAAAAAGTGGAATAACTCTCTAAAGGGTGCTTGGATTAGAAATACGAGAGCATCGTTGCGTTCAGAACAACGATTTTACCTTAGGCGAGGCCTAACTTTTCCCGGCGCAGGTCGGTGGTGAAATCTAGTTTTTTGGATGTAACCATAATAAAATATTTAATTAAAATGTTTTATTAAATCCTGTTACATCAAATATCTCTTATCTTTTAACTATAGATTTCGTAGGGGAATCAGGGTTATAATCCTCATAACCCTGAAATTCTCTGGAGACTCTGGGAAAGCTCTGGAGGAAACCCCCAACGCGGCGACGACGTTCTTGATGGATTTCGTCGGCGACGAAGACGCAACGACCGGATCTTCTCCAATGAACACCACAGATCCTGGTTGGATGTTGATTATGATTTTCCATTCCCTGTTCTGTATTTCATATGACGAACGGGGACTAATCCACGAACAGATTATCTTTCATATTGATCTTATTTGCGGGATGAGATTTTGCGAGGATCATGGGGATGCTATTCTTGATTTTATTTTGGTTTTGTTCAACCTTCTAATGGTGACGGACCAAGATCGACATGAACATCGATCAAGGTTCTTCCCTCTCGATTTGTTGAGTTCTTCTTCCCAAATTCTCGCGTTCTTCGTGAGCGTTCTTCGTTTTCTTCACGGGGTCGATGAACAATGGATCTTTGCGCATCCATTCTGTGACGCAAAAATTCCAAATTGAAGAATCGGCACCACATTGATATTGCTGAGGTGTGACGACGGTTCGCCGAACGGATCGAAGCAGATCGGAAGGTAATTTTTTTCGAACGATTTCCACTTGGGCGACCAGAATTGGATTTCAGAGCCGATCAGAGGCCCAAAACAAACGGATTCAGCTTCACGATGATGAGGCGACCCAACACCTTGAGTTTCGCAGAAAACGGATTTCTGAATCAAAGTCTAGAGGAGCAGCCGAGGCGTGTAGTGGAAGACATCAATTTTGGAATTTTCTTGACTACACGCCATGTAGTATGGGCTACACGGCGTGTGTTCTCTGGCGAACGACCTGGCGTGTACTCTGGGAGTACATGGGCACAGGAAGGGTACACGGCCATGGACACACCATGGATAACCCTCCCAAGCCAGACCCAGCTAGATACACGGGATACACCGTGTTCTGGTACATGGGTAGGCGACACAGACACATGCAGAGACCATGTACAGGCACATGGCCAGCGTACACGGAGCGAGCCCAGGTGCTTGAACATGATGTGTGATTTCTTCTACACGTCATGTAGTTGTTTTCTATCTGACAAGATGAATGACATGGGCCGGTTACATAGGAAGCACCCGGGGTCAAGGAACAGGGCGTGTAATTTTATACACGCCGTGTAGTTTGGTTTTGCACGGCATGAACAAAGTATATGGGCTGTTTACATGGGCATTGCCTGGGGTCAAGGAACACGACGTGTAACTATACTACACACAGTGTAACTTTTTCTTCATGGCTTGAGCCACTTTCCTTTTGTGACTTGGACTAGTTCTTAGGGTTCGTACCCTTGGTAATCCCCTGATGGTTCTGGTATCAAATCTTTTATACAGGAGTATGATACCTTCAGCAGAACTCCTTGAATAGAGTTGTTGGAATCCCCTTTGTGAGTCTTAAGGTGATATCCTCTATTCATTCATGGAACCCTAGGTAGAGTTCTTGGTATCGACGTGACCAAATTTACCCGGGCGCTGATCCTCTCCTTAGCGGATTAGCTCAGACTGAGTTGTCATAATCACCACATGACATGGCTGTGATCCTCATCTAAGCATCTTGTTCCCAAGGTACTTGTGGAGTGTGTTCTCCTAGAATGAGTACTTTTTGTATCTCCCTTCAGACCTAGGAGTGTGTTCTCCCGATGGTATGCTTATTGGAATCTTCGAGATGGATCTTAGTGGTGGTTTCGTGATGGTCTCATGTGTATGATTAGATCTGGATATTATTGTTATATGTTCCATAGACATATACTTTGTAGATCTGATTGTACCTTTCTTCGTGGTATTTTCCATTGTTGTATTTTCCTTTGTGTTTTTCGGGGTGTCATATTGGGTATTGTTATACTCAACCATGCACGGGCTTTGGCCACACATGTCGTTTCTTGTGCAGACAAGTGAGCCTTTAATATGTTTCTTGCTAGACCAGGACAGGACGGTGCTCAGTGATATCAGACAGGCCGATGTGCATTCCTTCGGCGATGGGTTGCAGTCTAAGTACCTTTCTCTACAGGTTGGACTTTGTTGCAGAAATTCTTTTGGTGGGGTTGTACTTTTTGCCTAGGGTTTTAAATTACTATACTTTACTTCCCGGTCGTACTCATTTGGTTGGGTTTTAGTGTATTCATGTATCTTTTCCTTTTAGTAGTTTTTACTTTTCAGATTTGTGGGCTTGGATAAGTGTGGGCGTGTGTACAATTTTATAGGCAATGCCACCCATGTTAGTAGCAAGCCTACTCGGTGGTAGTCACCAGCCCCTGGCCAATTGGAGGTGGGCCTAGGGAGTATCAGATCGGGCCCCACTGGGATGGGTCGTCACAGAGTGGTATCAGATGTGGTCTGTTCTACCATAGGACCGAGAGTCTATGAGTTGGTTTGGGGCAACAGTGTTAAGTGTTTTCAGTTCGGCTCTCAGGCCAACGACCCCAGTGTTGGTGCGGTGGCTGACGTATCCATACACTAGGGCTCTGATAACTTTCTTTTCGACTCGGAACATGAAAACACTAGTTTGATGGGGGAAAATAATGGTACATGAATCATATACGAATGGGTTTTGGTTTCCATGTCCTTCTTGAATCATATCTCCATATATACTCACTGACTGTGATACATCTTGTTTCTTAAACATGATTCTTCCACGACGCGCACCCGCTAGGATCTAGCAGCTCAATCATGAGGGTTACCCCCTCAATGATGAATCATCGATACAGGGACCAGATCCCATAGTTCTACCACTAGGTGGTGTGCTAATTATTCCACCACATGTGGGGCAGTGTTTAGAACCCGCTGTACCAGTGGAGGAGGAGCGCAGGCTGAGTGCACTCCATGAGTTTCAGAGACAGACACACCTCAGGTTTCGAGGTGAGCCTGACCCTTAGGCAGCAGAGGACTGGATTGAGGTGGTGGCCAAAGTATTCCATTTGGTTAGGACACCAGCAGACGAGATGATGATCCTGGCAGTGAGCCTTCTACAGGGCTCGGCCGGGCGATAGTGGAGTTTGGTCATCCAGACTCACGACAAGGTGACTCTTTCATGGTCGGAGTTTGAGCATCTCTTCGGAGAGGAGTTTTCACCGGTTACCCTAAGATAAGAATGCATACAATAGCTTTTTCATCTCCAGTAGGGAACCATGATGGTGGCTGAATATTCATCTAGGTTTATCGACCTCTCGCGGTACTCGATTGATATGGTCATAGATCAGTACATCAAAGCTTAGAATTTTTAGAGGGTCTTGTGCAGATATATCCGAGAATGCATCATCCATATGAACATTTCTACTTATGTTGGGGTTCTTGAGCAGGGTTTGGTGGTCGAGAGCTTCCTGGTAGAGCAGGGACAACCGACAGTTGTCAGTAGTGGGTGAGCTGGAGTAGAGACTTTAGCGGCAGGGAGCCGACGTCAGGGACCCAGGCATGGGAGACGTTTCCAGAGGAGATCCCCGAATAGGGTATCGGCCGTACAGGGTTCACAGGGCGCATCCAGCCAGCCTCGAGAGAGGCTATGTTACTCATGTGACGACAGGGGGCATCTCGCTCGAGATTGTCCGACCCGCCGTACTACTAACACGGGAGCAGTGGATGGACCTCCAAGGCAGAGGCAACGTGAGGAGCAGGAAGATCTATGAGGTGGCGAACATGGAAAAGGAGCTGGGAGAGGGGCTGGAGGTGGTCGGTGTTTCGACCCTTTACCACCACCACCCCCAGGAGGTCCACCCCAGGCTCAGGGAGCTGGTGGAAAGAGGCAGGGACAGCTGCATGCGGCAGAGGCATATGACCCAGGTACTCCCGGAATTATTAGAGGTACAATATGTGTCTTTTATACTTTGGCTACCCTATTGATAGACACAGGTGCTAGTTATTCTTTTTTGGCTGCTTATCTTGGTCGAGTCCTTGAGATTCTAGTTGAGCCGTTGACTCAACCCTTACGCTTAGAAACACCGACTGGAGAAGATTCAAAGATCACACACCTTTGTAGGTAGTGTGACCTGAACCTTGGAGGTGAGAGTTTCGGTTGGAACCTCTTGGTGGTAGGGTTGAGGCCTTACGGTGTCGCTCTTGGTATGGATTGGGTATCCACAGTTCATGCCCAGATTAATTTTTTTAGGCAAAGGGTGCGGTGTGTCCACAGTGATGGGACAAGGTTCTCTTTTTTTCGGTGAAAGAGAGACCCCAGCAGCATGGGATGGACTTGTGCATAGGAGGGCATAGTCGATTTCACATCAGTTGGCTAGCCTAGCCCTTGTCCCGACAGATGCTACGAGTTTCTAGTTTCCAATAGTGGTGGTTGAGTACGAGGACGTCTTTCCGGAGGATGTCCCCGGGCTACCTCCCCGTCGGGAGATAGATTTCTGCATTGAGTTGCAACTCGGGACGACCCGGATATCAGCATCAGCTTATTGGATGGATCCTACAGAGTTTCGCGAGATGAGGATGTAGTTGGACGACTTGTAGAAGAAGGGATTTGTAATACCCAATGTTTCACCCTGGGCAGCCCCAGTGCTATTTTCCAAGAAGGCGGACGGGAGATTGAGGCTATGTGTGGATTATCGGCGCATAAATCAGGTGACTATAAAGAACTGGTATCCACTACCGAGGATCGATGACCTCTTCGATCAGTTGAGATGGGCACGATGGTTCTCGAAGGTTGATTTATGATCAGGTTATCACCAGTTGTGAGTATGGGAGGAAGATATACCGAAGACGACATTCAGATGTCTCTACAGTCACTATGAGTACTTGGGGATGCCCTTCGGCGTGACGAACTTCCCGACAGTGTTCATGGGACTCATGAACTAGATCTTTCAGCCTTATCTTGACTCGTTTGTAGTGGTCTTCATTGATGATATCCTTGTGTACTTTGTATCCGAGGAGGAGCACGCGAGACCCCTAAGGATGGTTCTGGAAAAACTATGAGAGCACCAGTTGTATGGGAAACTCTCGAGGTGTCAGTTTTTGTTACAGGAGGTCCACTTTCAGGGGCACGTTATCTCAGCAGATGGTGTAGCAGTGGACCCAGCAAAGGTGGAGGCAATGCTTGCATGGGAGCCACCCCGGAGCGTGACGGAGGTGCAGAGTTTCCTTGGGTTGGTAAGCTACTATCAGAGATTCATCCATGATTTCTCCAAGATTACAGCACCCATGACAGCCTTGAACTAAAAGGGACACACTTTCCTCTGGACAGAGAGATGCCAGCAGGATTTCCAATAGTTGAGACAGATTCTGACGAGTGCCCTGATCTTGAGATTACCAGATGAGGGTGTTGAGTACGTAGTGTTCTGCAACGCATCAGGAACCGGGCTTGGTTGTGTCCTGATGCAGAGGCAAGCGGTGACTACCTATGGATCATGTCATTTGAGACCACACGAGAAGAACTACATGACCCATGATCTTGAGTTGGCAGTGGTAGTCTTCGCATTGATGATGTGGAGGCACCACCTGATGGGCGAACAATTTACCATCTACTCTGATCACAAGAGTCTTAGATATATCTTTTCTCAGAAGGATATGAATTTGAGACAATGAATATGGCTTGAGTTCTTCCAGGATTACGACATTGAGATCATTTATACACCTGGGGAGGGGAACATGGTGGAAGATTCTCACAGTAAGAAATCCAGTTCACAGTTGCTGGATGATGCGACAAGGCAGTTGGCCTCTTTACAGTTGTCCTTCATAGATGGAGATGAGGGAGCATAACATCAGTCGATGGTTGTTACCCCTCCAATCTTACAACGAGTCAGGGAAGCACATCGCAAGGATGCTAGCTGTGAGATTCTACGTGATCAGATATCCACAGGTGATGCCACTGATGGATTTACAAAGGGTGGAGAGCACGTTGTCCTTTTCAGCGGGTGCACGGTAGTACCGGTGATGTTGTGGGGGGAGGTTCTGAGGGATTTCAATATATCCCCTTTGGCGGTGCATCCAGGCGTGGAAAATATGTACCAGGAACTCCAACGTCAGATCTGCTAGCCAGGAATGAAGAAGAGTGTGGCAGAGTTTGTTTCTCGGTGCCTTACTTGTCAGCAAGTAAAGGCTGAGCACCAGGTTCCAGCAGGTTTGGCTCAGCTGCTTGAGGTGCCAGAGTGGATGTGGGATAGAATAGCCATGGACTTCGTGACGGGTTTACCACGTACGTCCAGGGGACAGGATTCCATCTGGGTGATTGTTGATCGACTCACCAAGTCGGCCCACTTACTAGCTATACGGGAGAAGAGTTCAGTAGAGAGAATGGGACACCTCTACGTGCAGGAGATAGTTCGACTTCATGGAGTACCATCCATGATCGTCTCATATCTTAATGATCGTTTCACATACCAGTTGTGGAAAGGATTGCAAGAAGCTTTTGGGACTCGGTTATACTTGAGAACAGCATTTTATCCCCAGACTGATGGTCAGAGAGAGCGGACCATCCAGGTCCTGGAGGATATGCTACGAGATTGCATACTTGACTTCGGTCATAGTTGGGAGGATCACCTACCACTGGTGGAATTTTCTTATAACAATATTTATCATTATACTGTTGGAATGACACCATGCGAGGCTCTATACGGGTGACCTTTCATGCCGCCACATTGCTGGACTGACCTGAGAGAGTCAGCACTCATGGGCCCAGATATGGTGAGATCTTCTATAGATAAGGTGCAGGTCATCCAGGGGCAGATGAAGACTACACAGAGTCTGCAGAAGTCTTATGCTGACCGGAGACGGAGGCCCTTGGAGTTCAAGGAAGGAGACCATGTGTTCCTTCGGGTCTCACCTCGACAGTGATTGCGGAGATTTGGCCGAGGTGGAAAGCTATATCGGCGGTTCGTTGGCCCTTTTTAGATTCTACATAGAGTTGGCGAGGAGGTATATCACTTGGCTCTACCTCCTCAGATGGTCCGGGTACACAATGTCTTCCATGTGTCGCAGCTATGGAGGTACGTGCATGATCCATTTCACATCATCGACTGGGGTGAGCTGGACATCGATGATGGAGCGACCATTGCTGAGTACCCAGTGGAGATCGAGGATTGGGAGGAGAAGATCCTTCATGGACGAGCTATTCCCTTGTTGCATGTTCGATGGCAGCACGAGAATCTCAATGAGAGCACGTGGGAGCGGGAGGCTCAGATTCGTGTGCAGTACCCACATCATTTTGAGTAGCCCTAGTTTTGGATTTTCGGGGACGTAAAATCCCTATGGTGGGTGTGATGTAATGTCCCATATTTTTCCATGTATTATTTTAATATTATATGGAAATTATTTCAAGACCAGGATTTGAGACGGCGTGCAGTTCTGAGGCCCATTGAGCCCGGAAAAAATTTTGGATTTAATATAATAATTAAATTACACACGTGTTCGGTTATCCTGAAAAAGAGGAATAAATTTCGAATGGGTGCTAGGATCAGAAATCTGAGCGCACTGTTTCATTCAGAACAATGATTTTACCTTAGGTGAGGCCTAACAATGGCCGGCATAGGTCGGTGGTGAAATTTGGTTTTTTGGACGTTACTGTAATTAAAATATTTAATTAAATTTTTTTATTAAATCTTGTTACATCAAATATCTCTTATATTTTAAATAGAGATTTCAAAGGGGAATCAGGATTACAATCCCAATAACCCTGAAATTCTCTGGAGGCTCTGGGAACGCTTTGGAGGAAACCCCCAATGAGGCAGCGACGTTCTTGACAGATTTCGTCTGCGATGACGACACGACGACCAGATCTTCGTCAACGAACGCCATAGATTCAGGTAGAATGTTGATTTTGATTTTTCATTCCCCGTTCATGATTTCCTATAACGAACGCGGACTAATCCACGAACAGATTAGCCTGCGGATCGATCATATTTGCGGGATGGGATTTTGTGGGGATCTTCGGAATGTGATTATTGATTTTATTTTGGTTTTGTTCAACCTTCTAATGGTGAAGGGCCAAAATCGACATGAACCTCGATCGAGGTTTGTCCCTCTCGATTTGTTGTGTTCTTCTTCCACAATTCTTGCGTAATTCGTGAGTCTTCTTTGCGTTCTTTGCAGGGGCGATGAAAAATGGATCATTGCGCATCCGTTCTGCGACGCAACGATCCCAAATTGAAGAATCAGCACCGTAGGGATCTTGCGGAGGTGCGAAGACGGTTCGGCAGACGGATCGAATCAGATTGGAAGGTAATGTTATTCGAACGATTTCTGCTCGGGTGACCAAAATCAGATTTTGGAGATGATTGGAGGCCCGAAATACATGGATTCAGCTTCACGAGGAAGAGGAGACCCAACACCTTGAGTTCGCCAAAAACGGACGGCTGAATCAAAGTCCGGAGGATCTTCAAAGGTGCACGGAGGAAGACAACAATTCTGGAATTTTCCCGACTACACACCGTGTAGTATGGGCTACATGGCGTGTGGTCCTCGGCGAACGACCTGTCGTGTACTCTAGGAGTACACGGGCACATGCAGGGTAGACGGCCATAGAGACGTCGTGTATACCCCTCCCCGGCCAGACCCGGCCAGATACATGGGATACCCCGTGTACTAGTACACGGGCAGGCGACATGGACATGGGCAGAGACCGTGTATGGGCACATGGCCAGCGTACACGGAGTGAGCCCAGGTGCTCGAACACAGTGTGTGATTTATTCTACACTCCATGTAGTTGTTTCCTATACGAAAAGACGAATGACACGAGCCAGTTACACGGGCAGCACCCGGGGTCAAGGAACACGTCGTTTAATTTTCTACAGGCCGTATAGTTTGCTGTTTCACGGCTTTAACTAAGGACAGGGTCCGTTTACATGGGCAGTACCCGGGGTCAAGGAACACGGCGTGTAACCATACTACATGTCATGTAACATTTTCTTCATGGCATGAGCCACTTGCTATCTATGACTTGGACTAGTTCTTAGGGTTCGTACCCTTAGTAATCCCCTAAATGTTCTTGTATCAATTCCTTTATACAAGAGTATGATCCCTTCAGCATAACTCCCTGAATAGAGTTATTGGAATCCCCTCTATGAGATGTAGAGCCGGATCCTCTATTCATTCCTAGAACCCTAGGTAGAGTTCTTGGTATCGACATGACCAAGTTTACCCGGGCATCGATCCTCTACATAGTAGATTAGCTCAGAATGAGTTTTTGGAATCACCCCATGACTTGGTTGTGATCCTCATCTGAGCATCTTGTTCCCAAGGTACTTGTGGAGTTTGTTCTCCTGGAACGAGTACTTCGTGTCTCTCCCTTCAGACCTAGGAGTGTGTTCTCTCAATTGTATGCTTAGTGGATGTAACACCCCGAGATTTTATGATAAGTATTATTTTTAAGTTATTTGATGTCATGTGTTTTATGCTACACCATGATTATCTTGTGTTATACACAACACCGTATTAGCGTGCAGTATACGCAACACAATTCTTGGATCGTGTTATACACAATTTCAAGTTCGTTTGATAATAGTCATTCTACACAACATTGAGTGTATATATATATATATATATTCAATGTATAAATGAAATATGGTTGGATTTTGTTATACACAACAACAAAAGAGTCTTGCAAAACAAGCAACACTAACTTGGCTTTCATTACACGCAATCACGACCTTCCTCGGTAGCATGTGTAGTACGCAATACCGGGTTTCACTAAACAACGATATATGGTTATAATATTATTATAAACTAGATTTTATGAATTGTTTTAACTACATTTTAAATTTTATAACATTATTATTCATCTTACGCATTTTCTAGAACATGGTATGTGAACAAAATAAATTTTTTAGGGTAAAATAAATATTTTTCAAAAAATGCAGTTTTGTCGCCTTTTGATGGCGCACCCATTTTAAATATAATTTTTGAGAAGTTTATAAGTTAAATTTTACAAAATAAACTTATTCTTTTGAATCATGATATAAAAATTTACATTGGATAAAGTTTTGATATTTTTTTGATAACTTTCATATTTTAATGAATAGTAAAAACACGCTATATTTTAATTAAAAACATATTTTTTCATGGTAAAAAAATATGGTTAAATTATAATATTGAATGGTTTTAAAGTATAAATAGAATATATTTTTACCATTTAATATAATTTATGTTATTATCATTGATTTTTACCTTGAATTTGTCGGTTAAATCAATTCAATCTTTTGCAATGTTTTAAACAAAAACCCGTTTTCTTTCGACAACGAGATTAATTTTAATTTAATTTCTGAAACTTTTGTGTATTGAATTTGAAAAAATGGATTCCATATTTGGAATCAGTGGGTCAAAATTATGTTAATATTCTACCTTTTATTTTTGGGGATTATGAATAGTAACTACGGTAAAATTTATTTACCATAGTTAAAGGTAGATCGAGTTATTAAGGGTAAATATAAGATTATAAAATTACCCTAACACCTTCCAAAATCCTATTGGATGAATAAAAGGCGACCCATATCACCTAAGGGTCGGATTATATTCATGTAATGGACTTTTTTCCATGAAAATAAATAAATTATTATTAAAACCAAAGCAAGTGACAACATGTAACTCTCTTAAATCTTATAAGTATATTAATTTTAACTTAGTGATAAACTTCTTGAAACTTCGAACATGAAAAGTCTCGAGAAATCTAATAAAAATATATATATCATATAAAATTATTTATAATTTTTAGGGATTAAATAATTATCATTAATTGTGAAACAATAGTGATGAAGAAATTGTTTATCTAGTGAAAAATCAAGAATATAGTTTTTATTAAACTAATAGTGACCATAAAAGGCACAAAACCCTGACCAAAACTTATTGGTCATGTAAATTTAATCTATAATCATCCAATGGTCTAATATTTGACAATTTGGTGAATTATAAAAGTGATTATGACACTTATATTATTTTATTTTAAATGATTCCAAAGTTGTCATATTCATAATTTAGTAAATATAAAAATTTAAATATTGTTATTTTAAGATGTTAAATTCTAGTAAAAGTATTAATGTGAAAGGTAATAGATTTAGCTACATCATATGATTTTATTTTTAATTTTTATGCAACAAATAAGTATTTTAAATAATTATACAAAAAAGTTTTAGTAATTATTTTATTAAGAGATAAACCAAATAAATGGTTTTAAAAATAATAAAATAAATATTATATGAACTATTTAATGTGCTACACTAATTTTTTAGATACCTATGACATTTTATGAATCTATTAAAGCAGTTATTTTGAACACATCTTCTTTATTTTATTTATTTAAATTCAAATAAATGAATAGTCTCAAAATTGACACTATTGTTATTTTATAAAAATAAAAAATTAGAAAATTGTTTAAAAATCAAAAAAAATTTACAAATTATAAATTTAAATTTATATGGTCTAAAATGTTATTAAGTATCCAATTATGGAAAATTCACAAAAAATAAGTAATTATTTGTTATAATTTAAAATTTAGAATGTTATTACCACAAATAAAATTAAATTGATTTAATGAAGATAAATCAAGTTGATAATTTTTAAAATAAATTCCTAACATGTCTAATTTTTATTGGTTGATGCGACTAAAACCCTATATTATCTAATATTCGAATATTAGTCATTTTTGGAGGTTTTTAAGTGGGGTTAGATTTATTATAAATTAATATTTTTAAGATTTCCAAAGGTGCCCCTCTCCTCCATTATAAAAGGGCTCCTCATCCCTCCCTTCCTCACACTACATTGAGCCTTCAATATCATCCAACCCCTTCCAAATTATATTCTCCACTTCCCTAGAAACATCCTAGTGGTCCTAGTCTACTTCAAAGACCAATTTTAGTGCCCTAAGAGGAGGTTTCAAAGAGGCATATCGAAGAAGAGATAATTTCTTCTTCCGATTCTTTCAAGCTTATTTCTTCTTCAAATTATTCTTCATTAGTTGTTTCATTATAAATTAATAACATCAGTATCACTAATATACTGATATGTTATTATAAATATGAAACAACCCCATTTAAAATTCTATCTATCCTACGGAAAACAAAATCACCGCGCATGCGTACGTACGGAATACCGTCTCTACGTCGTGGTATAATCTATTTTTCCACCAACACCTTACATGGATGGGTATAATGGTGTAAAGAATAACTATAAATAGTTATTATAACATAATACTGATTCTGATATATTGTATCATCCACTACAATTCAATTCAATAATTATGGAAACGATATCATCGCTCGTGCGTAAGAACGGACTACCGTCTCCACGACGCAATGAGATTAATTCTCCATGTTAACAATTTAAGAATGATTATAAAGTATATATAAGAAATAATAATTAAATATATGAAATTATAAAGCTATTGGATTTATTTATATATATATATGTATGTCATCTAATTAATTCTATTCAACTCAATAAGGAAACGAAAACAACGTTCATGCGTACCTACGACCTACTGTCTCCATGAATGGTGTATTTCTTTCTATTTATCGATCTGTTATATATATGTATCTTCTGAATATATATTATATATAAATAATATTTTATATTCAGGAATTAAGTAATCATGATCTAAGTAATCATATGAATAATTACAAGTCAAAACGCGGACGACAAATGAAACGATTTTACCCAAAACACTCTTTAACATGAAATTTACAAAAGAAAGGGTAATATAAGGTCATAAGTGAACCATATATGATATCATAACAATGAATATTATTCCGTAATAAGTTAATGACATTATTTAAATCATTATATAGGAGTTTCAGATACATACGAAGCATATCAGACAAAAGGTAATGGATAATTATTCCAATCTCATTCTTATCAGATATTGTTTATTCGTAAGTATTTACTGGGGTTATTGTTCTAATCAATGTCCATGTTTCCTAAAAATGTTTTCATGTATGTTTAATGTCCATTTTACCCATTTTTTAATTTTACTACATGGTATGTATGTAATCTTTCTTTTACGAGGTACTTTTTGACTTTTCCTGCAAAAGTATGAGAAGAATGTTTTTTTAACTTATACGGCATGAAAGGATTTTTACTATTTTATAAAGTCTTATTTTCATAAATATTCCTCTAAAAGATTTCATAGCTATTTTCAACAAAATATCCATCTTTTAAAATTTCATGGCATTTTGTGAAAAGAAAATGATTTTCAAGAAGAAAGGATATTTTCCTCAAAAATTCATTTCAAGTGCTTTATAGAAACCATTTTCCATCTAAGATGACATAATTTCATACGTGTATGTTACATGTATAATGTATCTATTATTTAAATGGTTTCACCTTTCTTATTATGAAATGATATCCATTTTTTAATATGGATTATGTGATGATGGGATGATGTTTATAAAACCCATTTTATTCGTTGGGTTATTATGAATGATGTATGTTTATTTTGTGGAACAAGTAAGAATGATTTAATTATGAGATGTGTGGGACCTATATCTCCCTCAAATGCATTGGTTAAAGATTTATATCTCATGAGATAGACTTGGATGGAATGGTAAGTTAATATAGTTCATTGTTACATGACTGAAATGAGAAGTGAACTCGATTCAGAAAGGGATTTTGTCCACTAAGATGTTCTTGGTAGAAATGCCTTGGCTACTATAGAAATAATGACATGTGCTGAATGGTTGCCACAATTACATGTTTTACTCCCATGATTTTTTATCATGATTAATGTTTCTTTATGATCTATGCCTTACTTACTTCCATGTTTTATGTCATTGCTCAAGCTTTTGATGTTTAAAAATTATGTTCATGTTTTTAAGCTCAAATGTATATGATTTGTTTTATTTTATCCATTCTTACCCTTACTGAGCATTTGAGCTCACCCTTTATATGTTTTCTTTTCCCCAGGATAGAAAGAAAGGTTTTAGGTAATAAAAAAAAGGGGAAGATCGATATGGGAGACATTGAAGATCTTTCAACAGGATTAGATGTTTATATTCGTAGTTTCTAAAGACACTAAACTATTACGATCATTGTGTGTCTGTTTTTGGTTTTTTATTAAGTATTCCGAAAAAGTAATGTAATGTCCATATACATCAAGATTCGGGTCTCTATAGTTGGTAATAGAGGAAAATTTTAGTCAACCTTTGGAAACTAGGATGCGAAAACGTTAGTGAGATCCCTATATATATATCTACAGTATGTCTAGGGATGTCCCTAAGGATAAGTATACGTATAGGTTATAGTCCTAGAACTACGGTAACGATCATAGAATTTAACCTATGATGTTAGATATTGAGGGTACTCCCCCTTTACTATGTTGTTTTACCTAGCATGATTTTTGCCTCTTACAGAATTCATTTTATGTTTTAGTCAATGGAGGGAACCATAAGGAATTCGGTTAATATTGAATCCAAGGGACAAATTGGTGACTATGAGAAACGAAATTGCATAATTAATAGAGAGAAAGATATTGTGATTATGCTGAATCAGTCATCGCGATATATGATTAACAAGGTGAAATTTAGTGGTATTACTAAGTCATCAAATAAAAGGACGATGGAATTTTATGCATGTTCGCATAGTGAGGAGCATAGAGAAGGGAAGATTGAGATTTCTAAAGAAGGGAAAAAGAACCTTGAGGAATACCTCAAATGGAGGGATATATGTTATCTGTGTGGAGAAAAGGGTCATAGAGTGACAGACTGTAATGGAGTTCAATGTCATATTTGTGGAGAACATGGGCATTACCCAACTCAATGCCCTGACCTAAAAAGTTACTTTTAAATCAAGGAAGGACTTATTCCCGGACAATCATTGAAGAGGATGGATTGAATTGTTTATGTATTGGTATTCAAGAATAATGTTGTTGAGGTACTTTTATTGTCTATTAGAGTATTTTTGTATTATTCTATTGTGGTTTTCAATAATTTTATGGTACCGGTAACCATGAAAAGTGATTCAAATATTTTGGAAAGCAGATAATATGCGCATAATGAAGGGATAAGAAGATAATGATATTTTTGATTGTATTCCTGAGCCCATGATTGATATAAGGACTAAGTGATATCATTGTTTGAGTATATATAATTTTGAGGATTTTGGTATGTGGAAAGTGTTAACTTTTAACTACATTCATGTTTTCACTAAGGTTCAATGGGTATTAATTCTTCAAGATAATTCATGATTAAGGTATTCACATGTTTATAATTTTACCAACAAGATATATCTTATGATATATGGGGGATAAATGATGGCATTCACGTGATTGTTATGTGACATTTCAAGTAATCATTTTCTTTATACTATGAGCTTGGACCGAAGTATTTTAGATAATCCTAAAAATTGGAATGGATTATGTTGGACATAAGTTAGTATTGTTTAAGGGTAGAAATTTTTTCGATATTATTTATGGGATTTTATAGTAATGTAATTTTAGAAAAGGGAAAACCTTCTGGATGGGCGACAACCCATCGCATCAGACAAGGTTGTGGGAATCGAACCCACAACCGAAGTGCAGCTGGCCTATATCGCCTACCACTGGCCTACAGTAAGTCCCTGGTTAGTAAAAACTAGTTTTATTTTATTAAACGGTATGATATATAAAGTATAAGTTCATTTTTGGAATCGTATATGATTAACCTCACCATATATGGACTTATGTATATTTTTTAACTTTTTCTTGAAATAGATGGAATGACCCATCATTCTATCACATGATCTTCTATCTCTTCACAAATAACAAATTCTACTTCATTTATTTAAGAGATGAAGTGGGAATTGTTCAAAGCACGAACAATAGTGAGATTGTACCAAAATCAAGCAAGTATTTCTTCTAATTCAAAATTTTCAACTTTAGGGAAATGATATTGAGAACCAAAAATGTTGTTCTAGTTCTCTTATATCCGATGAATCAGATGGAACCTTAGATCATCACAAATCTATGGATTTGTGATTGATGGCTATTTCATAGCCATGTTCTCTACCACTCTCCATCATAACATGATGGTTAGATTTTTCTTCCATATCCATATTTTCACCTATGTTCTCCTACGTGGAAACCCAGTGATGAGTTAATTTGGGTAACCGTTACGTTTCATAATTTAGTTTTTAAAGCCAAGTTTTGGTATTCCTTTTTACGATGTGGTTTTCTATTAAAGAATCTTTTGAGTAGTAAAGCATTTATAACCCCGACGAATTTCGAGAGAGAAATTCATTTTAAGGGGGGTAGAATGTGACACCCCGAGATTTTATGATAAGTATTATTTTTGATTTATTTTATGTAATGTGTTTTATGCTACACCATGAATATCTTGAGCTATATGCAACACTGTATTAGATTTTAGTATATGAAACACAATTCTTGGATGGTGTTATACACAATTTCAAGTTCATTTGATAATAGTCATTCTACACAACATTGAGTGTATATATATATATATTCAATGTATAAATGAAATAAGGTTGGATTTTTTATACGGAAAAACAAAGGAGTCTTGCACAACACACACCCTTAACCTGGCTTTCATTACACGCAATCGCGACCTTCATCAGTAGCGTGTGTATTACGCAATACCGTGTTTCACTAAACAACGATATATGGTTATAATATTACTATAAACTAGACGTAATGAATAGTATTAACTACATTTTGAATTTTATAACATTATTATTCATCTTACTGATTTTATAGAACATTGTATGAGAACAAAATAAATTTTTTCGGTTAAAATATGTATTTTTCAAAAAATGCAGTTTTGTCGCCTTTTGATTGCGCACCCATTTTAAATATAATTTTTGAGAATTTTATAAGTTAAATTTTACAAAATAAACTTATTATTTTGAATCATTATATAAAAATTTACATTTGATAACGTTTTGATATTTTTTTGATAACTTTCATATTTTAATGAATTGTAAAAACCAGCTATATTTTAATTAAAAACAACTTTTTTCATCATAAAAATTTATATGGTTAAATTATAATATTTAATGGTTTTAAAGTATAAATAGAATATATTTTTATCATCGAATATAATGTATGTCATTATCATTGATTTTTACCTTGAATTCGTAGGTTAAATCAATTCAATCTTTTGCAATGTTTTAAACGAAAACTCATTTTCTTTCGACAACGGGATTAATTTTTATTTAATTTCTGAAACTTTTTTGTATTGAATTTGTAAAAATGGATTCCATATTTGGAATCAGTGGGTCCAAATTATGTTAATATGATAATTTTTATTTTTGGGCATTATGAATAGTAACTACGGTAAAATTTATTTACCACAGTTAAATGTAAATCGGGTAATTAAGTGTAAATATAAGATTATAAAATTACCCTAACACCTTCCAAAATCCTATTGGATGAATAAAAGGCGACCCATATCACCTAAGGGTCGGATTAGATTCATTTAATGAACTTTTGTCCATGAAAATAAATAAATTATTATTAAAACCAAAGAAAGTGACAACAAGTCACTCTCTTAAATCTTATAAGTATATTAATTTTAACATAGTGATAAACTTCATGAAACATAGAACATGAATAGTCTCCATAAAGATAATAAAAGTATCTACATAATATGAATTTATTAATAATTTTTAGGGATTAAATAATTATCTTTAATTGTGACACAATTGTGATGAAGAAATTGTTTATCTAGTGAAAAATCAAGAATATAGTTTTTATTAAACTAATAGTGACCATAAAAGGCACAAAACCCTAAAAAACAATTATTGGTCATGTAAATTTAAACTATATTCATCCAATGGTTGAATATTTGACAATTTGGTGAATTATAAAAGCGATTATAACACTTATATTATTTTATTTTAAATGATGCCAAAGTTGTCACATTCATTTTTTAATAAATATAACAATTTAAATATTGTTATTTTATGTTGGTAAATTCGAGTAAAAGTATTATTGTTAAATTTAATGGATTTATATTCATCATAGGATTTTAGTTTTAATTTTTATGCAACAAACAAGTATATAAAATAATTATAAAAAATTGTTGTAGTAATTATTTAATTAAGAGATAATCCAAATAAACGGTTTTAAAAATAATAAAATAAACATTATATGAACTATTTAATGTGCTCCACTAATTTTATAGATACATATGACATTTTATGAATCTATTAAATCTTTTAGTTCGAACATATCTTCTGTATTTATTTTATTTAAATTCAAATAAATGAATAGTGTCAAAATTGACACTATTGTTATTTTATAAAAATAACATATTATAAAATTTTTTAAAAATCACAAAAATATTTAAAAATTATAAATTTAAATTAATATGGTATAAAATTTTATTAAGTATCCAATTATGTACAATTCACAACAAATAAGTAATTATTTGTTATAATTTAAATTTTAGAATTTTATTACCACAAATAAAATTAAATTGATTAAATAAGGATAAATCAAGTTGATAATGTTTAAAATAAATTCCTAACATGTCTGAATTTTATTGGTTGTGAGATTACAACCCTATATTATCTAATATTCTAATATGAGTAATTTATTGAGGTTTTTAAGCGGGGTTAGATTTATTATAAATTAATATTTTTAAGATTTCAAAAGGTGCCCTTCTCCTCCCTTATAAAAGGGCACCTCCTCCCTCTCTTCCTCACACCACTTTGAGCCTTAAAGCTCAAAAACCCCAGAAATATTCTCTTCTCAACTTCCCTAGAAAAATACTAGAGGTCCTAGTCTACATCAAAGACCAATCATAGTTCCCTAAGAGGAGGTTTCAAAGAGGCGTATCGAAGAAGAGGTAATTTCTTCTACCGATACTTTCAAGTTTATTTGTTCTTAAAATTCTTCTTATTTAGTTGTTTAATTATAAAGTAATAACATTAGTATCACTAATATAGTGATATGTTATTATAAATATGAAACAACCACATTTCACCTTCTATCCATCCTACGGAAATCAAAATCATCGCAGGTGCGTACATACGAAATACCGTCCCCATGCCGTGGTGTAATCTGTTTTTCCACCAACACCTTAAATGGATGGGTATAATGATGTAAAGAATAACTATACATAGTTCTTATAACATCATACTTATTTTGATATATTTTATCATCCACTCCAATTAAATTCAATAGTTATGAAAACGATATCATCGCTCATGCGTACGTACGGACTACCGTCTCCATGACGTGATGAGATTCATTCTCCATGTTAACCATTTAAGAATGATTATAAAGTATATATGAGCAATAATAATGAAATATATGACATTATTAAGATAGTAGATTTATATATATATATATATATATGTATGTCATCTACTTAATTCCATTCAACTCAATATGGAAACGAAAACAACATTCATGCGTACGTACGGCCTACCGTCTCAATGAACGGTGTATTTATTTCCATTTGTCGATCTATTATATATATGTATATTCTGACAATATATTATATATAAATCATATTTTATATTCTGGAATTAATTAATCATGATCTAGGTAATCATATGAATAATTACAAGTCAAAACACGGACGACAAATGAAACGATTTTACCCAAAACACTCTTTAACATGGAATTTACAAAAGAATGGGTAATATAAAGTCATAAGTGAACCATATATGATATCATAAAAATGAATATGATTCTGTAATAAGTCAATGACATTATTTAAATCATTATAGAGGAGGTTCAGATACATACGAAGCATATCATACATAAGGTAAGGGATAATTATTCCAATCTCATTCTTATTCGAGATTGTTTATTCGAAAGTATTTACTGGGGTTATTGTTCTCATCAATTTCCATGTTTCCTAAAAATGGATTCATGTATGTTTAATGACATTTTTACCCATTTTTTAATTTTACTACATGGTATGTATGGAATCTTTATTTTACGAGGTACTTTTTGACTTTTCCAGAAAAAGTATGAGAAAAATGTTTTTTTAACTTATACGGCATGAAGTGATTTTTAAGGTTTTATAAACCCTTATTTTCATGAAGCTTCCTCCAAAATATTTCAGGACTATTTTCAAAAAAATAGCCTTATTTTAAAATTGCATGGCATTTTGTGAAATTAAAATGATTTTCAAGAAGAAAGGATATTTTCCTCAAGAATTCATTTTAAGTGCTTTATCGAAACCATTTTCCATCTAAGATGAAATTATGTCATACGTGTATGCTTCAAGTATAATGTCTATATGATTTACATGGTTTCACTTTTCTTATTATGAAATGATATCCATTTTTTTTATGTGGATTATGTGATGATGGGATGATATTTATGAAACCCATTTTATTCATTGGGTTATTATGAATGATATATGTTTATTTTGTGGCACAAGTAAGAATGATTTAATTATGAGATGGGTGGGACCTATATCTCCCTCCAATGCATTGGGTAAAGTTTTATATCTCATGAGATAGATATGGCAGGAATGGTAAGTTAATTCGGTTCATTGTTACATGACTGAAACGTGGAGTGAACTCGATTCAGAAAGGGACTTTGTCCACTAAGATGGTATTGGCAGCAATGCCTTGGCTACTATGGAAATTATGAACTGTGCTGAATGGTTTCCAAAATTACATGATTTACTCCAATTCTATTTTATCATGATTAATGTTTCTTTATGATCTATGCCTTATGTACCTCCATGTTTTATGTCATTGCTCAAGCTTTTTATGTTTTAACATTATGTTCATGTTTTTAAGCTCAAATATATATGATTTGTTTTATTTTATCCATGCTTACCCTTACTGAGCATTTGAGCTCACCCTTTATATGTTTTCTTTTCCCCAGTATATAAAGAAAGGTTTTAGGTAAGAAAACAAAAGGGGAAGATCGATATGGGAGATGTTGATGATATTTCAACAGGATTAGATGTTTATATTCTGAGTTTCCAAAGACACTAAACTATTACGATCCTTGTGTGTCTATTTTTGGTTATGTATTATGTATTCCGCAAATGGAATGTAATGTCCATATACGTCAAGCTTCGGGTCTCTACAGTGGATTCTTCGAGCTGGATCTTAGTGGTGGTTTCACGATGGTCACATGTGTATGAGTATATGTAGATATTCTTGTTTTATATTCCATAGACATATACTATGTAGAGTTGACTGTACCTTTCTTTTTGGTATTTTCCTTTGTTTTATTTTCCTTTGTGGTTTTCGGGGTGTCCTACTGGGTATTGTTATACTCACCCATGCACGGGATTTTCCCACACGTGTCGTGTCTTGGGCAGAAAAGCGAGCCTTTGACATGATTTTAGGCGGACCAGGACCAGACGGTGCTTAGTGATATCAGACAAGCCGAGGTGCGTTCCTTCGGTGACGGGTTGCAGTCCTAGTACCTTTCTCTACAGGTTGGAATTTGTTGTAGAATTTCTTTTGGTGGGCTTATACTTTTGGCCCAGGGTTTTACTTTCCTATACATTACTTCCCTATCGTACTCTATTGGTTGGGTTTTAGTGTATGCATCCATCTTTTCCTTTTAGTAGTTTTTACTTTTCAGCTTTGTGGGATTGGATATTTCTGTGCATGTGTACAGGTTTATAGGGAATACCTCCCATGTTAGTAGAATGCCTACTCAGTTGTAGTCACCATCCCCTGGCCTATTGGGGGCGGTCTTGGGGAGTTGCGGCTCGGGCCCCACCGAGACGGGTCGTAACAATAAACTACTAAAAGGAAAAGATGCATGCATACACTAAAACCCAACCAACAGAGTACGGCATGGAAGTAAAGTACATGTTTATAGTAAATGCCTCACAAGTTATTAGCATTCCTACTCGGTGCTAGTCACCAGCCCCTAGCCTATTGGAGGCGGGCTTGGGGAGTTGCGGCTTGGGCCCCATCGGGACGGGTCGTGACACACATTGTTGTATTTCAATGTTTTGGCTCTCCAAACATCTATCTCTTCAAGAGCAGCCTATAACTCATATTAGATATCAACTCATCCCTCAATTTCTCCTTCTTCTACATCTGCTTCAGTTTCATTCTTATTCTGAGAATTTCCATCAACTACTAACCTAGAATTTTCTCAACGATCTCTACAGTTCTCTATCTCTTCAGCCTCCTCAACCACAGACTCGTCTGAACTGTCATATTCATTTGAATGATGGTTCTTCTTCTTAAAGAAATTTTTCTTGAACTATTTCTTGTCGTTCCCATAGGATGGAGACTTCATCTTAGGAATTTGGATTTTATCGACATCATCATCCTCTTGGATCTTTTTGGGGCACCTTGCCGCAAGATGTTCATCCTTTCCACATCAAAAACAAGAAAGGTGAATCTTCCATTTAAATATTCATTTTCCTCTTTGAAGGTTTGATGAGAGGAATGTAATCACGTCATTTGTCTCGTCTTCTTTCTGAGAGTCTTCAATGGTGAGCTTCTTCATGGATTTGAATGCCACCTCATTGAACATTCCATTTTCCACAAAATCATTATCATCATTTCTCATTTCATATGCAATAAGGGTGCTTTATAGGTTATACAATTTCATCTCTTTCGGGTCTTTATCTTCCAAAACCGAAATATTCGGATTCAACTGAGGTGAATGATTCCTCATGATGCGCTTCACAATATTTATGTCTTCAATAAATTATCCAAGATGTTTCATTTCTTCCACTACAACATTTACCCTTTCGAATTATGCATCAATAGACTCATTTGGGTTCATTCTCAGATCTTTATACTTGTTCCAAAACACTTGTATCTTTTACTCTATGACCTTTGTATCCCCTTCATATATATTCAATAGCTTTTCCCACATGGCATGTGACGTTTCACATGACATAAAGTTTGTATAGATAGGATTGGATAGGGCTCCCCCTAAGGCATTAATTCCTTTGGAAACACCATCCAACTCTCTATGCTAAGCTTCTGATAATTCACCACTATTAACATCATATGTTAATCCATGCATTGATGATGTGAACACATCCATTCCTAATGATAAGAAATAGTGTTTCATCTGATTCTTCTATAGGTGGAAACTGTTCCCATCAAATATAGGAATCCCATTATGATTAGTGAACTCCATTTGAGAGAGAAACACTGATATTAACCTTTTGGGCTGATACCAAATGTTATGTCCACATGGTTTGATACCCAATGTGGGGGGGGGGGGGGTGAATCAGGGTATGACAGAATAAAACGAATACCCCTTTGGATCTGGTTTTTATATCATAAAACCCCTCTTCCCTCACATTTAAAATGCCGAGTATGAACAAACCATAAAGCATGCACATGACACATCGAATTTTACATGATTCACCCTCACTGGGAAACATCCAAGGATCATACATCGTCAGTGTGCTGATGTACCAATTCCAATATAAGCGCACTACTATTTACAAGTTCAGTGGACTCACTGTCCCTCCTAGTTTACAACCACTCCAAATATGAAAGCTCACAACTCTTTCAACTGAAGTGTGATCACCATTTCTTCATATGACCCACTCACAGTTTATAGACTTGTAGGTCTCTTCATTATCTCTAATGAAGTCTGCATCCTTAACTGTTGATAAATTCTCTGTTGACATCTTGCATTCACCCGCAGATGAATCTCACATTGCACCAGGTGTACCGGGCAACTGCAATGTTTTCACACAGCCCTAACAGCAGCTAGCGCGAAATTCCCTTGACATGCATGAAATACAATTTTTGTGAAACACATTCTTTTACACACAACCACTTTTTTTTGCACAACCTCTTCTTTTTCATGCAGCCTCTATAATGCCCTTCACATATTTTTTTGCTTTTGTTCGAAATTCAATATTCGAACAACACCCAATTTACAATCAACAACCTTTTACCTGCCACAAATTATTTTACGCACAATAGTTTTTATGCACAAACTTGTTGGTTTTGCGCAACACTCTTGTGCCCTCCAATTTTGCTGGCAGAGCATAGATACTCTCAATGATTTCTACTACTCCGAATAGAGGGGAATCACTTCATATTTATAGGAAAAATCAACCACGTGGATAAATACCTTCTTGAGCGCGTAATTCTTTTTAGAGCGGAAAACACATATTCCACACAACACCATTTTTCGTGCACAGATCCAATATTTCACGCCCTCACGCCTTTACCAATTTTAGAGCTTCGGACCTCGAAACACCTCTTGAGTGAAAAACTTCATCCCTCTATATCTCACATCCCGCAAATATTTCTCGCACTACAATCCTTTTGCATGCACCACACAAATATTTTGTGCAACACTTTATTTTTTTCACGCACTGCACTGATATTTCGACCACCACACAGATTTTTCCATCACCACTATATTTTTCATGCACCACACTGATTTTTCGTGCACCACCATATTTTTCGTGCACCACTCCTATTTTTCATGCACCTCCCGTTGCCAAAAACACATCTCTCCATTTTACGATTTTCCAGCCCAAAAATTAGGCAAGCACTGGAAAATGGTGCCACCTTGTATTTGCTCTTTTTGTACCACCTCCAGATCATTCATTCCTTTGTCGAGGTTCTTCAATCAACCATGGATTGTTGGAAGCATCCCTTGAACCTGAAAAATCACCATGAAAACCCCCTTTTTTCAACAAACTCATAAATAAATTTTTTCTATGTCGACAAACACAACATGGAGGCCAACATTGTCACCAAACACAATCACCTCAGAAATTATTCAATGATGGCATGAGGGATTTTTTCTCAACAATATCATAATTGGATAAAACCTATTCAATATGGAAAAAACAATAACTAAAACCACATTCTTTTTAATCAATAAATTAAAAATTAGATAAATCTAGATATAATATCATTGAAAAAAATATCATGGATTATAATTGTTACTGAATTACAAGTGAATTAAGTTCTTAATTATTGGAATTTTTGATCTCAGGCATCGTTAACATCATTACTATCAATAATGTTGTTATGATATTTTAAAAATACTTAGTAAAAACACATCTAATATGGCCACCAAATTTGTCTCTTGACACCTATCAATAGCTCAAGAGTCTATATAAAACTGAGTTCCAGCAATAACTACAGGTCAGAATCATTCCACACATATCGAATACTTGATTTAATTCATGAGTCAATATTATTTATTAAATAATACTTTTATTGTTTATGGAATATAGATTTATTAATATTTACATAGTTAATCAATTAACATCCAATTTAATGGTATAATATTTATTAAATAATCATATCCAATATAAAATTGATATGGATATTTATGATAAATGTAACGTCTAATGAAAAAAGATCATTATAATGTAATTGTTTTAAGAGATTGTTAATAATCAAAAAAGAATGTGGGAATGAACTATAAGTATTCCCACTATGGTATATATTAAATAGTAGACCCTTGAAGAATAAAAGGAAATGAATAATTAATATCCTTGAATAAAAATATATTCATGCTAAATAAATAAATGGGTATGTATATAAACTATGTAAAACTGAATAAGTGTACATTAATAAAAATGTCTCGTTGAAAAGGAAATTTATAAAATATCACCTAATACATTGTGACCTTCATATAAAACAAATTATTTTAATATGTTTTAATATTTCCTGATACAATATGAAAAAACATTTTTATTTACCCCATCTAAATTAAATTGGGGGTATAATAATAAAATATTCCTCAATTAAGGGAAATTTAGGGGATGTATAATACAACTTGTTATCAATCATCTAAAATCACATTGGATGAAAAAAATTAAATTTGAAAAATAAAATACCATGAATTATGATGTATGTAGTATATTCCATGTATAAGGGTTTTTATGTATACTATATCAAAAAATTGAGGTGCATAGTAATAAAATATGCCTCACTAAAGGAAAATTATGATGAGATCCCATACCTCACATTCTACTCAATTTGAACAAGTTATAACCTCATGATTTAGTATTTTGATAATGTTATTAATTTATACCATAACCATATTCATATTTTTAATATCATATATGATCCTATTATTATAATTTTCTACCTGTTTTTAAATAATAATTCATTATTTTCATTATTTCGGGTGTTAATTTCCATCTTTTCTCATGCATGTTTTCTTATGGTTATTTTAGTTATTATAAATAAGATATACATATATAATATCAATAATTATAATAATTTTATAATTTTCACATTTAATCATTAAATAACATATTAGAACCATTCTTAATTATTGGTAATGAAAAATAAGTCACATTGTTTATTAAAGATGGTAGACCATACAAAATAATGAGTGGTGATGTCATTACCTTAACATGTAAAATATTAAAGGATAATATAATATATTAAATTACAATAATTGTTGTAATTTAAAATTTATATCATGAATAATCTCTAAATTTATCCTTATTACATTTCATGTAATGAGTGAGTGAAAATAAAATCATATCATTACATGAGGCAGTCGTCTGACGTACACCGAAGTGACATTATCATATATTAAAATGAATGGAATTTAAGAAGGTCTATATGATATAATAATATTTGAACTATAAATATATCATCTGTATTTTATTTACAGATTAAATCCTCCATAAATTTAACCATGTGAAGTTTCAATGAAAACCAAGTTACATCGGTTCTCAAGGCGGTAGTCTGTCATACACACATTCGGAAACTTAAATTCTCATTCTATAGAGGTGTAGATGAATATATGTTATTATATTAACATAATATAATATCAGTATATTAAATATAATCTTGTATTTTATTATCAAGATTTAATAATAATTTATTTAGAAGAAAGATGAATTTAAATGGAAACACTCATTTAAGAACCTTACATCTTCCTCGGGGAATTATTTTGGCTTGCACAAAAATCCTTCCTAAGATGAAATTCGAATATAAAAAAGTTAACTATGATAACAGGATTAGACTATGTTAGTGATTTTGCAGGGAAAGTATGATCCAAATAGATTACGAAGTGTATATGAGGGGTGGAGAGTGGGTGGGATTTTATAATTAAGGGAATGACCCACATGGATTGTTTTAAATACTCAAATACAAAAAAAATTTAATCCTAAAAATAGCCTAAAATGGGTCTTTTTCAACCATTAGAGGTGATACAGTAAAATATTTCCATAAACTAGTTGTTGTACAGTTAGTGGATCTTGTTTATCCCAAATACTCTTTGTTTATCCTCTAGAAAATTAGTTTTTACTTTACCCATGATAATATATTTTTACTATATTTACTATTCATAATGGTAAAAATTATTTATAACTTATAATGTATTATAAATTATGATTATTTATACAATGGAATATATTTTTTTCAAAATTATATTCTTATAAGTGCTAGAAACTAATTTAAAATTATACCCCTATAAGAAATGAAAAATATTGACTCAAAAGGGAAAATTCTCATAAGTATAGAAATATTAAATATGAAAACTCAATATGAAATTTATTAAAATTTCATAAAATATATTTATTATAATATACTAAAACTATTTTTTCTTCAATACAAATTTAAAATTATTATCCCAACATGTTTAAATACCTCGAGATGGGGGGTGAATTAGGGTATGACTGATTCAAACTACTGCCCCTTCATATCTTCTTTGATCATTAAGAAAACACACTTCATGGTCTTTCCTAAAGAAAATGTATGAGAAGAAATTAAATCATGCCCAAGGCACAAAAATGTTTACTTGGATCACTATCAATGTGCTACATCCAAGGAGAATACAATGACAATGTGTTTGATTGTACCAAATCTACTAAGGATCACTTCGAAGAATAGTGGTTTGGGAATGATATAATCTATAAAAAACCTCCATTCATTTATAAGGTTTACGGTTAACTCACTAATTTTTCAATGGTCCCTCCCTACGAAACTTTATCAATCTCACTTACATTATAAAGGATCATTGTATTCTTCTTTCTTTTCCCACATTTCATGGAATGAATTCAAACACTATTTTTTTACTTGTGGGTACCTTAATTATATTTAATTAATACATCCTAATATATAGATAAATTCTCATTTGATTCCTTACTTTCATCCCTGTATTAATACAATATTATCTCATATTTACTAAAAAATTACTTTGAAACAAGTTTCATGATGCTCACTTCCTTCAGAAATCTTCCCTTTAGAGAATCTCAAATGGTCCTCACAATGCTCCTACCATTCAACGTGGTCACATAGATTTCATAAATCACACTTCTTTAAAGAAGTCCAACAAGACTTTGAGAATTAAAATGAATTATAGATACTGACAACAATAATTTGTCTTTTATAGCCATCGTGAACTTCTTTGTATAAAAAACCACTGTGACCAACCTTTGCAAACCACCTTCATGAATATGGATCTTTAAGAGCTTCCTTAAATATTATTACTTTTTCTGAAGGAGGTATAAGACTTTCTAGAGGAATTTCAACTTATTCTAAAACCTTTCATCCATGACATCACCATTTCATGATGCCCCCTCTTTTCCACAATAATTGTCCCTTTTTCACGATGCTCTAAGACATTTATCTATTCATGACGATGTTAATTTTCATGAATATCACCATTAAACACATCGTTCCACCACGATGCTCCACACTTGATGCTTTGTACCTTATCTCCTTGTGATTCTCATAATTGTTTCATAGATCACCAACAATCATATTTGATAATTTTTAAAACAACTTTCATGAAGCACAACTTTAAAAAAAACTCATGACTTTTTTATATTCTTTTACGACCTTCATGGAAGAACACTTTTTTAGATGCTAGAAAATCTCCCAATTCGGACCCTACTAAATTTTAAAACACTGGGAAATGACATCACCTTGTGTACACAATTTTCTGTTCCACATTCAGTGTATCCATTCTATTTCCTTGGATCATTGTCAACATTCTTCGTCAATAAAATCTCTATATTTCCCAACTATAATTGGAATCCCACTTTTAAAAAAACACACTCAACACTAAAATACTTCAATGTTTCCTTTAGTAATTTTTTTCCAACAATAATATAATTTATCTTTGTACATAATCATAATGAAATGTTAATTTTTTTAAAATATATTATTTTCCATTATTCATCATATAATTGAACTTTTCATAAAAATATACCATAAATTATTCCCAAGATAGTTTGGATTTAGAAAATCCAAAAATAAGTTTATTTTATGAAATATATTTTAAATAAGTTTCAAAAATTAATTTTTTCATATGTTTAAAAGAAAGGAAGATATCATTTTATTTGAAAAAAATATTGTTTTCTTGAAAACATTTATTTTTTGTTAAATTGATTCTTATTTTATTTCTAATCAATATATATAAATTTAATTTATTTAATACATGTATAAAACATATAACATTTTGAATTTAGTTATACTTATTTAAACCCAACAACTTAAATACTATGTTATATTGATCATGATTAAAAAATATTTTAATAGTATATTACCATTTAAACGTAGTGTTTCTTGCATCACTAGATATCGAAGAGATAAAATTTAATTTATCAGAAATAAATAATAATGTCTTATAGTATCATATTATTCCCTCTTATAATAATTTCATCTATTAAATATCATGAATATTACCTTATAAATTGTTGAGGGTATTTCTTCATCACTACATCTATAAATTACAAAATAGATTCCTCTATTTTTTTTCTCCAAAGTACCTTTTCCAAATGAGTCATATAATTCCTCAATAAATTCGTTATATTATCATTATTTTTTATGTCATCTACAAAATAATATTAATCTTCTTCCCATTTTGTTTCATAATATGTGAGTACATTAGTTGGGCTTGGAATATACTTCCTAAACCAATGATATATGGAACACATCAAGTAATTTTAAAAGATGTTGTATCATCGCCAAATTGTAAGAATCAAATCCTATTATTTCATGTATTTAGGTCAGTCTGATATACCTAGAGACATGTTTCCCTTTCTTATTGATCCTTATAACACTTTTCAATGTATATCCTTTCAATAAAATATTATCCCAAACATGGAATTCCAAATACATCATCTGACTGTTGCCATAAAGAAATTTCCAACATTTAGAAACATTAATATGACCATAAATAGTAATTTACTGTATTTTTTTATTTTCAACTATTCATGGGATTACATGTTTCCTTTGACCAACATTATCTGATCAAGTTGGAGTTCAAAATCTATTTCTATTTAAATCTTCCTATTGTAGTATTGGAATTCTATAATGGAAATTGTTGTTATAGGAAAACTATACAAAAGGTAAATACTAATCCCATATACCATTAAATACATGTTTTCATGAACACAACATGTATACCATTTTCTGAATAGCCATATCGATCTATCCACCAGTTTCACTAATCTAGGTAACACTCAAATGAAGCTAAATATCAAGAGACATCTAAAGAAATTTTATGAATTTTGACATAAATCAAGTAAGATGATCTGTTAAAATTGAAATATGTGATCCAAGAAGTTTTAAATTTTAATAATATTGATCCTTGTGAGGCACTTAAGAGTGAAAATTTTTTTTTATCAAAGAAATGCAAAGATTTGGTTGGGTGATGAGTGATAACCCGTATTGCATAATACTTCTTATGAGTCTTTTGTAGTCATGTGATACATTCTATAGTAATATCATCTCATTCCATAATTTCTATAGGATTAGGTTTCATGAATCCTATATGATTTTTTTTCATATCATTAAATTATTTACAAACCAATCACCTAGAAACAAAATCATAAATCTCCCTCTTTATTTTATATTTACATAAATGTCCACTCAAATCCCTAAATTTCTTTGTACTACCAGTTTGTTTTGAGATATTTGAGATATGATAATCATATAATAATTCATTTTATTACTTAGTTATACATGGAACACATAATAAATTTCCAAATTTTAGAAAACTATATTCAGAAATGATGTCTTCTGGTTTCTCAACATTTAAATCTTTTATTATCTTCTGAATGTTTTCATCACCAGATTAAGAACATTTTCTATTTTCTAATAAAGATTTTTTTGAGATGATATGAAAAAAGATTTTTTTAAATTACTTACTTAATAATTATGACATTCATCGCTACTCGATCCATGAAAATATGATCCCTCTTGATCTAAACATCAGTCAGCACTTCGTGATCTTTCCTACTCAATACATATGATTCTATATTTTCTTTCCCCATGTGATAGTTTATCAAGAAATTATATTCCTCGAATAGATTGATCCATCACATTTTCATCATATTTATTTAATTCCATTAAAATATTCCCTTTAGTCGTATATAATTCATTTATATCTCAAATATTTCACCAGAGATATATTTTTTCTAAATATTGAATGAAATGATTAAAAATCAAACTTGTGATCAATGGTTGGATAATTCAATCCATGTGTCTTATGTTGCCTTGATACATTTTAAATAATTTTATCATTTTGTATTGGGAATATATAGAGACCCATTATCCTTATACCTAGATAATACATATTTTTAGATCAATATTCATTAAATTAAATTAAGACTTTCTAGATTATTATAATTGTTTTTTTTTCTATTGAAAAATTTGGAAAAAGTCATCTTAGTTAATGAAATATCTTCAATACCTATCATAAAGATCTTCTCATTTAGTAATAATTCTTAAAAAACCATTATTCATAACCTAATGAAAGTATACATAAGAAAGGGTGAAATCAGATGCTTAATAAAGGTTAAAATTGGGAGATAAATATGTATAACATCTATATAAAGGTATAAGATCATTAAAATTAAATTCAAAACCCATTACCTACAAATAAATGATCATAATACTATCTCATGGAATAAATATTGTCAGTTCTTATTTCAATAATCATAAGTTAATCCAAAAACATTGTTAATTAGAGCTGTACGTCGATATAAAACATAATATTCTGGGAAACACATAATCACACAAAATCATTTCCATAATAGTAAAGGCTCATATATAATGATATCCTATTGAAATTGGTTTATTCCCCAAACCATCATTGTTTTCTAGGTTCACCCCTATGACCATCTTAGAAGTTAAATCCCATTACTAGTCTGGGATCCCACCCCATTCCAGTCGTATCTAACTCATGTGATATAAATATTTAGCAATGCATTGGTGGTAGATATGTGTTCCATCTATCACACAATTTAAATCATACTTATGTGTACAACTTGATCATAAAAAAATCATAATATCATTATCCATTAGAAAAAATTGGATTAAAAAACATTTCATCATATGAAAACCTTTGAAAATGAATGATGTTTCATAATAATTACATTATTTCATCATATAATAACCCACAAAATAATATATATGTTTCATAATAATTATATAATGGTAAATCCTGTGAAAAAATATGATGTTTTTTAAACAATATTTCATAATAAATATAATCTGTTTATAGAAATTAGAAGAATGTATTTTTTGGATAAAATCTCCAATAAAACATAAGTGACCTCAAAGAATCAAATCTTAGATTGTTAATAACTTTTAAATTAAAATAAATTATAACATTCCACAAGGAAAAGAATTTTTTTTGATATCCTATTTTTTTAGATAATTTATATATAATATTTAGGAAATCATTTTTTAAAATAAGCTTTGAAAACATATAATGAAAACCTTTTAATCATTTAAAACATTTGTGGATTAAAATAACTTCCCAAAATTAAAATTAATTTTTAAATTTTTTTAAAATCAATTACTTTTATAATAAAAATTAATGATTTCAAAGTATTAATTAAAAAATATAATGGTCATGACAATATGAAATTATGTTCAAGTAGTATATGTTTAAAAAAACAATATTTTCACATTTTCGGTAAATGGAATTCATGAATTGATTGAAAAATTAAATGATGATTCTTTAAAAAAATTGTAAAAAAAATTTGACTTTAGTAAATATTAATTTAATAAAAAAGTTTAAAATGATAAAAACATAAAATCTATTTTAGGAAAATGGTTTTGGATGAAAATGATTTTTTGACTGAAGAATGAAAAACATACACTTTTATTAAATAATTTATTTTGAAATATTAGGTACAAAGATAGAGGAATGTGAATGGAAAAAATATATTATAATGAAATAGATGATGGAAATGAAATGTAAAGAGTTTAATGGGTGATGAATTTGATGATTTTATCCTTAGAAATATAATTCTGAATAATCTAGATGAATGATGAGATTGTAATATTAAATTATTACTTCTTTTGTTAAATTGAAATATAATCGACAAGAAAGGATATCTGTAAATAATGATAAAATATTTTGATGATAAATTAATTCAGGATAGTAGATGTCAATTTTTATGTATATACACCTCCAAAAATAATATAGGTGTATAGAATAAACATATGTCTCAAAGAATACAAATTGAGACAAAAATATCTCATGAAATTGGTAAATTCATAACTGTGAACCCCATCAAAGAGGGATATTAAAATTTATATTTAAATAAAAATAATTTTTCTAGGAAGAGTTATAGAAACAATGCTTAGTATATATATTCACCACATAAAATAAATAGGGGGTGAAAAATGTTTTTGTCATATTGAAGTGAAAAGGGAGAAATAAATATCATTTTGTAAGTCTCAAAATCCTTCATACTCATTCGAACCTCCTATATAATAAATATATGTTCATTATAAATATTTTAAATAGTGATAAGTATATATATCATAAAATATAAGATTTAGTTTTATCATTTTCTTACTCATTTATTAACAATTCTGTGTTAATGTTTCATTATAGGTAATAACTACCTTGTTTAACATATATTTTTTGATTTGTTATTTTTGGTCCACATACTTTTATCATGGTAAGATCATATCAAGATTATAAATAAATAAATAATTATCATATATACAAATAAATTATACATGTAATAAATATAATGAAATATGGTTTTTATAAATTCAGTTCATTATAATCATGGATACGATGGGATATACACAAGCATGAATAATATTTCCATTTTTCAACAATAAAAATAGAATTGGGGTATGTATTATATTATCCTTATATGATGATATTAAAATATAATAATGCATATTTATTTTATAAATATAATTATACATATCAATCATGTGTTGTGGTGATGAATAGTGAGTCACACCACCTAAGGAAGGCGGTTTTCCACACATACACGAACGATGTTATAATGTTCCAGTGATTGAAAAGTTAATAATGAAAGGGATATATAATCATTCAGAAATTATAAATATAGCCAAAATATAGAAATTATTTCATTTATATCATGTATATTTATTTACTTTATCCTTATTATCTTCTATGTATTTTGTTAGTTAAAAAATCACATCGCTTCATGAGGTAGTGGTCCACTATACACACCAACGACATTAAAATATACAATATTGAATGAAAATTAATTAATGTTATATATTATTAAATTAATAAATCTGTATAATAATGTTATAGATATAAAATATATATTTATATCCTTAATCATACCCAACTTTGAGAGATGGTAATGGAAAAATTAATGTCATCAATTCGCTTTGGTGTAGTTCTCTATAAACATGAATGTTTTTTTTCATAACCAATTTTATAGAAGATTATATTGTTATAGGTAATGGAAATAAAATAATAAATATAATTATATGTAATATAACTATTATAGTATATCATTATTTTTATTTAATAATTTAAGGAGGTTTTGGAAGAAATAAAATGAAAATGGTCCTTGAAGAACGTTGCCTCTCTTTCGGGTGTCCTCCATAAGATTGCCCTAAAAGGATTCAATGGGTAGATTTAATAAAAAAATTAATAGTATAAGATTATAAGAGATATTTTGTAATATTATTTAGGTATTTTCTAGAAAAAAATGTATAATGATATGAATAATAGAGAAATGCTTGTAAACGTTTTAATTGAGTCTGGTCAAACACTTGTAATATTTTGAAATTTAAAGGTATTCCGATGTTGTAATATTGGAAAACGACTCAAAAATAGATTATTTTAGGGACTATAACATTATAATGTCTATTTAAGGATATAAAATAAATTATAGATATGTTATTTTTGTATTTTACCACTTATCCTTTTAGTTTAACCCCAATGTAAACCATATTTAACATTTACTATTGTTTTTCAATTTTTTATATTTTCCTTATAAATTTTGTAAAAAATACGATGAACCTAATATATAATATTTTTTATGATTATTTTAAAAATTTAATCCATTTATAGAAATTAATTTCACATAAGTTGATGTATGTAATTTAAAATTAATCCAACATATGGGACTTGAAAACAGGTTTTCAAAGAGAAAATGTTCCATAGATTTCTATGTTTTTATATAAATATTAAATAATATAATGGTTCTAATAAAATATATTAGATTAATATAATTATAAATAAAATTTAACAAATTTTAAACTAAATCCAAATCATAATATAATTTTTATATATAAATAATTTATACAAAAATGAGGGTTTCTATTAAAAATCCACATTTTTCATTATTCAAGATGAAATATATCTACTTAGAAAATAATCAAATATTCCCACTAATATAACTTTGACATGATCATTTCTAAAATAATTTTTATTTTACCAAAAAAAATTTCTATAAATGTAAATATTTTAAATTTTAAATCAAACACCCAAAATGGATGCAAATATGGGTTTTTAATTAGTGAATTATTTTAAAGAAAAAGATTAATTTATATTAGAAATATATATGATAATAATAATTAAATTAAAATAATTTAATCTTTATTCTTATACGATCTATTAGGATCATTGAAAACATTATTCATTAGGGATTCTTTTAATTAATAAAAATGCATATACAATTTTCACATCAAAATAGTTTTTTGAAACCCCATTTTGAAAACAAAAAATAAACTTATACTAATCTAAAATATAAAGATTATAAATAATTAATTTAGTGCCTTAAATACTACTAAATAATATTTATTGTGTATTAAAACATAATTGGGAATTTAAATTAATTAATATGTTGCAAATAAATTACATTTTTAATAGAATTGGCATTTATACTATTCATTGAAAAATCGTTGTTTTGAAAAAAAAAGTACCAAAATTTCACTATAATTTAATATTCATATGGTTATTTTAAAAATAAATAATTTTTTATAAAAAAATGTTTCATAAAAACTTGATATTTTAAATGTTACCCACAACAAAATTAATTTCACCCTAAAGGTTCATCTTTTTCATCAATGGTCTAATATTTAAAATTTTCATCACAAAATCATGTTTTAGCCAAATGAATAATAAAACTTTATTTTTAAAGGGAATTTCTGATGCATAATGTATACCTAATGTAACTCAGTTCTTGGTTTCCACATATGGGAACCTAGTTTGGAATTGTATATATTGACATGGAATAAAATTTAAAATAATTTAAGAGAGTGATAGAGATCATTGATCAAAAGAAAGTGGGTGATTTAGATAAGGTTAACGACCAAAACACAATAAAACAATGTGGAATGAATACAATAATTAATAGAATAAAAAATTATAATAACAAGAATAAATTTTATTTCAATATCATCTTCTTAATGATGGGGATATTTTATGAGGATATATACACATTTGATTTCATTCTATTATGTAAGTAAAATATCATCATTTACAGGTCCCTTAATGAATCTCCAATTCAACTCTAAGTCTAAGAGGTGATTTTTTTTTCATGTTTGAATCACTAAATATGATCCTTAATGGAATAACTACTTCTTACTTCTATCTCCAAGTATAATGAAATTTAGAACTATTTATCCAATATTAATAAATATTCATAGGGTGAAGTAATACATTAATCGATAAAACCTCATATTATCATAAATACATGATTAAATTTTTAACCATATAACCATTACAAAATTCAACACTTGTAGAAAAGGTGACTAATTGTCTTCAAATAAAATTATCAATAATCCCCTATATATCATATTTTATTTTTTGATTATCACATTCCACACATGTGAATACCTTTATCATTTATTCTCCTGAAACATGGTAATAACCAGAATTACAATAAAATTGTATCAAAACATGCATACATTCTTATTACATAAATAGAACACTTATTATGAGATGTATAAATTAAATCACTGATTGCTGTAAACTATACTAATGATAGAATAAATGAGTTTTTCAGAAAATCATTAATCTCTTACATGGTAATATGTAATATCCAATTTATTTATTCCTATCCAAAATATCTTTATCCAAACATCATTTTAAAACAAATATTTAACATATTTAGGGTTATCTTCCTTAAATAAATATTTCATCGTTCCTTTAATTCTCATTAATAACCCATCATTCCTATTTAATTTTCATAAACGGTATATGAAAATTTATATTGAACACTTCTTATATATATCATGATTCATATAACGTAATCCATAAATGATAACACATAACCACATCAATCATTCAAAAACAGCCTTATGATATTAACAATGCTTCATCATCGTATTCTATACTACCTCCTTGATTTTATATGTCATTCATAGTATATTCCCCACCGAAATAATAACTATTAATCAAACCATTTTTACTGATTATCTTCATGATATTTTCCTATAGGACATTAATTTACATCATTCACAGACATTAAACGTCTAAAACATTCAAATTTTGATAAAACATTACTAATAGATATATCATCATCAATTTCATTTACAGAAAATTTAAATTTTATATTGAATTTACTTGATATGTGTCATTCTTTTCCAAACCCAATATATATTCTCATTATTATTATACATTCTCTTCTATTTACATTTCCATACATATTTTTCCTTATGTATTCCAATATTCCATTGTACGCTTTCCCAGACGAAGAATCTGAGCTCAAACCATTCTAATCAATTATTTTTCTTAAAAGGTATATGAAAATTTATATTAAACACTTCTTATATATTTCATGATTCATATAACATAATCCATAAATGATAACACATAACCACATCAATCATTCAAAAACATCCTTATGATATTAACATTGCTTCATCATCTTATTCTATATTACCTCCTTGATTTTATATGTCATTAATAGTATATTCCCCACCGAAATAATAAGTATTAATCAAACCATTTTTACTGATTATCTTCATGATATTTTCCTATAGGACATAAATTTACATCATTAACATACATTAAACGTCTAAAACATTCAAATTTTGATAAAACATTACAAATAGATATATTATCATCAATTTCATTTACCGAAAATTTAAATTTTCTATTGAATTTACTTGATATGTGTCATTATTTTCCAGACCCAATATATATTCTCATTCTTATTATACATTATCTTCTATTTACATTTCCATACATATTTTTCCTTATGTATTCCAATATTCCATTGTACGCTTTCCCAGACGAAGAATCTGAGCTCAAACCATTCTAATCAATTATTTTTCTTATGTTACCAAGATGAGTTTTTTTATTGTTATGTAGGGATGTTCTAAGAGGAATAATGACATTATCAATGAAAATTATTTTTTATTTTATTTATTAAAATGTATTATCAATTTATATAATGTATAATGTTTACCAATACTATTAAATATTAATTTCTTCATCACTCGATTCATTTTATCTTATGACATAGTGATAATGTAAACGCATTCTCCATGCTACTAGAGTCGATGATTCTATAGTTGGTATCAGAAAAAGTTTAGTAAAAACATGGGAAATAGATTAAATAAAACATATATTAGAGAAGACAAATATATGATATAATTTTAGGATACATATAAAATAAAATCATAATGTTTTGATAATGAATATATTATGTGATTTTTCAATGAAAATGAATCCCTGTTTGGATACTCAATTTGGATGTGTCTTTCTAACAGATGTACCTAGGGATAATAAATCTAAAACATGTTCAATGTTATTGAAATGATATCATCCTTGTGCACAAAAACTCACCTTATTTGGTACTTAGTATCACAATCCCATGTTATACACTTAAGATAATAAATTTTTTTGATTCAGACCATTATCAAGTATTTGAAGATAATGATATCCCTAAAAAATCATGTTTATTATTATGATATTAATTAGTTATAAATATTTAAATTTAAGGTAAGTGTATCACTTGTTTTGATATTATTCATTTTTTATTATAATGATATGATCTACACTATTGTATTATATTCTATAGAAATGTCACATAATAGATGGAATCAGAACTCTATCAGTGCATATAGTATATATAGGGATTTCCCTTAATTGCAACATATTGAAGATGGAACTGGAGATATAGTTAGTACTAATCAAATTTTAACCATTTAGGGGAAGTTGACACATGAAATGATTAATATACATTCCCATATAATGCAGCGTACAAATCCACCACATGATGTAACATTGTGAGGCCACATCATGCATCATTACCCTTTATCATTCGTGGTGACTAAATATTGATTTCTAACTAATTAAAGGATAATATCCTTAGAGTCAAAATTATTATCCCATTATATTAGTGAATTTGTGAAATTTTTCATGGTAGTTTATAATCTATCATGATATGTGGATAAATGGTGGTTGTTGATTGAAAGCACTACAGATGAGGAGAAAGAATAAATCATTGAGATAGAGGATTTGATAGTAATATTCATGGAAATATATATATATATATAGATATATATATATAATGAACACCAAAAAAATGTTGAAAGTGTGTCCAAGAGTCTAAGATATAAGGTAGGGGAAAATATTTCTATATATGAAGCCTATATTAAAAGGTTATAATGTATTTCAATGGACTAAATATATTTTCCAAATAGAAATATTTAATTTTTCATTGATGGGATTAAGAAAATAATCCAATCACCCATTATCTCTGAAACATACCAAACATGCCACTAAAACATTCTCATAATTCAAGGGTATGATACCATATGGTATAAGGAAAAAAAAATATTTGTACAAGTATTATGGCTTCATAGAAAAGAAAGAGAATAAGATGATGACTGAGAAATGAAATTGAAAATGTGAAGAAGGTAAAAATGAATTTTATAACATGTGATACTTGTGGTAGGAAACACCAAGATACATTATTAAAAGAGAAATTATTTTTTATAATGTGTTGAACAAAAGGAAACTATACTCATTATATAAATGGATATAATGAATCATCCAATGAGAAATTCTTACAGTATATAGAGATCAGGAACTACGAAAATGAATACCACATGTAAATTGGAAATATTCCCAAGTGAGATAGGGGTCAAGGTCATGCTTATGATATTAATAAGATAAATCAGAATGATTAATATTATTGTTTGTTTGGATCCAGGAAATATTTTTTTATATTAATCTATTAATTTACTTCTCAAAACATGTAAGGATTATAATAGAGTATTATTTTTGTAATGATTTGAATGCCTATTTATAAAAGTACAAATGAAAAAGAAAAATGATTCACTGTCGTGGTGACATTCATGGAAAACACATTATTGAGTGAATTTTAACACATAATAATCTCTTAATTTAGAGTTAGTGATTTTTGTGTAAATATTATATTAATGGGGATATTGCATGTTGGATATTTCTTACTACATTTGAACTAATTAGTCATATGTAAATTTGTAAATTAAAGTTACCCTTAAATATATATTGATATTAATCATTTCGAGGGACTAAAAAGTTAAAAATTTATTGAACATTTTATGATTATCATTGGATTAGGATTTAGAGATTAATTTATTACATCATTGTAAAGAGATTCATGCATATTAGATAACTGGGGCACACCATTTATTCTTTATAATAACTACATATCGAATGAATGAATTATGATTATATTAAGGGTATTATGATTCATTAGAAGTGAATATTTGAAGAACGAGAATAAAACATCAAATAATGTATATTAATTTCTTGATGTAAGAGGTGAATTGGAAATCTATTGATTCAAAAACAAAGGATGAAATTATGTATATGAAAATGAAATTTATCAATATATTATCTTACAAAAACAATCATAGATAGTAAAATAATTTTTTATATTTTGGTGAAGGATAATGAAAAAAATTATCATATTACCTATATATCTAATAAATTAGATGGTAAATTAAATCATCAATGAATTATGGTTTTTAGGTCCCTAAATTTTCATGAATCATAATTTTTTATATCAAGGACCTCTATCACTCTCTATAATTATTTACGATTATCACCCATTTCCATGTTAATATTTTCCAACAACATTAACCTAAATGGAATCTATGTTTTGGATTATTCAAAAGAAACCTCCATAATTCCTTTCTATATTATTAAGTGGATGTTTTATTAATTTTTTTTCTTTTTGGGGTTTCAAATAATTTTATTTCAAAATGTAAACCCATTGATTAATGAGATCATGTTTAAATAGTTATAATGAATTTTTTTTAACGTGGGGAAAATGTAATAATAGTATAATTTAAAAGAAGTACATTATTTTTATATAGATTATGAAATAAAAAACCATTCATAGAAGAATAGATATAATTCAATAGATTATGAAATATTACTTTTTATATAAATTGGTCATATTCGGTTTCCTGCGGAACACACAACTCTAAGATGAAGTCAATAATTATACAATATAACATTTTTACAAAGCTGTTATGTTCGTGAGTATTAATTTTAATAACAAATTAATAGAAATTATGGTTATCTATTGATTTCAAATAAAATATAAATAATTGAAATGGAAAATATATATTTTATAAAAATCTGTATTTTTTATTAAAATAAGGTTTACTCGCTCTATGTTCACATAATTTAAAATTAATTTTTTCCCAAATTCAATAAACATATTTTTCAAATAAAAAAAAATTAAAATCATAATAAATTTTTTTATTACATATATTATTTTGTATTTTTTGTAATGTTTATTGTTTCAATGAATAATGAAAAATATTGAAATTTAAATGAAAACATAATTATGAATAAAAATATTTAAAAATTTAAATTACATTATTAATTGTCTTTTGTTGACATTAGTTCAGTTATATATTTATTTTTTCAGGTTAAATAATTTTAATCATTTTCATTAATATTTTTCTTACAAAAACTTTATATACATTAGAACATTTTCACTTTGAAAACATTATTTCTCATCATGATTTCCGGGTTAAATTCTAAAATGTATTTTTCCACTTATATGAATAGAATTTTAGAAAATAGATTTTATATTTTGAATCATAATAATATATGGTTTCTAATGTTTAAAACATAACATTTTACTAAAATGAATATTGGAAAAAGCAATAGTTCTTGTTCACGGTCAAAGTAAAAATAGATATTCGTGGGGGATACACTAAAGTGATACTATTAAAAACGAATTAATAAATTTTAAAAAATATATTTTTATGATATATACTGACACTATATGGTATAATTTTTGAGAATAAACAATTTTGGACCCTTTTGGCATGTGAAAATGTGGATACACCTTTTTTATTAAAAAACAACAACTCTATAACGTACTAAACGTCTAAAGGTGTAAACACTATCCACTCACCTCAAAACCTTAATACCTAAGAGTATCAAAAAATAATATCACAAAAAATATTCCCAAAACCCCTCCCCTCAATATTTAATCATTAGTTCAAGAAAAAATCGAACCATGGAAGACTATGGTACCAACCTATGGAGTTTACATAATCAACATCTAACATTATTTAATGTTTGTTTTTATTTTATTTTATCATCTGCATATTTCAATTATTATTTAAACATTATTAAATAATAAAATAAATATATTAAATATATGTAATGTTTTTATAATATGTTTATTACCTGAAACCATCCCCACATCCATCATATAGGTTATGAAATCACCATTCGTGTGTACAACAGAATAACTCACGAACCGTTGTGATTTGTTTTTAAATAAAATCCCTTTAAGGATGGGTATGATGATGTATATGAAGTGCATATATGATAATAATAATATATTTATACATACGGAATCTAGATTTCATATATTAATTTTTATGTTTTATTTTTTAGGGGATATGATGACATCTCTTGTCTATAAGGCAGACCATCACCTCACAATGAGATGTGATTCATTTTTCTCTAACGTTTAAATAGAATGTAATGAATAAAAATTTTATGAATAAATAATATATAAATTAAATAATATTTATATTAATTAAATATTTATCAATCTCAAAAAATAATATCGAATTTTATTTTCTACAATAAAAATGATAAAATCATTTATGTATGGGTGAAATGTCCCCTTCATGAATCGATGTGACTTTTTCATCAACAAACTACATGTATGATATATATATATATATATATATATATGTATATTTAAACAAATAATATTTTATAAATATAATTATTGTCATTATTGAATAAAAAAATATTACATTACTTAATTACATAATGATTATTGAAATATGGAAATGGTACACATGTGTATGTACAACCTATAGTCTACATGATTTTAACGTAGTTCAATTTTTATAACCATAATTCACGATATGTTTTAAAATTATAATTGATGTAAAAATATGTTAATAATTTAATTATTATTTTTATTGATATCACGTAACCACATAATATATGAAAGAACTAGATCTTTATTAAGAAATCACGCATGAGAATGCAGGATAACCAACACATGAAATAATGAGAATAATGAATGTTTAATAATGAATGGGTGATAAGATGTTAGATAAGGATAATAATTGATATTATAAGTATTTAAGTTTTTCGAGAATAATTTTATATAATTATTATAACCAGTATAAAAATGGTTAAAGTATTTTCAACAAACAGAAAATGCATGGTAATAGATTGTCATTTCACTTTTAATTCCGTGATACATATTCCATATTCACTACTTATTTATTTTATGTGGAGTATATAATCACCTTTTTATTTTTTATATCATGAATTTAAATTATATTCACTGTATTTAATGTTCCATTTATTGTTATTTAATCAATGGTATTTATGAAACCCAAGATACCAAAGTGGTAAGGGTTTATTTCACAATAACATCATTATCTGAGATTGTTTTTTAAGTATCCATTGGAGGAAAGTTTTGATATTTATATCTAAAAATAAATATATTTTAGTATCCTAATATTAATCATGAACTATATAATGTAATAGTACAGTTCTTATCTCATTTATCCTTATAATTATTTATAAAATGTCTTTCAGATAATATGACTATAATTATCTCTTCAGTTTGAAATACTTCTACAACCAAAATAATGTTTTCAAAAAATAATTTCTGAAAGTTTTAGAAGTATCAAAATGACATTTTTAAAGAAAATTTGGACATTTTTTATTTTTTTTATTTTTTTTGAAATAAATGTTCTTGTCTTTTTCCAAATGAGGCACTTTTCTATCATTTTCAATGTCAAAAAGACTGTCCTTTTTATCATATACTATGTGTACAAAATTATACACCATCATAACCATGATTTAATTAAAATTAATTTGAATGTTTTCAAGGATATTTTTAAATAAAACATTATTAATATTATATTCTAAATTATTAGTATTTAGGAATTATGTTAAAAAATATACTTTGGTAAAATTTTATGCATTTTATAGTTATAAAATAAAAATGTTGATTTTCAATGGAATGTTATTTTTATCCAAAATTGTTAACAATGATATACCAAAATAATTATCCATATATGTATTCATGATTTAATGTTAATTATTATTATATGGGAATGTAATCCAAGGATACCATACTTATTATTTCTATGAATATTTTGCTATTAGTTTGACAAGAGATGTATAACATTGATGTCAATCACATTAATATGGATAGATTATGAAGATGTTTATAGATTAGAGAAATTATTTACATTTCTTATTCTATTTTGAATATTAATGGTTATGTATATTATGTTTCACCCATTTTGTAAGAGAAATGTATTGGACCATGTAATTCATAGTCAACGCCCTCTATAGGCCCTTGATGAATTGTTAGGTCTAATGAGAGATTTTAGATATAGTTTTGGAAAGGTCCTTAATAAGTATTATATATTTTATGGAAAATTCCTCAATAGTATTAGATGTATTGTAAAAAGGCCTCAAATGAATGTTTTATATATACATAATTTTTTATTCCATCATTATGAATTTATTTATTCATATTTAATGTGATCATTAAATTAGTTATAATATCCTTGGGAAAGTATCAATATCATGGGATTATTTTTATGGAATTATTTGATCATATATTATTCTTACCATATAATAATTATGTTATTGATTAAATTAAATATGTTCCAGTTATTTAACATTACACGTAGATTATGTGTTATTTATTTATTCATCACCCTATAATCTTACCTTTATTAAGAATTTAAGATGAATCATTTCTTATGTGTTATTTTTTCCAGGGATACAAGAAATTGTTTTGTGATTGATATGCAGGGATACAATAAAAGGAATAATGGATTTCTCAAAGAAAATTCTTTGTGTATGATATTTTTTATAATTTAATGTAAATTTAATGTATTTATCTAAATCACCAAGTCTTTTAATCTATTCGTCCATTTGGGGTGTGATTCATTGTAATGATAACATAGAATTTGGGTTACCACCGTTAGGGTATATACATCAGTAAAAAATAAGTTGAACATATTATATAATATAAATTTTTATTATTCCAAAAACGAAATCTATTTTTAAAAATTATATTCAAATAATTATAAAAATTTTATTTGAAATTAATTATAATGACACGTCACTAACGTTTTTTATAAATGGGAAGTTGTTTCAATGTTTGCAATTTTTTTCAATAGTAAATATAAATATATTATCAATGAAATTAGTAGGATTGATTGTTATTTTTCTAAAATAAATTTTTTTTAATAAAAATTTAAAATATAATTTATAATTAATCATAATTTAATTGAAAATACTTTTTTCCGTTACAATATAATAATTTTCACTATTCATAAACAAACTAATATTTTTATAAAATACCCAATAAAACTATTTAATATATTTGAGACATTACTATTTGAAAAATCAGGTTATTTTTTAACTAAATTTGAAAATTTTTGGAATAATTAAATTTAAAACACAACCTTGAAATTGGACGAAAAAGATCATTTTCCAGAAATGTATTTTTTTTCAAGAACATGATGTTTTTATTTTAAATCTGTGTATTTTAATAATAATTTAATGAATATAAATTAAAATTTATTCCTATATAATATATAATTTTTATTTTAAAATTTTTTCATTAATTATTCGTTTAATTTATTAAAATAGTAAAATATTATGCACCTTAAAATAGTTTAAAGATAAAAAACCCTCTTTTATACCCCAAAATAAATATATTCTAAAATACAATAAAATGTTGGTTAAAAAAATTAACAATGTTATATATTAATATATAATAAATATGATACTATAAAACTTATTTGTTTATTTAAAATACTTAACTTATTGAAAAGAAATTACAGTTTAACAAAAATCTGTATTTTGTCTATTCACTGAAAAAGTTATTTTCTAATGAAATCTAATATCTTCCCCATAAGTTAATTTTTATTTGGATATCTCAAAAATTAATATATTTTTATCATATAAAAGAAATAAATAAAGTGATTTTACAAACACAACCTTTTACCTTTTTTATTTTGTCACAATATATCACAGACCCATCATATATAGATGGTAGAGTAAAAAACTAAGATTTGAACAATATCCTCTTCAGTTCATAAAAATATTATTCTTGTTAATTTTTCCAAATGAACATAACCTATTATCATGTAATTATAGTTAATGGGTTTTCCAATTGGTAAAATTTCTTAATGAATCCCTAGTAGTAACTTTTTAAGACAATGTAAGTATTTTGCCTCATTATGTTGATTAGTGTAGGCCATTATTTGAAATAACTTTAATAGAAAAGATCATATATTATTCTATCATTGGGGAATTTCAATCCATGAGATGATAAGTCTTGATGACAGAAAACACACATTCTAAAATTAACAAGTGATTATTTTTAAGTGTCTTAGTAATAATCCACAAGTGATTCTCATGGATAATGTAGTAGTTATAATACACGAGACATCATCAATGTATACCATAAAAATCAACACTATTTTCTTTGAACACACTATATAATTGTACAATTGAAACATATGGTGTATTAGTCAATCAAAGTTCCCTTACTATATACTCAAAATTTCCATACCTCAATTGAAAATATGTCTTCCAAATGCATTCCTTCATAAGTCACAATTGATGATATCCATAATGATGATTAATCAGTGGAAAGTACTGGTCTCCATGAATTTGATTAAATAATCCATCAATTTTTGTAATATTATACTTCTTCTAAATCATAATATAATTTATTTACCTATAATCAATGTATATCCCTATGGATCTGTCAATTTTTTTAATTAAGAGAAAAGAGATCTCCATGCTGAAAAACAAGGTTGAATAAATATATGATCACACTACTCCTATAGTTGTTTCTTCAAATACACTAATTTCATAGTGGTTATTAAATAGGTAGAAAACATTTTTGGTCTTTTATCATGGATGAATTTAATGAAATTCTCAACATCATAATCTGGTACATGTTCAATTACTTCTTTTAGAAATATATCAATGTAGTCCTATATGATACGTACATCCTCAATTTTATTATTAAATTATCTATCCCATGATTATTTCTTCTATTATTCCCACATAATTTCATTTTTTAGAGGTAATGGGGTAGGGTTTATACATGTATCAGATGATGATGTCCCTTCTATAACGATAAAGGATTATACTTCTTCATCGTGATTCATATTTTACTTATTAATTCATGAAATTTTATTATAGAATTTTTAATTCTTGTCCATACTATCAAATATATATAATTCACCCATATGGATTACAGTAATATCAGAAAATAAATTCCGTTTATGTATCATAGTGGGGACTTCCACCCAAATCCATGTTGCAGTGCGATTTACACTATAATATTTGATTAACAGATCGCTTCTTATATAAATAAGTAAATATTTAATTTCATGGAAAACATTGAAGATATAAAAGAATATTAGGATCTATAGTAATATAAAAACTTATATAAATTTTAATCTATGATTCAAGTTCTTACCACCAAATCATCGGGTACATCAACCACATGTGATGTGATCACATATTCATGGACTTCTCCCCTCCCCCTCTTTTATTGTATAATCCCTTGATGATTAGGGTAATATTCTCCATAGTTACCCATCTATATAATGTTAAAACGTTGAATAACAACATTTTATGGATTTTCATTTCATTATTTATCCCAATGAACATTATCACCACACTTTTATCAAACTCTTATGCCCTTCTAGAATATCCTAGGATATTTATTTTCACTTTCCACAAAAGGACAATGTTTCTTCATTTTATTCATCATATTTGACATGTTCCCTTTTTATTATTTCACATTAAAACTCTTATTTTATTTATTTCCATTGAATAATTATGATCTAGTGAATTTCTTGTTTTTTATGGGATTTGAAATAATTTTATCATATAAAAAAAAATTTAGAGACCAGATCCCTTCGAAAATTGGGATAAGACCTTTGAATAAATGGAAAAATTTATACTCTATGTTTTGTATGAAATATGTGTCATATCTGAAAATCCCGTGAAATGTTTCCTCATATTCCCCAAAATTTTCTTCATAGTGTTCATAAGAAAAGGAAATTATTATTAATTTCATATATTTTCTCAAGGGGGAATAATTATCATAGAATAGATTCGTAAAATCATTCAAATCCCTTATTTTTATTTCCACATACCCATTAGTATTCTATATCAATGATCACAATTGAATCTAATATCATTTGATAAAATATACTATATTTTTTACCACTTTTATTTAATTACATCACAAGGACTTAAATATCTTTTCAATAGACGTAATCCACTTCTCACCTACAGTTGGATTTGTAGGACCACAAAATTATGGGGGATTAAATCACAATAAGTGATCCAACATATGAGAAACATGATATGAAATATGATTCTCCATATGTGGATGTTTATTTTTCCTAACCTAATTCTACCTCCCAAATTTTTCCATGATTTTCCCAGTTCCAATAATATATGTATTTTCTTAATTAGATGGGAAATATCGATATTATCAATGAGTTCGGGTACACTTCTTGCTTCTTGGTTTCATTTCTATGTAATAGAATATTTTCGATTATCTCATCAATTTATGAATTTTAAATCATAATACATAATAGTAAATATAGTGAAATGATTTCCACTAATTAAAAAAATCTCTTTTAACATCAGAATTATAAACATTTTTTCTTTGGGAAAATTAGTAATTTCAAATCATTCATCATGGTTTGTAAATAATGTGCACATTTTATGAATAATAACACAAGGTATTTTCATAACAAGTGTATAATAAGTCATGTTTTATGGAACCTGGTGAATATGGGCTCAAGACGAATGCACACTATTCATAGTTATTACACTTATATACATCTTGTCCTGAACCACATCCACTTTATATATAAACATGGAATTATTTCAAGAAAAATCAACATAATAACTTACTTATAAAAACATTAGGATGTTACTCAATGTTTATCCTCAATTTCTATCATTGTGAAATGTTTCACAATTTAGGTTTTTATTCCTCTAGGTCCAAAACATTCTACAAAACTTCATCTGATACCTACTGTAATGACCAAAAACCAAATAATCTAGACCCGGTGTCTACTTTTTTAAACTAGTAGAAGATAAAAGTAACTATTTATTGAATGTCTTGCCAGTTTAAAATATTTTTAGATAACTAGTAACATACATGATAACCATTTTATAAAGGGAAATAAAATAAAGAGTATATTAATGGAAATTAATTTAAATCCTTGTAATTATTCATTTTAATTCCTCATCATATAAAGGGGAAATAATAAAATAACAGTGAAATCATATTATTAATAAGGGTTATATATTTTAGAAGCTGTCATGAATAAATAAGGAATAATCAATATAGAAAGGTATGTTACTGAAAACACATTCCATTTAATCATGGAAATGACAATAATAATTGTATAAGAAATAATTAATGTGGACCTCTTAATAAATGAAGTGACAATCCATATAATCATTAAACTGAGAATGAAATGAATCCATATATAATATCATTGAGAAATATCATGTCAAATAATAATAAATTTATTCTGAATGAATAAAATTAATAATTATTTGACATCATGACCACATGAATCATGAATACCATTAATTTTAAGATCAATCTAGTTAAATTTTAAATATTTGGGGTAAAATCCAATCTGATTTGGCAACTAATTTGTCTCATTGGGATTCTAGATGCATTGAGTGGATTTTTATAACTTGGAAAAACCATTAACAAGATATCCAAATCATTCCTCATATATCCTATAATCATTTTAATTTATGAATCAGTATTTATTATCAAAAAGTATCCCTATTAAGTTAATGATAAAGATTTATAAATTTTTCATTAATCAATCAAATGATGTTTAATATAAACATTACATGAATAGATGTTAATTTTTTTTAGGAAATAATGATATACTTGATATAAATAATATGAATATTTAAGAAAAATGTAATTTTTAAGGAATAATTGATCACAAGAAGGTATTCTTGTGATGAAATTATTAATAACAAATTATTGTGAGAATTCACAATAATTTTTACCTAATTTTAAATATCTTATTTTTCACCAAATAAAGAATAAACCTGGAAAGAAACACTAATCATCATGAATAAAAAAAATTTAATTCTAATTAAATAAGATTATATTTATACATCACATGTAATGTTTAATACATGATTATTAAAAAAATTGTCAGAATAAAATGGAAATTGGGACAAATTCCGTTCATATGTGGAAAATGTTATGTATAATACTCATGGATGATATAAATGAAATTATAATGTAAGATAATATTAGTTTATAAGTGTTCATGAGATAATATGAAAAATGGTAAGTAATTACACAATCTAAAAGAAATTAGGAGAACAATAATAAAATATTCCTCAATAGTAGGAAATTGAGATGAAGCCTCACAACGAATATTAACCTTCACATAAAATCGATTTTTATGAAATATTTATAAATAAAACATAATATAACATGATGTATATATTTTTCATTATTTGAAATATTAAAGGGATATTATTTAAAGTATATTAAATAAATTTGGTACACAACAATAAAAATCGCCCCAATGGATGGAAATTGACTAACGTCCTTTACCTCACACATTCCTTTAGTTTAATTTTATTTAATATCATGTATAATTTATATAGAAATTATATTAATTTATAATATATCTATTATAATATTTATAATATCAAATATGATCATGTTATAACATTTTACCACCCATTAGTTAATAATATCTCATTATTTTCGTTGTTTCGGGTGTTAAATTCCTTTTTTGTCATGTGTTATTTTTATCATGAATGAACTGGTTCTTATACATTGGACATAAATTCATGACATAAATGATTATATTAATTTAATAAATATATTATTTACTCATTAGATATATTATTAGAACCATTGTTTAATTTTTATCATAGAAAATGAGTGGATTAGATTCGTAGAGATAGTGTTTTGTATGTATGAACTAATAAGGATATCATTATCCTAAGTAATGAAAGTTAAATGGAGATAATTGTGTATAAAATTTTAAAAAAAATTATATTAGGGAATATATATGGAATATGTTCATTATTATTTCTTATTTCTTCCAATTTCATGAATATGTGAAAAACAAATCACATTACATCGTAATGAAGTAGTCAACTATAGACTAGAGAGATGTTATCTTATTATTAAAGGAATGTAATGAAAGGTGGAATATGTGATATAATAATTTAATAAGTATACTTATATAAAAATTGTTATATATAAAAATTAAATCGATAAATATATAAATCGTTGAGTGTTTTTGGAGTAAATGAGTTACATCAGTTTGTGATGTGGTTGTTCACTATACACAAGATCGAAAATTTAATTTCCCATTTGATGTAAGTAAATAAGGATTTATGTCATTAAATTAACATAATATAATTTATTTATTTTTAATATACATTTTCATTTTATTATCATTATTTAATATGATTTTTTTTGTTGGATGAAGAAATAAAATGAAAAATCTAATTTAAGAATGTCACCTCTAATTCAGGGAATTTCTCTAGGTTTTCAAAAAAAATTCATAGGATTTCATTATGATCATACCAAAGGATCTAGGATTTTGGGAGGAGATTTTTTATTTTATTTTTGATATAAATTTCTGAACCAAATGGCATTGAAATTGTAAAAATGGGTGGAGATGGGTGGCCATTTATAATTGGGGGAGAGAACACACATGGAATGTTTTAAATGAATAAATTTATCCCATATATTGATCAATAAAAAAGCCTTAAAATGGTTTATTTCCTCCAATAAAAGATTGTATGTTCTAAATATAGTGATAATATTGGTTTTGACAAGATGTGACATCATTTATAACCCTTTTATTCATAGTCCAACCCCTCATTAAATCATTTTTTCCCTAACCATGGTAATTAATTATTTTACTTCCTTTATAAAATCAATATTTATTTGGAAATTCTTTGATAATAAAAATTATTCTTATTAAAAATATGCAATCCATTTTAAAAAATTCAATCCCACAACGAGTAAAAATCCAATTTAAAAATATACATGATGATGCTACAAAAAAAGTGTGTTTCAAAAGAGAGTATTTAAATAATTAAATATGGTTTTAATATAACAATTCAAGATGAAATTAATTCAAATAAAGTAAAATTTATTTCTTATAATAAAAGAAAAATAAATATACATGAAAACAATTAAGTTTAATTTATCTTTCTAAATAATCTATTTGAATATGTATTTTTCAATAAATGAATGTATTTTTCACTATATATATAAAAATGAAACAATTGAAATAAAATTTATTAATATAAACTACAATAATTTACATATACTAATTAGGAAATGAATATAATTTTGTCAAATAAATTTTAAAAAAGTATCAAAAATAAATTTCATCAAAAGTGCGCAAGAAGCAAAGAAACTGTTTACCTTAAAAAAATTCTTCTTCTGATAAATTTTTTTTTCCATTCATATGATTCTTATTTTATTTATAATAAATAGATGACAATTTATTTTATTTTATCCATGTATAGGCCATATAATTTTGATTCTTTATTATTTTTTTTATTCTTTCAATCCAACTTAATGCATATGTTTTAATGGTCATGTTTAAACGTTATCTTAATAGATATTTTTATTTAACCCTGATGTTTTGTGCACCATAAACCATCAACGATATTGAAAATAATTGAATAAAAATAATTAGTAATGTTTCAAGTTGTTATATCATCAAATTGGATACTTTTCAGACCATACCCTTTATATATACTGAACTAAAACGTTACATAGTTGGATCGTAACCATTCTTTTGAGGATAAATTTTTAAAAACATTGGATAAAAAATATAAACTACAATAAATCAAATCTAACCATATAGTTAAAATTCCCTTGTGGAGTCATATGTTTTTGGATTTAGTATATGCCCTTAAAAATATGAGGATGAAAATGTGTCTATATTTTTTTTCTTTGATGAAAAAGAATTTGAACGGATAAATTATTTTAAGGGGGTTATTTATAAGATCCCGAGTTGTTAGTATGAATTTCCATTTAAATAAATTTATTATATTTGATAACTTATGACACATAAAGCACCAAAATTCGGTGAATGATGTTCTATTTGAAAAAATTAGTAAAATTAAATTTGAAAAATAAAATAAATTTAAAAATTAAAATCAACTAATTTATATAGAAAAATAAGACAGATTATATAGAAACTTTTTTTGAAATTTTTTAATGAATTATGTATTTTCATTTGATTTAATACTTAATAGTGATGACATTTATAAATTATATTGATAAATATTTTTTTTCATTATTAGAAATATTAATTTACCATATCAATGATATAATATTTTTATTTTAAGGAATATTAATTTAAAACGTTCAATAATTTGAAATGGTTTGATTAAAAACATTTTTTATTATTAATAATTAAAAGATAAAATTATCAAATTTATACTATTAAATTTATAAAATTACTATATATAAATGTAAAAAATTAATACTCATTCATACAATTATATTCAATTTTATTGAAAATATGACAAAATTATTTCAAGGAAGAAATAAATATTTTTTTGAAAACCATTTTTTGTGTGCAACATATTTTTATTTTAAGGATATAAATTAATCACTATTTCTGAATTTATTAATGAAATTTACAAAATATATATTCAATAAAATGATTTAAATTTCATAAAGTGTATTTTACTAAGGAATGAATTTTAATAAATTTATGCTTATAGTTAAATATTTTTTTAGTAATTTTGTTATCTATGATGTGTGTTATGACTAAAATTGTTTTTAAACTCGTTTATTAACTGAATCTAATAAATTTTTCTTCATTTTTTGAATCATAACATTCAAATTGGATAATAAATTATATTTCATTTTTCCCATAAAAATTTTTTCATGATGGGGACTAAAGACAGGCATGAAGTTTTTTTACATCTTTTACATGATATAAAATTACATTTTATAAATAATAATATTATAAACACAAATATATTTAGTTTCTACGGATACTCGCTATGTAATAATCTAATTTCACAATATTTTGCAATAATATCAACTTAAAGGCACTATATGAGACTATGTTTCAGAGATGTCATTAGTAAGGGTCATCCTCCTAACTAAATGATGGAAATAAAAATAATTTGGTTAGAGGAAACACTCAATAAGGGGTGAATAGTAATTTCATAGAGTAGTTATACATATGATTAAGAAAAAAATATTCATTATAGAAATATTGTATCATCATGAGTGACATGAAAAAAATATACCTGAGATCCAATGTAAATGGGATAAGAACATAAAGCTTCAATAGATCAATATATAAATATAATATCAACAATATGGCTGTAATCATTTAAAATAAACTATGAATCATTATATCATTATATCAAAATGAATAACATCCTTTATCGATTTTACACATATTTTCATACGGAATACATTCATGAGCCATAGAATGAGATCATAAGCGAAAAATGTATAAAAACCTTAAAATGTAAAACTTATTCTATAACATGGAACATTAAATTTATCATCCACAATATTTATTCCTATAATAAATAAATAATAAAACATACAAATGAATACTTTTCATTGAAGATATCGATATCAAAGCATTTAATTTGAGAGAGATAAAGAACCCCAACATTCATCATCCATTCTTATGAGTACCACATTAAAATCATTAACTTACCAAGTCATAATGAATCTATGAAAATAAATTGGGATTAATAAAACATCAAATTTAAAATCATTCATAGTTTATAAATAACCTAAGGAAATAGAATAATCTATATATAAAAACCATAAATTATAAAAGAACATCATGATATAAATTTTTTGATATGAAAAAATGATCCGAATAAAAATAATATACTAAAAGAAAAAATATGGTGTGAAATCAGAAAATTACTCTTGTAGATTTAGATAATTTAAAATTTTTGGGAAAAAGAAAAAAAAATCATTAAAATAGCATCCATTAAAACATTAAATATTCATCCTTGAAGAATCGCATGTTATGGTTCCATTTAAAAAACACTTTATTAACAAAAATTGAAAATAAAACCATTCATGGCAATATAATTCATATTAAAATATTTTCCCCACATATAAAATATGGAAAATAATTAAAAATATTAATTATGGGGAAATGGTGTTCAAGAAGATATAATATAACTTATATAAATGGGTTTAATTTACCTAGCCCCTTACCTTTACCCTTGATTTCAAAAAGAGGAAATTATACTCCGGTATTATAAATATAAACATCTTAAATAACTATTTAAGAATTATTTTAATATAATTTTGTATTTATACTCTATTTCAATGAATTCTCTTTATTCATTAAATTTTTATAATCTCTCTTTCACCATCAGGTAATAATAATTCTAATTGTTTTATACATGGTTTATAAAATTAATGTCAATCACACAATTTCTACTAATTATTTTAATTTAAGATGTAATAAAGGAATACGATATTTTTTATTAACACCTTCATTTTTTTAAATCCATTATATGGTAGTTATAGTTATGTATCATGATGATGAAAATAGTGATGAACTAGTTTAAGGTTATTTATTGATATAGAGAGATTACCTTATTAAGATCAATAAATATTGTTTTATCCCTAATAAACCATAAAAATTATAAATATTACTTATATATATCATATATACTTATCAAATATAATAATAATCAAGCTATGAAGGTTGTAGTGAAAAATGAAACATGTTTTTTCATGGAAGTGGTAGTCTGCACACAGGCACATATCACGATCTGTTTTTCTTAAAGGTTTCGAAAAAGTGGGTTTAATTCATGAAACATATTTTTATTTACATATTATTATAATAATTATACTCATTTAGTTATTTAAATATAGTGGAAATAATTTTGTCAGTGTTTAAATGTATATATTGAAAAATTAAATGCAACGAAATAGTTCAAAATATATTCCCCTATGTGGGTTATCACCTTTGTGATAGGAGTTAACCATTGAGGGAATGTAATGTTAAAACTACTGAAAATATATAATGTTCCTAGAATTTGGTAGGAGTGTTTTTTGATGAGTGTTTTTTCAAAAAAAAATGGTTATTTGGTGTCAGTGGATGTGAGGAGAGGATTCCCCATTTTATTACTGTAAATGAGTGGATTTTTTGTAAATGAAAACTACATTAGAATAATGAAAAGTCCACCTCAATAAAAATGGTTAAAAAACATAAATATTATATATTATAATAGATAAGGGTTATTAAACCAAAAAATAAATTAAAACATGTTTTTTATGTTTTACCCTTTACGACTTAGGTAACTATTTACTTTCCATTTTGGTTTTCACCAATATAACTTGTTTTTGCATAGGTAATTTGTCCATTATTACAAAAATATATATTTATTATATGAAATTAATCTTAAGAGTCATAAATTTAAACTAATTTTTATTTATTCATTTTTCATATGTTATAATAATTAATTTGAAAATAGTAATTTTATAAAATCTGGAAAAATATTTTTTTAAAAAAAAAATTAACGTTATTTGAAAATTTTAAAATATGCATTTAAAATGTCAACCAAAATGATATATATTATATTGTAACGTATAAAATACATATTTATTCTATGAATATATTTATATAATATATATTTTATACTTATATAGTAATATTTTAATAAAAGAGATTTTATATGTAAAACCAATATTATGTACCATGGACATAAAAATCAATCATTTTTTAAAAATATATGAAATTCATATTAGTTTGATATTAATAATATAAATTCAAAAAATTATTAATATATATCTAATTAAATTCTGAAATTCATAAATTTAGTTCTTATATGATTATAAAAATATAAATACTATCCGCATTTATTAAAAATTCATGTTTTTATATATTAAGTGTTATTAATATTATTTACACTAATTAATAATAAAAAATACTTTTCTTATGATTTACCATACATAATATTTAAATTATTCATGTTTAATATATTATTATTAAATTTACAATATTATTAAAAATGGTTTTTCAAAAAAATTTAAAAAATATTAATTTTATAATAAATAATATTTAACGAAAACCATAAAAATTAATTATTCATATTACAAATTTCAATTTAAAAAATAAATTGATATTAAAATAATTATTTCAATTATATATATATATAGAATATCATATATTAACTATAACAACCTAGGACCCACACCCTTAAAACCAATCATAAAATCATAATCATAACATTTCTAGATTTGATCTGGAAAATTGGACTCAGTTTTTTTCCACCCAAACCAAACAGAAAGAAATGGAAAAAATGGATGACATAGAACATCAAGGTTATTTTAGGTTTAATGTTTTAGATAATTAGGAAATACTCTTACAAAATAATCAAAAATGTTTAAATGAGCATTTCTTACACTAAAAAATATTACCTTTTCAAAATAACACATCATCATCATCATCAATATGTAATATATTATTGGCATAAATAATTCAAAAAAAACATTTAAAAATGGGTAAACTGAAACATAAGAAGGGTGAGATAAAATTCATAGTATGGAAGAAGATAATAATTAGGTCATTAATTTCATCATTTGGCATAATAAGTGTGTAGGTCTCTAATATCATAATCAATGTGAATTAGTATAACATACGAATATTTATACCCATCAATACTAGGATCATGAGACCTGGATGAAAGAGATAAGGTATTAATAAAGGAAAAATCATAAGAATCAATAATCATGTCCCATGTTATATCAACCCTAATCAAATGAAGCATCATACACCCATAGAACCCATATAAAATATGAATTTTTATCTTGGAACATCGTCCCATAAAACCCATACATAACCTTTACACAACCCTTATAGTTAGAATAACCATACAACTAATGTACAATATAATTCTCTAGATATAATAATCACTACCCAATAAATTAGATATTTATCTTGTAAAACCCAATGTATTAGAAATTATTTCCTCACCTAGCTCTATCTGGGAACACCCATCATATATAATGTCTATGAATCAAATTTTGATTAATGAACATAAACAATTTATTTCATCATTAATAATTGAAACAACCTTTCTTATATTCTGAACATGATTAACCCATGTAAAGTAAAATGGTTCCATATAAATATCTCTAAAGTATGGTTAACTCTTGGAAAAGAAACTGATTCCATAAAAATATCTTCCAAACATCGATAACCTGTAAAAATCAAAGGGGATCCATTAAAATTGTCACATTCCAAGTAAATAAAGAATATGAAATTTTCATATATATCAATATTTGTGAATTAAATATTACTTTTACTTTAAATGGGATGATATGTTAGATGGATTACCTGATACACAACAACAGGTTTCTTTGAAATGCACACAACATTGAGTTATACAGAAAAATAATGTAATAATATTCTTAGTTTACATGGTAGTTAAATCATAGCCATTTTATTGGTGGTAATGATCCAAACTAACTAAAATATGATTATACAAGTTTGTTAAACGTTTTTACATTTATCCAAATAAATTTAGAAGCATAAAATGTGAATGAATCCAATTTTAAGCATAAACACTACAATATTCTTTAAAATACCGATTTACTGCCTTTTGATGTACAACCATTTTTAAATATATTTTTTATCAATATTATATGTTATATTTGAAAAAATAATAATATTCTTCAAAATATTAACATTAAAATTTACTTTGGATTAAATTTTGGTATTTTCTGATAATGTTCATTTTCAAATGAATAGTGAAAAATACTGCATTTTTATTCAAAATAGCCTTTTAATCTAATTTATTTATAAAGATAGACTATTCATTTAATTGTTTTTATTGTGTATTTGGATTATAATTTTACAATTTAATCCAATTTTTGTCATTATAAGTAATTTATCTCTTAATATGAACATAAAAAAAGATAATTCTTTTTATAGTTATTATTTCTTGAAAACATGATTTTTGTTTTGACAACGAGAATTAATTTTAAATTAATTTCTACTGATTCTGTGTTTTAAATTTGGAAAAATGGATTCCATATTTGGAATCATGACGTCCAAATTTTGTAAATAGTTATCTTTTATTTTTATACATTATGAATATTAACTTTAGTAAATATGTTATTTAGCATGGTTAAAGGGTAAATATGGTAAATAAGGCTTAAAAATAAAATTATAATAATATTACATTACCCTTAATCTTGTCCTAACCCTATTTTATGATACATTTCCGACCATGGTCAATAATGGGTCGATTTTGGGACCCCATGGAGCCACATGGGAGTGATAATGACACTGTATATTAATTAATTTAAAGTATGGACAAAAATAACATACACATGAATTGTTTTTGTAAAACCATTTTTATATGGGGTTATATATCTTATCTATTAGAATATAAATATTATTTTTAAATCAAAATAGATTTAGTAAATCATGTTATATTATTTATAATTTTTAGACATTAAATATAAAATATAATTATGACGCAATGGTGATGTAGTAATTGTTTCATTAATAAATGACTCAATGAAATGATATTATTAATATTAATATAAATTTATTTTGAATATTTTTATTCCATTAACTAATTTTATATATTATTATGAGTTTTAATCATTGAATTAATGAATTTTTTTAAACGAATAAAGTTGGATTGGATTTTTAAAAAATTCATGATATTAATAGTGTTGAAATTTACATAAAAGAGTTTTTAAATCAATCAATATTTTATTAAAAGATCAAAGAATCTTAAAATCATAATATTTAACCAAAAAGAATATATGATGTTAAAATTTTCATTATTAATCCATTTTGGTTTGATTATAATTTTACCGTAAATATATTAATCATATAGTATGAATATATAAGTGAACATTTGTAAAAGTTAAATAAGTTAACAAAGGGTCAAATTAAAAATATAACGATTAAAAAAAATCCAAAACCTATCCAATAATAATCTTATGGTTTTATTTCAATTTATATACACCTTATCTTCATGTTAAATATTTTTTAACCTTTATTAACCAAAAATCATTATATATTAAAATAATATTTTAAAACCGTCTTAAAGAGCTCCTCCTCGCCCTTATATAAATCCATCACCTATAACCCATACTCACACTGCTCAATCCCCCTTGTATTATCCAAAAACATCCAAAATAAGCTCTCAATGTCAATCAATTCATCATAGAATCCTTTCCATAGGAAGAATGCTATTCAAGGAAGGTTTTTGGTTCAAACCAAAGGGAGTTACCAGATTTAGAGGTTATGTCTCTCCTCATGTTCAATTCATTTATTTTGCTTATTAACTCCCTATGATCTTCTTATTATTTGTTTACATAAAAATATCAGTATCCTCAATATAATAGGTTTTTTTATGATATGGATTCAAAATACACTTACACTGACCATTATCTAATGGATACGAACATACAGTTTCTGAGTACGGAGAACTGTTGCCTCACAAAACTATGATTGTTTGATTTTCTCCTACCACCTATCATGGTGGAAATTATGATGGCACTATATTTATGTGTGATATATATTATAATTATATTGTTTTTATTATTCTTTATGTTTCATCTATATCATGCATTTATGGTTTCCATAATTGGTAAATACGATAAACTCTTTTGAGGAAGTGCAGACTACTTCCCCCTCAAAGTGATATGACTCATTTATTCCATATATGGAACATGTAAATGATAGTGTTACTGAAATTATATATTATATTATAATAGAATTATAATATACCTATTTATCATTATGTTTTCATTTCATTAAATATTAAATTGAAATGAAAGTAGCATTCATGCGTACTTATGGCTTACCGTCTCCAACAACGCTGCATTTCATTTCTTATCTCAAAATGTTATATTGTATTATTAATAAATATATATATTGTATATATATAATATATTTGTTATCTAAATCATGAATATCATTTTGGAGATAATTTATTTTTTACCACGTGGATAACTTTTAATTATAGGAAGTCCATTTTGGACTCATGTACCAAATATCTACCGAACGACCATTATAAACATAAATGATTATGAAATTTTTATAACATGTTTATAAGTAATATAAAAAAAATAAAAATCTTTAAAAATGGTCTTAAGAAAGTATAAATTAACTTTACTTTATTATTCTAGAGATTAAAGAGCGAACGAGTCGAGTCAGACACAAAGTAAGAGACTTTGTCTCAATCTCCATTCATGGATGCATATTTTGATTTATACATTGATTTATTTTATATGGTTTATAAAACCCATTGAAATTACATTAAATTCAATGGTAATTGTATTTCTATGTTTCGTTTTATTAAACGAAAAATGGAATGTTTCTTTTTTAATGCACCTGGGGACAACGACCTTTCATCCGCCACGAGTGTCATTGTATTTTTGGCTTCCATAACAAGCCATAATATTTTTAAAAGTGAACTAAATACCAAATAATCTTTTACGTATTTTTGTATTGAAACTAGTTTTGATAATTGATTGATTATGCCAATATCTGTAAATAATATATTGTTATTTCTATGTGTAAATTTTATCTTTTATTTTATGGTTGTTTTATTTGTTGTGAATATGTTATGGTTCTTGGGAATTATTTACATATATGGGTGGTCCTAAGATAAACCTAGGGCGGGTGATCCTGAGATAACTCTCCAATTCATTGGTTAATGTGACAGAAGTAAACATTAATGGTTCTCCAATTAGATTTATGAAAAATATTGTGAAGGGTATTCCTAATGAAACTCCCTCTATTGTTATGAAATATATAATGTAAGTATGTTCTGGATGCCACAAGTTACTTTATGATTTATTATTTCCACTTTTTATTCATAAATCATTTGATCTAGTGTGGTATGTTAATGATTGAAAAATATGATTTCAATGACTTGTATGTTTTTAAGGACTAATGTTTATTTTTTTAATCCATACTAGGATTTTTATGGTTATCCCATGTTTTATGGAAATTGTTTTCACTAGACATAAATATTAATAGGGTCAATGATGGGATCATGGAAAATCTATACTATCTTAAATATGTAAGTATACATGACTCTTTTTTTCAAGAGTTTTTATTTTATGAAAAAATGGATACTGAGTAGAAGTCTCTACCTTGTAATATATGTGATATAATGTAATAGTTATGGTCTAATTCTCTAATACTATATCCATAAAATAATCCCCAATGTGAATTATTAACATAATTCAATATTATGTATTGTTTAAGGCTGATTCATTATATTTAGAATCATATGTCAATTTACACACCTTTTTCGAGTTATGATATTTTTAAATTAATATCCATCAATTAATTTATGTTAATATTGAAATGAAGAAGCATTTATTCAGTAACGTGCTACTTCGCCTATGATATATCTGTGTTCAGAATGGTTTTACATAGTATAAACATGGCTTCTATGATAGGATGACATCAAGAAGAAGACAACCTTCCTGACCAGCAACATGAGATGGTCGGAATCGGAACTGAAAAATTTGTTGAAGTTATGTCATATTTGACTTAGGCTATAATGTGTGCTGGTATCCATTCACGAGATCAGCTAGATCAACTATAGAAGAACTTGTCAGTAGTAGAGCACTTCATGAGGCAACATCCCCATTATTTATAAAATCATCTTACCCCGGGCTAGCTAAAGGGTGGATTAAAGCACTACAGATGATTTTTGATGTCATGGGGTGTTCAAAAAATTATAAGGTTAGTCTTGTTGTTTACCATTTTGAAGGTGAAGCTGATCAGTGGTGGTTGATGAGAAAATTATCAGGTATAGTGCGTAGATTGATGCTCTAGATTGGGTTTAATTCAAAGGTATGTTTCTTGAGAAATATTTTCCTATGGTTCTTCATCATATAATGTAAAACTAATTCTTGGAATTAATTTAGGCAGATGAATCAGTGGATACTAAAGAAACAAAATTCACTTGATTGGAATTGTATGCTCCAAATTTCATACGAAATCTTGATTGTAAAATAAATCATTTTTACTCTAGATTAATTCCAATGTATCAAAGTGATTTAGCTTCTATTGAGTTCAAATATTATGGAAAACACGATTGTTGTGTAGAGAAGGTGGAAATAGAGTTTTTTGATGATCAGGTGTTCTTTGAAAAACAATTGAATAAAAGGTTGGGGTGGCTGATGAAAAGTAATAACTCCTCAAAAAAGCATGATAGTAAGAAACATACATTTAAAGATTGTGACAATTGTGGTAACAAGCCCGATGGGGAATGTATTCTTAATTCTGGTAAGTTCTACCGATGTAGTAAAATGGGACTTAAGGCTCATAATTGCACTGAAAATGAATAGGGTAATGGTAATACAAAATATGATTTACAGTCATAAAAATGTTTAAAGTGAATTGAAATGCGTCATTACGAAATTGAGTGTCTAATGTAGAAATAAATTGAGGAAAAGATGATGAACTACAATCATAAAGGGGTGGTGAAATCCTTTGCTACTTCTTTATTAGATGTTGGGACAAATAATGAAGTAGTATAAGGTACACTATATGTGTATTCAGATTATGCCAATGTTTTGTTTGATTCAGGGTCTACACACTGTTTCATTTTTGATAAGTTTTCTTTTAAATTACGAATTTCATCTCATTATATATATGTCGAACTTATGGTAAAAACACCGGGAGGGAATGTTGAGACAAAAAGAAATTATAAGAACCTTCTTTTCCTTATGAGCGAACAAAATCTACCTGAAAACCATATTGTTTTTCCTCTAGTGGAGTTTGATGTTTTTTGGGAATGGATTTCCTTTCCATTTATTGTGCTATTATTGACTGCAAAGCTAAAGAGGTAACTTTTTAGAAACATTTTTAGTTTCAATACAAGAATGAACCCTTAATTATGATAACATATCAGGAAGCTGAGAAATGTGTAAAATGTGGAAATAAATGCTACCTGTCACACATTTTAGAAAACAAAGGAACTCTTCATATTAATGATGTCCCAATGGTAAATGGGTATCTTGATTTTTTTTCTGATGAGTTTTTTTTGGTATAATACATGATCTAGAAGTTGAATGTACTACTGACATTCTTCCGGATGCTAAGACAATTTAAAAACCCCCTTATCAAATGGCTCAAATAAAACATTTAGAGTTAATGAATAAATTGTAGGAGTTTTTAGATAAAGGTTTCATTTGACCTATAACATCACCATGGGGTTCTCTGGTCTTGTTTGGTAAAAATAAATATTTTTCAATTAGATTTGTCATTGAATATAGATTATTGAATAACATAACTCTTGAGAATAGGTATCTGTTTCCTCATATCTATGATTTGATTGATCAGATATAGGGAGCTCTATATTTTTAAAAGATTGATTTGAGGTTAGGGAACTATAAATTGAATGTAAAGGAAGTAGACATTCCAAACACTGCATTTCTTACTAGATATGGCCATTATCAATTTGTATTTATGCCTTTTAGTTTATCCAATGCCCCAGCTATATTCATGGATCTTATGAATAGATTTTTTTGTGAGTTCTTAGATATGTTTTTGTTCATGTTCATTGGTGATATTTTGGTTTCTTCTAAAATTAAAGAGGAACATTGAAGTCATTCTGGGGTTTTCTTGAAAACCTCAAAAGAAAATAAACGGTATGGAAAATTCAACATGTGTGAGTTTTGGTTACAACAAGTTTTGTTTCCATGGTCACATTGTTTCAAAAAATTGAATAACTGCTGATATTGTTAAAAATAAAGTTGATAAAGAGTGGTGAAAACCTACCAATATCACAGAGATCCATATTTTTCATGGTTTAGTAGGTCATTAGCGGATTTTTGTTAAAACTTTTTCAGGTTTATCTATCCCAATGTATATGTCCACTAGAAAAATTGTTAAGATAATTTGGAAAAAAGAATGTGTTGATTGTTTTCAGAAATTGAAAAGAATATTGGTGAATGATCCAGTTTTGGAACTACCTTCCAGAAATGGTGAACTTGTTATCTACAGTGGTGAATCATTGAAAGGACTTGGTTGTGTCCTTATATAGAATGATCAGGTAATTTCTTATTCTTCATTCCAGTTTAAACCTCATGAATTAAATTTCCCTAAAAATGATTTCGAATTAGGATATGTGGCTTTTGATTTAAATATTTGGAGGAATCATCTTTATGAAGTAAAATTTTAAATATATACTAACCAAAAAAGTTTTAAGTATAAATTTAATCAAAATTAATCAAACATGAGACATGGGAAATGTCTTTAATTAATCAATGATTAAAATCGTATGATCCATTATCATCCGGGAATGGAAAATAATGTGGCTAATTCTTTGAATCGAAATGGAATTCTACATTAAAAATATTATATTTAAAACAAGATCCTTTGATTAATGATTTTACAAACATTGGAATAGAAGTTTATTGTGTAAGATATTCCCCTATTTTGTTCCAGGTGTTAGTGAAACCATATCTATCAAACAAAATTATGCATGTGCGGAAGGAAGACAGTTAGTTGCATAAAAAGGTAGAGTTGGTTAATAAGGGTACGTTACCTTAATTTATCATAGAAATTGATTTTGTTTTGTGGTTTGAATAGATATTATGTATTCCTTATGAATCAAAGTTGAATAAGGAGTTATTATGTGAGGCTCATAGTTCTCTGTTTTCAGTTCATCCCTGTTGTACTAATTTGTACAGAGATCGTTGGGAGTATTACTAGTGGGGTTGATTGAAAAGAGATATTGTTGACATTAATGGGAAGTGTTTGACTTATCAACAGGATAAACCAGAGTAGAAGTTACTGAAAGGGATGGTTTTGGCTTTACCAATTCCAGAGTTGAAATAGGAAAATATATCAATGGACTTTGTTATGAGATTACCAAAAACATGTCGAGGTAATAATTCTATATGTTTTATTGTTGATTGATTTACCAAATCTACTCATTTACTTCCAATTTGAGATAATTTTTCTCTAGATAAACATTCTATATTGTATGTTAAAGAGATAGTCATGTTGCATGGAGTTACCTTCTCCATTTTACTTGATCGTGATCCCAACTTTATATCTTTCTTTTGGAAATTCCTTCAGAAGACACTGTGTACTGAATTACATATTAATAAAACATTTCATATTCATTTAGATGGGTACTCAAAACAAAAAATTCATAAATTAGAATATATTCTACGTGCTAGCTCATTAGATTACCAGGGATGTCAGGACAAACATATTTCTTTGGTTGAATATTCTTATAATAACAGTTTTCATTCCATTGTATAGATGGAACCATTTGAGACATTCTATGGAAAGAGATTTCAAACTCCATCTTTTAGGGATGAAGTACATGAAAGGAAAATATTTGGACCATATTTGGTAGAAGAGATTGCAGAAAAAGATCTGTAGATAAAGAAGCACATGGGAATAACTCAGAGCAGGCAGAAAAGTGATGTGGATAACTGAAGGAAAGATCTCTCTTTTCAGGTAGGTGAGCATGTATTTCTCAAAGTTTCTCCATGGAAATGTGTGATGTGTTTTGTAAAAAAGGATAATATGAGTCTAAGGTCTAATGGACCCTATGAAATCCTGAAGAATGTTGGATTAGTTGTGTATAGAGTTTCTTTACCTCCATTTTCACCCCAGGTACATAATTATTTTCGAGTTTCAATGTAGAGAAGTTATTTTTCGGATTCATCTCGTGTTTTTAGTTAGAGTTAGCTCAGTTGGAAGACAATATTTCTTATGAGGAATAACCAGTCTAGATTCATGACCGAAGAGAAAAAGTGTTGCAGAATAATGTAATTCATCAGGTAATGCTTTTGTGGAAAACCCATATGGTTGAAGGGATAACATGGAAATCTGAGAATTCAATGAGAGATTAATACTGTCATTTATTTCATAAGTGAATAAAAGTGCAAAGACACAATTTCCAAAAGGGGGAAGTATGTAACATCAATGTAAATAAGTAATATAACATTTTCATATTTATTAATATTTTTTATTTCAATTTTAATTTTACTTTAATGTGAATTCTATGTTTAGTGGTGTACCCGACACACAACAATAGTTTTCTTTGACATCTTATATTTCACTCATCGTTGGGTCAGACCGAAAAATAATATTAAAATATTATTATTTTAAATGGTAGTTAACTCATAGTCATTGTATTGGTGAGAATGAACAGAACTAAAAAAAATATGATTATACATGTCTGTCAAATGTTTTTACATTTATCAAATAATAGTTAGAATCATAAAATAAGAATGAATCCAATTTTAAGCATAAACACTCTAATATAATTTAAATGGTCGGTTTACCGCCTTTTAATGGTGAACCATTTTAAAAACTAGGTTTGGTTACTTTTATATGTTATATTTGACAAAATAATATTCTTCTTTAGAATCAGGACATCAAAATTAACTTTGGAAGAAATTTTCTGTATTTTTATGATAATTTTCGTGCTTTAATGAATAGTGAAAAATAATGCAATTTAATTCAAAACTGCATTTTATGCTAATTTATTTATATAGTTATATTATTATTTTAAATGGTTTTAAAGTGTATCTGGATTATATTGTTAATATTTAATCCAATTATGGTCATTCAATATAATTTCACTCTTAATTTGGATATAAACAAATGTAAATCCTTAGATAGTTATTATTTAATAAAAACACGCTTTGGTTTTTACAACGGGAATTTATTTTAAATTAATTTTGGCCCCTTCTATTTTTTGAATTTAGAAAAATGGATTCAATATTTAGAATCAAGAGGTCAAAAATGTGTAAATAGGTATATTTTATTTATATACATTATGAATATTTATATCAGTAAATATTTTATGGACAATATATAAATGGTAAATCTGGTAAATAAGGGTGAAAAATAATATTATAATAATATTAAATTTCTTTTACAGTTCTTCTAACCCTATTTTGCTGATAAATTTCTGACCATGTACATCCTTTGGTAGATTTTGTTACCCCATGGTGCCACTTGGGAGTGATAATGATAATTTATATTAATTAATTTAATGTAAGGAGAAGAATAACATAAACATGAATCTTTTTACTAAAACAATTTTTATTTGGGGTTAAATAAATTATATCATTTACTATTAGTATAAGTTAAAAAGATAAAACTATTTACCAAATCATGGTATTTTATTTATAATATTTAGACATTAATTAATAATGCTTAATTATGAATCAATGACGATGCAGTAATTGCTGCATTAATAAAGGATAGAAAAAATGATATTATAAATTTTAAAATAAATTTATTTTGAACCTTTTAATATAATAAATTAATTATATAGATTATGATGACTTGTTATCATTGAATTAATGAAGGTATTTTTTTTGAAATAATCATGTTCGTTTGGGTTTTAAAAAAAATCACGATATGAATAATATTGAAATTTACATAAAAGAGTTTTTAAATCAATAAATATTTTATTAAATGCTAAATTAGTCCTAAAAATCAATGATTCATCAAAATGACATATATTATGTTAAAAAATTCATTAATATCCCATTTTTCATCTCTTGGAATTTTATAGTAAATATTTCAACCATATGGTATGAATATATAAGTGGAAGTTGTAAAAGATAATTAAGTTATTATGGAGTTAATTAAAATATATAAAGATTAAGAAATATCGAAAAGCTATCAAATTTTTATTGGATGATATTATTTCAACTTATATACCCCTTATCATCGAATTAAATAGGTTTTCATCTTTTATAAACTGAAAATTAATATATAATAAAATAATATTTTAAAACATTTCTTAGGGGCCTATCCCCCCATATAAAAATTCATCATCTCTATCCCTTACCCGCACCTCTCATGCCCCCTTGGCTAATAAAAAATCATCCCAAATAAGCTATAAATATCCATAAATTCCTTGTATAATCATTACATTAGGTAGATATCACTTCAAGGAATCCTTTTGGTTCAAACAAAAGAGAGTTAACCAATTTAATGGTAACGTCTTCCCTCAAGTTCTTTTATTTTATTTTATTTCCTTCACTACAAATTCTAGTCTTATTATGTAACAGCCCAAGATTTTATAAAAAAATATTCTTTTTAATTTTATTAATGTCTTGTGTTGTACGCTACACCAAAAGGAGCTTGCACAACACACATCCTTGACTTGACTTGCATTACACGCAATCGCGACCTTCCTCGATAGCGTGTGTAGTACGCAATACCGAGTTTCACTAAACAACGATATGCTATAAAAATATTATTAAAACTAGCCGTTATGAATAGTAATAACCACTTTTTGAAATCCAGTAAATCTTATTTTTCAAAATGAACTTTATTTTTGGATTCGGAGTATCGAATTTAGCCTAAGGTGAAATTTTGGTACTTTTCGGATAACTTTCATATTCTGATGAATAGTGAAAATTACTAAATTATAATTAAAAACAACTTTTTTAATCGAAATAATTAATAGTGATAAATCATTAATTTGAGTGGTTTTAAAGTATATTTAGAATATATTTTTACAATTTAATACAATGTTGGTCATTGGTTGTAATTTCACATTTAAACCAGACATAATCAAGTGTCAATCTTTTGATATATATTGTTTCCTAAAAACACGCTATTAATTTTAACAGCAGGATTTAATTATAAAATTAATTAATGCAACTTCTATGTTATGAATTTGGTAAAATAGATTTCATTTTTGAATTCGGAATATGAAATATAGCTTAGGATGAAATTTTGGTATTTTTCTGAAAACTTTCAATTTTTGATGAATAGTGAAACCACTAAGTGGTAGGTTAAAAACTGAATTTTGCATAAAACTTAATTTTACCGCTTCTGTGAATGGAATTTCGAAAATCCGAGAGACACGGTTAATATCAAGGACTAAAATGTGGTTCAATGAGATGAAAATAATTTTTTGGTGAATAGTAACTTTTTACTTTTTTTACCGCGGTTAATAGTAAATAGGGTAACTAAGGGTAAATATGATATTACTATTACCCTAACACATGTACTAATTCTATTGGACAAGTGTAATTCGACCAAAAACAAACTTAGGAATAAAATATGACCATTTAGGCCCACTTGGATTAGATTAGGACATTTATTATTAATTTATTTAAAGAAAGGTTAAAATAGTTAAAATCAACGTTTAATAAGTAAATCATTTTTAATATGGGGTTATACATAAGATAAATTCGATTGTAAATATTCATTAGAAAGCTAAAAAGATTTCCTACATGATGGTATTTTATTTTTAATTTTTAGACATTAAATAATTAAATTTATTTATGACACAATGATGATGCAGTAATTATCTTATTAATGAAATATTGACATAATTGATGTTATAAACACCAAACTAAATGTAATTTGAGACTTTTTATGAATTACACTAATTTTCTAGGTTACTATGATATATTAATGTTGATTTAATTAACTTGGTTCGAACATTTAATTCTGTAATGACTCTCACAAAAATCATATATCAAATAGTGTCAAAATTGACACAAAATAGTTTTTAAATCAAATATTATATTATTAATTGTTATTTTATTCCTAAAAATCTAAGGTTCGGCCAAATGACTTAGATAAGGATATATATATTAATAATAAACAATTTGGGGTTCGTTTGGCATGTTATAGTAAGTGTATTAACCATATAGTGAAAGAAAACAAAAAGACACGGTAAAAGTTAAATTATTTAACTTAGAGTTAAATCTAATTGATAAGGTTTAAAATAAGATCCTAACATGTCTAAATTTGATTGGTTGATGAGATTACAACCCTATCTCATCTAAGCTTCGAATATGAGTCATTTTTGGAGGTTTTTAAGTGGGGTTAGATTTATTATAAATTAATATTTTTAAGAATTCCTAAGGTGCCCCTCTCCTCCCTTATAAAAGGGCACCTCCTCCCCCTCCTCCTCACACCAATTTGAGCACTCAATATCGGCCAACCCCTGACAAAATCTCTTTTCCACTTCCCTATCAGCATCCTAGAGGTTCTGGTCTTCCTCAAAGTCCAATTTTAGTGCCCTAAGAGGAGGTCTCAAAGAGGCACTTCAAAGAAGAGGTAATTACCGTTACAAATTCTTTCATCTTTATTTCTTCTTCCACTTTTTCTTCTTAGGTTGTTTCATTATGAAGTAATAACATCAGTGTCACTCATATACTGATATGTTATTATAAGTATGAAACAACCCTATTTCACCATCTATCCATCCTACGGAAAAAGAAATCACCGCGTGTGCGTACGTACGGAATACCGTCTCCACGCCGTGGTGTAATCTATTTTCCACCACCACCTTACATGGATGGGTATAATGGTGTAAAGAATAACTATACATAGTTATTACAACATCATATTGATTCTGATATATTGTATAATTCACTCCAATTCAATTCAATACTTATAGAAATGATATCATCGCTCGCGCGTACGTACGGACTACCGTCTCCACGACGCGATGAGATTCATTCTCCATGTTAACCATTTAAGAATGATTATAATGTATATATAAGAAATAATAATGAAATATATGACATTATAAAGCTACTGGATTTATGTATATATATACATATGAATTTCATCTACTTACTTCCATTTCAAGACAATAAGGAAAGAAAAACAGCGTTCATGCGTACGTACGGACTACCGTCTCCATGAACGGTGTTTTTCATTTTATTTATATATCTATTATATATATATATATACTGAATATATATGATATATAAATCATATTTTATATTCTGGAAGTAAGTAAATCATGATATAAGTAATAATGATGTCAAGAACAACAAGTCAAACCACCTACGATAAATGAAACGATTTTACCCAAAACGCTTCTTTAACATGGAATTTACAAAAGAACGGGTAATATAATGTCATAAGTGAACCATATATGATATCATAACAATGAATATGATTCTGTAATAAGTCAATGACATTATTTAAATCATTATACAGGAGGTTCGGACACATACGAAGCAAATTGGACCTAAGGTAAGGGAAATATCACAATCTCATTTTTATCCGAGATTGTTTATTCGTAAGTATTTACTGGGGTGTATTTTATCATCCACATCCATGTTCCCTCAATATGTAATATTGTTTACATCCACTTTCAATAGTTTAAATCCAATTTTACCCTTAGGTGAGTTTTTAGTAAAGAATATGAAAGGAATCTTTTGTCGTTTTTCCGTACGAGGTACTTTTTGACTTTTCCGACAAAAGTACGAAGAATGTTTTTTTTAACTTATACGGCATGAATGGATTTTTAAAACATTATTTCCAAGAAGCTTCCTTTACAAGTTTTCAAGTTTATTTTTAATCAACTTCTTTTAGTTTGAAGTTGTATGACATGTTAAGAAAGGAAAAATGTTTTTGAAAAAGAAAGGATATTTTCCTCAAGAATTTAGTTCAAGTGTTTTATCAAAATTATTTTACATATAAGATAATAAAGGGTTCTGTTTTTATCCCTATTATTACATGGATTTGATTATGTTGTGATGGAAATATTTTTATGAATTCCTTTATCTTATATGAATGGTTTTATGATGTCATGTTGTTTAAGAATCCCATTTTTGTTACATGGGTTATGAAATGATGTATGATTTATGATTTTGTGGCACACATAAGAATGGTATCATTATGAGATGGGTGGGACCTATATCTCCCTCCAATGCATTGGGTAAAGATTTTATATCTCATGAGATAGACATGGCTGGAATGGTAGGTTATACCGGTTCAGTGAAACAGGACTGAAACGAGGATTACTCGATTCAGAAAGGGACTTTGTCCACTAAGATAGTCTTGGCAATGAGTCTTGACTAACAAAAAATGATTCTCTATGATTATGTGTGTATGCCACAATGAGTAATGTTTTAAGTAAGGGTTTCATTTTCACTTCTATGATTTATTCCATGTTAAGATATTATGATCTCTTTTGCAGGTTTTGATTTTCAAAAAGATATGATATGATTTTTATTTCCTTTATTTGCCCTTGCTGAGCATTTGAGCTCACCCTTTTATGTTTTCTTTTCCCCAGGATATAAAGAAAGGTTTTTAGGTAAAAAAAAGGGGAAGATCTTTATGGGAGATATTGAAGATCTTTCACCACGATTAGAAGATTACGTTCCGAGTTTCCAAAGACACTAAACTATTACGATCCTTGTGTGTGTGTTTTTGTTATGTACTAAGTATTACGCAAAAGTAATGTAATGTTCATGTACGTCAGGCTTCGGGTCTCTACAGTTGGTATCAGAGGAAAGGTTTAGTCAACCTTTGGAAACTAGGATGTGAGAACGTTAGTGAGATCCCTAGAGATATTTCTAAGGTATGTCTAGAGATGTCCCTAAGGATAAGTATACGTATAAGATACAGTCCTAGAACTATGGTAACGATCATAGAATTTAACCTAAGAAGTTAGATATTGAGGACACTCCCCCTTTATAATGTTGTTTTCCCTAGCATGATTTTTTCCTCTCACACTATTCTTTTTGGGTTTTAGAAAATGGCTGGAAACAAGGTGATTCACGATAATGGAGGATATGCTGGACAATGGAATGATATTTTTCATGAGCAACCAAATGAAATGGGATTTGGATGTCCAAACATCATTATTATGCCGAATCAGCAATCTCATAATATGATCAATAAAGTAAAATTTGGTAAGTTTCCTGACTCGGCTAATAAGAGAAAGATGGAGTTTCATGATGATCATAGAGGAAAGAAAGTTCAATTTCCCATATGTAAATCATGTGGAAAGAGGCATCAAGGAGAATGTTTCAAAGGAACTGGAAGATGCTTTGGGTGTGGAAAAGAAGGACACAAAGCAAGTAAGTGAAAAGGAAAAGGTTCAGTTAACATCACGGATGAGGATAATGGTATTGCTACGACATCAACAATGGTTAAATGCTTTAAATGTGGAATGTACGGTCATTATGCAAACCAATGCCCTAAGGGAAAGTCTCTTGAAGATAATCAGTATGGTCGTATGGGAAGTATTTATGTTGATGATGATGAAGAGACTACCAATGATATGTGAGATGAAAGAATTGTTGAAGCTCGGTCAATGGTTTAAGAATGTAGTGGAATGATTACATGTTTATCATGTGTAATGTTGTATAAGAAATCTCATGGTACTATGGAATAAAGAGACATCTAAGGATTGTTACACTGTTGTCTTTCCTTGAGTTTTGAAAGTACCAGTAACCATGAAAGGTTATTCAGATACATTTGGAAAGTAGATGATAAGTGCATAATGAAAGGATAAGAATATAATGAGATGTTTGATTGTATTCATGAGCTCATGATTGATATAAGGACTAAGTGATATCATTGTTTGAGTATATAGAAATTTGAGGATTTTGGTATGTGGAAACTATTAAATTTTAACTGCATTCATGTTTTCACTAAGGTTTTCAAGAGAATACATGATTAAGGACTTTGAATGTTTGGAATGTGACCAACAAAACATATCTTATGATATATGGGGATCAACGATGGTATTAAATCTCTGGTAATCGTTTTCACTATGTTATGAGAGTGGACTGCAGTATTATAGATAAGCCTAAAGATTGAAATGGATTATGTTGGACATAAGTGAGTATTGTTTAAGGATATAAGTTTTTTTCGATGTTATTGATGGGATGTTATAGTAATGTAGTTTTAGAAAAAGGACAACCTGCAGGACGGGCGACAGCCCATCGCGTCGGACAAGGCTGTGGGAATCGAACTCACAACCGAAGTGCGACTGGCATTTATCGCCTACCACTAGCCTACAGGAAGTCCCTGGTTAGTATAAACTAGTTTTATTTTATTAAGCGGTATGATATATGAAGTATAAGTTCATTTTTGGAACCATATACGATTAATCTAATCACAAGATGGACTTATAACTTATGCTAACATTTTGTTTGAAAGAGATGGAATAACCCATCATTCTATCACATGATCTACTAACACATCACGAATAACAAATTCAACTTCATTTCTTTAAGGGATGAAGTGGAAATTGTTAAATTTACGAACAACAGTTAGATTGTACCAAAATCAAGTAAGTATTTCTTCTAATACAAAATTTTCAACTTTAGGGGAAATGATCTTGAAAACCAAAAATGTTGTCCTAGTGATCTTATACCTGATGAATCAGATGGTACATTATATCATCACATATCTATGGATTTGTGATTACTGGCTTTTCCATAGCCATTTTCTCTACCACTCTCCATCAGAACATGATGGTTAGATTTCTCTTCCATATCCATATTTTCACCTATGTGGAAACCTAATGATTAGTTTATTTGGGTAACCGTTACGTTTCATACTTTTGTTTTTAAAGATTGGTTTTGATATTCCTTTTTTCGATGTGGGTTTCTATTAAAGAAACTTTCGAATAGTAAACCATTTATAACCCCGACGAATTTCGAGGGCGAAATTCATTTTAAGGGGGGTAGAATGTAACAGCCCAAGATTTTATAAAAAAATATTCTTTTCAATTTTATTAATGTCTTGTGTTGTACGCTACACAAAAAGGAGCTTGCACAACACACATCCTTGACTTGACTTGCATTACACGCAATCGCGACCTTCCTCGATAGCGTGTGTAGTACGCAATACCGAGTTTCACTAAACAACGATATGCTATAAAAATATTATTAAAACTAGCCGTTATGAATAGTAATAACCACTTTTTGAAATCCAGTAAATCTTATTTTTCAAAATGAACTTTATTTTTGGATTCGGAGTATCGAATTTAGCCTAAGGTGAAATTTTGGTACTTTTCGGATAACTTTCATATTCTGATGAATAGTGAAAATTACTAAATTATAATTAAAAACAACTTTTTTAATCGAAATAATTAATAGTGATAAATCATTAATTTGAGTGGTTTTAAAGTATATTTAGAATATATTTTTACAATTTAATACAATGTTGGTCATTGGTTGTAATTTCACATTTAAACCAGACATAATCAAGTGTCAATCTTTTGATATATATTGTTTCCTAAAAACACGCTATTTATTTTAACAGCAGGATTTAATTATAAAATTAATTAATGCAACTTCTATGTTATGAATTTGGTAAAATAGATTTCATTTTTGAATTCGGAATATGAAATATAGCTTAGGATGAAATTTTGGTATTTTTCTGAAAACTTTCAATTTTTGATGAATAGTGAAACCACTAAGTGGTAGGTTAAAAACTAAATTTTGCATAAAACTTAATTTTACCGCTTCTGTGAATGGAATTTCGAAAATCCAAGAGACACGGTTAATATCAAGGACTAAAATGTGGTTCAATGAGATGAAAATAATTTTTTGGTGAATAGTAACTTTTTACTTTTTTTACCGCGGTTAATAGTAAATAGGGTAACTAAGGGTAAATATGATATTACTATTACCCTAACACATGTCCTAATTCTATTGGACAAGTGTAATTCGACCAAAAACAAACTTAGGAATAAAATATGACCATTTAGGCCCACTTGGATTAGATTAGGACATTTATTATTAATTTATTTAAAGAAAGGTTAAAATAGTTAAAATCAAAGTTTAATAAGTAAATCATTTTTACTATGGGTTTATACATAAGATAAATTCGATTGTAAATATTCATTAGAAAGCTAAAAAGATTTCCTACATGATGGTATTTTATTTTTAATTTTTAGACATTAAATAATTAAATTTATTTATGACACAATGATGATGCAGTAATTATCTTATTAATGAAATATTGACATAATTGATGTTATAAACACCAAACTAAATGTAATTTGAGACTTTTTATGAATTCCACTAATTTTCTAGGTTACTATGATATATTAATGTTGATTTAATTAACTTGGTTCGAACATTTAATTCTGTTATGACTCTCACAAAAATCATATATCAAATAGTGTCAAAATTGACACAAAATAGTTTTTAAATCAAATATTATATTATTAATTGTTATTTTATTCCTAAAAATCTAAGGTTCGGCCAAATGACTTAGATAAGGATATATATATTAATAATAAACAATTTGGGGTTCGTTTGGCATGTTATAGTAAGTGTATTAACCATATAGTGAAAGAAAACAAAAAGACACGGTAAAAGTTAAATTATTTAACTTAGAGTTAAATCTAATTGATAAGGTTTAAAATAAGATCCTAACATGTCTAAATTTGATTGGTTGATGAGATTACAACCCTATCTCATCTATGCTTCGAATATGAGTCATTTTTGGAGGTTTTTAAGTGGGGTTAGATTTATTATAAATTAATATTTTTAAGAATTCCTAAGGTGCCCCTCTCCTCCCTTATAAAAGGGCACCTCCTCCCCCTCCTCCTCACACCAATTTGAGCACTCAATATCGGCCAACCCCTGACAAAATCTCTTTTCCACTTCCCTATCAACATCCTAGAGGTTCTGGTCTTCCTCAAAGACCAATTTTAGTGCCCTAAGAGGAGGTCTCAAAGAGGCACTTCAAAGAAGAGGTAATTACCGTTACCAATTCTTTCATCTTTATTTCTTCTTCCACTTTTTCTTCTTAGGTTGTTTCATTATGTAGTAATAACATCAGTGTCACTCATATACTGATATGTTATTATAAGTATGAAACAACCCTATTTCACCATCTATCCATCCTACGGAAAAAGAAATCATCGCGTGTGCGTACGTACGGAATACCGTCTCCACGCCGTGGTGTAATCTATTTTCCACCACCACCTTACATGGATGGGTATAATGGTGTAAAGAATAACTATACATAGTTATTACAACATCATATTGATTCTGATATATTGTATAATTCACTCCAATTCAATTCAATACTTATAGAAATGATATCATCGCTCGTGCGTACGTACGGACTACCGTCTCCACGACGCGATGAGATTCATTCTCCATGTTAACCATTTAAGAATGATTATAATGTATATATAAGAAATAATAATGAAATATATGACATTATAAAGATACTGGATTTATGTATATATATACATATGAATTTCATCTACTTACTTCCATTTCAAGACAATAAGGAAAGAAAAACAGCGTTCATGCGTACGTACGGACTACCGTCTCCATGAACGGTGTTTTTCATTTTATTTATATATCTATTATATATATATATACTGAATATATATGATATATAAATCATATTTTATATTATGGAAGTAAGTAAATCATGATATAAGTAATAATTATGTCAAGAACAACAAGTCAAACCACCTACGATAAATGAAACGATTTTACCCAAAACGCTTCTTTAACATGGAATTTACAAAAGAACGTGTAATATAATGTCATAAGTGAACCATATATGATATCATAACAATGAATATGATTCTGTAATAAGTCAATGACATTATTTAAATCATTATACAGGAGGTTCGGACACATACGAAGCAAATTGGACCTAAGGTAAGGGAAATATCACAATCTCATTTTTATCCGAGATTGTTTATTCGTAAGTATTTACTGGGGTGTATTTTATCATCCAAATCCATGTTCCCTCAAATATGTAATATTGTTTACATCCACTTTCAATAGTTTAAATCCAATTTTACCCATAGGTGAGTTTTTAGTAAAGAATATGAAAGGAATCTTTTGTCGTTTTTCCGTACGAGGTACTTTTTGACTTTTCCGACAAAAGTACGAAGAATGTTTTTTTAACTTATACGGCATGAATGGATTTTTAAAACATTATTTACAAGAAGCTTCCTTTACAAGTTTTCAAGTTTATTTTTAATCAACTTCTTTTAGTTTGAAGTTGTATGACATGTTAAGAAAGGAAAAATGTTTTTGAAAAAGAAAGGATATTTTCCTCAAGAATTTAGTTCAAGTGTTTTATCAAAATTATTTTACATATAAGATAATAAAGGGTTCTGTTTTTATCCCTATTATTACATGGATTTGATTATGTTGTGATGGAAATATTTTTATGAATTCCTTTATCTTATATGAATGGTTTTATGATGTCATGTTGTTTAAGAATCCCATTTTTGTTACATGGGTTATGAAATGATGTATGATTTATGATTTTGTGGCACACATAAGAATGGTATCATTATGAGATGGGTGGGACCTATATCTCCCTCCAATGCATTGGGTAAAGATTTTATATCTCATGAGATAGACATGGCTGGAATGGTAGGTTATACCGGTTCAGTGAAACAGGACTGAAATGAGGATTACTCGATTCAGAAAGGGACTTTGTCCACTAAGATAGTCTTGGAAATGAGTCTTGACTAACAAGAAATGATTCTCTATGATTATATGTGTATGCCACAATGAGTAATGTTTTAAGTAAGGGTTTCATTTTCACTTCTATGATTTATTCCATGTTAAGATATTATGATCTCTTTTGCAGGTTTTGATTTTCATAAAGATATGATATGATTTTTATTTCCTTTATTTGCCCTTGCTGAGCATTTGAGCTCACCCTTTTATGTTTTCTTTTCCCCAGGATATAAAGAAAGGTTTTTAGGTAAAAAAAAGGGGAAGATCTTTATGGGAGATATTGAAGATCTTTCACCACGATTAGAAGATTACGTTCCGAGTTTCCAAAGACACTAAACTATTACGATCCTTGTGTGTGTGTTTTTGTTATGTACTAAGTATTCCGCAAAAGTAATGTAATGTTCATGTACGTCAGGCTTAGGGTATCTACATATTATTTGTTCAAATAACTAAAATAGTATCCTCAATATATTATTTGTTTTTTGAGAAGGATTCAATAAAAACTTTCACATAACATCATCTAATGGATATGACCATATTGTTTCTATGTACGATGAACTGTTGTCTCACGAAACGATGATTGTTCGTTTATCTCCTACCTCCTCTAATGGTGTCCATTAGTATTGAACTATATTTATGTGTGATATATATTATATTTATATTGTCTCTATGATTCTGTATTTTAAATTTATATAAAACCATTATGATTTCCATAATTGGTAAATACGATAATTTCAGTTGACGAAGTGTAGGCTACCGCCCCCTCAAAGTGATATGACTTGTTCACACCATATGTGGAATGTGTAAAAGATGGAGTTACTAAAATTATATATTTTATTTTACTATAATTATAATATAATCATATACCATTAAGTTTCAATTCCATTAAATATGAAATAAAAATGAATGTAGCATTCATGCGTACATAGGGCTTACCGTCTCCATGAACGGTGCATTTCATTCCTTATCTCTGAATGTTATGTACTATTATAAATAAATATATATGTAATAAATATAAATAACATATATTATATATAAATCATGAATTTTATTCTAGATATAATGGACTTTTACCACATGGAAAACTATTAAATATAGAATGTTAATTTTTGACTCACGTACCAAATATCGATAAAATGACCGTTATTAACATAAATGATTATGTAATTTTTATAACGTGATAATAAGTAATATAAAAAAGATAATAAACAAAAAAATGGTTCTTATGAAATTATAAATTATCTTTAGTTTATTATTCATGATATTATATAACGAACGAGTCATGTGGGACCTGAGGTAAGGGACTTCATCTCAATCTCCTTTCATTGAAGCATAATTTGATTTATACATGACTTCATTTTATATAGTGTATAAACCCTATTTAATATTGATTTATTTCAAAGGGAATCATTTTTATACATATTCTTTTACTAAATGATGAATGAAATATTTCTTTTTTTTACGCATGTTGTGACAATACCCTTTCTACCACTACGAGGGTTATTAGTTTTTTGGCTTCTATAACAAGTTGTAATGTTTATAAAAGGAAAATAAATACCATATAATATTTTACATATTTTGGTGTTGAAAATGATTTTGATAATGGATTTATTTTGCCAATATATTTAAATGATATATTGTGATTTCAATATGGAAATGTTATATTTCCATTATGTTTGTTTTATGTGTTGTGAATCTATTATGGATCTTGGGAATTTATTACATATATGGGAGATTCAGTGATAAACCTAAGATGAGTGAGGCCGAGATAGCTCTCCATTGTGTGGGGAAATGTGCCGGAGGTAAACATTAATGTTTCTCCAAATAGATTTATTGAATATAATGTGATTGGTATTCCCAATATAACTCCCCACGTAGCTATGAAAGCTATACTATATGTATGTTATGGATGACACAAGTTACCTTTATGATTTTTGATTTCAATTTGTTATTCATAAATATTATGATCTATTGTGGTATGCTAATGATTGAAATGTATGTTTTCATTGACTTGTATGTATTGATGGACTATGGTTTTCTTTGATTATTTTATAATCCTTTCAAATACTTTTATGCTCATCATTGGTTTTTTTGAAATGTTTTTCAAAAGAAATAAAGATAAATAGGGTCAAGGATGTGATCATGGAAAAGTAATATTGTCTAAAATATATAGCTAAATATGAACTTTTTTTTCAATAGTTTGTTTTATGATAAAAATGTATACCATGTCGAAGTGTATACATTGTATTATCTGAGATTTAATGTAATAGTTATTGCCTAATTCTCTAAAACTCTAATCCTAATAAGATCCCCTATGTGAATTATTATCTCAATTCAATATTATGTTTTGTTTAAGGTCGGGTCCTTATAAAACTCGCTTTGATTAATTATTTATCCATCCATTAAAATAATGACGTTGGTGTCATTACATAATCTACAAATTTTATAATAAGTAACAATAAGGGTTTTGGGATTTGATGAATGGAAATAAAATTAAAGGATCATTGAAATCATTTTTAGGTAAACAACCTTCTCATATGGAAAATCACCTTTCAAAACATAAAATATTTTTAAAAATATTTTCATTTAAAATATACATTAAATATTATAATGGATGGTTTTAAAAATCATTTAAATCATTTCATAAGTTAAATATCCAACCATATATGAAAATAACTTTTTATACATTTAAAAAAAATATTAAATAATTTTTTTAATACATGGTTTTGGATGAAAATATTTTTTCGACCTAAAAGGGAAATTAATACTGGATTTCCTAAAAATTTATCAATTATTATTTGTAAAAAAGAGTAAAAGGAACAATATTATTATATGAAACTAAAACTAATAACCATAATATGGATAAATTAGGAGAATTATAATATTAAAATATCAGAGACATAATCATACCCACTCCCGATAAATGAGAAGATTGTAACAAAGGACAATTTCCTCATTCTAAACATTGAATAATAATCCCTATAAAGGAATAACATTAAATGAAACATATAATATCATTATAATAACGATATAATTGATATTACAAGTGTTTTATCAAAAATTCATTGGATGTAATGGGTTTCTATTGATGATTTGATTGTGGGGTTATATGTTGGGCACAATCTTGAATGTCATGCTACATTGTCACTCTTCCCAGAAACATTCAATAGTTCCTCCATCTATAGCCAATAACATAACTACTTTCCAAAAGGATGGGGTTTATCAAGGTTGTTAGTATGATTGAATCTTAGGGACACGCATTGGCTGAGAGGAAGGGAAGTCGGGGTAATCTCACCCTACTGGGGGGGATTATTGTCTACTCCGAGACTCTATTATATATTTATGAGATGTTTTTGAATCTCTTCCTAATCATTTTATGTTACTTATTACCAACACAAAATGATTTTGGTAAATTATCTTTTATTTTATAAATATTGGGTTATCCTTAGTGAATCCATCTACATATATCTAATGTTCTGTTTCTTCTTATAGAAACATGTGATTTTATTATGTGTTGAATCACTATAATAATGTGATTCAGAATGTTCTTACACACAAAGATGTAGTTAATATCATGATGAGGGGATTGGGATATTATAAGGTGCCCAACATCAACTTTTTATGATAGGCATTAAATACCACATAGTTTGATGAACTCGTGCAGTTTAACATCTTTTAGAAAAGACTTATATAGGTGTTCTGGGGAATTAGGTGTTGTAGATCTAGTCCTAAAGGTATTTACAACATATCCTGGTTATATAAAGAATTAGATTTTCCATGGTTCATTTGTTCAAATCTTACACTCTAAGGTTTCCCTTTTCATTATATAGACTTATGATGCATATGACATGATTATTGAAATTCCCTAAGCCCATATGATTTATGCTTGGTGTGAGAAACAAGGGATGGAAGATGATCATTTTTATTTCCCTTTATATGGGACTTATGTGATGGGATCACCCAAAGATGAATTATTATAAAGCTTAGGCCATGAGAGGGTATTTTATGTATCCTCATTATTAAAATAATCATATTCATCATAGTTCAGTTAATTTTTTTCCCCATAAATGGATGGAATAGAGTAATCATCCCATAGGGGTGATTGGGACCCAATTGTTGAAATCTTTTTTAAATGGGGCTTTACATCAAAGGGTATTTTTATTTGATATCAGGATTTTGGAAAGAATCCTACATATCTCTTTTATTATGGGAATCATAATTTCATTAGTTCATTTGAATTGGGGCATACACTATGAGGTTTCCATTGAAACCTAAGTGTTAATTAGGTAGATGACCTAACCATTCGAACCCTCTAATCCCATGAGATCCATGTTAATTCTGAGAAACAAGGTATGACATGTTATGATTTTAATTTATTTTAATAAGGGTCTTAAATACTTGTATCACCTTGGATAATGAATCTGGAGCCCAATACTCAATGATATGTGGCCTACTTATCCTGAGTATGGTAAAAATTAGATTCATTATACTTCCATTTTATCAGGGCTTACACTTTGGGGTTTCCATTGATGATCAATATTTTTCATAATCCTTAGGGAGAGGTGAACTATATTCCATGAATATGGATGGTATCTAAGTCTCCAGATTTCTATGGTATGGGAGATTACACACTATGGTTTCCATTATGGTTTAGGATCACACAATGAGGATGAATAAGGTGATGAAATCCTATTATTCCCCTCTATCTTGGTCTGATTTTCTAGAGGGTGTCACATGAACCTGTTTTCTTGTACATAGGGTATCACATGATCCTCGATGGTTTTCCATAGGGGAAACCTCATTTCTTGGTTAACATTTTGAAAGAACGATTTATTTCTTGGTCTACATCCTTGGAGGGAATTGCGAGTCCTAATTGATGTGTTTTGAGGGAATTGCGAGTCTCAAATGACTCACCTAGATGGTCTCATGGGACCTATTTTCATATGCATAGATGATACCGTGAGACTTTGATGACATGATCAGGATCCATTATATGATTTAGGTGATTTATTTGAAATTTGTCTCATGTATTAGTTGAAAAGTCCATGGGGACTTCAGAAGACTAAAGTGACACTCCTAGGTGGATAGTGTGACTTTCACTGACAAGTTTAGAGGATTTCAAAATACCTATGAAAAATGTTAAAAGTGTGTCATAAGATCTGGGTGACATGTCATGATGTTGTCACATGTCCTTAAAGAGTTGCCACAAAGGGTATAAGGGTCAATGAACATATTTTGGTTTAATTCATGCACCCTCAGTACTTTTTCCATCCCTTATGTTGTGAATGATTTATATTTATTCAGTCTCATCATGTTATGAATATCGCATGATGTAGTAGACATGTGGTATATTCCTCAAATAACCAGTTAGAAGCCCATCATGTGATATAAAAGTGATCATGTGAATGGATTATTCATGTCAGATGATTGTTTCAGATGTCTCCTAGTATATCACCTAATAGAAAACATTTCTGTCATTAGATAAACATTCCCCATGAAACCCTCTAAATCATCAAAGTGATACTGCAAGAGTTATTTCATGAATAGTTTCAGTATGTTTATATGGAAAAGTCCAACCATTTATTTGAGGATGGGTTTGGGAATTTATAGGCCTTTCTATCCAAATTTTTCATCAGTTTTTGCAGTGTTTCTATCATAGATTCAAGTTAAAATCAGTGAAGTGGGCAGGCCCCATGGGTTTTTAGAATCCTTTTCCAGGGATCGTTTTGAGGGTACTGCCTGATTTTTAGAGGTTGGGCGTCTATTCCATCAACGCTTCCTTTATCAAATTATTTATGATTAATTATGACATGAATAATCATTATATTATGTTTAATGACATCTATATTACCATATTGAAATGTCCAAGGACTATAACGAGACATAGTGCATGTCGAAAGACCTTCATGAGAGACTCGAATACTTGCCTGGTAATTTTCACAATGTGAGGATTGATTCTCAACATGCTTTGTGGGATTTAGCCAACAAATTCGAGGTCTTATGAGACCGTACTCTAGGAAACCTATCCATGTTTCAAGTGTTTTAAAATTGCATGAACTATCACATCCTCATTTTTTATCCCATTTGTTTTATTTTAAAATTTGCAGGGATTATGTGAGTATTCACACATAATGCCAAGGAAATTAATTTTTTTATGATGCATCGTATAACCATTATTGGTTATATGGGGGGTGCATCATCATGTCATAGAAAATTATATCAATTTATCATTGCTGAACCCAATGTCATGTGTGAGGTTTCCTATTTATACCCAAGGTTATCTATGTAGAAAGGATTACAAGCCAAAGACCTTTCACGATACAAGGAAGACATGTCACTAATGTCTTACAATGTCTTCCAAATCGCTAGGGATGTGTATCATGTCTTCTAGTTACCATGAGTATCTCTTTCTTCCTCTATTTTATTATCATGAATATTATTTTACAATGGTTCAAGAGTCATAATAATTATCCCTATTATTGTCAAGGGAAATCATTTGTACCATTGGTGATGAGCCACACGATCTTCATGACTGTTGAGGACACTACCCTTTTTGATATTTTCCATCATATTTTACAATGATTTTATCAAGTTTCATTGGGATTTTTTCAATGATAAAATCCATGGTCAACAGGAGTTTATTTGGCTATAACTACCCTTCAATTTGTTTCCCGATGAGTTTTTTCTAGATTATATATTTTTGAGGGGGGATTTGTGGGACTAGCTGCAGGTTGTCCACTATAGCCAGTTACATTATGTGACCTTATGATGGAAAATTGATTGTGAGTTTGCTGGAGGCTTAGGGGATCTTCAAGTATAAGAATCCTTCTTCTTCAATTTATTTTTTGGGGAAAACATTATCGATACTCAGTTATCCTTTCCTTTAGAATTTTCTAATTCATAATTGGAAGTTGTCAACAAATTCCCCCGTAATAAAATATGTCTTTGGGGACAAGGGATCAGTTCTAAGAAATGTAAATTCATACTTGAGCATTTGTTGTGGTAAATAATTGTTATCTAGGGAGACACATGGTTTGTTGGGTGATTCTTGTTATTTTGTGGAAAGTTCTATATATAGAGTAATGTGGGTCCTTTCATTTAATTGTCCACCATTATTTTAGAAAAATCTTGATTTACTTCTATCTTGTGACTCTATCACAAAACAATTTTCCAAGTCCAGATCATGTGACCAATTCAAGTGATTTCTCATTGATATCATCTTGGTGATACTGTTCCTCCATAGAATATAATCCATATTTTAGTAAATTAAAAAATTCTATTGATTCATATTAACAATTTTATGAAGGATTTTGTGACCTTTTTGTTCAATCATTCAATCACATGAAACTAATTTGACCATGTTTAGGTCACGTGATCATGCGTCTCTAAATGGTGTCATGAATTTTCATGAGTACCTTTGGGATTTATTGACCATGATATTTTTGGGGTTTTTGTGAAACATGAACTTTTTATGTGGTTTGTGAAACATTAACTGATTCATGTGATACACCTAATGAATATATTTTATTATGTATCTTATTTTTAACAATATTTTTTATTTTATTTTCTTGACATATTCCACTTACTTTTTTCTACATGGATTTCAACTCTCATAAATATTTTCACAAGAATTCTATAGAGGATAGAATAGTAATTTCCTACTAGGATACAATGGTATAAAGTATTGATCCTTTGTTCCACCATTATGTGGGGTCAATCCATAGGAACCTAAAAACATTAATGGGGTTGAAGCTCTTAAGCTATCATTTTTCATAATTATACACCTTTATGTGTCTTTTCTTACTAATGATGTAACCATTCATCCATTAAGATCATTGTCCATAACCACTTTCTAGATCGAGAGGACCTTGAGCACTTTCCAATTGAACATCACTCTAATTAGTTACATTTTATCTTAATTGGACAAAAAATATGAAAACCTATTGGAATTCATTCCCTAATACATTAATAAGACTAATTTCACAATAGAAAAGGATGTCCAAATGTTTCACTTGATTATATGGTAGTCTGCTTCATATCAGAAGTTTGGGTGGATTTCCAGCTGGGATTTTCGATTAGGGGATATCTCTAGATAGGCCTAGGGATGACCCTTCTACTATTGTCACAACATTTCTAAAATTACTAGGGACTTAAATTTTTTTTCCATGAGGCTATTCCGATATAACAAAATTATGCATATTGTAGTAAGTTTTAGATGATGGTTCAATTATATCATTGCATACTAGATACGAACACTTTTCATATTACTCATGGTAAGGTTGGAATAAGTCGACGAGGTGTAGAAAAAATTTGCAGTGTACCCATTCTCATTAGTATGTCTGAAGATTTTTTTCTTCCAAAATCTTCTTGAGATAGCATGATAAGTACTCTTCTTTTAACCAAGGAGATGATTAAGATTGTCTAAAAGGGCCTCCCAAAGGGGGTTCATCAAGGATATGATATCCTAATTATGAAATTGGCATAGTAATTCATCAATAATAAGGAATATAAGCAATAGGCTAAGAGGCCAACGGCCTAGATCATGAAGGATATTCAGTGTGCAACAGGCGCGTACTTCCCCATAGTTGAAGAAGTGAAATTGGAGAATTGGGATGGGTGACCCTCCCTATTGTAAAAAGGTTAGTCTAATTGTCCATATTCCTTACCATGAAATTGACTGGGTACATACATCCACTTAAATAAAAGAACAGTGTTAGGGTTTCCATTTACACGATGGAAACTTCATATGGATGGGGAGGAGAACATTGGATTGATTGTCCTTGTACTAACCAAACTATATCCTCTCCTACACCATGTTTATAATGAGAAATCCAGTTAAAATATCTTCATCCCTTTACTAGTATTATGGGTTCATATAAGAGATAATTTGTGAGGATAAGAGTTTATGAATATTTGCTACATTACAAATAGAAATTTCAAATTTTCCTAGTAATGTGATAATAGTTTAAGACCATTAAAATATAAATATCATGTTATCATGGATTATGTGAGATTTTTTGACCACTAGTCATTTAGTGATTTTAGACCAGTACCAATAGGGGGTATTTTAATACCATTAATCCAATCTTGAGACATGATATTACATACGGACACTTCGGGAGGGGGTTCTTTCTAATCATATTGATGGGGACCTCATTTTCAAGTGGTATGTGTTGTTCTGGTTCATCCACTAATTCATATTTTTCCAATAAAAGTGTCCTCATTATATTTATGTTAGATCATAATATCACTTGATGGTGGCTCTTTAATTTTGTTTTATGGTTATCTGAGAATATATTGTTTTTGAGATACTCATACCCCAATCATAATTCATAAAATTTCTTGTCTGTTGGTAATACAAATGTTTGAATCAGATCATATATTTTTGGGGAATTATATATTTTGGTGACAGATATTTACAACCACTGATTAAAGTGTATAATCATGTTACACGGTCACAATTGTCTTAAAAAATGGTGGAGGCACTAGAATCACCCCAAAATGAGGTTAATTGCATACAGTTTCCAAATGAATCACCTACTATCATAGCAACAGTTAATTTAGTGCCATGGGGTGACATCATTTCATATTTAGTGTTTCCTATCGTGTGTCAGTAGTGGGTAGCTTGGAAGAACCATACTCAATGTTTGAGATCTGGAATATATTATAATGGTCATATGTGCTTTTTGATGGTTTTGTTTATATAATTTCCTTTTTTGGTTTAACCTTTAGTAACCATTATGAAAAGACCAATACAGTTCTTTGATACAACAACACCGCATTGGTGAGTGTTAAGGGCCATAATGTTTTCTCACTCCTAGTTCGCCTTTATGTTTCCCACGACACACATCAAATATTTGTGGATGAACGAGGATAGATTGTTATCGGATAAGCGGTATAACGGGACATAAAATAGTTCTTATGGTATCATAGTGCGTTAACAACTATACTAAAATCCTTTTTATATTTTTACACTCTGGGAGGTTACTAATGATTACCTGGCACTCCCATCCCCTGAATATAATCCCCATGAAATTCCCATGGGGGGGGGGGATTTGGAGATGACCATGCAACCAATGATGAAGGGTACTCAAGAAGGAATTCTTATATGATATCTAAACTACATCTTATACAGTGATAACCTCATCCTCGACCCCCTCAGGAGGGATTTATTTAGATGGGAAGAATAATAATAAATGAATGAAATATATGTTATCAAACCCTTATCCATCAGAACCATCATGTAATTATAGAATTTAACCCTCCGTTTATTTTTCAATATTGTGGAATCACATTGTGTGTTTCTAAAAAAATGCGGATCCCAAAAAAGATCACTTAGAAAATCATCTTTCTACTTTTGAGGGTACGGTTGAGAATTCAGTTTCTCTAAAAGTCCCTTTGCTATTTTGGCCAATCCATCGAGAAGTAAATGTTTCTAAGGTTCTCACTCGATCATTTTTGTTTCCTTCCCCAAATATGTAGATAATTTTACAATTTGATCCAGTGTGTGTGAACCAGATTTTGGAGGATTTCAACATAAGTAGTTATTCTTCTACTGTGTTATCCTTAATGGAAGCGAGTATTGGGGAAAGTGAATAATTCATCATGATTGGACACTTTATTATCCTATGTCACATTTCTTGATATCATTTTCATTTATTTCAATCCTCAATAGTGGAAAATAAATCACATCTTTAGGTAATGTGATATAGGTTTTACAATGTTGATCATTACAAAAAGAAGTTCAATCTTCACAAGAGGGTAGGGATGGGGTAACAAATATTTAGAGAGATGTGTTCAGTGAAGGTATTTTTTAACCTCGTTCATATGAGTCTATATTTTTGTGATACCGTATATTTAATCCTCTAACCGATATACATTTTATCCTTTACTGTAGGAACTTCACCAGAAGGCTAGGATGTTTTAATTCATACTCTAAGGGGTTTCCCCCACTATGTCAGAAAATGTTGAAGCTACATCACTTCCCTCATCATCTAAGACTATGGGAATGACATTATCCTTGAGTGAATTGGTTCTGGGATATTCCCTAATTCCCAAAATAATTCTAGACAAATGTCTAGGGTCTATATTAATTTATCCATCATTGAAAAAAATTGTGTGGATGGAGATATGGATTTTTGTGTTAGAAAAAACAATTTATGAGTTGAAGGACCATTTATTTTATCATAATTTTATGTTCCCCACCCTTATTTATAATGTTTTTTATTATTCCCCACTTCACTATTTGGTGATGTAAGTGATATCTGAGCGAGAGCAGAAGAGGCCCCTTGAAATGAGGGTATCAACTACTGAGGATTCCAATTTAAAGAAGGAATATATGGAAAATTATTTGAAAGAATCGTGGAGATGTGTAGTGGAGTCTGATTCTCCCTGAGAAGCCATCAATACTGGAAAAACTCAAATTGATCACCTCTAGTCTATGATCAATTATCATTAGTTTGAAATATTTTTTCTTTAGATATAACTATTTTACTTTCAATATTCATATCAGATATTAGAAAAGATAATATTTTAGAACCAATAACTCCTTGATATAGAGTAGAAATCTATACATGATGTCATTTCCTTAGTGAAGGATCTATAATACGTTAAAGAATTAGAGATTCGATATGTCGATCAACTATGCCAATCTATGGGTTCCAGAGAAAAATGGATTTCTGATCTTAAAGTCTCATCTAAGTATGTTCTATGATTGAGGTATAACCCCATAGTTTTTATTTGTATCGTACATTCTTAGGAAATGCTAATGTTTGTGGAGATTCCTCCTTTTTCATGGTATTGATAAACATGATTGATGGACTTTTATATGAGTTTTACAATTTCATTCCATCATTTATGATGTGAATGCATGATATTTCATTTTTTGATATCATGATAATGTCAAATTCTACCCATACATTTCACATGATCAATTTAACAAAAATGTATAGATTTGAAATATTTATATCATTAGAGATTCTTCGTGAGAAGTACTGATGAATCCCCACCAACATGAGCTTCTTTAAAAACAATTGGATCCTGTTATCTGGAGATAAATTATCTTGTAGAAATATTAATTGGTTAGAGTTCATATCCTACGGGTATATTTCTCTATATTATACAAAAGATGATAGGCCTAGGTAGAGTATCTTTATTTTTCTATGGCCATGTAAGGGGTTATACAATCTCTTTTAGGATAAATCGTTGTTAGTTTGTAATTTAGAGACATTTAGTATAGACCTGATATTTCTATAGATTATGGGTTTCTAGTTCATACCTGATATTGATTTTAGTTTAATTTTTTTTAACTCGGACATGATATTTCTATTGTTTATGGTCTTTTATATCAGAAATTATTTTTATTTAGTTTATGGTATTTTATCTTGGACCTAATATTTTTTATTTTAAGGTCTTTCAGTGTGGACATGATATTGCTTTAGTTTAAGTTCTATTAAATCAAAACTCATATTTTATTAATTTACGGTCTTCTTGATCAGACATGAAATTAATTAAGTTAATTACTTTCATATGAAAACTAATGTTGCTTTAGTGTAAGTTATTTTTAGATCAGACCTTGGATATGATCATGGGATATGGTGCAGACATTTCATAAGTGACCTAAAACACACTAAAATGTTTGGTTCTACTATGGTGTTTTTGAGGCTCATGAGGATCAAAAACACTTTTTTTTGACTGACATATTTTTTTAACTAAAATAGGTTCATATGTAAGAGTCATAGGCATGTGTTCATGTTCATAAAAAAATACCTTGATTTCAAGTATCTTTTCTATGGGCTACGAATGATTTATGGAGGGAATATCTGTTGAGGGAAAAATACATGGGATTGTATGTCCACATTGATAGCTAGATCATGATTGATTTAATTTGTTACTTAATAGACTATGTTTGTGAGTATGAGATGGAGAAGGCATGTCAAGTATGTCCTATGTCATTCTGATGTTCTAGGTTCTACCATGGGGTTTTCAGGGCTCACAAGTATTGAAGATCCATTCTGTCAAGGAGGGGATTCTGTTAGTTAGTGGGTCATGTCCCTTACTCATAGGTTTAATGGCCAAATAAAGGATGATATCCACTTATTTTTTAGGGATATAATTTTTTTCTACACTCAACCATCCAAATTGTGTGGTTTGGGAATGGAAGGAAAGCTGTCAAAGGAGGGTTCGAGCACCATAGGGAAATTCACATTTTGATTTTCAACCTAGACCCCAATGTCATTTTGTTTCGAATCAAATGGTGTGGGATATGATAAGGTTCATTAATGGAGTTTCACTTTATTTATTCAATCAGTGGCCCTAAACATGGTGATGTAACATTGAGAATGTCGAATCTCCTCGAATAGTTTGGCATGGAGACTGTAAGTCTTGTTCCAAAGTGCCCACACTAGGAGGGTGATATGGGATAGTCCTATTAGGAGTAGTTCAGGAATACATAGTGGTTGAGGACTTCACCAGTAATGTCCTGGTACACAAGTATCATAAGGTCCCTTTTCAAGGTGAAACATTTTGTTCACGACCATAGGCTCATGTGTAGAAGCTATGTACATTCATGCTAGGTCAGGAAAATGGCCTGGAAGTGGAAAATAATTTCATAGGGCCATATAATACTATGTATATCTAAGGTACCCAATCTATGAAATGTTATTGGTGGAATTTTAATAATCTATGAAGAGATCGAGATCCCTAATGGTTTTTTCACTTTCTAATGAATATATTCTGATGGTGAGGAGTTGTGAAAAATCATTCTCAAAATTTTTCCGGGACTAAGGGGTCTTGGAAGCATAGAATGCATCTTAGTAGGTTCACAATGTGAACTCGATTAGATTTATGAATTATTTATTTGTTCCTTAAAATTTTACCCTCAAATATGGTGATTAAGAGTTTAGTGAGCCAACAGTATACCTTTACCCAGGTTTCCCCTTGCGGGTTTTCATCTTAGAGAGTATTGCATCTATTTTTCTACAATATTACGTTCTTTTTATATGGAAAATTATAAGCTAGAATTTAATGGAATACAGATTTATCAAATGTAAAAGATATTTAAGGACTTGACTCATGGGTAACTATTATGGGAGATGTTACTTTAGAGCCTAAATAGGAAACTCAGGGTCAATAGCACATCAACATCCTTTAGAGTCGAATATGGGAATGTTGGAAATAATGGATGGAGGTTTTAAGGTCATGAGTAATGTTATGGGATAATCATACAGGGAATAGGTTAGACATATTTATGTTTTGAGTTCTATTGCAGTGATGTTAGGGCTCACAAGGAACCAAAGGACCTTCTTCAGAGTGACGCATTTGGTTGAAAACCATAGGCACATATTCAGGATCCACAAGAATACATGCATTGTCATGAAAATTGTCCCTTGATGACAGATTTCCTATTCGGGGTCCATGGAATGTTTTGGCCATCTGAGAGACATGAGTTATAATGTAATTATTATTGATTGAGGTTATTTAGAAGATGGTCGAAGCACCCCATACTCTTGTTAGTCAAGGTAAGGACCTTTTGGTCCATTGATAAAGAATGATGATGGGTGATGGATATGAAAAATATATCATCAGGTAGCGGGGATTCATTCTGTGATGTTTAAAGTCATACAATAAGGCTGTTAGAACCAATTTGAATAGATGGCTATGTTATGGTTGGGTCTGAGGGTGAAATTTCAGAAGTCACTACGTATCTCATGAGAAAATGAATCAACCCACAGTTAGTTCTAAAGATTTGTGAAGTTTAATGTCATGTAGTGATAACTCAGATCCTATAAAGTGAAATTTTTGTATTCCTTCTTGGAAAATGAATGGAATTTTGGGAAAAAATTCATTTCCCTTGGTGATGGGAATCAATCCATACATGGTTCTTAAAAATAAAATAATCTATTCATGTCAGACCCATTCATAGAGTAATGCATTATTTCTATTGGTTGTTGAAGTATCACCCAAGATAAGAATTCCATGGGTTACTAAACATCCTATGATGATAGGGTTCATGAAACACATAGTTCTTGAGGAACCATTCTATTGTAAGATCATTTGACAAGGACAATGATATAGAGATATGAAAAAGTGATGATGTTGTTGCTGGGCCAATGGATGGAAGTATGGGTGTTCCAACATATCTCATGAATATGAGAACCAAGACACACGTAGTGGTTAATGAACTGTACAATTATTGGAATGTGGTGAGGACTCATGGTATTCCTTTAATAGTTTTTCATTCATAACCAATATGGGTCCATCAAAAGATATTATGCATTGTTCATACAGGGAAGCCCTTACTTTTATTCCTAACCCCATGTGAGCTATGAGCATTTTGAGAAAATAATAACAACAATAGTCCATTTCACCATATAGTGGAATTCAAGGATAGGGCATCAAAATTTTGTATCATTTGGTCGATGGACTAGGATATAACATCAGTACATCCATATGCATCTCAATGTAAATTAGAATCCATCCATACTTAGTTATTAGAGAACCGAGTAGTTTAACTACATGCAGAAAGGATATTGGTGACTCGATGTGAATGAAGATAGATATCCTATATCCATGAAATATTAATTCATCTTCTAAGAATGTTATCCATGAATTTTATCATCTTTTTATAAGAACATGGATCTCCCACTGTGGAGGAGAATGGATTTTGTGGGTCCGTACAGTTTTGCATAATGCGGTGAGGAAATTTTCCTTGTAGATTAATGTCATGCGGTAAATAAATTTTATCAAAAGATGTGAAAGGAAATTAATAAAATGGTTGAGCCCATGAATATAGGTTCATGCATTTCTATGAATCATGTGATGGAAGAAATAAAGCTATACGTCGTTCTTGAGGGACCCTGCAGTTTCAACGTCATGAACCAAGTACAAGCTCTTTATAGATTAATGTTGTGCGGTCACAAAAAGTTTATAAAATTTAACATCATGTAATCAATATTAATTAAGTGAACTAATCTAATGTAGATGCTCATTTTATTGTAGTTATTAAAAGTACTTCTTCATAAATCTTGCATTGTTGGATGTTGTTACAAGCTCTCAAAACATAGTGGCCAATGACTATGCTCCCTTTTGAATAAGCTCTTGTATGAATTAATGACCCTCCAACATGGGGTTCTGAGAGCCAACACTAATTCTCCGTAAAGAAATGAACAATGATGGAAAGTTTTATTAAAGGCATGTGTGATCTGATTCTGATGGATCAATAGGTTGTGAAATGATAAGTCGAAATAATTTATACATTTTTACTTCATTTTGTTTAGTATTTTCAATGTTTTTACTTGATAATGAACTAGGTATGTGTTTTTTATTACAAAAAAAGGGTTTTCAGGGTTCCAAAGTAAAATCTTGAAAAATTGACCAAAAATTCCAATTACACATCCTGAAACAATGTTACACATTTTGTAGAAAATTTTCACTGCATAAGGACAAGTTGAGAATCATGTCGTGAAAAAATTTCAATAAATGAAGTCATTACACAATGTGATTCATGAATACATTTTGGGAAACCCTTGAATTAAATTTACACATTTATGTTAAGACTCAGAGGAAGATACAAATAATGATTCCTAGAAACATATCTTAAAATGAGTCAGAGATCCAAATCTATAGATTCTATTCAAGTTAGATTTTCAAAAATTTAAAAATCAAATAGGTAAACTCGTATCAGAATTACATGATGTGAAACATCATTAAACATCATGTAACTTCCCCATTATTTACCTAGAAGAGGTTCACTACTAACATAAGAAACAATATAATTTTGTATTATGTCATTTGTCTCTTGATGTTTTCTTAGTTTTCTTTATCCCATTATCTATAAACTCATTTTTCAAAATCATTATTCATTGTTTTATGATTACCCAAGCCATGATCATCGATTTCGGAAGAGTCCATAATTTTTCATTACCAACACCATGATTGGTGTATTCATCATCTCAATCATCAATCCTAATTGAATCACTGTTATTCTTCTTCTTGTTCTTATTTCAAGTATGTAGTTTATAGAAATGGTGATTCTTTTGAAGATAATATTTCGAATTGTCAAATGACTATTTTTTAATCAGTTTAAAAGTAATTATTTCATGTTTTCCCATTATTTAATCCCAATATCTATCATCATATTAACTATGTTTTTAATTTCTTTTCTAGATGTGTTTGATTCTACCTTGAGTATCTAACCCTGATAGGGTAGGGGTTGAGAGTTTGGGGGATTGAATCCATTTAATCTTTAATTATCAACTCGGTAATCTCAAAGAGTAATAATCATGTTAAATATTAATTTTCAATGTAATTATTTTAACTGACATTGACCATAGGATGTTTTATCGAATAGACCTAATTTTATTTGAATATAATAGGGTATGTCCATTATACTATAAATAATTCTTTTTTAATGTCAGGATTAATGCATCCTAGTAGAAGTTATCTATAGATCAAGGAATAATTATCTCTTTGATATATTTAGATGGATTGACCATATCTAACTAGTGACCTTTGTATTTATTCCAGCCTATACCTTATGATCTTTTCAAGTTAGAACTTAAGATCATCCTATCTCTTAAATCCTAAAATTGATCCCTATTATTTCCTTATCTTTGACTATTTTTCATTAAACGCCTAGATTTAGTAATTCAAAAACTCATCCATCGTGAGAGGAATCCTACCCCAAAAGATTCTGAGCCTTTAACCATCCAACCTATCCAAAGTCACTTATGTGACCTACCCCGCAATACCACTATAATACACACTAGTTTAATATATAGATTTGGAAAGATAAAAATGTTATGACCACATCCTGCATGAATTATAATATGCAAGAGGGTGTATCAATTTTTTTCATCATTAATGAAGATTCAAAAAATTATTGTACTAAGGCATGGTAACCCACAAAAAATGAACATGGGATTACCTCTATCTTTCCATATTTCTAATTTATTTTATATTTCCCTTTATTTTGTACTCTTCCATGTCCTTCTTCTTCTTGAAGCATAGTGAATTCATCAGGGCCCTCTAACTCATTCAAATAGACATGAAATATAGTAATATATTTCCTTAGAGTATGAAATATATAGGCATATCTCTACATGCCTCCATTTTCATATGGAAAACCATAATGATATTGTAGGCCTAAACCATCCGAGCCCACCATATATGAAACCTTCAATACATCTAGAGCAGCCTGTGTAGTAAGATAACACCATAATGGATTATCACTTTCCTTCAATCTATGGTGCTATGACCTTCAGCGTACTCCCTCTGATACATGAACATACATTTGAAATCAAACCTAGACAAATCCATATGGTCTATAACATGGTCTAATTTAGTGGGATTCAATTTAGAGATACACATTATCATATTTCAAACTTCCTAGAAATTTGGGACACCTATTGTAACCATAGAGTATCTTCAGAATCTATAAGACGTTGAGAATTCCCTTTTCTTGATAGACCCAAAAAAATATTGGATCAATATTTAAACACCTTATTCCATCATAATGTGGGATGATTTAGCTATAAAATTCATGAACAATTACTTTCCTTAATCTACACATGGAAATAGTGAAATGAAATCCAGAATTGTTATCATGAATAAAGATAATCGGCATAGGATGCATGTAACATTATTAAAGAGAATAACAAATAGGTATGAATCATAGACTCAATATATGAATTGATATCTCAATATTTTACCATAGATACCAACGTCCTTCTCCAATAGTCATTGATGCCACATCTGATGGATGGTTAATGTTCATAACACCTGAGGCATGCTGAGAAATTCTAGATGTAGTCTCTCATAATTCCATTCAATAAAAAAACATTCATGGGCCTCCCCAACGTGATATCCATAATGTTGAAGAGAATACATCATTAGCAGCACAATTCAAATCATTGACCATGAATTTGGAATCATTCAATCTACTAGTTTCACCACCTACCCCACCTTCTCCATTTATGGAAATTAAATCACTTGAAATGGGTGGTGGCCCACACATTTATCAAGAGTTCATTGTAAGGGTTCAAGAATAATAAATCTTGGAATGTAATTATGTTAATTACAATAAATAAGTGAAAATATTTCAGCAACCGCAATAATATTTTCATCATAGGAATGTCTAACATAAAAATTAAAATAATCAAGGATACTAAAAGAGAATAAGTTTTCAAGAACCTTTCAAAAATCGAGGACTACCTGGATATCTTCTGATAACTCATGTGCCACGACCACTATAGTATGCCACCTGAAAAAACTTTTCTCTAAGATGTCGACAATAATTTCAACCAGTTCCACTAGGACCCTCAAAAATATAAATACCATTACAATCAATCATGGAAAATCTAATCACAATCATTGTGAAAAAGGAAGATAAATGGATGAAAAATCAAGAGATGGATATGTAGAACTGAAGGGAAACACTATGAAAACATGAGAATCATATGAGTCCGATCTCAAAAACGTTTTCTTTAATATTTCCGGGTACTCTACCTAGTTTCATAGAAACATACACATGAGAAGAGACAAAAAATGTTGTCTCGAGGAGGGGAAAAGTACTGGAATTTCTAAAACTGTGTGGAGGATAAGGAAAAAAGTTTTAGGTAATTTTTCATAAATAAATTCTTTATAATAAAAGAAAAATGGAGGACGTAGAATCCATTAAATTTAATTAATAATTCTCTACAATATTTTAGTGGAAACATTCTCCAAAAAATGTTAGACCTTGGGAGTTTTCTGATTCCTTTCAAAATATGAGAATATAAATTCGGAAGTGAATTGTTAGATTTAAGTGCCCACATCAACCTTATTTTTATAAATTTAATACATAATATAGGGATCAAATAATTCAAACCTTCTATAGTATCACTCTAATTGGCTAATTGCTCAGTACAATATCCTTGAGGAATTATCGATGATCTCTTAGTTAATATTTAAAAGTTATTTTTCCCATAAATAATTCTGATTCTCTACATGTAAGAGGAAAGATATGTTACAATAAATTTAGGCAATCAATTTCTAGACACTTGATAGGAGCTAATAGATTTAAATAAATATAGACTCATATTCCGAGTAGTTAAAGAACAAGTCATGTTAGTCCTTGAAAATTGTAACGAAGTAGCACAGGTACCCTGGTAACCTAGAAACCAAGACATACATAACATTTCCCGAATGGGATTTCTGATCCCCATATGTTGAAAACTAGCTCTTAGTAACATAAACCAAGCAAGTGGGAACAAATTTTCTAGAAATAATAATGTAAGAAAGACAAACAATTAAATAAGCATATAAAAGAAACTCCATTAGGTGTAAAGTACCAGAATATAACAAAGAATAAAAAATCAAGGTACAACAACCCAAGTACCAAATATAGAGAAAACATACCCAATTTCCCTAAGGAAATGCCTCACCAATTCCCATGCTCAACATATAGACCCACCTCGTAGATATCCATTTCATTTTGTTGATCCCGGAAGAAGAATGCCTACAAAGACCCGAAAGAAAAAAATATTGTGAATGTAGGACCAGTAAGATATCTATAGTTATTCCATATCATATTCCAAATACATATTATCCAAATAAAATATTTCAATTTTCAATATAAAATGGTTTGGATATCCAATATAATATCTAAACAAGATCAGCTATACACGTTCAAAATGATTGAAAATACTTAAAGCACATGATTTACATTACAAGATACATATTATTTCTATAAAAATGGATTAAATAAAATAGTTAAATAAAATTTTTTATGTATTTAACACCCCAAATTTTAATAGTAAGTTATTTTCTTTAAATGTAATTAAATAGCTTGCGCGACACATAACACCGAGTTCGAGCACACCACGACTTTCAAAACTAGCCGTCCAAACAACAATTATGAATAGTATTCACTGAATATTAAATTTAATATATTCCATATGATTTTAGAATCAATATTTTGTGTTTCTTAGACATCATATAATAACATATTTATTTTTTCAAATAAAAGATGTATTTTAAAAAAATGCAATTTTACAACCTTTTAATGGAAAACCATTTTTTAAACCAATATTTGACACTTATATATATTCAATTAAATTAAATTAAATTATTCATTAGAATCGGGACATAAAAATTTATTTTGGATAAATTTTGGTACTTTTTAGATAACTTTTATATTTTTATGAATACTGAAAAATACTAAATTTTAATTGAAAACTACATTTTTAATCGAAATAATTTATACTATTAAATTATGAATTTTAATGGTTTGGATGTATAATTAGATAATATTTTTATTATTTAATACAATTTATGTTATTAAAAGTAATTTCACATTTAAATTTGACCTAAACATATATCAATCTTTTGATAGTTTTTTACTTTTTAAAACCCATTTTTTGGTTTTGACAATAGAAATTAATTTTAAATTAAATAATGAAACATATATGTTTTTAATTTGGTATAGTAGAATTATTTTTTGAATTTGGAATATAAAAATTATCATAGGGTTAATTTTTGGTATTTTTCATAAATCATTCAATTTTTTATGAATAGTGAAAAACACTGCATTCTTGTTGAAAAACGACCCCATGTTGATGTTATGTTTTGTTTAATAATGGATTTGTTTTTGGTAAATTATTTGACATGCTATTTTTTTCATATTACATATATCATAGTTTATAAAACTACAAAAAAATAAAACATGACATTATATTATATATTCTGATTATATATATATTTTGAGTAGTTCATAAAATTTAGTTATAGAAAATTAAATACAATATTCAAGGAGACGGTAGGTCGTACGTATCAATGAAGAATTTTCCCATTTTCATGTCAAATTAAATGAAAGAAAATTAATTGGTTATATATATATATATTATCATTCCATTATATTTTCTATATAATATATATCCCATCATTTTATTTAACCCCTCCTTAGTATGATTAATGTATAGTGTGAATGAATCACATTGCTTTGTAAGGTGGTCATTCATTGTATACATGAATGATGTTATCATATTCACAGAAATTGGAAATCATTAAGTTATTCACTATATAAAAATTATAAAATAACTATAACAAAATCAATTTCATAAATTTAATATATAAAAATTATTTTTAACATTATTCTTAACCATTAATGGTGGTAATTTATAAATGAACGGAATCAGTTCGTGAGGACGTAGTTTTCATACACATGAACAAAGGATTCGTAACCCATTTTATGTATGGGTGTATAGTTTTAGAACATTCAATTAAGATAAAAACATATATGTATTTGTAAGATATTATTATTACATAATCATGATATTTAAATAATTTATAGAGGTTGATAAGGAAATAAAATAAAAATATTTTTTGAGTAACATGACCTCCTCGCCATGTATCTTCAATTTTTCTGCACTAAAACCTTAAATGAATGATTTATTACCAAAATAATGATTATTGGATGATTTTAGAAAATTTTAGTCATTAAATTGGTTAGTTATTGTTGATTATATGGGATTGAGATGCGTGAAAAAATGGGAAGAGTGAGTGTCTTCTTATAGTGGAGGAGTAGTGTAATTCTAGTAAATATTAAAATGTATTAAATACTGGGAGGTAAATCATAGCTAAAATGATTATATTATATAGAATAAAATGTTTTTAGGGATTATATGGTTGATAAATATCCACACCACACAATTAATCAATTGTTTCAAACATTTACATTCTTTACTCCTAAATTTATTTAATGCGAAAATTACTTTTAAATTTATACCCAATTATTCAAAATATTATGTCCAAAATTCTCAAATAAAAAATATTATATTTGATGCAAATAAATTTAAACCAAAGCACATTTTATGGTCAAAAAACCACTTTTACCATAACTCTACAATCAAGGTTATCAGTATTTAGGGGTCAATATACTCATTAGTAAAGATAAATTGGTTAATTAATGGACCCAATATTTAATTTATTTATATTTAAAAATCACATGATAGAATATATAATTTTTATAAATTTTAAATTTATTAATAATCATTCATTTATTAAATAGCATTAATGTCAATTTTGACATTATTCGTTGAATTGAATTAAAAAATCAATAATTTTTTTTTAAATTAATTTTTTATTCAAAAAATAGTATATTGATATATTAATATATGAAATTAATTTAAAATAATAATTATCTCTATTTCTCAAAAATTTAATTTTTTTAGTATAATATATTTTCTTTAATTATTTACAAAATAATTACCCCTTTGGAATTTCATAATAATTTTAAGTAATTATTTCATATATAGAAATTTATGATAAATTATAATGAAAAAAATAACTTAAATTTAGAATAGAAATATATTAATGAACATATTTTCTTTTGAACCAATTATAAGGATTAATCAACATTAAAAGGAAATAATGGTTTTTTTATTTTTCTTTACATCATATATTATATGTGTCACTTTCATGGACTAGTGTCCCAAAAACTCAGAAATACAATAATAAGGTCATAAGGGTTGACATATTTTTAGGGAATATTTTTTTGAAATGTGTCTAGGACATTTTGTCCCTATTTTTTAATGATTAATGGCTTGGTAATCACATTTATCCTTTATAATTATAAATATATTTAATTATTTTCAGTAATTTAATTGGTCAAAAATTGAGTTGGCCATAATAGAAATTATAAATTATTATAATTCCAAATATCAATTAAATTTTTCCAAATTAAATTCATATAATTGGTAAAATATAATTTATTTTTAATCCCACATATGTGAAGAGATATTAGGTTTTTTAAAAAGAGTATTATTTTCAGTAAATGTTGATTTAATATTAATTGAATGAATAAAAAAAATAATTGTATGCAAGTAAATTTATAGTTACTCATATATAACCTATAAATATAATTTCAAAAATTTCTCATTAGGTTTTATTTTAATTAATTAAAATGAAGAATCATTATGTACTTCAAAACTAGTTTTAGAAAAAACCCGTTTTTACTCAAAAACAAACTTATATAAAAAGATTATAAAAATGATTAAAAATTAAATAAATATTCATAAATAATATATAATATACATGGAAAAATATTCAAAACAAAATTTTAATTTTATATTTTTTAATTTATTTCAAGATTAAATTTTTTTTCAAAAATCTGTATTATTTACTATTCAAAGAAATTCAATATTTTCTGAAAAACCACAAAATTTTACACAAAGTAAATTTAAATATATTGATTCCAAAAATTAACTTCATATTATCAAATAAATATTCTAAAATTTCAAAAAAAATTAATAATTTATTATTGATATTTAATTAAAATAAATTTTGACGTTAACATATTTTTTAACAATAAATCCACTTTCACTAGAGATTGGTTGTTTACTTAATAAAAAATTATCTACAATTTATACTGAGTGAGAAATTTGAATTTATATATATTTATATATTTCATAAATTACATAATATTATTCATAACCTCTATTTTATTTGCCAGGTTATAATGGTAAAATTTATAATGGTTCATTTACTTTCGGTATTGTGTGTTGAATATGATATTGGAAATTAAAAATATCATATTTTCATGTAATACAAGATAAAATAATTTTTTTGTGCAACACAAGACAAAATAAGTGTTCCATTTCTATTATGCTACTGAATATAATTTTATTCTGTTAAAAAATCATGGTGTTACATTAAAAATAATATAATTAATATTTACAGGTAATAAATAAATAAATATTTTAATTTTTTAATATCATATATGTATTTTATTTCAAGTAATATAATTTTAAATTCTCAATATAAAAATACATGACTTCTATATATCTATTGGATAATGGAACAATGTCAATATTATCAATGACCATATTTACAATGAACATATTATTAATGGCCAGTTCTTTACAATATATAGAAATACTAAATCATATTTTCATTACACTCTCACATTACATTGCTATGTTCTTATTTTATATAACATATTTTAAATTGTTTTATTTCCCTTCATGATGTTATTCTTTATTATTGTATTTTTTCCCATAGGTGATCCTCTGGGTTGAACAAGATGATATGGATTTTCTAGTAGTTAATATTTTTTTTTCATTTATAACTATTCAAAATTATTTAATTATGCATAGTTACTGGATTTATTTCATCCATGGGAGTAATAATCCTTATTTCTAAGTACTATATTTTTTAATCTTTCTATAATGAACCTATTTTGAATTAATGAATTGTCTTCAGTTTGGCCTCTAACATGAAGGGAAAATATTATAATCATTTTCATATCCTTTTGAAATAATAATAAAATTTTATTTAACATTGTATTCATATTAATAATGGTAATTATTATTATTTTTATTATTATTAATATGAATTCATGATGTAGGAACGTCACATTCTCCAACCATAAATAAATTTAATCCTCAAAATTATGAAATTTGAATACAAAAATAAATAAAAAATGGAATCTAAATTAGATTGATTGTATAATATATAATTTCTATAGAGATGCCAACATTATTTCATGGGAAACGGTCTATTTCCTCTGAATATTTTTATCACTCATATTGAGTTTGTCTATTACAATACATTCCACGATTGTACCACGATTTGGTATCAAGAACAACATTATATATTTTTTCTTAATGATTTTTTATTATCCATTAACTAATAAAATATCATTGGTTAAAATTAAATGCATTTTCATTACTCTAGATAGGCTTTATACTAGGTGTATGGAACCAATCCATCACTAATATAAAATAAAATATCTCTATAAGATGGATAATGATATTTCGAACAGGAATATCCCAATAATATTCAACATGTAATAAAATAATTATACCATTGTAAAATTTATTTTAAAATCACACTTTATGGATGATAATTTAATAATATTTGGAAAATTATCATATATATTAGAGTTTCTAGAATAAATTTGAAACAACACAATTACAAATCTATAATAGAGGGTGGACGTTCCATTAATATCATGATCCACATAGGGAGTAATGAATTCGTAAGAATTGTATTGTCTTCTAGGTATTGATGGTTGGTGATACTAATCTTCATGGTTACTCCTCACACTAGGAAATTGACATGGAACAATCCCAAGATCTCTACAAATAGGAAATTTAATTATTTGTTGTGACTTAGGATGAACTACATTTATTTGAATGACTTCAATAAAACTCATTATTTTACTATTATAATTTGATACATGATGACTCTTTATTTTATAACTAATTCACCTTCTCTTCCCCTCGATGAAATTCCATTAGTGATTCAATCCCAATTTATAATATATTTAAAATTTAAATGTCATTCCTTCACCAAAATTATCACCCTATTTTTCATGAAACTCAATCTGTATCTTCATTTTGGACATTGGTAATTCTACAATGTTCAAAATTGTAATGATATTTTTTAATTCTTGTTTTAGAATATTATAATTTTTTTCACTCCATATCCCAATATTATTTGTCTTTTAATGATTTAATCTCTACATAGTCCCTCACATTAATAGTTACATCAGGATTCATCCTTTACTAAAAATAAATTTCTTGAGAGGAATAATAAATATTTAACAATACATGAAAATTAATGTTATAATAAATGTAATTTAAATGATAAATTACCCTTTTCTTTTATATTATAATTTTGTGAAATATGTAATTTAGTTTTACCTATATCAACCATAGTTTATCCTAGGTTACTCTATGTTTTTTATTTTATAGTTATTAACAATGTACCATAATCTAAAAAGAAAATAAATCATATAAATATCTCATAAAGTGCATGTGATTAATAGAATAATGTCCACTATGAGTGTCTAACTTATTTTGTAGTATTATTCTCAATCATAATGCATTGAGATAATGATCGATTCAATGCTCAACGAACACTTTTCAGGGTGATTAACCAAAGCTATATATATTCCACAATGACATCAACATGATTCTATCAACATGTGTGTGTTTTTCTAGGAAAACAGCATACACAATATTTTTCTAATAATTATGGAAATCATCATATACATAGACCCATCTATAAGGGTTTCCACTATGGGTCTCTAAGAATATATCATGAAACATACACCCCGTTCCCAATATATAAATAATCCATTTATATGAAACTGAATATAGATACAATAGAAAAATAAAATTTATTTTACATCTTCTAAATGATATAGACATCACATTTGATAAATAATAATTTCTGTATTATTGATTGGTTAACTGTTTTTGGTTAACAGATATATCTCCATACTATTCCAAATTTTAGAAAACTAATTAATAAGATACATTCTCATTACCCAAGGAATGAAAGAAATATGAAATGGGTGATAAAAAATTCTCATTTATCAGTGAATAAACAAATTATCAATGGTATGTTCATATGAAATAATGAATAAAAATTAGCATAAGGGAACAATTATATCATCATGATTTTTAACTTGAAAACATAATTGAGCATTAAATTACAATGAATAAGATAA